>JAAAKM020073195.1:42097664-42109179 GCA_010016025.2 Alatinidae sp. Z8VKAUB7J3 | reverse complement strand
GACATGATCGGGAAGATGATCGGCACCGTCAGCAGGATCATGGAGAGCGAATCCATCACGCAGCCGAACAGCAGATACATCAGCAGCACGACGCCGAGCACGAACCGCGGCGAGAAACCCTGCGCGCCCACCCAGGTCGAGGCGATCTGCGGCAATTGCGTCAGCGCGAGGAAATTGTTGTAGATCCCCGCGCCCAGGATGATGAGGAAGATCATCGCCGTCGACGCCGCCGTGGACAGGATCGCCTCAAAGAGCCGGGCCCGGTTCATCTGACCCGCGGCGAGCGCGGCGATCCCCGTGCCCGCCGCGCCGACCGCCGCGGCCTCGGTGGGCGTGAATATCCCCGCATAGATGCCGCCCACCACCGCGATGAAGATCGCCATGACCGGCCAGACCTCGCTCAGCGCCCGGAGCCGGTCGGGCCAGGGAACCCGCGCGCGCACCGCCGCCGCGTTCGGCCGGACCCGCACCCAGATCGAGATCGCGATCATGTAGCCGATCGCCCACACAATGGTCACGTAGAAGGTGATGACCCACCAGCGCGGCATCGGATTGTTGAGTTCTCGAATGCCGTCCCACTCGTGCCCCGTGGTTTCGACGCCACTGATTTCATCGATTTGCTTTTCAGACATGGCTCAATCATCTTTCAGTGCGTTTTTCATAATCCAATTTATAATGTAGTTGAAAAGAATTGGCAATGCCGGATATCCTTGACGGACGCTATATGCTATTTCAAGTAGTTCCATTAGTACACCATATATCCATACGTTACTTAGGGTGTTCTCATATTATGCTCTTAGCAGGTCGACTATTTTCGTTGGAACACCGTCTTCGAGCATTATTTGCCATAAAAAGGGTCTTAATATCGAGTCAAATGCAGATATGAAGTCAAGAAGGACTGCGAAGGTATCCAATCCGTGAATGGAACGTTGGTGAAGAAGAAGTTGTAGGTTGAAGACATGGCTTACACGTCCCATTCTAGGGTGGAATCCTGTCTGGCTCTTTCTTTTCCGTTGCTCTCGCTCTTTGCAAAAGCGGCTCGCTAAAACTATTGCAAAAATCTCCCCAGCTATGTCTATCAGTAAGACTCCCCAGTAATTTTTACAGTCTTCTTCATCTTCTTTCTTGAATATAGGGATTATAGTTACGTTATGCCAATCCTGGGACTTTGCCAGTCGTTCTAAACTTTGCCAAGTAAGTTCGTTAGGGCTTCAACGAGGGTGCTCATGGTACAGAATGATTTGTACCACTGTTGCATAAGACATAAAAATGACACGATATGTTGCTAATGACTGGGTGGTACTTGCACTACCTAATTGGGTTGTAGATGCAATTGTGGAAGGGTCTAAATTCTCCAAAAAGCAAAAGAAATGAAGACAATGTGGAATATTCGGGACCCCATGAAATTCATGAGAGTCAGCGGTGAGGGTGTCAGATCCCTCCCCGCACATAAATATGTAACTGCAATTTTACTAATTTCTAGTCGAAAACGTAAGAGCCAAATTTCAAATATAGAAACAATGGCTGTTATTGAAGACACTTTCAATTGTCAACATTAAATATCGAATCCAATTACAGTTCAGTTTTCTGCCATCATTAACTGAGGCATTGCTAATTGTCGATGCCCTGTGTACCATCAACGGCTCCGGAAGATCTTTATCCTTATCCTTTTACCGTTTCCACTGTCCCAACAAAAATGGCAACTAAATGGTGTCAGGAAATTTCTCTAAACACTTGAATTGGTTTTGGAGAATTTTGCTGGAGAATTTGAAGCACCATAGTCGAAATCTGATAATGCAGCCAGGCCAAAAGACTTTCCTACATTTTAAACAATGATAGAGAATTTATGACTGCTAATATTTCTTCCATTCCTCTCTCGATTAATGCGTTTCTGATAATTGTGTATTTTTGATTACTGTTTGTCTACACTCATGTTTCCCCAAGCTAACAGGACATTGTTAGCTACTACTGTCATTCAACAATTTGACAGTAGAAAAAAGGTCTTGTGATACCAACTTAAAGAAAAGTTGTTGTTATGATGGCTCAGAACAAATGATCGAGGAAAAAGCCGTGACAGCTTAACCGAGTAAACCTCAACAGTAGAAAAAGATAAGATAATTGTGTTTTAACTAGTAAACCAACTTGACACCGCCTTGCCCTTATAAACTTGAGGAAACTAATCTTACAAAATTTATCTCCATCAATTTATCAAGGATTCAAGGATCAATTTATCAAGGATTCAAGGATCAAGGATTTCACTTAAGATTTTTTTTTTCAGTTCCGTAATTTGTTAATTGTCAAAGTAATACTTGGCTTGAGAGACCAATTTTTCCTTTCATAATATCAAATTGCACCCAGAGCATTGAACCGTTCTTAAGATGCAAAACCAGTATCACAAGCAGGAGCTGCTGAGAGATTTAATGTAAAAAAGATGACCTTGTGGAATATTACAGAAAATACATATTTGTATGTATATGTTTCAATCCTCACCTTCGAATTTTGTTATCGATATGTCTTATGGTAAGGAGAAAAAATATTGTTTACAGATATACAGTACTGTTTAATTAGGAAATATTAGGCTCCTTTACTAGTTTAATCACAGGCAAGTTTATAGCCTTGCCACAGTAAAAACCCACAAGATTCGATGTTTTTATTACTTTTTTTCCAGACGCACGTCATTTGGAAAGGGTGGCCGCATGACCTTTGGAGGGGCTTGTTCGATTGTAAATTGTAAATAGAAAGTTCTAGATTCTTTTTAAATACTCTAGAGTCTTAAAGTCTTGAGGTACATTGTTTCAACACAAGACCATTCACAAATATACATGGACTTCACCAGATGGCCGCACGTGCAATCAAAAGTTTTTTACTGTTTTAAAAAGTAGAGTTAAGAGAAAGAGTCAAAGTTTGGTGTGAAGAATGGGGCGTTGAGGAGGGAACAGCCCCTTTCATATACAGAGTAATTTCTGTTTGTTTTAAGTTTTAGCATTGCTCCTTACTTTCAGTAAAAAACTTGTTTTTTTATTTAATTATTATCAAAAAACATTTACAGGAATTTCAAAAGAGGCCTGATATTCCCCCAAAGTTATATCACTTATAAACTGGTGTCATTTTAGGGGTTTCTTGTTCTATAAATCTCGGAAAATTTGTATTCATACTAGCCCAAATTATATGTTATCTATCTATTCTGTCACTTCTCTTTGTCTTGTCTCATGCCAAGCTGAAAGAAACTAACAAAAAAAACGGTTCTGTAATGTGTCTATGAATCAACAACTTGAGCAGTAGGGGTTTTATCACACAAGTACCAAGAAACGTATAAGTATCAAGACATTAAGGGTTGGTGGGTGGGGGTGCAGATTTGAATTGGGAAAATGTCAACACTTATCCATCAATTGTAGACTTACTCATGATAGGCTTTTTTGCTGTTGTAAAAAGTAGTTGAGTCAGGTGAATAGTATTATTAGGACTGATCATAAGCCTAAGCTGTAGGAGTTACTGCAAAGTATCTATCCTAACTTTTTTTTCTTTACAGGGTATGAAGTTTAATGAAATAAGACAAACTTGTTAAAAAGTGAAACCTTCAGAAACAGACATTGAACACAGACAAGGCCTAAAAGAAAGCATACTGAGCCTTGTAATTTTTGCTCTTAAGAATTTGAACAGAAAGTAATTTGGCCATATTTTTCTAGATGACAGACTATGTGCTCTTACACCTTATGGTGACATGTTTGGTTCTTAATAACCCAGTACAATAAAATGAATTTCTACTTTGATATAGCCAGAAAATGGTCGTTTATTGGTTTTTCAGAGTTGATTTCCATCTAAGTGTACCCCCTACCTAAAGCCTGGATTCAGCCCTGAAAAGTTTGTAGATTTCCTTGTATTTTCCTTTCAAATTATCTATATTTTGCATTACAAATCAATAGCTTTAAGAGGAACAAGTACAAAAAAACAACAACATACAAACCAACAAAATTCCTAAACCATGGATGTAGTCAAGGGCTTTCTATCCAGGCTTTAATGGGAGGTTGTGTACTCAAAAATTACTCCAATTGTTATAATTCTTTGTGCCATGGTCTCTTATGAGTGATCCTATGGACCTAAACTTGACTGCAAGTTCCCCTCCTCAGAAGCTAGCTATGCCATCTCAAGGCAAATATCCTGCTGAGTCTTGAGAGAGGAAAAACTAGGTTATCAATAGATTAAATTTATTGGCTCAAAGAATAGAAACAGGAATACAGCTTGCCTAAAGATTTAGAGGTAAACAACATCAACAATTATTTGACAAATAACACTTTCATTCAAAACAATCTGGTCCATCCAAAATCAAATAAATTTAACTTATTATTAGCAAGAACTATAAATGTTAGGAGGCTCTATTTTAATCTTGGCCTCCTGTTTTACATCTTACTCTCAAACCATAGTTTATTGGCTCTGATGTTTTACCCACAATCTATCTGGTATGATGTCTATCTGATGTAAATGCTCTGTTTATAGACCCAACTGGAAATTGGATTCTCTATGAAGGCTACTACACTCCAACTAAAAACCATATTTGGGTTCCCCACCACTCCACTGAGGCTCCAAACGTCACATTCTTGCCAACAAATGATTGGTTTCAAAATCTTGCCTGCTGGCCAGACCAAGTCGTCATGAGTACAACTGGACACTATAACCTTTTTTGGAATGGTTCCGCAGAGAATGGGTTATCATTTTTATGTCCAAAAGCTTTTAAATATTACCCTACTCCAGACGTTCCTGCATCGGGACACTTTACCATTGATTTAAGTGTTCAACCTGGGCGTTTTTTGATCCTTCCTCCTGTCACACATCAGAATCCTCAAATCCATTGGGAAGCTTCCGAAACAGGAAATATGCTTCGAGCCATTCACTACCCCAACGATGGGCTGATCCTTTACCTGGTTCAAGGAGGCGTGTTTCAAAGTGCCAAGTATCAAAGCTCCACAGTCAATATTCAAATCCCCACAGGAGAAAAGCCGACGTTTTCGACTGTTGGTGGCATGACAAGGCATCAAATTTCAGACCAAAATGGCTTTGTTTATCTCATCTACACCCCTCAATCTTTAAAACTATCTTGGACCAATCAAGCGTTTGTATCGGATGAGCCTTACACTGGCTACCTCAATATTGTTTGTATTCCAGGTGAAGATCTTTCACAAGTGGGTTCTCTTTTAGACAGCCATGCTCGAGCCGTTGTTGTTAAAGCAGAGGGAACGTTTTCGGGAGAGCAAAATGCTCCATTCGACTATAGTTTCATGTACACATGCGAAGACCTTTTAGGAACAAACACTCCAACAGATCCCTTGATCTTGCTGATGGACCATCAGGTCAATAAAGCAGCACTCGTCTCAGGCCAAAAGCCAACAAATTTGTCTTTGCTCTGTTTAAAGGGGAAACTGCAAGCTTATGCAGGCAGCAATTTTCAGTTTAAGTTTCCTGCTGCTTATCGTGACTTAAGTGTGGATGCGCTTCCAGAAAGCAACATTACAAAAGAGCAAGCGCTCGCTTTAATCGACAATCAAGTTTTAGACCGAGGGATCGCAGCTGCCACCCAAATCCCAGCTCCTACCTTATCGACACCCTACAATAAGTTTCTCTTTCAAAAAGCTTTGACATTAGCTTATTCACTAAAGGTGATTGAAATCTCTGGCTTGGAGAATCGTTGGGGAAATCAACTTGAAGCTCTGCGCCAAAGCCTAATCCAAGGGTTAAACAATCTTTGGAAGGGCTCCTCCACCTTTCCAGAAAAGTTGAATGGACAAATCGTTCAAGTTCCCTCTGGAATGAGGCTAGACCCTAATTGGGGAACAGCAGTGTTCTTTCCGGATTCCTATGGGTCTGCTAATAGTTTAAATGACCATATCGTTCAATACGGTTATCTCCTCTTCCCAATGGTTTTACTAGATCAATACGAAACACAAGTTGGGATCGCGTCTAAATACATAGACCAACCTTCTGCTATTTCGCCCTATACTCATCGAGAGTTAGCGAATTTTCTAGCTGCTGATATCGGCCAATCAGGAGGAGACAATTTTGTTTCTCATCGCAATCTGGATTTTTACGAAGGACACTCTTGGCTTTCAGGATTGGGGACAAGTGGCGATGGGCAAAATTCAAAGTAAGGAACAACATTAAAACCTAAAGCAAACAAAATTCTTCTGTATATGAAGGGGACTGCCTACTCCTCAATCCCTCGCTCTTTTCGCTAAATTTTGACTTTTCGTTCTAATTCTATAAGAACTACTCCTGAAATACAAGGACGTTCTGGAATAAGAAGCTTTTTTAAATTATTAAAAAAACTTTAGCGTAAAGAGGGGGTGATTGAGGAAGGTCCAGTCCCTCTCATATACGGAATAATTCTATTCGTTTTAAGTTTTAATGTAGCTCATTATTTTCATTTGCAAAAAACTTATGTTTATTTAATTTATGAAACGGGATAACATCGTAGTCTGTTCCAAACATTGCCTACGATTGTTTGTTATCCGTTGTCTTGAAACAAAATAAAGAATCATTTCTCGCTATTTGTAATTGAGTCCTGGAATACATCAAAGATCGTTAATTACCCTATTCCACATATACCTTACTCCATTCCCCTATTGCCCAATAGTATTATCCATAATACTCAATTACGGTTTAAATACAAATAAGCAACACTTACTCTCCAGGTGGCTAAATAGTAATAACTAAACTCGTGACACGTAATAAGATGATTCCGAATACAATGGGAGAAAATATTGCCAAAATTGAGTCAACTATGTAGGATCTCTTTGGAAGTTGGTCCTTAGCAGGAGCAACCCAAATATATTCATCTTTTTTACCATCCACTGCACTAACTCGTAAAGTATCCTCTGTATCCTTGAGTTGATCATCTTGATCTTCACATGTCACCTGAAATTAACATCAAATTTTTAAGCTAAATTTACAGTCAAGTCTAGTAATTTTGAACTAATATGCTGCAAACAATAAGCAATGGAAACTGAAAGGTAGAAAATAAACTGTTAAAGACAAAACATATGAGATACAACAATATAGCGGCATTTTGAAAAATTCTAGAGTATTAAAGCCTATGATTATCTCTGTTGCTTCTAGTCGTTTTAACTCGGTTATTCTCAGCAGTCGCATTACATTTCCCGTTTTTCTAAAATGTCTCACTTGACTCAGCAGTTGAGCAGCCAGTGTCGATAAGGAAAGGGAAAGATGCGAGTGAAATTCTGGTAGACGACTAATTTGACTCTTAAATGAGCAATCGTAATGATGGAAAACCATAGGAATGCGACGTATGCAAAAGGCGAATTTTCAGAAAAGCACCTCTAGATTTCAGTATGCTAGAACATAGCAAGCATGAAGTATATTGTACAGTACCAGACCCCAGCACTCAGGATACGGCAGGCTTCTATATATAGATTATCGTTTGTCTTGTAACGGCAGACATTTTGAGTCTGCCGTTCAAGAGTCCTTTCTTGATATCATGACGTCACCACAGGTTCAATACAGCTACCCTGTGATAATACGCGGCAGGCCCAAGCATGCGGCAGGCTTCTTTACATGCATTCTCATTGTCTCTTGTGACCTGAAATGTTAATGATGCAATATATATGAATATTTTAATAGCTTAATTAATTAAAAAAAGAAATATAACTCTAACAATAAGAATTTTTGTTGGCAGTTGTCAGGGCTTCCTTCCGCACTTAATTATATGATCGCCGTTTGTTTTCAGTAGGTAGCAGAAATTTTGAGCTACATTGTCTTATTCCAACTTTGCCCCCCCCCCCTGGATCTTGGCGAAATTAGCCACTGCTCAAGTGAGTAGGGGACCAAAGTCCCTCCCCCTGTGTAAATGTCAACCAGAATCTGAAATCTTATTTTTGTGAGGTATTTTAACGTCTTATTTATTTTAATGTCAACAAAGGACCATACAAGAGAGACAAGGACGTATATAGGAGTTATTCTGAGGGCGGGGAATTTGAAAAACGCACAAATTATAGCGGAATTTTAAGAAACTGTATTAAGTTGTCAAAACACGGAGTGGACACAAAGCCCTGCTCTCCCTTTACCAGCATGCTTGAAGATAGTTATCCAAAATAACGTTCTACTGTATTTGTGATTTGGTGAGAGTGTTTAAGCTTTTGTAGATTAACAAAAAGCTTGACATCATTCTTGAATGATGATCGTCATACAATAGAACATTGTGGAAAACCTGCAAATGGTATCTAAGATGCTGAATTTGCCCCTAGATATTGTTTTACAAGAAATATAAACGTCCCTAGGTAACAATTTTTTTTTAATATGAAATATTTTCTTAAAAAATTGATTTTCGATTTTGTATTCTCTTTAGTATTTTTTTTAAGTCTATTTAATTAGTGCCGTCAATCCACAAGAACTAGGAGGGATGGATCTTCGTTATACAATCTAGCAGGGAGCTATTTTTTTGAATGAAAATCCAAAAAAAAGTGTATATTCAAAATCTTAGGCTCCACTCCGCGAATTGACGCCACTGCATTTAATGTCAAAACAATTTAATGTCACAACATTTCAGCTACTCTCAAAAATCTCTTTTCCTCACTTTTATAAGGTTACTTTCACAACTTCTTCTCAAAGATGACTATTCCGAGAAAACCTCGACTTTTACAGAAGCTTCTTAATTTTTGTCACCGAAATTTTTGTAGTCAACGCTGTAGACTTGGTCTATAAGAAAATAACTAGAAAGATGCTCTATTTGGAAAAAAATCCTCTTCCAATTATAATCGGCAAGCCAATGAAAACTCAAAATCCACTTACACAAGAATTGCCTGCTTGAAAGTTGGAAACTGAACTTCTGTGACTAGTTGATTTTTCTCTGTTTGTGCTACAAGAATCTTTGTGAGGTGAGACTTGTATTTTGGCACGACTGCTATGATTTTGAAAACCGTAATTGGGAAGGGGCTGCTCTATTCTTCCAGTTACACCCTTTAGCATGAACTCTGCACTTCTGTAAGTCTGAAACTGTAAAAATACTACCGTCAATGACAACATCTACAAACATCTTGAATCGTATCGTGTAATTTTCACGAGTATTGCAACCCATTTTGGGAGTATTTTGTCGCTTTTCCTAAGTCACAAAAATTGTTATCATGATCATAACTGCCAATGAATAAATGTCAAATTAATGAGTTTTTCTTATTTGGAATCAGCGTAAAGAGCGGATTCTTTGCAAAAGCAGAGCACGTCTCAGAGTTTTATATTTTCTTGACATAGTCTCTCATCTCTTTTGTCCCTCTCCATTATGTGACTGCACTGCCTTTACATGACATATGATAAAACAGTGAAGAACAAATAAAAATAATTAAGGAACAAAAACCCAACGAGTTTTCCAAGATTTCCAGTTTCCCCCCCCAACCCCCCCCCCCCCAGTAGCGGTCGATTTTGCTAGGTAGGTTGTTATGACTGAAGGTGTGAAACAAGGTGACATGCCGGAGAATCGGTACGCCAAAGTGAAGGATATTTTGGCGGATGCTGCTGGGGGCAACTGTTCGGCCTATGGTGGCGACGGCGTCACGCCTTTGTGGCTGTTGCCTCGCGACGAGTTTGTCAGGTTTTCAGCCTACGGAGTGCCGATGGTCGCGCTGAGTGATCTTGAGCCGGAAACCGCCTCCAAGGAGAGTTCTTGTTGCGGAGATTCGGTGTCGTCCTCTGATGGCGGCGGCAGTGGCAATGCCGATTGCACCCCGTCTCCGACAGCGGGGCGCGATTCCGCCCATGCAGATGAAGTGACTGGCTCAAGTGAGGGCGGGGGCGAAACTTCCGAACCTGCTGTTCCAGGCGATGGCAATGAGGGCGAGGTGGCTTCTCCATCCGTGTCTGGAGGCCATTGGTGTGGCGGCGAGACCAAGCCTGCAGGAAGCATCGGAAGTAGGCGAGGCGAGCGATCGGGATTGATTCGTGGACTGAAAGGCGAGCCGCCCTTTGATGGGAATCCATTTGCTCGTTTGCCTTGGGGGGGCTGCAAGACGGTGGCGTTGGACGACATTTTGTTCATTCAGGATTGGATCGATGATGGGTGTCCGGATCCCGGGGATGAAACGAGCCTGCCGTTGCCATCGATTCAAGGTGAGAGCGAGCGCCAAATCGAAGTCTCTGAATGTGTTTTCATCTTTCCGGCCGACGATGGTTTTCTGGATCAGCCAGGGAACAAGCGGATTCGGATGAATCTCGACTGCATGTTGCCTGGGCAACTGTCGGTGTTTCGGCAGGCGGTTCGGGAGATGTACCGGTTGAATAAGTTCCGCGGGGATTGGCGCAGCTACAACAGTTTGGCGTTGATTCATCAGAACCATTGTCAACACGCTTGGGAGCGGTTTCTTCCGTGGCATCGGTGCTACATGTATGAGTTCGAGCGAGCCTTGAACGACATTATTGGGCACTCGTTTGGATTGCCTTACTGGGATTGGACGATGCCGAAGTACAAAGCCGGAAATGTTGCGGCGGGAAGCGGTATCATTCCCGAATCCTTTAAGGCTTTTCTGACTGAGGATTCGATCCGTTGTCTCGATGCTTCGACCGATTTGACTGCTGAGCAACTGCGTGGATTGGAGCAACTGGTAGGAAACACTTACACCTCTCAGAAGGAGTTTTTCACAGCGGCTGCTGCGGCAATCGGAAGTGAGGGGGACGTCAAGACGTATCGGACTCAGTTTATTGATGTTCTGCTGGCATCCAACTCTCTCTGGTATCCCTTGCGGTACCCGGCCGAGTTCTTCGACAAGAAAACCGGCGACCCATCAACGATCAATAAGGTGATTGGGTATCATTACCCCACGGTGGAAGACGTGGCGCAGATTCAGAGTTTGAACAATTACCGAGACTCAAGAACTAAGTCTTTCTATAGCTAATGCTTTCGTCATAAAGCACACATGCCATCAATGACAAGATCTCTTTAAAAGATGACCTTGAAATGAGGAAAAATAGAAATTGCTGACAAACCTGATGGTCTTGAAGCTAAGTTTTTTACCACTTCTACTCTAGCATGACTTGATGTCCTGTGAATAAATCGACAACGCCGAACAGGTGGAGGCCTTCGCCCGCGACGACGCGGTCGAAAGCGCCAACGCCGTCGTCAAGAAGGTCTGGATGCGCACCAAGCATCGCAACACCCAGACCGAGATGGCGCGCGCCACCAGCCGCATCATGCGCGAGCTGATCGCCTTCGAGCCGGATCTGGTGATGCTCGGCGACGACAACGCGGCCCATTACGTGGGCGGGCAGCTTCTGGGCTCCGAGATCCCGGTGGTGTTCTGGGGCATCAACGGGTTGCCGCTCAAATACGGGCTGATCGAGAGCATGGACCAGCCGGGCGGCAACGTCACGGGGGTCTGGCAGGCCGGCTATCACAAGGAGAGCCTGACGCTGCTGTCGCGGCTCGCGCCCGAGGCGAAGACCTTCGCGATCCTCGCCTGCGATTCCGTGTCATCGCGCCCGAATGTCAAGATCATCGAGACGCTGGCCGACAGCCACCCCGACA
>JAAAKM020073195.1:42011938-42097654 GCA_010016025.2 Alatinidae sp. Z8VKAUB7J3 | reverse complement strand
CAAGGGCGAGCTGCCGCTTGAACTGGTCGATATCGTGGTGACCAACAATTACGAGGAATTCCGGACCCGCGCGCTTGAACTGGCCGAGACCGTCGATGCGTTCTTCGTGCTCAATCACGACACGCTCTATGACGAGAATGGCGAGCATGTGGACATGCTGGAGGTGGGGCGCTGGTATCTGGAGAATATCCGCAAGCCCGAGGCTTCCCACGAGGATCAGTTCGTGCGCGAGGGGCTTTTGCTGACCGCCAACGATTCGGGCTACAACCAGGCCTATCTGGCCTTCGAGATGGCCTATGACATCCTGGAACAGGGGCTGAGCCCGGCCCGGATGCGCACCCGCACCCCCCATAAGGGGCCGTATCTGGTCAACAGGCAACGGGCCGATTCGCTCGGGATCTCGCTGGAGGACAGCCTCTATCTGATCGACGAGATCGTCACCGAATCGGCGGCGCTTCAGGGGTGAGCGGGCTCTTGCGGACCGGAATCGCCAGGGGCGTGCGCAGGCTGCGCGGGGGGTCGATCTTCCTGCGGCTCCTGTTCGCGTTCACGGTGGTGGGGGCTGCGATCGGCGGCCCGCTGATCTATCTGTCCTTTGATTTCACGCGCAATTCGACCGAGCGGCGCGTGGAGCAGAACGCCATCCAGCAGATGGAGATCATCGGCGCGAATTTCGATCAGCAGTTGAGCGCGAATCTGCGTCGTTCGGTCGAATTCATCGTCTCCTCCGACGTGCTGACCGACTTCCTGTCGGTGTCGCGCTTCGAACAGCTTGTCTTCGGCAAGAAGCTGGAGACCCTGTTCCTGCGGATTTCGGAACAGCATGAGGATATCTCGGGCGTCTATTTCTTCGATCGGGACGGCGTCGCCCGGGTCGGATCGGAGGATGGCCGGCGCAACGCCTTTTCCAACGCCCTGTCCTTCGGGCGCAAGAAGGAGCCCGAAGAGCCCGGCCCGACCCGGGCGCGCATGGATGCGGCCTTCGGGCGGATTCAGGAAACCCCGCTCCTGCTCAGTTCGGGCAACATGGAATGGTTCATGCCGCCGCGGGAGATGGAAGTTCAGGGCCCCTACCTTGGCGAGGATGGGACGGTATCGTTCATCTCCGCGATCGCGAAGACAGGGTTCACCTGACCGTCGATCATGCGCAGCTGCGGGAGTTATCAGGCTTGAGGAGGCGCACTACAGGCTGTCCAATCTGCCGGCGCAAGCTGCGGGGTTTAAGGACCGGGGGGTGCTGGCCGAGGGCGCCGCGGCAGATGTGGTTGTATACGATCTGCAGGAGCTGGCGATCGACCCACCCTGGATTGGCGGCATCGAGCATGATTTACCCGCCGGTGAATGGCGCCGCGTGCAACGGGCGCTGGGGTACAAGGCAATTGTGGTAAATGGCGACATCACTTTTGCAGACGGTGAGTGTACCGGCGCTACCCCCGGGAAACTACTGCGGCATGGGTTGGCAGCCTCCCCTTCTTGACATGAGACCCGACAAAAATTATTAGGGGAAGCTTGTCAGGACGGTTGGCTAGCGCGCCATCCGGACTCGCTAACCAGGTTGGTGAAGGCTTTAACGTAGGCAGGCATGTGCTGCGGTTTGGCGTGCAACATATTAACTGTGCCGACCTGCGCGTTCCAATCTTCCAACACAGCCTGTAGCAGCCCATTCTCCAGATATGGCCGGCAGGCGAATTCAGGGAACACAGCGATTCCCAAGCCCGCCAGCACGGCTGACCTGACCAAGGTAAAACTGTCCAGTTGCAAGCGGCTGGAGATGTCAATCATGGCCAGTTTGTTGCGCTTGCCTCTGAATGGCCAGCGGTTGCTGTTGGTCTCCGACTGAATGCAATGGTGATGGATCAGATCATCCGGGTGCAACGGCGTACCGTATCTCTGCAGATAAAGTGGGCTTGCGCAATACTTCACCTGGGCTGGAAACAGGGCTGTGGCAACAAAGCCTTTGTGCGCGTCTTTGCCAACACGGAAGGCAACGTCAGTGCCGGTTTCGATCAGATCCAGCTTATCCGCAGTCAGATTGACCTGCATGCTCACTTCGGGAAAACGTTGCGCATAGCTGTTAATCAGTGGCGGCAGGAAAGTTTCGCCAAATAAACGGTCGGCTGTAATACAAATATTCTTGTTGGCAAAATCTGCACGGCTGCTGGTTTGCCGGTTCGCCTCTTCCGCCAACTGGCTCAACTGATGGCAATGTTCCGCATAGGTTTTGCCGGCGGGAGTCAGGCTCAGTTGGCGGGTGGTGCGATGTAACAGTTGTGTGCCCAGTTGTTTCTCCAACAGGGTAAGTCTGCGGCTCAGCGTCTGTTTGGAACGGCCCAACTGATGGGCAGCGGCAGAGATGCTGCCGCATTGAACAACAGCACTGAAGGCCTGCATGTCGTCGATACTTATTCTTTGATCATTCATTGGGGTCTTGCATAGGGGGAGGTTCCATAAATGGGACAATACGTCCTAATAACTACCGGATTGTCACATAATTGATTGAGTGGGAAAATGGGAGCATGCAAGTTGATGTGACAACCCAGATAGAAATTGGCCGTCCGGTGGCCTTGGTCGCTGAATTTTCCGCACACCCGGACAATGTTCCGCGCTGGTACAAGAATATTCGGTCGGTGCGTTGGCAGACTGAACCGGTCGTACGTGTGGGGGCCAAGGCTGCCTTTGTTGCTCATTTTATGGGTCGGCGTATGGCATATACTTATGAGATTGTTGAGTTCGAACCCGGAGCACGGCTGCGCATGCAAGCCGACGATGGGCCGTTTCCGATGGAAACGACTTATAACCGAAAACGTTCACGCCACTCGGGTCTTCCTCAGCCCCTTGGAACAACTCGCCATCTTCGATAGCGAATCGCGCCCGCGGATCTCGCTCACCGAGCCGCCAAACCGACTCGACCCGAAACACCCATGGTTGGCACTTCACCCGGGAAGCGGAAGCAACAAAAAGAACTGGCCTCTAGAACGCTGGCTCACCCTAATCAAATCGCTATTGCAAGACACCTCCTGGCACCTGCTGCTCATAGGCGGCGAGGCCGAACGACCAACCATCGAACGGATTCAAGCCGAAACCAACAATCCAAGGGTCCACGTTAAGCTGTGCGCTCCGCTTGTTGAGGTCGCTGAGGATCTGGCCCATTGCCAAGGATTCGTCGGGCATGGCTCGGGAATCTCCCATTTGGCAGCCGCTCTCAATCTGCCAGGCCTGGTACTGTGGGGACCGTCGAACGTCGCGATCTGGCGCCCGCACAGCGATCATGTCGTCGTGATCCAACACGAAAACGGGCTGACTGAATTGCCGGTAGATCAGGTTGCCGCTCGTATTCCTCCGCCTCGTTAAGAGTTCCATTGCAAAATGACGCGATCCCTTTCCGGAAATTCAGTCCATTTTGCATTTTGCAGTTTGCAGTTTGCATGAACCCCCTCACTTGCGAGCCTCGCAATTCTCGAACCGAAACCGCCGGGGGAAAACGGGAACAATGAAAAAGTTAAACTGCAAACTGCAAAATGCGAAATGACCGGAAGGATCTCGGCTAACGATCGCGATTGGCTACTTGCCTAACCCGGCGGCAATTCGAACGACTCTCGCAATTCTTCTGGCTGCCTCCCGGCAGAACGCAGTTGCCGCAACGACAACGATTCCTGCCGCTTCGCTAGCCGCTGGCCGGACTCATCGCAGACCAAAGGGCAATGATAATACTGCGGTGGCTTCCACCCAAAGGCTTCGAAGAGCAACAGTTGGCGGCAGGTCGAGAGGAGAAGATCTTCTCCCCGGACGACTTCCGTCATGCCCATCCGTTCGTCATCCACCACCACGGCGAGTTGATACGAGGGTACGTCATCGGGGCGCCAAACCACGAAATCCCCAAAGTCACGGCCCGCTTCAAAGGCCACTCTTCCCAATCGTTGATCCTCAAATTCAATTACGCGCCCGTCCGGCACGCGAAACCGCCAGCTCGGTGGCCGAGATTCCGGTGTTTCCGATCCGCGTCCCGTTCGGTCGCGACAGGTGCCCGGATAGAGCGGCCCTTCCTCCCCGACATGAGGCGCCTGCGTGGCCGCCCGGATATCGCGGCGCGAACAGTAGCAGCGATAAACCGAGCCCCGCTCAATCAACTCGTCCAACGCAGACCGATAGTACGAGAAACACTGAGACTGTTCGTAGGGTCCATGGCTCCCTCCTCGATCCGGACCTTCATCCCAATCGAAACCGAACCAACGTAAATCTTCATAGATTCCGGCCACGTAGTCCGGCTGCGACCGAGCCGGATCCAGATCCTCCATTCGCAGGACCACGACGCCATCCGCCCCGCGAGCCCGGGCATGGGCTTGCCAAAAGGTTTGAGCGTGACCCAGGTGTAACCAACCCGACGGCGTGGGAGCAATCCGTCCCCGATAAGTGTCGGTCACTGGACTGGAGTCGAATTTGGATTTGTCTTCTAAAAGTGTGACGCAAGAATGACGTCCACCACCTAATCTTTCGATTTGATGCCATTTTCTTGCAGGGACATAGGCACCCAAATGAGCCATGCTTGAGTTTAGGGTTGTCAATATACACTCTTTCCATGTATTTTTCATCCTTCATATCCAATTGCATTCTTTCACTCGAAGGAGGAGAAAATCACTCTTTTTACCAATTTTTAGCTAAAATTACTCTCTTTTCAATCATTTACGAAATAGAAAGAGAGATAAAAACTTCAAATTAAATTATTTGAGTTCAAAATATAAAGCTGCTAGCCCGTATGATCTATGTAATCTCTGCCTTGTCCCAGTTCTCCAGTCTAGCTATTCTAACCATTTAAGAAGAAGCAGATTAAGTGGATCAAAGTCAAATTAACAAGTCGAAAATCAGACTTAATAAAAGAAATCAAAAGCGAAGCGACGACCAAAAC
Source organism: Alatinidae sp. Z8VKAUB7J3 (assembly GCA_010016025.2). NCBI lineage: Eukaryota > Metazoa > Cnidaria > Cubozoa > Carybdeida > Alatinidae > Alatinidae sp. Z8VKAUB7J3. The sequence goes on along the minus strand of JAAAKM020073195.1, from coordinate 42,092,751 downwards.
CAACTTTTTCTATATCGACTCTCAAACCGATAAAATTCTGCAAAGACTTCATGGACCATTTTAAAATTCGAATTTGGCCCCTCAGGACTTGTGATAAAATAAAAATCTTAATATTTATTGATTAATTTTTACTCGAAGAAATAACAATCTTATATTACCAGCCAGAGGCTCAAGAATTTGTTTTGGATGGGGCTCATAGTGTAAAAATGACAGAACGTGTGTAAATTATGGAAATGTGGGGTAAAATTCTAGTTCATGGGCTTCTAACATATTTGGGAAGTAGTAGAGCTAGGTGAATGAAACTTTCGGGAATAAATCCAGTGACAAAAATGTACCCTGGAAAGATATTGCTGACCAACAATGTTGACCCTCTCCTTATTTCTAGGGTTTAGAAGGTTGAACACTTGGCAGGCTCTGCTAATGGTGAAAACTTAGAGCATTTTCTCTGTGGGTCTGAAACTGTAACTTGTTATTATTTGAAAATGATGTAAGAGTGATCAGAGTGATAACGCCCTGATCCATTCATCAGTAAAATAACAGAGACTGTACCTAAGCTACCCTACTGTCAACTAAGAAACTCTGACTTAAATGGTCATTGGTTACCCAAGCCTGGTTTCTTTTTTGCTATTAAAAAAAATCTCAACTGAAAGTAAGGAGCAACATTAAAACTCGAAACGAACAAAAATTATTCCGTATATGAAGGGGTTGCTCTCGTCCTAGCTCTTAACACTGTTCACACGAGGGCTATGCCCCGCTCTTCACGCTAAAGTTTTCTACACTTTCGGAAAAGCTTCCAATTTTAGTTAAACGACCCTTATGTTACCTGAGTTGCTCTTAAAAAGTTGGGACAAACAGCCAGAGTTTAGCGTAAAGAACAAGGTATTGAGGAGGGGGCAACCCCTTCATATACGGAGTAATTTCTGTTCGTTTTGAACACATTGCTCCTTATTTTCAGTTGAAATATTCAACTCATTTATATTTTCAGTTAAATATTCAATGATTCAAAATTCTGTTTTTTAGTGTTTCGATTACTATTGAGCTGTTGAGTTTCGGTAACTGTTTGATAGTGTAGTTATAGTAGTATATCTGTAAAAAATACTATTGTCACCCCTACTGCTGCCATCTATTCCACTATAGTCATAACAAATACTACAGTCTTACAAGCCCAAGACTGCAGATAAAGAAAATCAAGGATCCAGAGCAATGATTTCTCCTCAAGCTTGACAGCATGTAACTTAATTTCAGGTTGCGTGTGACAAACTTTATTGAAAGCTTTAGAAAAGTCAAGCAGAATCATGTCAGCAGGCACACCAGTATCAAGTAACTTAGTGATGTGGTCATATGATTCAAGGAGACTGGTACCAACATATCTACCAGAACATTACCATGCTGTGAGCCATGCAAGAGATTATTTGCTCCAAGATGTCTAAGAACTGTGGAGTTGATTATTCTTTCAAGAATCTTAACAATTGCTGATGTCATGCTAATAGGTCAATAATTTTCAGCAAAGTCCTTTCTATCTTTCTTAAATGTTGAAATGATATGGGTAGTTTTCTGATCCAGAGGTGGTCTAAAAATATTTAATGATAACTTAAACAGCAGGGAAAGAGGTTGGTACAAGACTGCTCAACATTCATGTTTAGGAACTCGAAATCGCTGGAGTCGCCGGCCAGGATCAACAGATCGTCATCGTCCCCGCCATCGATCTCGCCAGTTCCGTTTTGCAGGTCGAAGACGTCATCGCCGGTATCGCCGAATATATCGACATCCCGCACGCCTAGGGTAAACCCGCGCGCCACCACCTCGTCATCGCCCGAGCCCAGGTCGATGTCGCCGCCCTGAATGCCGTCGGAATGGGCAACAGCACTTTCGCTGCTGCTGACGGCCACGGCCGCACCGGTCGCCATGATCGTGTCATCGCCGCCACCGGTATTGATGGTGGCGTTATGGATCCCATCTCCGAACGCCTCGACAAGGCCTGGTCCTTGAAGGTCGGACGTCCCAGTAATCCGATCTTTGCCATCGCCCGTGGTAATGGATGTTCCATCGATCCCGTTGTTGTCACCGATATCGCTGCCCGCGCCGGCCGCCGTTTTTACGGTTCCGGTTATTTGCGTGTTGCCGTCGGTGGAGGTGATTGTTCCGCCGTCGATGCCGTTATTGGATTTTGCATCGCTATTTTGGCCGACGGTGACGTCGGACAGGCCCGCTACTTTGTCGCGGCCGCTGCCGAGGTTGGTCGTACCCCCATCAATGCCGTGAACGGAATTGGCGATTGAATTGTCGCCAATCGTCGCGACGGCCGAGCCCATGACTTCGTCGTTGCCCGCCCCCATGTCGCGGAGTCCGCCGCAAGTCCCGGCCGCGCCGCCAAAATCAGCGCCGGCTGAGCCGGTGATCTGCACAGTGCCAATGACCTTGTCTCGGCCGTGGCCCATGTCAAAGGTGCCGCTTTCTATACCGTCCGGTCCAGCCAAGGCCTCTGCGGAACCGAGCAGTGTTACCTCAACCGAGCCGCGCACCTCGTCATTGCCATCGCCCATTTCATACGTGCCGCTTTCAATACCGTCGGCGCCGCCGAAATCCGAGCCCATGTCGGCTGTGAGTTGGACTAAACCCAGAACCTTGTCTCGTCCGCTCTCCGTGTTGACCTTCAGCCCAAGGCCGGCAGCAATACCATCGGCGGCAATTCCGGTGTTTGGCCCGAGCACAGCGGTTGCAATGCCGGTGACTTCGTCATTGCCATCGCCTGTGTTGATGGTTCCGCCTTGCAGCCCATCAATAGTCGGTTTCTCCACCAGAGAGCCGCGCCGCCGCTCATCGCCATGCCTTCCCGTGAGGCCGTCCCGTCCGAAAGGTCGAGGGCGGCTTCGCCTCTTGTGCGCCCGACGGGGGCGCAGGAGAGAAAGGAAGCTTCCGATGACCATCGCGAACACCGCCGCTGACGCGGCCACCACCCCCACCGCAGTTCAGCACGCCTTCGCCCGGCGCAGGAGCTGCGCGCCGATCCGGGCCGACGACCCCGCCGCGCAGGACAAGCTGAGCGCCCGGATCACGGAGCTGGAAGCCACCAAGAGCGCGATGAAGGACATCAACGCCGCCCTGCGCCTGAAGGCCATCGTCACCGGTAATGAGCGGCTGCGCGCGCTCGGCATGGATGACGGCATGATCGCCAAGGCCCGCGAGGCCATTCCGATGTTCAAGGGATGGGAGATGCAGAATCTCAGCCAGAATATCGCGCGTCTCAGGAAGCGTCTGGATGCTGTGGCGGCCGAGGCCACGCGCGAACCGACCGAAAATGTGGAGGGAGAGGGCTATCGCGTGGTCGAGAACATGGACCTGAATCGCATCCAGATCATCTTCGACGCCAAGCCCGATGCCGACACCCGCGCCATCCTGAAACGCAACGGATTCCGCTGGGCGCCGTCGCAGGACGCATGGCAGCGCCATCTCAACGAAAACGGGCGTTACGCTGTGAAACGCGCGGTCGGTGCTATAAGCGCGGCCTGATCATCATTCCCGCTTCCGCCGTCAAGGCCGTCCCTGCCCCAAGAGGTAGAGGGCGGCTTTGGCCTTTTTGCGCCCGATAGGGGCGCATGAAAGAAGGAAGGACCGTTCCGATGAAGTACCTCACCCTCGAAAAACTGGCCGATCACCCAAAGAACGTTCGTGCGAAAACCGATTACGCGGAAGGCTCCATCGCCGCTCTCGCCGCCAGCATCAAGGCGCTCGGCCTGCTTCAGAGCCTTGTCGTGCAGCAACTCGATGATGGCGGATACGGTGTTCTCGCCGGTCGCCGCCGCATGATGGCGCTCAAGCGCCTCGCGGCGGCGGGCGATCTGGAGGCCGACTTCAAGACGCCCTGCAAGATCGTCCCGAAGGATACCGATCACGTCACCGCGCTCTCGCTCGCCGAGAACACGATGCAGGAGCCGATGGCCCCGATCGACGAGTTCGAGGCCTTTGCTGCGATGACGGATGAAGGGTCTACCGTCCAGCAGATCGCGGAGACGTTCGGCACGACGCTCCGCGCTGTGAAGGAGCGTCTGCGCTTCGGTCTCGTCCACGGCGATATCCGCGCCGCCATGCGGGCGGGCGCAATCACGCTGGACGTGATGAAGGCCTATGCCGCGCATCCTTGCCAGGAGACCCAGAAGCGGGTCTTCGACGGCTTTGCGGCAGATCCCCATGATCATCAGGCATGGCGGGTCCGGAACGTGCTTTCCGATCAGGACATCCGCGCCGACGATCCCCTCGCGATGCTGGTCATGGACCGTTACCGCGAGCGCGGCGGCGAGATGGTCGAGGGGTTGTTCGAGGAGGATACTGTCCTGAAGGATCGCGCCCTTGCCGAAGCGATCCGTGATGAAATCCTGATGGAGAAGGCCGAGGCGATCCGAGAGGCAGGCGGTTTCAAATGGGCAGAGACCCGCGCGCGGATGGATCAAATAATGAGATCCTAAGCCAAGCCAGATATTATGGCAGTCAACGAGAAAGAATGCCAAATTTAAAACCAACACAAGTACTCTCAAGTCCAAATCAGTTGGAAGGGGAAGGAGTAGGTTTGCTGTAGGGATGGTAGGGATGGTTTGAAACATAATGAACTTATAGGGGTTCAGAGTAATACGAAGAGTTGGAAAATTATGGAAAGCTACAAAACGACAAGCATGAATATGGAGACCTATGTAAAAAGGCGCTTTACAAACTTTTAGGTATCACTACTGGCCTGCATGGGTCCTGCAGGCCATTAAGCAAATGGGCCTGCTACGTATGACATTAAGAACAGACACTACAGCCACATAGCAGCAAAACCACAAAGAAATTTCTGGGTTGCAGTTGGTCATACCTGTTCAAAACATGGTCCATTTGGTGGGTTTTCTCTCAGCTCTGGGTCATCATATTCACAACTCACGAAATATCCAACTCGAACGAACTCTTTGCCTTTATAAGAACATGTCAGCATCACCACTGTAACACCAACAGCATCCTGAGCAGGTATTAGCTTTGGATCTGGAGGGTCAGCCTAGAAACAAACATAAGATATCAATTGGTTAAAATTGTCATGCAGAAAATAAAATATTTTTAAAATCTTAAACCATTTGTTCACAATTTCTACAACTTGATCCTTACTCTTTGGTCTCTGATAAATTGGGGGATAAATGGGGAGTGGAATCATGGGGGGCTAGAAACAATTTCAAAACTAAAAAAGTTGGGGGTTGGGGTTTGTAATCAACTTTTTACCCAGTAGGGCCATCTCTAGACTGACAGATTGCAGAAGAATTTGTACTCTTTGGTCTCTAATAAAGAGGGGGAGAATAAATGAGTGTGTTGGAAACAAGTTTAAAAATTAATAAATGGGGTGTGATGGAGGATGAAATCAATTTTTTGAAAATAACTTATAATAGTTGTAAAATGAAAATAAAACAGAAAAGGTACCATAGACATGAAAAAAGGTTTCTCTTTACATCATCAAAGCTGATTTGCCAAAATTAATAAGAGAAGGTTCCTAATAAGGTCAAGGGAGGGGGGGGGGGGATTTCAAAAATTAGTAAGCATCCCCCTTAATTAGACACCAAAGAGTAGTTAGATAGTCTTGTAGAAAGTTACAACTTCTGATAAAGTTAGTGTTGTATCCTGACTTATCAATTTGCTCAGTTAGATTTGCTTATTAAAATAACAGCCAAGCTGAGAATCTTTAAAGAGACCATTCTTCTTCCTTTTAATATACCATTTCGTCAAACTTACTTTTAACATTTTCATAGAAATGAGAGACTAATTTCTTAAGTGTATGGAAATCACCTATCAAGAAGCAGAGAAAAATGAATCATTTTAAGATAACACTACACAAACATAAATGCATAAATTATATGTAATCTTTCAAGTTGGACAGTTTTACTCTTTAAAGAACAGTTTTGCTTTTATGTGAAGAGTACTCAAAACAAAATTCTTAAAGGGGCCCCAGGGACTTAAACAATAATAGCTATTTATCATTGCAATAAACTTAAAGCACTTCAATTTGCAAGTTCTATTAAATATTCTAAAAAAGCAAGTTATTATACATTAAAGCAAATAGTAGCGTAGAATACTTATGTCTATACTTATACAATACTTATTTTATACTTATTCTACACCTTTTCTATACTTATTCTATACTTTTCCAATACTTATTCTATACTAATACTATACTTATTTCTATACTTCTTCTATACTTCTTCTATACTTATTCCATACTTATTCTATACTGATCCAAGACTTAGTCTATACTTATTCAACACTTTTCCAATGCTTATACTAGACTTCTTCTATACTTATGCAATACATATTCTATACTTATCAAATACCTATTCTATACTTACTCTATACTTATTCTATACTTATCCTATAATTATTTTATACTTATTGTATACTTATTCTATACTTATTCTACACTTAAAGAATACTTATTCAATAGTAATTCTATACTTATTTCTATACTTATTCAATACTTATTCTATACTTATTCTAGACTTATTCTATACTCATTCGATACTTTTTCTATACTTATGCAATACTTATTCTATACTTAATCTATACTTATTTCTATACTTGTTCTATACTTATTCTATACTTTATCTATACTTATTCTAGACTTATTCTATAATTTTTCTATACTTATTCAATACTTATTCTATATTAATTCAATAGTTACTCTATACTTATTTTACACCTCGAATATAATATCTTTCCGCAGTTCAATCCTAGAGTCACATATCCTCTGCAGTATCGTCCATAAAGCGTCTTCTTGGTCTTCCTCTCTTCCCTTGTCTTCTCTTCTCTTCTTTTATCTTCTCTTCCTCTTTCCTGGTAGTTGCATCCTCAACATTCTCCTCTCGATGTAGTTCTCCTTTCTTCTGACCACGTGTCATTCCCCACTTCAACTAATAACACAAAAATATGAAGGTATACAAGCAATACTTTATAAGTAAGTTCATGTAACTGTCCTTAAACTTTAAATCCAATAGAAGTCTTTTAAACCCACAGATTGTGCATGGCTTGTGGCAATCTCTCAGTGCAGCCCCCTGATAAGCAGTGGGGCCTTTTCTCATGGACATTTTCTTTCCAAAAGGGAAAAGGGTTTTCCTGGGGGGGGGCTGCACGGCTTCTGGCACCACTGTTAGGTAAATGTTCCCTATTCTCTGATTAAGGACCATCTTCACTGGTCTGTTTGTCTGCGGGGCACCATCATTGGGCTGCGGCAGAACATCAAGGCCACCATTATTGACCTGTTGTTGTACATTTGGTACTGGTTTATAACAGCCAACCAATTTCATCTTATTCCACTTTGTATGATCCTCTTATTGGTGAACAAACTGTCCAATCTTTTCAATAATACCCAATGGCTTTCTGAAACGACTATCTAGGTTTCTATACTTCCCCCTTGGCAATTTTACACGAACTAGGTCTCCAACCTTGGAACCCATTAAACTTCTTGCATCCATGTTTGGAATTTCGTGTATCGCTGGAATTTTTGATAAAATTTTGTGCATCTGCTGCTAAATGTAGGCATGTCAACACTGGACAATTTGTTTAAATCTGACCTCAATCTCCAACCAAAAAGAAGCTCAGCTGGGCTTTTGCCAGTAGCACTATGCATAGTGGTCCTAAAGGTCAGTAAAAATTGGTGTAGTTTTTGCTTTTTGCTGTTCCACTCCTGCCCCCAACTTTTGGCAGCTGCCATGTATCATCAAACTTTCATCAAAGTATCAAAACTAATATCAAAGTAACAAAGTAAAAAAAAGTATCAAAGTAATTAAGGTATCAAAGTAATTAAGGTATCAAAGTAACAATAAGGAACTTGCATAACTTTCAGTCCTCACCCCGTTTGTCTAAACTTTTAAGGCTTTGTTTTTTAAATGTGCAGCCTTGACTATGTGCTCCTTTATAGGAGACTTAAGCATATCCAAAGAAAGACTAGGCGACAAACGTTCACCAAACGATTTTGCTTTATGGAAAGCAAGTAAGCCAGGCGAACCTTCATGGGAATCTCCATGGGGAATGGGGCGGCCAGGATGGCATATTGAGTGCAGCGTTATGGCATCGGACATCCTCGGGGAGTCCATCGATATTCATGCTGGTGGGGAAGATTTACAGTTTCCACATCATGATAATGAGTTGGCTCAATCAGAGGTTAGTCTGTCTTTTTAAGAAATATTTTGAGCAATTGATTTAGCTCATATATCTGTCTTTCTTCCGTGATGTAGTATTTGGAGTCAATATTTAACTATTTTCAGCTTCAAATGATTATTTTTTATTAATTCTTTACATTGTATCTTCTTTTCCTCTTTTCGATTTTATTTTATCGATTTTTCTAAATGAACTGTTAATATATGACTTTCAATTTAAAAAAATGTCTAATTACCAAACATAAAAGAAAGAACCTTTTAAATTACTTGTTATTAAAAGTAATATTATCTTCCTACAGCTTCTATGTCCTCCTGACAGTAGATATTTCTGTACAATTTTAGGGTTTTACAAAAGTCAAGATCCAACTCCATGCAATAGTACTTGGCGGCTTTCAGAAGCTGCAATAGAGTTAAGGGATAGGTTGATCCCCGTAAGGATTAGGTATGTTTCTTTTCACCTGAATCGCCAGTAAAGAGAGCCGCTGCTGCTGCCTTCATTCCAATTCTTGGCCCTCGGGCTATATGAGGAGTGAGAGAAACTTTGAATATACACATGTGGATCAAAAGTTAGGAATGGCCAAATTGTAAGGACATTGATTTCGTGTTTTGGAACTCGTGATACCGACCTGGGTTTTCGACAGAACACCTTAAATTAGGTATGCTTTCCTCAGACCATAATGCCTTTCCTCAGACCATAATGTCGTTGACCAACAAATAAACGTTCAAATGGGGATAAATCCATTTATTTATGTAGGGAGAACAGATGCAATAGTCTAGATATTTTGATCACATATGCAGCGACCGTTATCACTGTATTTGTGATCCACACGCGTATATTCAAAGTTTCTCTCACTCCTCATATTGCCTGAGGGCCAATTGGATTTATCCTGTCTAAATAAATGGATCTATTCCCATTTGAACGTTTATTTGTTCGTCATAGAAAGGCATTGTGATCTGAGAAAAGCATACCTAATTTAAGGTGTTCCGTCGAAAACGGAACGTTTGGACGTTTATTTGACCTGATTTTAAGGTCTTTGTCCCTCCTCTTTTCATAATTAGGCAATGAAGCTCGTTCCCCTGCGCAAACTATCACTTAGTTTGTGCTTACGTCCTGGAAAACTTCTCTGTGAAACGCGACATTTTCGTTACCTTATAGCCTTTTCGGTATTTATAAGTTTTACTGAACACACTGTTGTTTTTCAGACAACATATGGAGACTTGCACTTTGGACACTTGTCTTCAAATGGTTCATCTTTGAAACCACACTCACCACATATTGCAATTTCTTGAACTGGTTTAAATGAGGTTGTAAGTTCGGATGTTTTCTCAATTGCCTTTTTGATTTCTGCAGGCTTTGCATCTTTACTAATTTTGAGCGTTACAAACAAGCCTCCATTTAGCAACTTTGAGAGTTTGTTACACTCAGAGATTGGTTCACTCTTGGCAGTGTAATCAGGGACTTCAGAGGCATCAATAGTAATTCCCTCTGAGTAGGAATCGCCTTCCATAGAGTTTAGAGATGAATTCTTACCATATTTCTCACCATCAAGGGTAGCAAAACGGGTAGAACTCTCAGTTTCAGTCATGCAAATAGCCACAGAATCACCTAATTCTTTACCTTTTTTGGCTCCAACATCAACTGCAGTCTCAATTACTTTGTGAAGGATTTCACGTCCTTCTTTATTGTCTTGGAATCCAAGAATGTTAAAGACTGCTTCTTTGAGTCCTACTAAATTGATTACAAGAGAAACATTGCTTTTTTGCATGTACTGAGTATTTTTAGCCAAAATTGGATTCAAGCCGCGTCTAGTCAAATCTGAAATGTCTTTCTTTCTTAGTGCCATTGAAGACAAGGCTGGTTTCATGAGTAATGCCAATCTTGCTCTAAAGTAAGTTTCATCTTTGTTAGACTCAAATGCTAATCTTGGAAGATTGATTGATACTGATTGAAGCATTATTGAAAGTGGTCCAGAATTCTTAGTTGATCCGTTTGTAACACCGTGACTTGATGTTTGTCCTTTTGCAAACATTACCTTTCCACCAAGTGAAATTATTTCTGATGCAGTTGCTGAAACATCTGTGATCTTTCCTTTTTCATTGTCTATGATCAAACCAATCTTTGGGATTGGTGTAAGTTTTGTGTAATTTTTGTATGCGTTAATAATTGAATTAATTATTTTTGTATCAGAGCCTAATTGCAATCTAATTGAAACATTAGTGCTTGATTTATTGTATTTAGAAGTTGTAGATGCAGTTGCAAATGCTGTAGTTAGTTTTTGTTCAAGTTCTAGAAGTGATTTTGAATGTTTTGAGAACAAGGAAACGAATCCATCAAGTACAATTTCTTGTGAAGCTTCTTTTGAAAGAAGTGAAATTACAACAGATAGTGCACTTGTAATTTCATCAAGTTGTTTTGATGCAGGAATTCTTGAAACATCAAGATATTTTCCACCAAGATCAATTCCGTCTTCAATTAATTCTTTAACATTAACAAATATTGTATCAGGTATCATTGACCAAATTCCAGGATTTGTAATATGGAGATCACCAGATAGATGAGAGTCAGCTACATCTTTTGGTAAGATGTTTGTGAGAAGATGTTCAGCAAAAACTCTTTGACCTGTTTTAAACAAGATACCCTCTGCTCCGTTATCGACATTGTCTAAGTTGGTAATCATCTCTTGAACGTCATATACAGGCAAGCCTAGGCGTGCAAGTTTGTTGCGGTATTCCTCATGACCGTGCTCAAGAAGCACAGAATTTACCATTTCTCGAATAAGTGAGCCTGTAAGGTAGGTAGTTTGATACTTGTAAATTCTATTTTCAACTTCTTCACCCAAAAAGTTCTAGTTTCTATTAAGCTCTCCCTTATGACCTTTTTCCACCTTGTTTGGGGACAACCTTTTTTTTGTTTAGCCCTCAGGATGGTTGGACAAAAAGGAATTTCAGGAAAATTGTGAATTTTTTCTGCTGTGACATTAAGCATGATTAGCTGACATATTTCGAATAAGTATCATCTTGCTTAAAATTTTTTGCAAATTGAAAAAATTTCTGTATTCCTTAAAAAACAAATAAAAAACTGAGGCTTGATGAATATTATGGTCTGTTATCAAAACGGATTATAACCTATCTTTTCCTAAACCTTACTTAGTAATCTTAGAGATTGAATTTTAGTGTTCTGTATTCTTTTTTTATCTCTCATTTGATTCTTATATTGTCAAAGTATCGAAGTTTAAGCTGAAAATCTAGACAGGCTCTACCTAGTTAATGGACTTTTGGAACATACTTTGAGAGTGATAAAAACTGGTCTGTGGCGCAACACAAACGTTACCAGCTATACGAGCGTAACGAGGAGGACAACCGCAAACGCCGCATGGTATTGGACCGCCGGCGTTCCGTGCAGTTTGCCAACGCCTTTACCCTGGGGGACCGCTATAAGCTGGACGGCGCCTTTGGGGTGCAGTTTGAACAGCCATTTGCCAGAAACTCAACACAGAAGTTTCCCATAGACGTGCCGTTCTACGCGGTGCTGCCGGACCTGCCACCCGCTTTTGCCAACGGCGATGTGCAACTGGTGATTGCGCCGGATAAAAACCCGATTGTTATCCGCGGCACCTTTAGAGATATTGAATTCGACGACGTAAAAAAAGCCTTGCGGGCCAAGTACGGCACACCGCTGAAAAGCACCAACCGTCATGTGATCCACAAGGTGAGTACACACCACGCGATCTTAAAGAAATTGGCTGTAGACACCATTGAACTGGCCTTTATCGACACCGTTGCCCAGGCCGAGCAACGCGAGCGCCTGTGGGGTAAGGAAAGTGAGGGACTCTAATGATGCGCAAGCCAGCTATGCCAGCCAAACACAAACCAGCAGTCCGTAAACAAAGCGTATACACACCTGCAACTCTGGGTGAACGCCGCCGCCACGGCGAACGCCGTGTGCAAAACAGAACAGTATTGTTTGAACGCCGCCGGCGTAGTCGTCGTGACACAGCCGGCCAGGCGCTGTTGTGGTCGTTACGCGCTGGATAGCGCGATTTCTGCGTTCTCTTCAGCCGTGAATCCGGCCTGTTCCAACTGTTGGTTTACCGCGCCGTAGACACTGCCCAGACGGTCCAGCACAAAGCGCGAAAACAGATTCTGCACCACCTCAATGGAGTATTTGTCGAATTTTACGCTGCGACATGACATCACAAAGTGATAACTCACCTCTTCCGGGCTGATCGGCAATTTGTGTTTGTCCAACGGGCGTTGGGTCGCCTGGCTGGTGCGGTCAGCAATGTTCTGCAGCAGGTAGCCGAAGTGCGCGTTGCTTTTGTCCGCCATCTCGCGGGCCATAATGCGTTCTTCCATCGACTCCGGACCATCCGCAGGTAATCCGAACCAGCATTTACCGCTGGCGCGTATGCGCTTGCCGAACGTTTTCAGTAAGTGTTTGCGGCGAAACCTCAGCTCTCGCATCAGTTCTACGAAGTCACGTAGCATAAACCTTCGGAATAAATTTAAAATGTGGGGAATATGGTTCCTTTTGATCTTGGAATTACAATTTTGTGTAGCGAGAATCCAGTTTGAGCACTTGCTCTTCTGAAACAGCAACTGAGAGGCAATTTTGAGTACGATATACTACCTCGGACGCCGCTAAAATGGCCTGAACGACAAATCGCAATTTGCTTTTCTCAAAATGACATGGTACGATTGCATTACTTTATAATATTTCTTGTTAGCCACACTTGCATTTTGTTTAATGATACTTGTGTGATTTAGTTTAGTTTCTGTAAGTGATCAAGGTTTAGTTCAGAACATTTGTCCTGTCATTCCAAGTGTGTGCTGCCCAACGAACAAAAAGTAGTTTAACTGTCTACCGCGGTCAATTATTTGCCGCATCTTTGATAAAAGGCAAGCCAATGGAAGAATTTTTGTGTCAATAGCCTTTAAGTTACAGTTCATGAAATTGTACGTGAAATTGTGTTTATTTTGTACGCTAGTGAAAGGTTGATATGCAGGTGGGGAACTACCTGTCATATTCAAGGATTAAACACTTCTTCCTTCTTCAGTTACCAACTTTTCAAGTAGAGGTAAAGAGTAAGACTTATTGCCGTTCTTCCTCCAAATTATATACGGTTTCTATAAGGATTTAGGGCAGATACAACAATTTATAGCGACCCATGTTTTCCATATTGAAGCCTTCCTGACAGGCAGATTTTACCAATATTTGTCTGGCTTTTTGAATTGGCTATTGTTTTCAAACGCGGGCGAAGCGCAGGGAACGGCCAATTCTGTCATTGAAATACCTACTTAATCTGAGGAATCAACTCTGAATTCTTCAAGTATGAGCATTTTTACGCTTCGCAAACTCTCTTCAGTCCTTGCTTCATTCTACCTTCGTATTGACGTCTGTTGTCGAGTTCCAATTTGAGCCAATAATACCGTTGCCAATTTCCAAGTACCGTATTTCCTCTCATTATTTCCTCTAATAAGCGCCGCACCTTGAAGTAAAATTATTCTAATAGCGCCGCCCTCTAATAAGCGCCGCACCTACAAAAAGTGGGGCAAACTAGAAAAGGGGAAAAGCATAGCAGGGTAATTACACAATAAAATACGTTTTTGAAGCTTCTGAATTATTTTTTAACTTTTCATTAACCAGACATATTTCATAATTTTTGCGAAATCAGGGTCATGATATACTTTGAATTTTATATAAGCGCCGCCCTCTAATTAGCGCCGCACATTGTTGATGAATTTTTAAATTAGCGCTACTAAGAAGAAATACGGTACAGTCTTTTACATTCTACAAAACCAAAACCCGTTGCCTCAAAGTTCTCTGTTGCCACAAGATGCCCTTGTATTTCTAACAACAACGTACCAGACACCACAAATTTATGGATGTAATATTTTCGCTTGTTGTTTGTTCTCTAAAAAGATTCAACGTCGGCCTACTTACAAATAGCGAAAGGAAACACAATGTTTTGGGCGCTGGCTTAATCTAGCGGGTTAAGTAGGTACACAGCAGATTCTAGTTTCACATGTCTCATGTGTTCAAGCAGCGCACGGGGAAACGGAAGACAGAAGAAAACGACAAATTTAAAGGTTGACGCAGTTTCTGCAGTTTAGGAATAAAGGTGGATTTCCACTTAAAGAAATTGTACGCTTCTCAACACGAATCACCACATGAAGCATGCGCAGACTACAGAAAGGGGTAGCTTATAAAATCTATAAACTTGCTGCATGACAAGTACCACATTGATGTCGCCGTGAAATGGTACTGTTTGGGTAAACTACATGCTATATAACCTACACGACCGACTGTGTAGCGCAACTGTGGCACTATTGTGGGACTTTTAAACTTTATGTAGCAAAGCCAGCTATATACAAACAACTAATCTTGAAGGCATGATACAAGTATGTACTACAGGTGTGTCCGACATGCTTAGAAAGTGATAGGGGCTACCTGATTGGGGAAGAAGATAGCAATTATGAGAAATCACAATTTAGACACAAAAATATGTATTACCTAATGACAATCTACAAATTTGTCCACTTATCCAATGAATAAACCAAGTATTTGCTATTGAATAGGATAATTATGGTTTTACGACATGAAATAAATTTGTATATAGGGCATTTTCCCTCCCCCCTAGCCTCGGGGACCTTGTACTATTGATTACTACTTAGCTTATTTGTATGTACAGATTTACTTATAAAAACGCTATAACAATTAGTTCAAAAAGGGAAAGAAATAAAAATCCTACGTTAGTGATCTCAAGATTGCCTCTCCTTTGCACCGGTGCGTAAAACAGGTAACTGTGATGTCCTGTCTTGCAAGAGGTTTCTGATTCACTAAGATAGTGAGAAGACTTAAAAAATTTAAGAAGTAAATTAGCGTCAGCTACACATACTACCAATAGCGTATTGATGAAGTCGGAATGAAAGTACGAAGAAGGACCATGTGCAAAGAATCAATTAAAATTGTTACGTTAAAATAATACAGAGGTTATTTTGGTAGAAAGGGAAAGAATAGCGCATTGACTTCGTGCTTTTCTGAGACACTATTTTGATATTGAATCACTATATTTTTACCCCCTCAACTTTCAAAGGGTTTATAACTGACACAGTTTGCATAAAACTTTTTTAAAAACTCCAAAACAAATTTTCAAAATAATTTGAAAGTCAAGGGCCAAAAAAACATTTAAAAGTAAAAAAAACCACCCAAAACAGGAAGAGATCGAAAGAAAGATCTAAGTAAAATCAACAGGTCGTAAGAAAAGTCAGGAAAATGCAGTCGCGTTTAAAAATTATGAAGTGCTATTTCGCTCGACCGAACGAGTGTTGACGGAAAGCCTCAGAATAATAATCGTAAGTTTGTTGGTGGAATGAAATGGATCTGTTGAAATAGGTAACTTTAGATAAAAAGGTGTGTCATGGTTGGAAATAGCATTTGTTATTGAAATACCTCAGCAACTATAAAGTACAGTTATGAAGTTAAATTATTATGGATGTTTTCATCTATTTCCCTTACGTATCTTCCTTAATTTCAAAATTGATTACAGCAGAAATATCCGGCTTCACAATTGATGATGACACTTTAGCCTTGAGTTGCAAAATACGAACATTTGTCAGTGCGGTTTAAAACCACCATGTTAAGTCAAATTTGCGACGTGTCATTTGAGACGTACTTCTTTGATATGAAAGCAGCTTTAAACAATCAAATTTGCGTCCTCAATTACCAAGGAGACTATGCTTTTCATTGCGCTTCACCGAGAACGCCGTCCTGAGCAAGGACAGCAACTACACGAGCGGCAAGATCTACGCGTCGATCCTCGCGAAGGAACGCCGCGGCGACTACCTCGGCCGCACGGTGCAGGTGATCCCGCACGTCACGGACGAGCTCAAGAACGCCATCCGCAAGGGCGCCGGCGATGCGGACGTGCTCATCTGCGAGCTCGGTGGCACGGTCGGCGACATCGAGAGCCTTCCGTTCCTCGAGGCCATCCGCCAGTTCTCGGTGGACGAGGGCCGCGACAACGTGATGGTCGCGCACCTCACGTACGTGCCGTACCTGCACACGAGCGAGGAGCTCAAGACCAAGCCGAGCCAGCACTCGGTCATGAAGCTCCGCGAGATCGGCATCCTGCCGGACGTGCTCATCTGCCGCACCGAGCGTCCGCTGCCCGAGGATGCCCGCAACAAGCTCTCGCTCTTCTGCAACGTGCCCAAGAACCACGTCATCGAGGAGCAGGACGTCCCGACAAGCATCTACGAGCTTCCGCAGATGCTCATCGAGCAGGGCCTCGATCGCGTGATCCTCGAGCGCCTCGGCATGCCGATCAACGACCTCCAGCTCGACAAGTACCACGCGCTGCTCGAGCGCATCCGCAACCCGAAGGCGCAGGTCGAGATCGCGCTGGTCGGCAAGTACATCGAGCTCGGCGACGCCTACAAGAGCGTCAACGAGGCGCTCTACCACGGTGGCTTCCATGCGGAGGCCAAGGTGCGCATCCGCCGGGTGAGCTCCGAGAAGCTCAACGCCGAGACGGTCGAGGAGCTGCTCGGCGGCGTCCACGGCGTGGTCGTGCCCGGCGGCTTCGGCAAGCGCGGCATCGAAGGCAAGATCGAGGCCGTGCGCTGGTGCCGCGAGAACAAGGTGCCGTTCCTGGGTCTCTGCCTGGGCATGCAGTGCGCGGTCATCGAGTACGGTCGCAACGTGCTCGGGTGGGAGGACGCGAACTCCACCGAGTTCGACCAGGACACCGCCTACCCCGTGATCGACCTGATGCCCGACCAGCAGGGTCTCGAGAAGGGCGGCACGATGCGCCTGGGG
This sequence comes from Alatinidae sp. Z8VKAUB7J3, assembly GCA_010016025.2. Taxonomy (NCBI): domain Eukaryota; kingdom Metazoa; phylum Cnidaria; class Cubozoa; order Carybdeida; family Alatinidae; species Alatinidae sp. Z8VKAUB7J3. The sequence continues at coordinate 42,075,768 of JAAAKM020073195.1, read as the reverse complement.
GCCTACCGCTGTGCGCTGCGCGCGGACACGGTCTCGCGCAAGGCCTACGGGGACGAGATGGTCTCCGAGCGCCACCGCCACCGGTACGAGTTCAACAACAAGTTCCGCGACGAGCTGGTCGAGGCCGGCCTCGTGATCGGCGGGACGAACCCGGAGCGCGATCTCGTCGAGATCGTCGAGCTGCACGACCACCCGTACTTCGTGGCCGTCCAGTTCCACCCCGAGTTCAAGAGCAAGCCCACCCGTCCGCACCCGCTGTTCCGCGAGCTGGTCGCTGCCGCCCTGGCCCATCAGGGCATCGCCGGCACGTCCATCCCGGAGGAGAGCGAGGAGGCGACGGAGGCCTAGCGCCCGGCGATGCTCCGTCTCCGCTAGGCTGCGGCCATGGACGAGGACGTCGCCGAGATCCTGGAGATGCTCGAGGCCAAGGCCACGGACATGGTCCGTGCCGCCCTCCATGAGGAGGCGTGGATCCGCGAGTACCTGATCGACATGGGCGAGGACGAGCTCGGCGAGGAGTACGGCGCGCTCGTCCGTGAGCACGTGGCGCGGATCGTCCCGGCGGCCAGGGGTATTTATTTCAGCTTTTACTTGGTTTCTGCCGGCCGTCTCGGAGCAGCACAGTGCTATGGTATATACCTTTTGAAAAGAGCCGTTTTCAAATTCGGCGGTTGGGCTTAACAGGGTTGGGCCTCTGTTTACATAAATTAAAGTCCATGATTGTAGGATCATATATCAAGAATTCCAAACACGACTTAAATGTCAAAGACGGCATAGCATGGACTGCTTGTAAGGAAATGGATAAGAGGTGGAAATATATTCTTGATCGTAAGATCAAAATCCAAGTCTTTCGCTAACTTATTGAACCAATTTTACTCTATCGGTCTGAGACTTGGACTCTTTCAGCAAACAACAATGCCGTTTAGATGGATGTTATACTCGTCTTCTCGGAATGGTACTTCATTTTTCATTGCAAAACCAACTAACTCTAGAAATAATATATGGAGACTTACCAAGAGTATCATCGTTAGCCCAAAGAAGACGTGTTTAGTTTGCCGGACTTTGGGCACGTGCCACAGATGAACTTTTTGCATCGTTTGTACTATGGAAGCACCCATTATCTCACGATCGGTCTCGTTGGTTAATCTCTCAAGAGTGGCTACATACAGATAAATCTTCTGCCAAGGAGAACCTTTAAGGAGCTATGACAGATAGGGAATACTGGAAGAGTGTAATAAATTCTATCTCGGCCAACGCAACAAGATGATGATGATGATAATGGTGGTGATATGTGGGATGGTTCTGTTACTGTTTCAACTGCTGGAAAACAAGTAAATTGTCGCACTGGTATTGCAGCAGAAGGATCAGTAGTTGGTACCCAGGTTCTTGGTGCAAACTGTTTTCAACACTTTCTCTCTCTCTCCAGTGTTGTATCCATTAGGGACTTTGGCGGTAACGGCTTTCCACTGCTGTCTGTCTTCACGTAGTTCTAACATCACGGTTCCCCTCAGTCCACACAAACTGGTCAAGCTACTGATGTATGTTGCCCTTGGCCTACCTTTGCTTCTCCTGCCCTCCATCTTCCCAGTTAACACTAAATTTTCCAACACTTTAGAGTCTTGAATTAAACAAATATTTTGAATTACACTTGCTACAAAGGATATAATGAAATTTAGGACTGGGGTTGCAATAAACGTTGTAGATTTAAAAAAACGTTTATTAAGCTTTCAAAAGTGTTATGGCACAGAACACAGCACTGTTGCGAGTGTTGATAACAAGATGAAAAAGAGGAACACCAACACTTCTCCTTTTTTTACTATTATTGGTTGAAACTTTTATTGGTTTTGTCATCAACTATTGCAAAACCAATACAATACAATACAATTTTTTTAAACTCAATGCCTTCACTGGTGATCTCTTTACAAAAATAATAATAAAATAATAATTTTTTTAAACTTCATCAATCTTTTTCCTTTCCTATATCAAAACACATCCATTACTCTCTTCACAGGTATAACAGATCTATGTAATTTAATATATGTTGTTACCATACAAAAAGATCGGGATTCGACCAATTACTGTTCCGTTTACAAAAGATGAAATATGCAGATCTAATAATACAAGATGTAACCTTAAAAATTAAATAGTCAGCATTAGGAATACGAAGTTCGTTAAGCATTAACAGAAAGGATCTACTATCCTTTCTTTTGAGCCTTGATGGCTCAATGGTTAAGGCGTTGGTTTAGTAATCATGAGGTCCCGGGTTCGAATCCGGTCAGCGGCCTTTAATTGCAAGCTATTGTGGTAACGCTCCACTCTTTGAGAATTATATATAAATGCAATGTGTCTGCTGAGAATATATATATACAATAAAACACTAAACTCTGGCTCTCGTGAGCTTTCGGAAACTAGTTCATCAAATACACAATTTGGTTCACAGTTCAATGTTATCTTTTTCAAAATATTTATATAGTTATATATACATATACTACTCAGCAGACACATGGCATTTGTTATGTATTTATCATGAGTAGAGCATTACCACAATAGCTTGCCTTTTTTCACTTATGGAGTTGAGGGCATTCAAACCCACAACCCAATTGGTTTGAAAACACAAACCTTAACCAGTGGACGATTAAGTCCAATAATTAAAGGGAGAAATTTTCAAGTCAATCTTGCCGTGTTTTCTCCTCCTCTCAGTGGGTAAGGGGAAATTCATTAGTTATAATTATTCATTGTGTTTCAGCTTTTAGCCTTTGCCAGTGCCAGAGATATATAAGTACTCAGCAAGTACTTATATGCCAAGTACCTATATATTCAGAAACATAGTTTCCTTTATCAGTATATATGCATATATATTGTTATGACTCTGCTATATATACATACGGTAGTCAAACAATCAAACCAATAATGTTTTGACATTTTGTGTTCTTCTGTATATTTATATTTATTTTTTCAATTTTTTTTTGTCATAAAGGGATTGGAGACAATGGATACTGAGTTGAATACCTGGAGAGGAACAACAAAGCATTGCATAAATGTCTTAAAAGGTGATTGTGTGATTGCGCTCTATGAGCATGAAAGAGATGGACTTCTGTTTTTTGCCTCCAAAGAGTATATCAGGTCAAATGGAAGGAGGTGCCTACTCATTAGTGCTGTTCAAGGTAACCACTACAATAAAAGTCTTAGTATATAACTATACAGCTTTTCCATAAAGTTATTGACGTTTTATTACCTGGTATTTTTGTAAGTGTTAATGCTCTACATGACGGAATCACTTTGCATTAAGAATGAATAATGTTGCAGCCTCCATTCTCTTGTGGCTCAAAGGTTTCTCAAACTCAAAAAGTTTATTACACCCTCGTGCTAACAGTCAATAAGAAGTTCCAACTATCTTAAAGGTCTAAACAAGAATATAAGGTATTGGAAAAGATTCCTGGTAGTACAAAATTTGTAGATAATATTTAATAACGGAATCATTAGTGAAATGCCATTGACCAGTTTTGTTGCACCCTCATCGGAATGGCTCGTGCAAAGAACAAGTTGTTCAAACATTCAAGCATCATTTATGATAACTCACAAACAAAGAAAGGGATCGAAGCAAAAATTTGTCAACCGCTGATTGGACAATCATTAAGCGTACCAACAACTTGGAGGTGCCAAAATTGTTAGAACAATTTCAGAGAAAACACAAACTCCTTTTGTCGTATGAGTATGCCTGGCATAGAAAACATACTATGCAGTACATTTTGGAAGGTTACCAGGTACCCCCAAAGTATGAATGATCTACCATGGTAAAGTGCATAAGTAAACATTCATAAAGAAGTAACAATCTAAAGTATTTACTGACACTGAAGCACATTCATTGCCCTCCCATCTCCCCCCTCCCCCTCCCCCATTCATAATGAACAAACATACAGCTCAAAATGTCTACGTGTGGGCTGTAAAATCAAATTGTCAATGACGCAACACTATCAGCAAGTACTGTTAGTTCACAAACAACATTATATCCACAAGCAAAACTTTTTCTCATCTATAATCCCATGCCTGTTACCCCATTTTCTACCCGTTTAGTACTTACAACACTTCAAGTGAGTGGTGTAACATACATTGGGGGCATTAACTCACCCTGGTACTCTGACTCCTTGATATCTGACAATGACCAATATCAAAAATGTATAACTACACCTCTCCATTATGCACTGGCTCTCTTTAAACATTCTGTAATTCATTCGGTAGGCATATACAGTATTGAGCATTTTATTATACACTAGCAAATAGTATCATCATTTCCGATTATTAAAATATTTCAAATGCCTCTTAAGAAGACAGTTTTATCAAACCCTATCACAATTTACATGTCTTGTACTTTGAAACAGTCTCTTTGGGAAAGATAAGGATGGATGTATGCTGCTCTAAGTTTACCCAGCCCTTCAAATCTTAATGGGTACATGATACCTGCAAATGACAAAATCCCAAGTTATAATAAATGTTCAATATCACTAAAAATAAATTATTACCATCTATGTGAGTATTAATTTCTATGAATTATATCTTTCTTCAATTTTATTACTACTATACCAGATGGAGTATAGAAGAGGGAGGAATAGAATCAACAACAGCCCCCCAAATTTTGGGCATTGGGTAACCATGGTCAAAGGAGGCAAGGAGGGCTATGGTACCATAAACCCCTTCCCCTTGCAAAGCACCTTCCAGTTTATGTCTATAAAACATAGACAGAATTGTATTTAAACTAGTCAGGCAATAATCTGGACAAGTGTTGAAAATGGTACAGAGTGAGGCAAATGAACCCAGACGACTTTGGTTGGGTGTCTTTGCTTTTCATCTGCTTATCACAAAGAAGCAATTATCATACAATAGGGAAAACAAATACTTCAATTAACAATGTAAATTGCCAGCCAATCAACCTGAGCCCGTAGATTACTTGCTACCAGAAATAACAATGATAGCACTTGCTATATGTCTTTAAATATACAGACATATCTATCTACCTATGACCCCTTATGGGTATCAAGTTCATTGCTTGTGGACAACTAGTTAAGTTAAGTTACGTTAAATCAATCTATCTGCTGGACTTTAACATATAAATGCAACCAATACAATGTATGTGAAACAGGACCTGTTACAAATATAACCAAAAATGTTAGCACACCATCATTGCAGATTTCTACATGAAAACTGTGACAAATGCAAATGGATGGAGATTCTCTCTTCCTAAAGCAAGCTGCTCTTTTCTATCACATTGTTACCAGCTTATTGTATGTATATACCTTTACGGCAGTCTTATTCAGACAGCAGCAACTGTTCATATAACTATACCATGGTTTCATCCAGCTTTTCAGGTCCCCCCATAAATTCTAGGTCCCCCCATAATTTTAGGTCCCCCCATGGGTTAAATTTTCTCAGGTCCCCCCATAATTTGGTGCACCATAAAAATTTGAGGTCCTCTCGTAATTCAGCTAAGGCATCAACTTGAGTTAAGTTGATTGACCAACAATCTTTCGTTTAAGACAGTTCCTCAAAAATGTTTCCATCGCTATACCCAGATCTTCTTGGGATTTTATCACACTCGCATACACAGTCTTAGGTGTGGTTTGGTCATGTTCAAAGAGTCGAAACCCAAGCCGCGAAAGGAGGGGTAGTACGACGTAAGCACTTAGAAGAGGCTCTTTAATAAAGAGCTTCGGCAAAATTGTGTGTAAGGACCTCGAGGTAAGCCACCAAGGCAGTGACAAGCAAAGGTGACAAAAACTTTGTTACCAGGTTGCGGGAGATACAACTATGTGCAGTATAACCCAACTGTGCTACATGCCTTAAAAACCATTGATGCGATGCTGATAGTGGTGCTGGTAGTGGTAGTGACGGTTGTAGCGGTAGTGGTGCTGATAATGGTGCTGATAATGGTGCTGATAATGGTGCTGATAATGGTGGTGCTGGTGGTGGTGCTGGTGGTGCTAGTGGTATTAGTGATGGTGGTACCTGTGATGCTGATGGTGATGGTGGCAGTGGTAGTGATGATAATGGTGATGATTGATTATGACGATGATGATGATTGATTATGACGATGATGATGATAATAATGATGATGATGATGATGGTGATGATAATGATGCTGATAATGACGATGACGATGATGATGATGATGATGATGATGATAATGATGATGATAATGATGATGACGATGATGATGATAATAATTTCCTGATAAGGACCTTCGAGTTAGCTCCGTTGCAAAAGCTCCCTAAAACAACCTTACCTATAAGCAAAAATGTCCAATCAATTTCGGATTACACATTAAACACCTCTCCACCGACCACATATGTCCTTCTACATTCAACTCTGTTTAACGCTATTGATACTGATGATGGTTTTGTGAACCAAAGAAACATCCTGAGACACACACACGTTCATATATTGTTACGACAAACTGCTAAATCGTAAAAATTCGGCCATATTCAGTTCCCATTGACTTCTGGTGAGAAAGCCCAAAATCACCATCATCAATATCATGGTTACAACTACACCGACAAACTCAAGGTAGAATGCCGAGGTTCGACGTTGTGGCCTTCAGGCTACAAAAACCTAACGAAGTCTTAAAGAAAAGACGAAACGTTGTCAAAATTGTAGTTTCCTTCTTGGCCTTCTACCTATATAACCATTATCACAAACTAAGTTGTACACATGGGGCTTCCTGGAGCAGACGTGTTACAGAATGCGTGCTTCGATAACTGTCTTTTTTAGACAGAGGTCATCGTGTATTCTCGACCTAAAACGCACCCCGTCTACCTCGCCTTATTCCTTTACTCACCGGATGTTCATCTCTTCTCTCGCGGTCCCACCATTTTCTATTAATCGCGAGTTCATCCAATCGGAAGTTTTTCAACTCATTTCCTTACAAACTGACTGTGTTCCAACAACGTTTGTTCTCATACGTTCCGACTCCCCTCTAAAACGTATTCACTACCAATTGCTTCAGTGAAACCAAGAATTTAAGCTTTGTTGCCTACATTCGTTTTTTTTCTAACTCCTTGTTCGTGCTACCTCCTCCACTATCATCACCCTCTTCATCGTCATTAACACTAGCATTGCCTGTAACCAATCAGGACGATCAGCGTAAAAAAAAGAATAGAAACAATAACTCGATCAGCGATAAAAGACCATCTAATAGGAAACAATAACTGTGCACGAAACTACAGTTACGTAGGGGACGATCTAAGGTTCATTTAGTGGTTTTAGAAACCATTTTCATTTCGCGTCTTAAGCCTAGTTTGTTTAGACGGAAAGAAATTGTCTTTAAGTTATCAATGGTTTAGCACGCCATCAACTTAAGTTGTGTAATTTCGTCTACGTCTGCATTTTGTTGTAACTTTTATCCTATTCTATTCCTTAGCTATAAATTGTTTCTCATGTATATATTCATTACCGATGTAGATCAACTGGCGAGAATCGGCAAAACGCTTTTGAATAAAAATGAAATGCCCGCTGAATCGTGTTTTCTAATTCTAAACTCTCCTCGTTTAAATTCCAAAATAGAAATATAAATCTATATATGTGGACAAATTGTTTTCCATATAATTTAAAGTAGGCAGGTCTGTAACTTAATGATATTATGAAAATATTTACTCTTAAATTATCATGCTAAAAGATTCAAAGTTCAAAGCACATAAGAGATCATTCTTGCTACTTTCATCACTATGACATGAACTAATGAAGTATAATGGAAGTCAATTAAGATAAATTTTGTTCAATTTATTCTCCCACCGTGATTAAAATCTAATTGACAGCTGAGAAGCAGTTTGGGGACTCATCAACTTATAGTTAAAGTGATTTTAATGGATCAACATTATACTTTGAAATAGTCGGATTTACTGAAAAGTACTAAATTGATTCTCGGTTATAAAGACCGCCCTAGTCGTGGTACAGGGAGATACTCTCTCTCAGCATATATTTAATTTCTAAACGTATCCCTTTCAGAGATGAAAGTGCGATTAAACCTTTGCTGTTGTAGTAGTTTGTGCATGTCTCCCCCGGTGATTATGATGATGATGATGATTATGATGATGACGATGATGATGATGACGATGAAAAAAATGGTGATGAAAATGATGGTGATAATGATAAAAATGATGACCATGATGATAATGATTATGATGTTGATGATCATGACGATGATGATAATGGTGATAATGATGGTGATGATGATGATGACGATGATGATGATGATGATGATGATGACGATGATGGTGATGATGATGATGATGATGATGATGATGACGATTAAAAAAAATGATAATGAAAATGGTTGTGATTATCATGAAAATGATTATAATAATTATGATGGTGAATACCATGATGATTATAATGATGATGGTGATGATGATAATGGTGATGTTGATGATCGTGATGAGGGCGTTAATTATAACGATGGTAATGAGTAATGACGACGATGACTATGATGGCAACTATGATTATGACGATGACGACGACAACTATGATGACGATGATGATGATGATAATAACAATGACGACGATAATGATAATACTATATGAATACAATGAGCGTAAGACATAAGACAAGTAATTACATCATAGTATATTGAGCCTGCTAAAATTGAGTGTTTTGAATCCCTAGTTTGAGCCTACCGCATCGTTGCTAACTTGTCTTTCAGCTTACAAATCAACTGTAATGGTTGCCCTCAGACTGGACACCTGGGCAATAATTCATGTGATCTTTACACTGTTAACCCTAAAATTTCCCTTTCAGTGGGATATAATAGATTAATCACTGGTTCTAAATCGCTATGAACATAACTTGAGCCTAAAACGTACTTTTGAGGCTTCAGTCTTCTTGCCCCCAACCGAACTCTTTTTCTAGTTCCTTTTTCTGGCTAAAAACGATTGGAGAACAGATCGACCAACAACAAATGTGCCTTAGGGGTCCTTATATACCCAATTTCCACTGAATCAGCGTTTTAAAATCGCCATTTTGTTTAAAATACTTGAAAGATCGGATACAATGGCACCCATAGTCCCGGGAGCAACAGCTCTAAATTATGCCTTAATACTCTTAAAGAGCTAACAACACATGTTGAAATGAGATTCCTCCAGAATTTCTACGATTGCTTGTTTGATACACTAGCAAAAAAAAAATAATAATAAAAACTAGCTAACATCAGAAATTTTGCATTTCTTAGTTAGGGACTTGGAAATTCTGTTTAGAGAATGTTAGGAGTCCAGAATTAGACAGTGCAGTTTCCACTAAGATCAGATCGATTTTGGTTGGGCAGGGGGCTTTTTTTATAAAATAATAAAAGTTTACACATTCTACTAACTTTTAACGGGTACCATTAAGCTTAATAAATTTGAAAGTGTTAGAATCACCGTAAAGTGAATATTCTAGGATTTATATTTTATCACCAAACATGCTTAATTTTTTTTTGTTTCGATTTTCTATTGCTGTTGCCACCAATGGTTCCTTATTTACAGGTCGTTACCAAATGTGAAAATGCCGAAAAAACAGCAAAGTGTTCTCGAACTTTGGAGCAAAAAAGACGAACTAGTGATATTGAAACATAAAGAGATGGCAATAGCGATGTGAATACTGCCGTCGGTAATGAGCCTTCTTCTCCACCTCACGAAAACGTACCCTTTGGAACCGAACTTAGGACTTCAGCTCAGCAAATATCAGTAAATGCTGAAGTGATGTAAATCATCACTGATATAAAGTTCAGTTTGTAAATGAACTTTATAAATATTGCTGAATAAATATTGACATTGACCTTGACATACATAGTTTCTTTGACAGAAGAGGCTCGCTTTCCGATGAAACAAAGTACAATTTACTCAAAAGGCCTTTTAAACCCAACAGTAACTATCCATTCCCAGTTCAAGTCATAGGAACGAAAACAAGGAAGTTTCAGATTAGCTGGATGGATAAGTATGTCTGGCTAGTTTTTTCGGCAGTAAAAAAAGGGTGTTTCTGTAAATATTGTACTGTGTTTGCTTCTGACCAAGCCGGACGAGGTTTCCATCAAAAATTAGGTCAGCTTGTTTTAGAGCCATATGTTAACTGGAAAAATGCACTGGAAGACTTTTCCAAACATCAGTCTAACTCTTACCATAGAGAAGCTGTTATTTGGGGAGAAAATTTTCTGGCGACACTGAGCAGGCAGAAAACCTCTGTCATGGAAGTTCTGAATACGCAGAAAAGAGAAGAAATAGAGACAAACAGAAAACGGCTCCGTCTTATCGCTGAAACAATACTGATGTGTGGAAGACAGGGTATTGCTCTGCGTGGTGATGAAGACTCTGGGAAATTCACCTTTGCTGAGCCTGTAAAAAACGATGGAAATTTCAGGACCTTGCTACGCTATCCTCTCCCCATCTTTATTACTAATTACGCCTATAACATAAGTAGAACTACTGATAAAACAGAATAACTATATTACTTACCATAAGTAGCACATAATAGGCCCTAAGTTGTTGATTGTTTCCAAAATCGCAGCTACGCGTCATGTTAAAATTAACCGTTTAGTCTGTGGGATTAATCATGTAATATGTGCCTCGATTTGATTAGGACAAAAAGGAACAATGGTAGCGTAGCAACATTAACGGCAGATTTGAGTCATGCGGTAAATCATTGTAAAAAAGGGAAGAAATGAAGTAATTTTAATGTAGATTACGGACGACATGATAGAATGAAAGTTTAGTTTAAGATTTCCTCGAAATTAACGATTTGTTTGGATTTATGTGTGGATTCTCGCGAGGGGATCAGGGGATTCACCATAAAGTGGCGACCCTGCCAGGACACAGAATTATCAAGAATTGGATATATGGTTAATGCCTATTAAAATTGCACCACGATGGCTTTATCAGCGACGAGCTTAACAAGTGTTTCGACCGCCATTACGGCCTTCGAGAAGGAAATGAAGAAGATCGAGTACCATAAATCTTTAATGGATGAATCTTTAGAACGAAAGGATCTACATGTACCGAAACTACAGAGCATAGTGGGCTCCCAAGCGGACATTTGTATTTTTTGCAACTTCTCCAAATGACATTGAGACTTACATATTTGAAAAGTTCGTTTTCTGTAGTGTCAAAAAACGGTCTTATTTGTTTTTTAACTACAAATACTTCATAGGATAAGGCCCTATGAAGTTCACGAATTCAGGATTTTGCTACTTAACAGATCTGGTGATTTGACCAACCTGTAAAATCTGGTACACCACTACATTTAGCCCTGAATTGCCCCCAAAAGCCCCTAAACCCCATGTAAGGCATCAAATTGGTCTACAGATATAGAAAATTCAATTAAATGTAAAATATTGGGTCATTTGAACAACTTTTCAACATATTCATTACTTGAATTGGCATACTTTTGCTGCTAAAATATGGTCAAACTTGGGTCTGGCTGACATATTTTGATTAAGAACAACAAAAAAGCTCCAGATGAATTTTTTCAAGCTTCACAATTTTGAACCACAAGATGCTAAGCTGTCTAAAATTGTTTGGATGAAAAAAATCACACTCGGGAACCATTTTAAATCAATTAAAAGACAAAAATTTTGACCTAGCCATTTTTCCTGTTATTCCGACTCCAAACTATAACTGCAGAGACAAAAAATAGGGATAATTTGAGTGATTCTTATCCAAAATTCAAATTGCAGACCTCTTTCCCTGTGTTTTTGGGGGTGCTGAATCTGATTTTGGCACCTAGAATTTGATAACTGGTACCATTTTTCTTAAAACCTAGATTTTTAGGATTTTTAATCTATTCTACCTGATATTTGATCATCAAATCAGGAAATTACCTTACTTCCTAACTAGTTTTACAGGTTGTTTGTTGAAGAACATATCCTCTCTCATTTGACTAATTATAGGTCATTTAGGCACACTACAAGTCAGAATAATTTACAGACCAAGTAGCTTCAGAACGATAGTTGCCAAATTGGAACAATCAATTCTTGAAGATGACCTCTCCTCACCAGATCGCCATGTTTTACTGGAAGCTTTTCCCAAATTCCACTCTTGAGTAACCCTGGAACATTCTCTCGACTCGTCAACTTCGACCGAATATTCGTTCTTCCTCACACATACACAGCTGTCCAAACTGCCTCCTCGATCTAAATTATTGTCTCCTTTGATGATTCTGACAACATTTTGTGTTGATACGTCGGCCAGTTTCTTACCTGTTAAATCAAAGTGATTAGTGTCGCAGTTTGTCGCAACATCTAAAAGTTCTGTATTTGCCACATTTTTGTCGACTTCTATCCTTTCCTGGCCAATATTTGACTCGGTTGGTAAAACCTTCTCTCCACAGTCCTCTGCAGTCTTTCCAGAAGCTAACTTATCCTCATTCTTCTCGAGGTCATATACTGATTCCACGTTTTTATCAATCACTGTGTCATCATCAGTAACAGGCATGTTCAATGATCGATTACCTAGAGCAGTTTGGTTTTCCAAAACCCGAAATTCAGCCATGTTTATCAATGTTGCTTCTCCTTGTCCTCTTTCAACATGGATATCAAAGTTTTGTGCTTCCACACTTTGGATGCAAGGTGTGATTTCAATTTTTTCTGCCATCTGGATCTCGTTGATAGTTCCATCGCCAAGGTGACATGTTTCAGCTTCTAATAAATGTGTGCTTTCCGACAAGGATTGTCCTCCTTGGTCCATTAAACTAAGTTCTCGTTTTTTTACAGAAGACTGGTCTTCTTCTACATTTTCTGTAAGACCCAAGTCATCTTTAACCAAGATCCATTCCCCACTGCAAGTAAGTTTTTCATTCTCTGAAGACAAATCCCTCGATCTCTCTTGTCCGTAGAAAAGATCAAAATGTGACACGTTCATCAAGAAAGACTCATAATCAGGATATATGGCCCCTTTTACTTCTTTCTCACATTCGCGATAATTCTCCTTGACAATGTCAACAACATCAGGAAGGTGAGATTTACCCATCCATTCAGACGCTTCTGATAACAAATCATAGAGAGATCGATTTTTGTCCGTTGTTACATTTTGCTTTATGCCACTTTTCTTCGATGAGCTTTGCCCTTCTGAGCCAATAACATCCTTCTGTGACTGTATCAGTTCATTGGAAGAGGCTTTATCCTCGTCTGCAATTGTGGTATTAGTATCACTGCACATGATAGAAGTAGACACTTGTTCAGCAGATGTTGTTTTTAACTGCGCAGTCACTCCTCCTTCCGTGTTTGCAGGTAACAGAAAAACTTCATCGGGGTTTATAGCCACGGTGCCTTTGACAGTTGATGCAGCACAGAAAGACTCTTTCTTAATTAAGCCTTCAACTGGATTAGCAACTGCGTGTGTCTTATTTTCCGATGATAGAATCATTTTATCTTCGTTTCCAGTAGATGATCCTTTATCATTGTTAATTACCTTAATTTCTTCACTTTCATTGGAAGCATTACTACTGCAAAGATGGTACTCTACGGTGGCTTGTTCTTCTTCAGTGAGTCCTTCAAGCTTCCTCTTAACCACAATTTCTTTATCATTTGCCAGTTCAACACCTTTTGGTTTGTCAGCGTCAATTGCAGTTGCCGTCTCTTGAAAAGAGTGAACTTCTTCCACTCCATTTTCCAAACCGAAGGAAGCATCAATATTCGTCTCTTTCCTGCTTTGGTTGTTTTCCAAAATCGTAGGTCCCCCCATAAAATAAGAGATTTCAAAAAGTTAGGTCCCCCCAGAATCATGGGGGGGGGGTAAAACCATGGTGTGAGAGTAGATTTAACACTGTGTTTGTGACAAATTTTAGTTAAAGCCTACATGGGCACTATTCCCAAAATTTTGGAGGTTTTCCATTACTTAAGGTTAGTGCAATGTGTTTACAATCAACTCCAACATTCTCTGATGTAAGCCTTGCCAAGAAGCAAAGTCATTTGGAGCCATGTAAATATAATTTTCATTACTTCTATATTCATTCTAATTAAACTCAAAAAATAACTTAAATAAAGGTATTTGACAAAATTTGTTTAAATTCCAAAATACTTCCTACAAAAAAAATTTGTAGACTCACGGTGATATTTCTTGAATGTGTGATTGTCAAGTACACCATGTAATTGTGCAACACCTTTTCAAAGGGGATGTCCAGAGTTTTCTTGTGAATTATGTCATTTTCTAAATTCTCACCGAAAATGGAAATATACAAGGAAGAAGAGTTCAATGGAGTTCCATTAAGTTTACGGAACCAGCTATCTTGTCCAGATGTTGAAAAAATGGGATTTAGCTATAGAGAGACTGTGATTACCAAGCTTCAGTATTGAAGGTCAAGATTTCGGCAGCACATGTGATTATATACTGACCAAACTTTGTTTTCCATGTTGTTTTACTTTATTTGAATTTGTATGTATTGCTAATTTTGTCCTAATAACTCTACTGATTTGTATCTAATAGCACAAGTGTTTATTTCTTTGTCCCTGGTGTTCCATTTGCATCTGTCCAGTTGTGACAGTGATCATGTACGAAAAGTATGAAGCAGCATCATGAAGTGTGTAGTTTGATGATATATATGCAATACCAGTACTTGTTATAAAATAGTGGTTAGCCAGTCCAGTGACATCTAAATTTACTGTTCTTCTTCTTCTCCTTCTTCTTCTTCTTCTTCTTCTTCTTCTTCTTCTTCTTCTTCTTCTTCTCCTTCTCCTTCTTCTGTTTCTTCATGAACCACAAACACAACAGATATATTTCTTTATCAAATGCTAATGGATGTTTAGAATCATTGTTCCTTGTTCCACTTCCAGTTCCTCCATGTGCACCATCAAAGCTATTTGCTCTGCTTCTGACATGACCACTAAAATCACCTTAAGCAATGCAACATCTTCCAATCACTTCAGTTCTATTTAATTTAACAAATCACAATAAAATCTTTATTTCTATTTAAATTCAAGATTATTTAGAGGACCCTGAATGCTAACAGCTCTGATAATAAGCTTATGGATGGCATCAAGGAATACCTCGATCAGCAGAGGGCATAAACAAACTGTCATTTGTCATGCTCCAATGTCAGCTTTCTGTTTTTGGCAGTGCTTAAAAATGCCAGAATATAATATGAGGTGTTGTCAAAACCAAACAGCAAGACCTCTGTAATATATATGCTAACTGACTAAGACCATGTTGACACAGGCATGGATCCAAACTGGTATGGATCCAAATGGATCTGATCCTGTTTAAACACCCAAGAATGGGGATCAGATCCATTTGGATCCAGAACTCTGCATGCTAATCTAATTATCAAATCAACAGTTCATTGCATTGTTCGACCAGCACACTGGCTACCGCATCTGCATTAATGCCTTATCTACATTTCTTACACGCACTTCATCCATTTATCAATAAATTCAACAGAAGATGTATCAGACACCTGGCAAATCGCGTTAGGAAATCAACCTAAGCAACTAAGAAAGTGAAAGAAATCAGATGTCCTCATTTCACGAGGTTCTTAAAAATAAAGGCGTGACATTCTCGTTTCACTCACTCATTGCTTGATCATTGATACTGAAAACAACAGTGGGGGTCCCCATGGGTATTTGCTTGCGGTCCTTTCATACGAATCGGGCTTTTTAATAAACGCTGGGGTACGTTGTAATCATGAGGTATGAGCTGCGTTCCTCCTGAGGCATACTCACTAAAAATCAGTGAACACAGTGCAGAAAAACAAGGGCAACTTGATTAAGAAAACAAACTTCAACTAGAACGGAAAGAGAGATACGAAGATCTAGTGAAACTAGTGAAATCTTACAATTGTGTTGTCACTCCCCTGCTGGTACGGTGGGACCACAGTTATTCCATTTAAGTTACTAGAAAAACCCCGTGGGGCCAAGAATTCACTAATTCTACAACACATTAGCTAAGAAGATCTAGAATTTTTCGCAGTAGGGACAAGCGTTTTACGCTTGATTCTGCACAACACTCAAGTAGTATGACGCATATTGTCGCTATCACAGCTGCACACGTGTTTTCGTTGCCAGCCACCTGGGAAGTAGATGCAGAAGCCACTTCTCTTGCTCTTCTTAACTCAAGCTATTAGTCATGGTTGCAGGCTGACTATTCACTCTTACTCCCACCCTGCAATATATAAACGTCGCCCCCTCACCTCAATTACCTTTTACCACAAGAACGACTTTGGTTCCTACGAATAAAAAGTGGGAGGAAGGGTAAAGTTTCTATTTCCTTTTCTTATTTCTTATTTCTATATTCACAACACACCGGGTACAGACTAAACCTAAGAAGCATCCAAAGTACTTGGGATACGTAGAATGAAGTGCCTTCCCAAAGAAGGCTGGAACTTGTTAGTTCTAAAAGCTTCACAGAGTTAAGTATGATAGCCTGATGTCTCACGAAATATTTAGAACATTCAGACAACTTTCTACCTCAGATATGAATAATACGGTGTCAAAAACAAAGTAGTTCCCCACTTCGTAACATTTGATTTTGCTCTCATCCAAATCTCGCTCTTTTTCTTCTTTTTCCTTTCCATTTTTCTACTATTTTTCTTTTTCGGCTTGCATGGCCACTACACGCAAATGTCAACGGTGGAATACTAGCGATATCTCACCACCCCTGGCGACCAAATTTCCATGTTATGGCCTATAGTCATTTTGCAGTATTCGAACCACTAGTACTCTACTTCGGACTTCTAGGAAACTAAATGTATGAGGAATGCAACGTAAGGAATGATTTTAGATGTGGTATTCGCCTTTGGCGGAACTGATAGTGGGATAGTTGTGAAAGTACTGTTCCATGTTAATCGCGCTGTTTTAGTATCCCACATTAATTGTCAGAGCCTTGACAACAATTGCGAGAGCCTATTTTATGCATATAGATGCCCATTCTTTACCATTTGCAATCATAAAATAGTCTAATATCTTCATTTTTTCAACATACATAGCTATTACCCCCGAAAAAAATATGGGTTAAACCTTTAAAACTGTTGGGCATGGTGCCCTAGTGCCTAGATAAGAAGTGTTTTGTACAAAATACCTCAAAGTCAGTAGTTATGGTGTTTTGACAAAATGGAGATGTAAAAGGAAAGGCTCTGTCAAGGAGACAAGGAGCTTAATGTAGTTGAAAATTGTGCTTACTTAGAATGTAAGTTTAGTCCGAATCGTAGGTGCAAAGAATGAATTGCCTCAATAGCTAGTAAATAACTTTTGGCTATATGGTTGGTTTTAGGCGTGATGTTTCGCAAAGTAGGCCTGACACACCTTAAGTTCAAGAAAAGGTAATGGGAGGCTAGCTCCCATTATGACTTATTCAGGAAACGTGTGGGGTATGGAGAAGGCTGATACGCTGATTAGAATATATTGTCAAAAGGAGATTTAGGTTTGCTACCAATAATGGTGGATAGGTTAGTATGTATAGTAAAACACTGGGAAAGGAATTAGGACTGTGTAGCAGCAGGCTAGTAAGGAATGCAAACGTAAAAATGACAGTAGGTTACAGAAAAAGTTTTCAGCCTTACCAGGTAATGGTGATTAATGATAGATTAATGATAATTGAAATTTGAGGAAAGGGCTAGGTTTGAAAGAGGGTCTAGTAGAAAAAATGGAAGGAGAAAGAAATTGAAGCAGAAAGTTGAAACCTAATAACTTAATATAATTAGATATTGTCCTTGGTGTCCCTGAAGCTGTATGGGCTTGGCTTAGGATTCCTGGGAGATAGGAAGTCTATTTTAATGCACGTATGTGTAGGAAAAACGTAAAACGGGAAATTTCGATTCTAGGTTTTTTTTTATCCTGGTGAGAGGAGGAGATACCTTGGGAATCATAGTACTAAAAATGGTCCTTATCAGTACCTCACGATAGAGAGGAGGAAGATTTTATCCATTTTTTGGGTACACAGCCGGGGTTAGTGGATATGGGAAGGGAGGTTGTTCCAACTCATTTTGGAGAGGCTGAATTTCTTGAGGAAATTCTAAAAAGTATGTATTTGACGATTTAAAAGGCTCCATAACTTTGTGAAAGCGGTCATAACCTATAGCATTGTATTTTTGCATTTTCATTTTGATGGATTGTGAGTAGTTTTAGATTAGTGAAGTGTCCAGTTGTATTTGTATTTTTTTGTCATTATTGTTATCATTATTATTATTTTGTGTGAGAGTACTATGTGATATTTTGTTGTGTTGTTAAGGCCTTATGAATGAATGAATGAATAAATGAACTTTATTACCCGTAAAAGTATAAAAAACACAAATTACGGAGTATTATAAATAAACAAAAACAAGAACAATAAACAGCGAAGAAAAAAAAATCAAACTAACAAAAGACAACATGGACTAATTAACCAGTATCAATATGGAAAAAAGGCTGCAGAGGGTCGTAAACGTGAATAAAGTAGATAGTCTTTTTACATAAATCATCACTGGAAGACCGAATCCAAGAAGGCATATCTATTAAACCAAATCGAGCAATTATTTTTCTGTTTTGGTGCCATCTAGGAAGCCGGAGGAGGATTTTGCAATATCTGAAATAAGCTGCACGTAGAGTATGGCGATTTTTCTTACGAAACAGATGAGCCATGCCTGATAAAAACAAAAGCACAGGTTTGTTATGGTTAATTTACTAAACTAATAACATACTTAAGTTACAAAAAGTGGTAAAGTTGTACAATTGCTCAGTAATCATCCTATTAAATTACCACCTAAAGTTTGTTTGTAACCAATGTTTGTGTAAAAATTGTTTAGAGGTCACTATGATATAACGTTTAGCTGAATAGATAGTACAGCAGCTAAGTATGGTTGTAGCCACTGACTTCAATTACCAAATATGGGTATTGATATTGATTGTGGTAACTGCCACAGCTGCTTATTGAGCGTCCTAACTCTAGTTATGAACCCCTTAAAGCAGCATTTTAAATTTCCACATGGTTCTTGAAGTCTCCAGTTTTGATTTGACGTATCGAGAGCCTTTTTGCTTCCTTTTTTATAGAAAAAGTGAACAATTAATGATTCTGTTACAATCAGTAAAATGTTACGATAAAAGTCATAACGTGGGACAGTAGTGACACTTTCTTTCCAGATCATTTGTTCCGTGTACTGTTCTTTAATTGCAAGCAACACACGATGTTATTATGCTATTGTAAGAGTCCTCAAGACAGCGAATGAAAAGAGAAGTAAAATTAAACAGCTGCGGGAAAAGGAGGGACAATTAATTACTATGTCCCGTTAACACAGAGGTTTTTCACTTTACGTTGTAAACCAGGAAAAATATAGAGGCAATTTATCTTCAGGTGAATTGTTAAGATAAAACGTTGCACACCATCAAATTTGTACAAATAACAAAGGAATAGAGATCTCAACAATGCAACAGAAATATTACCGTTAGTGTTTCTAGAAAAATATGGTCAAGAAAACAAGATATAAAATGGAATATACTAGGATTTAAAAAATTTCCATATTTTAGAAATCATTTAAGCCTAGAATATGTCAACATTAGCAAATACTTTACATATATACATACGTAAACATTTATCAAGATTTCATTGACATATTTAAAAATTCACATAAATGATATATAGAAAAGAGTGAAATGATGGCTTGAATAATTCCCCAACAAAAATATTTTAAAAAACGTTATCTATATACATTATAAATCATATACATGATATAAATAAATATATATATATATATATATATATATGTATATGTATATATGCATACATACATAGATACTTTCTTAAAATATGTATAAACATATTTTCATACTTGTTTTTTCACAGTCCCAAATTATTTTTGTTTCATAGCAAGACCTAGCCTTTGGAGAGACAGGATCCGTATGAACTGTATATGTAAATCTTGGCTTATTAGCCCATATGAATTCTGAGATTTTACCCGGACTTTCCATGTGCTTGTTCTTAAGCAATTATCATTGGGAGACATTATCTTTAATGTAGTCTAACGAGACTTGAAGTGAATGTCTTGATTTTTCCTCTAGAATTTAGTAAAGCAATTTATGCATAAACATTTATAAAGATCCGCAAGTTATATGTGTCTACAATCAGTAGATGAAAGTAAACTTACATCGCGTTTACGGTCATATTCTCACGCATGTAAAGTGAATGTTCACCATTTACTGTTGCCGAACGTTCACATGTTTACAACAGAGTGCTCCCCTGTTAAATTGAGCAGACATTTGTATGCATTCGCAAATATGAACGATTTTGTAACATAAAATAATTAAAATACAATAACGATGTACAGGAGCTTTGCAAATTACATGGGCTCTTCATCTCCCTTAAAGAATAACTGTAGATGTGAAAAAAGTGACAAGCCTAGGCGACCAAACTATAATTATAGAAACAACATATTTCTACATGTTTCCAAAATAACTACTTAGATCGCGGGCTTCAATTTCTCTTTAAATCTATAGATCTAAATAATGATTCTTTTCTTTTATGTATGTATATATGCAAAGAATGAAACAAAGCAAACATGAAGTAAAAATTCTTGACTTGAAATGTGATTCATGCAATTTCAAATTAAGTTTCCTGCTGCTTAGAATTAGCTTAAACGAAAGGCTAATATGAAATTTTACGGTGCAATATTTTCATATTTTTCCTTGATATGTACGTTGTTCTAAAAAACAGTAAAAGGGTTGTGCATACCTTCAACTATTTTTTCTGTCACTACTTGAAAAAGAACATATTTCTTTTAGTTGGTTTTCTCGTCTAAAGTAATAGGTTTAAACATATCAAACCTTGTCCAAAAATATCCAGACTTTTTGTTATTATTTTTCTAGGTCTAGGTGTTCTTTCTGCTCATTTTCTTTTTTTATCCGGTTAAAAAGAGTCGATGGAGACGCCTGCATTAAAAAAACCCTTGTTTTTTTTAAGCGGACTCAAAGGGAAAAGAGTTAAATGAAGTAAAAATCAAACATTATTTCGTTTAGGAAATGACCACCTACAATTTCAAAGTACCACTCCGTTTATTGTTAGTAAAAATTAACATTTCTGAAATATTGGTTCAGGTAAGCAAACACTTTTTAGCTGTAACACATTTTGATAGTGCAGGGTCATTTCTTCGCCCTTGCTGAAAGGAGAGAAATAACTGAATTGTCAAGCCATTTTATGAAAACAGAACTAATGCCCTGTCACTTCAACATTTACCGTATTACCTAGCCTTCTAGCGCACCCACGTATAAGCGCGCTTAATCTCGAGAACAAGCGCATTCGCTTATAAATGGGTGTCGAATCTGCTACTATGTAGTGTAGAGATAGCTGTGAAATTAAGAGGAAAACGTAAGGACAAAAGACAAAATGGACTTGATACAGCTGTTTAGTATATCGTAAAAGGACCAAGGCATCATGTTGAAAAGGCAAAAATTTTCATTGATGAGTATTTTGAACGAAAGAGGGAAAAATAAAAACTTACTAACTTATATTATCTCCTGTAAAATCCTTTAAAGGCATATGCGCTTGAACTCGAGAACAAGCGGTACGTATCTCGTACCATCGTATCATCGGTACGTATCTCACACACAGTACTCTTTTGTATGCCAATATAGTACGTATATCCTCTAACGTGACATACTCTTTACGGTTCGAAATACTTTCCAGCATACCCGAGTTACACTCTATATCGACAAGCTACTAAATCGCTCTTTCCCCCATAGTCCCTACCTTAGGATGCATCTTGCTTTGCTTAAATGAACAGTGAGATATTTTTCATACATTTGTTTGTCCTTACGAGAAAATGGTATTACGAATTACGAATTTAATGCAAATGGTTTCATTTTATAAATAATCATGATGGCAATGGTAATGGTGATGATGGTGATGATTGTGATGGTGGTAGTTGTGATGATGATAATGTTGACGACTTACGTTAGTACTCTGAGGAGTGTCAGACGAAAAAAGTTTTTAAGTACACAATGTTTTCGCTATTTCGTGCAATATTCTTGTTTTGTACCACAAACAAACTACTTATAATTTTACAGATAAGAGGTTTGCACTAAACGAATCGGTGTATTGGAAGAGCTGCCTTGAAACTCAGCAGCGGGTTGTGGAACCATCATCAAACCTTGTTCCACTTCTCCGCCCTTCAACTCCTTGAGTGAATTTTTGCAGAAAATTTGCAGAAAATTTGCAGAAAAAGTAATTTTAATCACTAGCAACGTGTCTGAAAGGATATTATATTTGCGTGACGCATCTACAAAGAGGAACATGGTTACGACATGAGATTTTTGCCAACACCCTGTTATTATTGATAATCCTCTTTTCAGAATTCGAGGGTATACCTTGCACATACCATTCATAACTTAAATCTACTTGCTCTCTTTCAAGCTCCTGATTTGGTCTCAACCAGTTTTGCCGTTTAGGGCATTGCTTTACCGTTACACAAATTTTGTGGAAATTGCTCTAAAACGTCCATAAAACTCCTTTTTCATTATAATCATTTTTCATCTCTTTTATCTACTTGGTACGGTGTGCAAACTTGTGTTCAAATCATGGAAAACTCTTAACATCGACATGGTTAAATAAGTGTAGGGCAAGTTGAATCTGTGACTCCCAACGGAGACATCACTTCCAAGCAGTAGCGAGGATAAACATAGTGATTAGCTCAACCTGGAAAGTTTTACAAACGGGGCATAGTTCCCACTGCTTTCAGATGTGATGCTTCGACGTGAATATAAACCGAGAGACAATTAGCAAACTTTCTCCTTAAATTCACAATGAGATAAGCGAAGGTCAAAGAGGTTCAACGGCAAACACATCGAACAGACCACGTGGATCAATTTAATTGGGTGACGAATTAAATCGAAACAACTCCTATCGCGTCGACTATAACTGCTGGATATAACTCGTTATAGCGGTGAGGAATTAAAAGACTCTCAGCTTTAGAGACTGTGAGAACTAGCAAGGCCTCTTACACTCAAGAGATATCGCATTCTAAAGTTTGATGAAGATCAACGTAATTGGGTGATCAAACACACGCGTGCTTAAACAGCTGTGAAGTGCAAGTATAAATTTTACTACTTGTTTTCATTCCAAACTATTACTACTACTAAAACTACTACTAAAACTACTTCTAGCACTACTACTAGTACTACTACTACTACTACTAGTACTACTACTAGTACTACTACTACTACTACTACTACTACTACTACCACTACTAGTACTACTACTAATACTACTACTACTACTAGTACTACTACTACTACTAGTACTACTACTAATACTACTACTACTACTAGTACTACTACTACTACTACTACTACTACTACTACTACTACCACTACTAGTACTACTACTACTACTACTACTACTACTACTACTACTACTACTAGTAGTAGTAGTACTACTACTACTACTACTACTACTACCACTACTAGTACTACTACTACTACTACTACTACTAGTACTACTACTACTACTACTACCACTACTAGTACTACTACTACTACTACTACTACTACTACTACTACTACTACTACTACTACTACTACTACTACTACTACTAGCTAAAGAATAAAAAAAAAATAATAATAAATAACAGACTAAATAAAAATAAATAATAAAAATAATAAGCAAATATCACAAGTACTAAATCAGTGCTTCAGAGATCAAATCTTCCCTGAAGCATGGAAGAGAGCAATTGTAAGGGGTATACCTAAAGTGGAAGTACCCAAAATCATGTGAACAACTCCAATTTCGATAACTCCGAATCCCGCCAAGGTTACCGAATCTTTTATATATCGTGGACTCCTGATGCAAATCAACCCTTCCCTAGACCCTTTCCAGCATGGGCGTTTGAATGGAAGCAGCCCTATCCATTACCGTGTGCGTCTCTATCACCTGACAACTGAATGGCTAGACAGGGGAAATACCATAGTAGACGTTCTGCTCGCGGATTACCGCAAATCGTTCGACTTAATCCGACATATCACTGCTGTACAAAACCTGAAACAATTGGGGGATAGAAAACAGACTCTGCTATTGATAGACGATTTCCTCAGAGGCCGTCACAAGTGTGTCTATACACTTTTTGCCAGAGACCACAACTCTGAATGGGCTGAAATAACGTGTGGTGCTCCCAAAGGTACCAAGCTGGCTGCCTTACCGTTCTTGGCTCTGATCAACTACGTTGCCGTAGACTTTGATGAACGCTTTAAATATGTCAATGATCTCCCCAACTTGCTCAATTTTCTCGTGGATAGATCCCAAGCAATACCCCAGTTCCAAAGTGAATTGAAACAGTTTCACTGATCAGAGCAGGAATAATGGACTTCAAATTAATGTCAATAAAACAAAAATGATGCGTTTTAATCCACTTAAAAGAGACACAGCCTGTCCCGATCTCTGGTTCCCTACCACTTCAACTGCAATTATTCTTGGTGTGACTTTCAGTACTAACTGTTCTTTCAGCTACCATGTTTCTAACCTTGTGAAAAAAGGCAACTGCACTTTGCCATCAATGATTACACTCCGACGACTAAATTTCCCAGTGAATCACTTACGACAAGCGTAATTCAAATATATATGTGCCTTGCTAGAATACGCGTGCCCTGTTTGGGGACCACAGGTGCACAACATTGACTACTTAAGTGACAATCTCAAGGCTGTTGAAAAACAGGCGACAAAAATCATACTGGGCCGCAAATATAACACGTATGTAACTGCACCTGCCACGTTGAAAAAACCAACACTGAGGGAACGGAGTTTCCATCTCTTGTGCAAATTTGGACAGTCGCTCCTCGATAGTGAAAAAGGCACTACGTTGTTGCCTCCTCTTATGGTCTCAAAGCTAATACTTGACAAACGAACAAGTTCGAGCCAATAAGATACAGAACGAACCGATTGAGCAATTCTTTTATTCTGTTTTATACAAGTGTCATTAATCAGGCTTAGGTTTTCTTCCTTTTTTGTTGTAAGAGATATCGTTATTCAGTTGAGGCTCTTGCTAAAACTATGAAAGCTGTTTTCAAATAAATGACTCTTGAATCTTTGAAAAAAATAAACGTTAAATACACCCATTTTAGTACAAAATTTTGCTACTTAGAAATGTTTAGGAGCCAAACCTGGTGAAATAGCCAACGAAATCAAGAGGAAAATTGGACAAGCGACATCGGCTTTTAGCAAGTTGAAACCAGTCTGGCAATTTTCTTGCCAAGAGTCAAACATAAGCTTCCCTTAAGTAGTGGCAATGTCAGCCCTCCCAAATTCAAAAAGACCCTCCAATTTCTAACGCTGGGTACAGGTCTGCTGTTAGTTACCTTTACTTTAAAGAAAAGAATGTTTCTATGTTTTCTGCCACTAGCAGATATTGTGAAGCAGACGTATTGGATACTAGTGTCAATAAATAAATTAACAACTTTACTTTCATGAATACACTTACTAACCATATTTGATGCATTGTCCGTAGTGTTTAACAGTAATGAAATCTCCCTGTTTGCATTCGTCTTTTAACAGGTCGCAAAGACTGTAGTACGTTTTCCCGTTTGTTCCACAAAGCGGACCACTTTTCTTCTGTTCCCGACATTTGAATGCACAGCTACAAAGAGGCCTGCCCTTTAAATTTAGTATACATTTTTGATTCCTGGGACAAACCACGTTATCACAGGGTGTCCTTGCACCTTTTTCAAGATAGAAAATTAGGACTTTGTTAAATACGAAACAATTGCTTCTACTTTCAAATAGAAACACTAACTAAAGCGTTGCTGAGTATTAGATCAATCAATTTTCCTGTATTCAATACGGATGCAAAATGATAAACCCTGCCGTTAAAGATCAAGAACAGTGGAGAAATATCTCGCTTGTTGGTGCATAATATGTGGCAGGCTAAGAACAGCCAATAACGATACTTCAGTTTACGAATGAACAAACAACATAATATAGAAATTTTACTGATTTAAGTTCTTAACCAAAATGTAAAAAAATTAAGCCATCAACATCCATATTGTAGATCATTATATACTTCCTATGTTGTAAAGTATCAAACAAATGCTAAAAATAAGCAAAGAAACTTAAAGAGGGGGTAGTCCTCTATTAAATCATCATTGAAAATGACAAAACTTTTGTAAACTCTAACGTATGAGCTATTGTCTTATATTTATACAGATCGGTTTTCATAGCCAATAAGCATTATAGTTTTTTACATTTTAACATGCCACTTTAGAGCTTTCAGTGTTGTATATACATATATATTTTCTCAGCAGACACACTACAATTATATATAATTCTCAAAGAGCGAGCAGTACTACAATAGTTTACAATTTTAGAGAGATGAGATGACTTGAACTCCCGACCTCCTGATTTGTAAATGAAGGCCTTCAGCATTTAACCATATATATATATATATATATAGCTCACCATGCTATACAACAATCATCAATCAGTAATGAACCATGCTACGCTTTACTCTGCAATACCACTAAATACTAACGCAATACGTTATAGTATTTTATATTCTCCTTCACTATGCTACTCAACAATGTGCTGTGTTGTGTGGGAAGGACCCTAAATCCCCCTCCTCCTCGTTTTACAATAGTAAAAAGTTTCGCCCTGTGACGTTATTATATCCGTATCTTTAGCATCCGTTATGATATCAGAGCGCAATTCAATGTAAAAGAGAAGCACAGAGACTGTGAAACTACTAGGCTCAGTAGTTAGTTGTTACCAGCTCTATAACAAACGTTTTTCTTCAAAGTCATTTTTAACAACGTACCGCATAATCCACAGGATTTAGTGCATCTCAAACCAATTTCCATGAACATATTGCATCCACCTCCACTGCTGAGAGGTGAAGCAAAATCGGAAGTAAGTCTGTTGGTCTAGTATTGTATTTATAATCTTTTTTACCACCACTTCGTGGTAGGGCCTAATTTAAGAAAAATTTCCAACATCACACTTTTTTATTAATAAAAACGCCTTATGGTATATTTATTAAGCAACATTTTAAACAAAACTTTAAACACAATTTAACTGGCATTCTATGTCTTAAGTTACTAAAAAGAAATTAACATCATTGTGCAACTAAAAAAGTACTTTTTCTGTTTATCATACCCTTTTCTGTTTGTTTGATATCCTTTGCATCTTTGATCTGTCAATAGGAAATTATTTACAACATGCTTACAACACGTATTGCTTGTCAAATTATTCTGCCAGTAACAACCTACAACAAGCAATAGACACTGACAGCTTGGACAGAGTATCCACTGATTGTTGTAGATTGAGATTGACAGTATCGGACACTGGCTGTACGATATAAAAACGAAACATTTATTTGCTCAACACCACAGTATTGTATTTCCAATACCACATTTTCGATATCCAACACCACATTGTGTGGGAAAAACGTCCTTAAATTAGGCCCTGCTACCAAGTACCATTGATGCCGCTGCTAGAAGGCTCCGTACAACGAGGTAAAGCCTACTCCATGCTAATGAGCATTGATGGTGAGAAAGAGCAATTTGCCTTAGTTGCCTCAGGTTTTACAAAAGGTTCATCAGACAGAGAAAACGTCCTTTAATTAGGGTGGTATTTAGTCTACATAACGTTTATATGTACATATATTTATCATGAGTTGAGCATTACCACAATTGGTTTGAAAACCCAAACCTTAACCATTGGAACATCAAGTGCTTTCAAACCAATGGTTTGTGGCTTTGAATCCTCTCAGCTCCCTTAGTAAAGAAAGATAAGCTATTGTGGTAATGTTCCACTCGTGATAAAGATATATATATGTATGTATATATTCTCAGCAGACACATTGCAATTACATATAATTCTCAAAGAGTGGAGCATTACCACAATATCTTGCAATTTAACGGCGTTGACCGGATTCGAACCCACAACCTCATGATTACTAAAGTAACGCCTCAACTATTGGACCATCAAGCTCAAAAGCTAAGGCGGAGAGTTTTAGTGTCAATCTTTCGCGAATTTTTCTCCGCTCAGTGGGCATGGGAAATTAATTAATATTTATTTTCTTTATATTTATATATAATCTAACCGAGTTTCTAATTGAGTACCCTAGTAACAAGGAAGGATAACTTATCTGAGCTTCAAACGCACTTTCATTCACTGTATAGAAGAATCAAATTTCCTGGCAAACATATTTTAGAGTCCATTTATATTGTAAATATTAGACCTACGCCTACATTTAGTAGCGATAGTAGTATGTAATGGATGTATTAACCCTGTCAAGAAAAGGAATAAATTTAGGTAGAAGTAGTGCAGTGGACTTCTGACCATGGACACAAACCTAGTTAACTCAAATCAGAAACGTTTGATTCCACTGGCCTCTTCACGAGAACTGTGTCATCCGCCTCAGTCTATAGTAACCGCTCTATTTAAAAGCATCTTAGTTTAGCGCTCCTGGTGGTTGAGGTGGCCCTAAAATATGAGGAGAAATTGGGAACTCTACTCCCATTACTATTGTTTGTGTTGTATTACCCTACGTTTAGGAAGTTGCAGTTGATTCTAAACATTGATTTTTGACTTCATTTTTCAAACTTTTGTTCACACCCCCCGTCTATTACATTTTTTATCAGTTTCCAGCCCCCTGTCTTTTCCAACCCCCCCTTCTATTAGGCATTGTTAAGAGTAAGTTAGGTGTAGTAGATTTTGTCGGACAATCCCACTTTCTCTTTATCGATATGCTTCAGTTAATGTGAATCTGCTCTAATTAAGATAACCAAGGAAAAAGTAGTTAAGATATCTACCGTCGTATCACGACCCCACTCCATGTTGCATCGAATAGCAATGTCAAAGATTTTTTGGCCGAGTTTGCACATAGAGAACAGTTTCCTCTCAGTTGTTCTTAAGATAAGATGCCCCAGAGAACACAAATGTTATCATCTTGTCCGTTGCTGTATAAATACATGGTAAAGGACCCCCACTTTCAGAGCACCTCTGAGTCACTATGTGAATTAAACGTGTATGTAAGCGGAAGAGCCTCCGTTTGAGATAGTGCATCTTACTAGCCTACCTTTCAGCCTCGAATTCATCTTTGCCAAGTCTAAGCTTCTGCTCGTTTGGGAGTTTTGCGTGTGTGTACTTGATTTCTGAATTCTTCTGAATTGATATTTTAATGATTTATTCTGTCAAACAGTTCTAAATTGTTACAGTTATTTGATAACAAACAATTGTACTTTTGATCTGCTCATCTGTGATTTTTAATCCATGAAGACTGGGAGTAATACCATTTCTATTTATATAGGTTTGCTCAAGTTCATTATTAACTTAATCACTCCGTATCACCTTTTATGTGGCGTATGTCGATGTAAGTAGCTTAGAGACTGAAAAGAACATCTGCGGTGTACCGAGAGAGAAGACCATGCCGTGTCGTACCCCCTTCCCCCCTCCCACCCCTAGAAACTTTGACCTAAAAAGAAACGCTCTCTTTAAAAGATTTTAAACAATCGGGGACTATTATGATATGAACAGTCTTTGTTCGTTTGACAGCCCCGCAAGAATAACTCTATGTGAGTATATTACATGCTACATGCGATGTAAAGCGACGACTTGTGAAGGGGCCATTCCGAGCTGTCACCCCCCCCTCCCTTAGTGAAATACTCGTACGCCATTAATGAGCACCTTTGATAACAGAAGAAGGAAGTGGAGAATTTAGTTTGCCAGTTTGCTCTAAAAACGACGTATTCAGATGAGACGCAACTGCAGAAGCTCCTGTAAATATGCCCATTATAGAGGTTAAAAGGCGCGTCATAGCTATATATTCCAGGTGCTGTAATTACCGTTTCTAACAGGAAGTAAACGAAACCATGTATTCTTTAGAAAGTTGGTTTGTGATGCAAAATTTGAATATAGTTTGTTAGTGGTACAAAACAAGAATATTGCGCGAAATAGCGTAAACATATTGTACTGAAAAGCGTTTTTCGTCTGACACTCATCAGAGTACTAACGTCATAATGACCGAAATGGTATACCCAACTGTATGGTGTGAAAGAGTATACCCAACTGTATTTTGAAGGTGCCAATCAGAAATTGGACTGCCTGAATGGCTTGTGTTTTTGGACCAATCAGCGCCCATTACAACAAGGTTAATTGAAAACGTAAAACAAAATGTTCCACATTAAACAAACCAATCACAAAGTTGTACCCCTAACCCTACGTGTGTATTTGATCAATTCAAATTCGCAAAAAATGATATTCAAGGGAAAAACACTTTTGTTGTGATAAAGTACTGAAGGGTAACGTCAGAGTTGAATGAAAACAAAACGTTTGACAACAATTTGCTCAAAACGTATTCTTTCTGTTGATATAGATAATTTATCCAAATTTGAAACCCGTATTTTGAAACAATCGTCGAGAAATATACCTTTAATTAAGAAATATACTTAATTTAGCCGGGGGGAGGGGGATGGGCATCTGAAATCAATGAAAACTGGTGGTATACATAACTGTCCATATGGTATACATACCAAAAGCCGAGAAAATGCTGTTCTTTCTGATGAAAACCAAGAGGGGTATCTAAAAGGCACGTGAGCCGTTGCTTCCAGATTAGTAAGGTCTTAGAATAAGGAGCTATAAAAATATATTCAGCAAGGATGTGTACTTCCAATGGAGCAATGAGTTTTCAATCCTTTCTGAGCGCATACAATATCCATTATAATTATCGTATATCCCTTCAAATAATTATATACCCCATAAAAACGCAAAAATATTTATAACAGAATCCCTTTATAATTGTGGAGAGACATAATACAAAAAACGCAACTTGTCTTTGATAGCATGTTTGTATTAACAGAGTACTAAAGTGGCGACGTCACAAAAGCCTATTTTTCAGGAATCCAAATTTAAACTACACCAAAGTGTTATCCATTCCAAGAAAATGTCCACATACAACATGTAGCATTCAAATCTCATGTCAGTTGTGAGCAACGGCTGTTTGAATTTGCAAAAGGCCTTAAGTAAAAGCACTGTTAATATAATAAAATTATGAACTGACTTCAAATAACAATGTTGTAGAAACTCGTCACCAGACCCCCACAGGGCCATGTGTAAAAGATTCAGACTTATCACTTTCAGTAGTTGCTGTTACGATATGCCAAAGGAAACATCGATGTTACAGTTATTATAAAATTGTGGTATTTTCTCGGAGTTTTCTCAACAAATGTTTTGCTAGGCATGATTCAAACTTTGAAAGGGTATATCTCGACGATTGCTCGAGGTATCGCTCACAAATTTTGACAGTTTATCTACATTAATAACAAACGTGCAAAGTGTAAAAATTATCATACTTCCGAAATTCTTCCCGAAATTTTCCGAAATTCCGAAAGTCACACTTCGATGATAACAAGACCCGTAAATGTCAAGTACACTACATTCCCATGGCGCCCTTGCTGCCATTTAACCCTCGCCTTAACCCTGTAGTTTATATTTTTCTGGTTCATTCCTGGGGATTGTACATATTGCATCCACGGCGCTTACGTGTTTCTTCTCACCATAGCAACATCCCAGTATTACGCCTTGGTAAGGTGAGAGGCTCAGGACGAAATAAATTAGCAACGTTTTTTCCAAAATTTGTAATAAGTGCCTTCCGTCGAATAAACGGACCCCCACCCCCGCCCCCTTTCAAATAAGCACAAGGCATAAGGACAAAAAGAAAAAAAACCCCACAGTAATCCAAGAATTGCGGTATGATTTATCCTACAACGATGAAGCCTGCGTTCTTGAGTCCGATAAAACTTAAAAAAGCAATAATTGTTAATGAACTTGGGCAGCTAACAAGACCTGACCCTTCTCAGAGAAGCAAGTGGCTTAAACTATTACTGACATGCAAAAAAATCCAAAGGGATTTATTTAGAGATGCAACATACATCAGGTGGCAGCAGCACCGAAAGTCATTATCACGGAAAATGTAACATTATCATTATCATTATCATTATCATCATCATTATCATAATCATCATTATCATCATCATCATCATCATTATCATTATCATCATCATCATCATTATCATTATCATTATCATTATCATTATCATTATCATTATCATCATCATCATCATCATCATCATCGACGACACTAAAACTGGCTACCTGTCTTACTATAATACAGTTGTGAGTTTTATAGGCACTATCTGGTTGAAACACACCCTCTCGATTTAGAAGCATGAATAAAAGTAGATAAAAGCAAACAACAAAAAGAATGTGGCAAACCAAGGCGACCAAGCTATAAATATACAAACAAGTAGGTTCTCCGTGGCAGTGGTCCGCAATCTTGGGTCCGCAAAGTATGTCAAGGGGTCTGGAACCTATTAAAACGTGCATCGGTTCTGCATACACAACGATGTTTATGCAGTAGAATGGTAAACTGATGCATCAGAATGAGGTATTTTCAGTACACAGACTACTCTGGCGCATCTAATGAGTTGTGTTATGGGGTTATGGACACATGCTGATAATGAGAGGCATGACTTCTTTAACAAAGTCTGATTGGCAGCAGATCGAATAGACGGGCGGAAGTTAGCATGTCAAAAGACGGCAAGTCAATTCCTCCATGGAATATCTTATTTGAAATGACCAGTACACGTTCTGATTAGGCAAAATAAATGCAACTTTGAGATAAAAAGGGCAATAGTAATAAGAGCCGGGCTAAAACAGGAGATGGGATGGCAAAAAGTTCGAAAAGGTGATAAGGTACCAGAGTAAAAAATGGCGGCTTTTCTAAATTCGAAACACTAGCAAATCGAGAATAGAAAAGATGATAGAAAAACATCAATACCGAGTTAGTCGTCTCCACTTGATATTGGGGTGTAAATGTCTAAAAACACCACAAACCCCTAAATTCAAACTTGAAACCACCGAGACAAATAGACCCATCCAGCAAGACAAAGTACCGCGTGTTTCTTCTTGCCTATGCAATATTCTGCTCAATTCTTCAAAATTTTAATGCACAAGTGAACTTTTGTTTCTTTAAGAAGGTTCCATACCCCCTCCCCCCCATCCTGGCGCTTATTGAACTTGGAAAAGTAGTTTAGTCCCTCACATTTTATTTCAGCACTCGGCTATTAGGCACTCAAGATTATTCTTACCTAAAGATAAGGGAGAAAAATGGTTCGTGTAGCTTGTACCTATGGCAGTAAGCATGATGCAAGAACAATAACACAAAAGCAAAGGACAAACCTTGACGAAGAATTTGGGTTAGTAACCGTTCCATAGATTGGATTTCCTGACGCATAAGAAAGTAGAACCTGAGGATATCCTGTCTTGGTAATAATAATTGCTCCGTGTTTCTTCAAGACGTGAACCAACACGCAATCCTTGTCTTTCGGCTTATTTAAGTGTTCTGCCAATCCAATCGTGGAGTCTTTTCCGGCCACCCGTTTCTGATCTTGTTCGCCCTTCCCTACTTCACTACCTCAAGTTCTGATTTTTGCTTGTTTTATCACAGGCATAGTTCAATCCCACACAGCACTACTGGCTTCATCGCTGTGCTATAAACTTTACATTCTACTCTGGTTTGTAAACACAAATATGTCCAGGCACTTTTCTCCATGCATTTCTCCCAGCCTGTATTCTCGTCCTTACCTCTCTCTCTCTCTCGCAGCCTCCATTCTCCAGCATCGTTGACCCTACGTACCTAAACTCGGGGCTAGGAGGCCTTTAAGCGATGATAAGATTTCATAACTCCGTAACCACGTAAGTTATTGTGCTGCAAATTCATAACTCTTCCAACAATTTATTACTGCAACGATTTGTGTTAATATGTTTCAAAAACCGTCATTTAAATTATAGTTATGACATCATTATTTGAATAGTTTATATGGTTAAAATGTGATTTTTCTGAATTATTACATGTGCGTGCCTGACTTTGCAATAATTTGCATAATTTAGTTTATAATTAACATATAAACGGAAGTAATGTGTTGTAATAGGAAGTGATTTGTCAAAACCAGGAAATAGGTTAAATTACATATTTTTTACTCCTTTTTGTGACATTCTTTTATAAGACAATTCTTCAATTATCATTTTTGTCAACCAAACTTTGTTCTTGTTAATTTCAGCTGATTACATATTTATGGAATTACGGCAAACACTGATTAATCCTTTGATTTTCGTCATACATATTTCTAGGCTATGGCACCACGCCCAGTCAAATGACAGTTTTATATTTTTCACGTTTTAAAGTATAAACTTATTTCCCACCTTCAGAGTTTTCGATTTTCAAAACATTCAGATTTTCAACATAGTGACCTTTGATTTTTTGCAAAAATTCGCAAAAATATACAAACAGTTTAATTTGGCGTCTTGATTTCTTTGCTGAATAACTTTAAAAGATTTCTAGAAAAAATAAGATCAATAACGTTTGATTTCAGAAATCGAAGGGCCTCCTA
This sequence comes from Alatinidae sp. Z8VKAUB7J3, assembly GCA_010016025.2. Classification (NCBI taxonomy): domain Eukaryota; kingdom Metazoa; phylum Cnidaria; class Cubozoa; order Carybdeida; family Alatinidae; species Alatinidae sp. Z8VKAUB7J3. Next base: position 42,041,428 of record JAAAKM020073195.1, on the reverse strand, counting down.
GGCCCCTCCCCGCATCTGGTTATTCGCAAAAGGCCCGCCCCTAGTAGGGTTATATCGCAATATATAAATGATTCACTAAACTACTTACTGCAATATGCTCCACAGCTGCCAAGACAGGATGATGTAGCTCTGTCACAGTCAAAATATTTCTTAGCCCAACATCCCCATCCAGTATTCTCACACTTCCCTATCAATGAAAGGAAGACCAGTTAGTACAGCAAAGGGTCAGGAAATTTAAAGTCCTTGTGAACAAAGTACGTTATGATATGCTTACATAAACAATTGATAATTCATTACGTATCAACTTTGCATTTCTTAGCTTATTTTGTTTTTAAGTTTAAATATCAAGAGTTTATTTGTGTCTTTTTCGACAATTGACGGAACGTTAGCAATAATATGAGAAGCTGACAAAAGCATGGGATGGAAAAGCTATACAGCCAATAGCTCCCTATTTAATCGACTGCCCAGCGTTTTATTTAAGACCCCCTAGGATTTGATTAGCTGGTTATGTCAACAGAGACACGAGATCACCTGCTTGGCAAATCATCAAATGGTAACCAACCCATTAACAGGCAAGTAGAGGACTTCAAGCAATAACGTTGGTTTACCCTCCTAAAAGATCTACTTGCTGCAGTACAGAGTAAGTTGGCAGGACTGGTTGGACAGCAATCAGGATACATTGAAAGGTAATTTCTAGTTTATGTACATGGTCTTGCAGAAGTCAACATTGTGCTGAATCTTTTAATTGGTTAGTTGCCAGAATTTTATAGTACTTGGGCAAAAGGATTGTTAGATTTGTATCTAATGTGCAGATTAATTATCATTCTGGGATTGTGTACTAAGAAATTTGTGCAAGAGGCTCTAGCTAAGATGCTTTATCCTTGTGTCACAAACTACGCTAGTGATTGTTTTTAATAAATGAACTCCGAAAAATGAATATTTAAGGGAACTTAGTGTATTTCAACACCAACAATGTCAGCATGCCTCAGATTTTGAAGTCAGGAATTCTTGCAAAGCAGAAGAGGTTGTCACAGCAATTGCAAGCAGATGTTAGAACTGAGTATTGCTAGGGAAAGCAGCAAAATACTGGGCTGCACTAAGCCACTGTGAAGAGGTTAACACTGATTCAGCCTTAAAAGCAGTGTCACTGGAGTATATTTGATTGGTAAAGGAAGCTTACCAAAGACCCTGACAGAGATATAGGTATGGCATGCACACAAGCCTCTGTTAGTTCAGAATACGCACAGTAAACTGGCTACTGCCCTCTTTGGAGTGATGTAAAGTTTGTAGATGGTGATCAGCATTTCTATGCACTTAGGGTCAACAAAGCCATTCATGTCAGACTTCATCCTAATAACATCAACAGAAAGAAGAGAATAGAAATTCCTGGATACCCACCATAAGAAACACAACACAAGAGCAGCAGTGGAGCAGACACCAACAGAAGTATCCTGACAGAATGCGAGGGCCGAAAGTTAACCTATCACTGACAAACAGCATTAGTAATTTGCACTGAAAGCTGCATCTGAATTGGTAATGTTACGAATAGAATGCAAGAATAGAATACAACTGTTGCCTTGGTGACAAAATTATGAGGTACTACCGCCCCTGGGTATGCACTGAATGTTTAAATGACACGTCTGAATCAGTTTAAGCCAATCAGTATATCACATTAATTTTCAAGTATTCTGGACTGTAGTGGATTGTTACCCATTTACTTTTGCTGTGCTTTGCTTTTTGTGCAGTCTCGCAATGTTCACAGTTCAGTTTGTTTAATTGCATTATTTTCAAATTTTGTAGTCTGGTTTTATTAATCAAACTTTCAACTTGTGACAGCACATGCAATCTTAACTCTGTTTACTCAGTGACTGATGTTTCATTATTCCCCATCAGGATTCTAGATACATTACACGATTTCTATAAAACTGGAAATACATCTTACAGCATAGCAATAGGAACCCTAAAACCCCAGCTGTGGTCGTTACAGTATTTGAGGGAAGGGTGTTACAACCTGCTTTAGCCATCCCCATTCATATTCCTTACCAGAGGGAAGTAATACAATGCCCCTTTCAGACGAAATAGACAGGTATAAATGTTAGGGGGGTAGCAGTCAGTGGAAGTAACAGATTCTGGTGTTTTGTTAGGGGATTTTGCATTGCAGACAAGGATGGTAATTTTATCATCGAGAAGAGAGGATTTCAAATGTCAATGTAAAAAATGCACTAGAAAAATAGAAAATGTCACTACTGGGCAGTGATACTTAAGGTATCACATAATTCTGCAATATCAATAAACCGATGCCTGTCTGCCCCATAATCATTGGTAGTCAATAACATAGCAATAATTTCTGAATGCATCAGTCAATAAAAATACCAGCCACCAACATCTAACCAATGTGTGCACAGTTTACTTTACACAAAAATTGAGACCTCTACAGTAGAGCATGGGTTTGTGTTGCCTACCTTAAAACACATAGAAACAAAGCGTCAAAAACCTGAACTGTAACATACTAGCCTAAACTGCTACGTAAGTTTTGAATTAAAACAATATAGTAACTAAAAGCAGCTGCAGAGAAGATATCCTCATAATGTACCTCATAATGTACTGAACAGTTCTATTAAAATAGGGATTTCCAACATAAAATCTTGTGACTTTCAGTTGTGAAACTATGCTGTTCTTTTTGAACAAGAAGGAAGTTGGATATCCAACACAGGCATGTTACTTACTAGTCACTTGACTCCAACAAGCACCACACTTATAAAGCAACAACCTTTCCAGGGTAGGTAATGTCCCTACTAATCCCAAACTTTAAAATAATAATGATGGAAGCCATTTGGTCAGCCAATGAGATTTTGGTAATGAAATAGAGTCCCTGTCATCAAGTAATATCATCGGCTCTTGATTTTAATTTAAAGTTAGGGAAATTGCCCCAAAATCCTTAAATGGAACAAGCAAACAGACAAAATACCAAATGGCAGGTTTTCAGTCAGTTTTCACAATAGCAGTAGCAAAATGACAACCGAGTAAGTAATAATAACATACAAAATATTATAACAAGTAAGTTGATCCAACTAAATTTACCCTGTTAGACTAGTTGATACAATACTGACAGTACAGGGGCTTTGGTCCCACTGGCACCCATCTAGATCTGCCCCTGACAGAGGAAACTACCTCAGAAGGGCACCATGTATTGCTATTCTTGCAGCAATTTAATAATGAGAGCATTTTTTCCATAATCAATGTTTGGTACATTTTGGGAAATCAAAGTAAAGAAGTCACGCGTCCTTTGCTTTCAATAGATAATCTTCATTAAAACGTGTAAAAGTTAGCCTTCTCATTCAATCTTGTGAAATGTTTGTTCCCTGTTGGTTCGTTGATAGAGGGCAAGCGCTAAAACGTTATGAAAAGAGTTCCATGGGTATTACGTCCCCGGATGAAACATTTTTTCACAGAACCACGCCGTAAGTAACAGTAACAAAGTCTCTTGCACTCGAGAATCCAGTGGCTTACATTATGTGCACTTTTAAAGTGAAAATCTTTATGGCTCGATCTTTATCTTTCTAGTTTGGATTTCGCAATCAATAAAATTTCTCTTCTGAGAAATCAGAAGGGGCAGGACATGTCTCGGCAAGGTTAACTTCGTACGCCGGTATCGAAATGTCTTCCCAACTCCCACGCGCATGGTGCACTCATTACCAAGCTCTTGTTTACAGACTATTATCCTTCACAACCATTTTGGGTAACAGTCTGAAGCGGATACAATACATCAGGTATCTGCTACAGATGTTATGCCACTACCATCATCGCATCAATTAACTGACTTCAATATAAGTGGGTATTTCTCCGCCTTTGCTGCTGTAAGCAATGGGCCCGCATGAAAGCGGAAATATAAAGACAGCACTCAAGAACGGCCAAATGAAATGCAGACCTGGCCTTTCCTATAATACGGAAGTAATCGTCCGTGTTCAGGAGTCATTGCACATAAAAGCAAGAAATCCTTTGCTATGGAGACAAAAAGAATTCGTTTTCTCGCTAGGCCTATTCAATTGATCTTGTTGTGTATACTCTTTCACACATTCCATTTTGGTCATTTTGACGTTAGTACTCTGAGGAGTGTCAGAGGAAAAAAGCTTTTCAGTAAAATATGTTTTCGCTATTTCGTGCAAAATGTGAAGTTTTGAGACGGAAGTATTTACAATGAATAGTACAGAAAGAGTGCCAGCGAAAATCAGATTGAAATATTATCATTTGAGAAAGCTATAAATGCTTAAAGATATAAAGGCCTCCTAGCCCCCTCCCGCCCTCGCCCTTTGGTGACTCAGAAAAAGCCCGCCCTGACCAGGGTTAATTTACGTGGCGACAAAAATCTCTTCAGCGACTAAAGCACATGTCACAATTAATCGTTACTATTTACGTTTACGAAGGAGACTGGTACGAGTTACGAACTTAATTACAATAAACTCTAAATCATGTGATCTTGAAATGTGTGACTTGCATGTCTTTGTCCTTTCGTCTATCGCAATAGTGCCAAATATGGGCTGTGGGTGCCCCCTAGGATGGTTTGCGAAATTAAGGGGGTGATGAAGGAAAACGGGGCGATATAAGTTGACATATTAAGTCCAAACTTGGCCGGGGGAGGGGGTGAGGTTTCTTGGCTGCAACTCTTCAGGGGCGGCAATGAGTGGAAATCTACTGTGTGAAGTTCTTTGCAGAGAAGCCGTACCTATATATGTTTGCAGCGCCTTGATAGTTGCTGTATAATCTTCTAGTTTTGCAATGGCTGCGGCGGTTACACTGCCACTTTTGACCGCTGCGAGACAGCGGGTTTTGATTATGGAAGCGGATTTTTGTGTGTGACCGCAAATCCCACTTCAGATCTGACGATGTTGAGTTTCCATGGCAACGTCAAAAAGAACAAAAGAGTTTCGGATTACATTTACCAGTTCTAGTGAGTAGTGTGTTCCGAACACCAGATGTAATTAAGAAATCATGTAACAGTCTTCGACAGATTGTTGAAAGGTTCTGGGTAAACTCAAACTTAAAGTAAGTTTCCCCGCCAAATACAAACACGTTCAAAGACATCGCCCCTGGAGAACAGTGAAAGGAAGGCTCGATATGACTAGGTCGCTTAGATCCTGCTGTGAGTCAATTTTGCAGTGTGACCCCAAGATCTGGGATAACTGAAATACCAAGACAGATTTGACACCTGGGATTCCAAAGCGTTGAATCTGTTTCACTCTGGTGTGTGTGTGACCGCAGCTAATGTCATACTTCATATCTATATGTGAATGTTCCATATGCCCATGTATAAGAAGAGTTAAGCGCAGTTTAATAACCACTTTTGCAACGGTCTACATCAGGGTTAAAATAAAGATCATTTGGTCTTGAAATCAACCAGACAGTCAGGCATGTACCCAATTTGTAAATCAGTCGATTAATTAGCAAGGTGATTGATTAATTGATCAGCTAGTAAACCAGCTAATCAATGCAGATAACGTTGACAAATTTTAAAAAGTTATGTGTTGAAAGAGTCTACTTCTAGCAGCTTGAGTTCTCATTTAACTCAATCCAATCCTTAATAGGTTCCAGATCCCTTGACATACTTTGCGGAGCCATGATTACGGACCACTGCTAGGATCACCTAGTTTTTATATTCATAGTTTAGTCACCTAGACTTGTCACTTTTTTTACTTACTTGTTTATTTTTTTTACGTTTTTCTATCGATAATGAATGGCATCAAATTTGCTTACTCTAAACAATTATTCACCATATACGGACACATGAGATTCCTTGTAGTCATGTTCTTGGCGCTTCAACAGAGGGTAGGCGATTGGACCTTCCAAAAATATCAGGGTAGGCAGAGCATATATTCATTGTTTTCAAAGTACGGGAACGGTATACGACGAGAAACGTACTAGCAGTTTCCAAATATTAACCCTTTATGAAACAATATACATATCAATCAGAATCAATGTACCAATGCACCATGTATCAAAACACAACGAACAGTTTGGAATTTTATTGTATGAAAACATGGTACGTAAGGTAAAATGCATATACGATTTTTCTATGACATGTTCGCCAGGGTAGACGGAATACTGAAAAAGGAGCTCACGGGACAGGCGGCACCCTACCTCGCCTATCATCAATGGCTTGCCTGTTACCTTTCCTATAACTCTCTACATCCTTCGTAGCGAAGCTTAGCGTAGCTGCAAGACGTCTGGACTCGTTAAAGCTTAGTTGCCCTCATAAGCTATAATCGCCAGGCGTTAAACTACCTTAAAATTAGGTAGGATAGACACAAAAAGATCCAGACTAGCAGAGGCATCGATCAAAGTGCGCAAACTCAACGTATTAGATAGAAAACGGTCATTCTAGAATTTCGGGTCAAGGTTTCAAAGGATACACTCAGTGACTATGTCGCCAAACGGTCAGAAGATTGCAGATGGAGTTGGCTTTTAGTGACCTGAAATGATTTGCTAAACGGACAACTAAAGATACGCTATAGATATGGAAGATAGGAAACTTGCTTTGAGCTTGATGTCGATGTTCACCGGTGGATGATTGGAAGCTAATGTGGCAACTAGAGAAATAAAAGTATGTTAACATCGGAGTTTACCTAGCTCAGTTGGTAGTGCGCACGCCGCGAAAGCGTAAGTCACCGGTTCGATCCCTGGTGGTGACATGCTTTTCTATTTCTCTAGTGTTTTTTTCAAAACTGACATTTCAAATCCTCTCCTCTCGATGAAACTTGCTTTGCCATTTAAACGCGAAATAGCGTAAAAGTGTACGCTGTTGGCACCAGTAAATACATGGTAATATGCGTGTACGGTAGCAATCAAGGAAGATTGTCAAATAGACCTCTGCTTCAAACAGCGAAACAAATAAACAGATAAAACAAGTTGTCCTGTACAATATTCTCCACATAATTCCATACAGGATACCATAAAAGTCAGCATTATCTAAACGTAAGCTAATAAAGACATGAATCTGTTTTCAAAAGCTACTTTAGTAAGCTATTTTTTTATTTGACTTTGATTTCAGATGTAGCTTCAAGATTACGAGCAGTTTGTTTTGGTTTGATAGTCCAATCTCCAGTATGGACTGAGGCTATTGCTGCTCAGATGTAGCTCCAAGATTACGATTAGTGGGTGTTGGTTTGATAGTCCGATCTCTCAATCAAAGACCCCAGATGAGCAGTGGGCCCACATTGAAACTACCCTTAATAAACAGAAAAAACACCAAACAGGCTAACAAATAAATAAAGGGCAGCTGGGGCGTCCAAGGATAACGCCCCTCAATTTAGGCTACCCAATTTAGGCAGAGAAGCAAGCCATGAAGCAGGCTCCACCGCCCAGTAGGACCAATCTCGCAGTTTAGACCCCCCGCCCAGTGGGGCCATCTCTCACGGACCGTGGAAAGAACCTGCCATCTATATGTCATCAATGAGGGCAGAACAACAGAAGACCGCCTCTCGCACATCATGAAAAGAATCTGTATAGTGTCCTTGCTCTTGAAGCAATTATGAGTTATGATCAGTAATTTTAAGCAATTTCAATTACTCCCAAGTACTCCAGAGCAACTTCGATATTTTAAATTCTGTACCTCATGCAGTCTTTCTAATGCTGCTCAGGTTTATCATAGATTGGCTGCCTTTGGATGTTGTGTAGAGATGACGTTAACATTATCGAAACTAAGATCTCCTCCTATGCAGCACAAAAAGACTTAAATATGGTAACTAATTATTAAAGGTTACTCGTACCAGGCACAAAGAACAATTCGGATTACGAGAAGGTAAAAAAATAGTTCGAGCATTCTTTTACTGAGGCGCTTGGTGGCGCAGGAATAGGGGGCAAGGAGGAAACTGCCCCTAGTTGTACATCTACAAATTAAATTGAAAGTTAATTTTGTACCTATAATCGTGCGTGACAAAACTAACGTCAAGGTAATTGGCATTCCTTTTTAAGTCTGGTTACCTTTGCCCCTAGATTTAACTAGCCTAAATAGAAAGGGCTCTCTGCTCCCACGTGAAATTTATATTCCTTACAAATGTTATTCTATTTGTGAGGATAAATATATACATGGAACCTCAGTAGAAGGGGATAAGCAAAAATACATTTTAGTTGTATGTATCCAAGCACTCTTATTTTCGAAAGTATGCTAGTGCCCCTTTTCTTTTCACAAAACAATAAACTTTTGTCCTTAAAGTTGTACAATTTCATTATTTTCATAATTATCATAAATCTGCAAGTTAGCTTCATTTTGCGACGCCATAAACCTATTCTGCATGAGCTTTTCCGTTGGCGTGATTCTCAATTTTATCCCTATGATCTGCTTGACCCGCGTATTGACCTTATTCTTCAAGTATCTCTTCTCTAGAAATATTACCATCCAAACTTCCCCCGCCCCCCCCCCCCCACTTTTACTTATTCAAAGCAAACCTCATGATTAAGTGAAGCCGAATTGGTCAAAAACTTAGCACCGGGATTGTTTGCTTGTTTCTGTGCCCTTAGATATCTTGACTTCAGCAAATATGACGCAAAACCTTCCCCCTCACTTTACCCCTCCCCCTCAATAATGTAAAGAAATGTACGAGCAGAGGCACCTTCTGTTTACGTCGGATGATGCTTTCTTTCTCATTCAGCGCCCTTAGGAAACCAAGGCTTCCTCTACTGATAGATAACGGCACCGGTGGTACTACTATTCAGCGGAGCTACTCTGAATTTGTCAGAAATGACCATCCTAGGGAGTCTGGTTGACTTTCCTTTCACACATGTATCCCTGCTCTGTGTGAAAAGTCGACCCAGAGGGTAACATACAATACAATACAATGCAAAACAAAACAAAACAAAACAGAACAAAAAACCCTAACAAAACAAAACAAAACAAAACAAACAAAACAATACAATACAATACAATCATTGGATTACATACAATACAATACAATACAGTACTATACAATACAATACAATACAATACAATACAATATTAGTTCATAGAGCACGTATTCCATTGAGTGTTATGTAGGCCTGTAGTGCTACAGGCTATAACCCTAATCCTGTAAAAATTATTTCAGTATATTGGAGAAAATATTGTGGTGTGCATGTTGTTAACACCACGTAACCAAGGCCGTTTCAGCTTCGAGTTTACTCACGTATAATAGATTACTATTAATACAAGGAAAATTTTAATACGCCGATTATGACGTTTCGGTGTCATTCTAGCACCATCATCAAGAAAAAACATGATTCAGGAATCAATGTCTATTAAAGGCAAATAACAAGGACTCTAAAGTATATACGTACATACTTTCGCGCGTTTGAAATCCGTTTGTAGATTAAAGACCAGTCATAAATACAATAAAATGAACAATGGAGGGCGTAAACAGAATCGTCATATAAAAAATAGTAAAAGTAGTAAGTATTTGCCGGTCACGGTTAATTTTCAACCATCGGCTTTAAGTACATATCTAAATTGCGTAAGTTTTATCATAAAATACTTCAATGAAATTTCAATGTCCTGAAAGCAAAAGCAACTAACCCCCTACAACTCTTTGTGCTATACGAACACCCACATCTAATGAGCATCACAGTCTGACGAGGCTCCATATAAACGCAGTAGCTGTAACGGTATGACAACAAGTAAACTGTCGTGGAGTTTTTCATAAATGCCCGGAGAGTTGCAAAAAATGTGGAGGGTAAAAATGAGGGGCGTTAATAAAATAATCCATTCCAAACATTTTGCAGCCAAAAATTATAGTACCCAGCAGTGGCCAGAATAATTCCGCGCGATTAACACCATCATGGATGAACAAATATCCGTCTACAATTCGGCTGCAGAAAGTAACAACCATACCTTATTTAAGACCAGAATAACTCTTTTCTTCAATTCCTTTGTGGTGTGCTTGTACAAAGCCGTCGGGTAATGAAGCACCTGGATTAGCGAGATAGAAGTGCGTCACGGTCACCAACCGTTCGATTAAGATTAAAATTCCACGCTCTTACACGGATGCATGCATTCTGGTAATTCCGGTACGAAATTTCTGAATTTCAAAAGTGCGTTAAAAATTTGAATAGCACGTTAAAAAACGGATTTAATTTGCTAAACGCTTTTGTGTGACACTGGTCACAGCAACCGTCTGGAAGTGAAGTAATTAAGCTTTTCCTTAGTTTTCCTACTTCACTTTCCATGGCGATGGTTAATTCTCATATATTTCCCTTGTAGAGAATGATATCAGAACAGAACATCTTCGCAATCCTGTGCTTACTGTAATGGTACAAGATGGTTTAAGGGTTCTAAAGATCCAACGACTAAGCAAGCACTCAAAAGATTCAAATTGCCTTACGGCTTTCCACAATCTATTACTTGACTTCAACGAACAACAAATACACTAATAATCTCCAACACAATTCACATAACCTTCTCCTCTGTCTCCTCCAACTGGTAAAATATGAGTCTGTTTCTTTAATTCGTAGCTGCAGTTAGTCTTAGGCTGGTAAAAGCCGTTTGGATATTAATCTTCCATGGTCATTTACCAAATTAAGAAAGTTTACATTGTTATCCAAGGGAAGGTAACCCTTGAACTTTCGAACCATGAAAGATGGTTTCGGGTGAAGATTGTGGAAAACACCGCCGCATACTCGAATGGAATTCCCTCCAAATGGTATAAAATGCCAACCTAATAGAGATGAGACATTATCAAAACAGCAGTTTCCAAAGACACAAGAAATATGGAGTACAGTAAGTAAACTATTTATTTTAACTTCTTTTACCCATAATAGTAAGAAAATATGATTTATCTATTCTAAATACATAGCAGCTGATTATTTGATGGAAATGTCCGTAACATAAACCATGCGTTTGTCGCTCATAGATCTATAAGAACATTTTGGCAAGTTTAATCTTTCTTAAACTCCATTTGATATGCTGCAATAGTACACCATTCAATTCGTACCTAATCACTCTAATTTCAATATGTGAATATCAAAGATAATGTATTCCGATGTTTATGTATAAATGAAGAAGACCGTACACCTTTGTGAAATGATTATTCGCAACTTTTTTCACAGTGGCACCCTGCTTTTAAGCTCTCAATCATTATTGGTTATGTGCATACCTACTTGATATGATATCAGTTGTTACGGTACGCTTTAATGAAACTAGGCTTACGTCTGTGAAGATTTAAGACTTTTTAAGATCAACATAATTCAAAGTGTTTTTGTATGAAAATGACGCCATTACAAAGTGAGTTTGTCATACCACGTTCTGTGTTAGATGATGTCCTTTTCTTCATTTACATACCTGTTTAGGTCAAGCCTTCGCTCTTCTTCTGTGCCAATCAGCACTTCTCTTTGTCGGAAGCAGTAGGAGCACTCCTCTCCTACAATCTGACTCCACAGACAGGAGTAGCATTTCTCATGGTATTACTCCAAGCGCAACACCTAAGGATAAAACAGCACAAGATGTGTATTTGGTGACTTATAACAAACTTGTCCAGCCAACTAAAGATCTCTTAAGGACAATAAAACTTACGATCGATGCCTATGTAAGTACTGTTATGTCATATGAAAATCTCCTCTCTGTACATATGAACTGTAAATATAAAAGCACCAAAGAAGGGCCGGCTTACTAAGCTCCCACAGTTTGGCCTATACGGAATAATGTAAATAGACTTGACCAATTTGATAATTTGTCATAATAAAATACATTAGTGGCTGTAAGTAAACAAACAATTTTTCCATCTTTTCAATGGTTATCAGATTTCCGAGGTCGTTTTAATTACCGGGTTGTCCTGGTAAAATCATTCATCTGATTTTGTTAGATATCTATAATAAAGAAGCAACAAAATATTTTACAAAAATTGCAACATTTTCAAGATTTCTGCATCTTTCCATGATAAAATTTTAATATATAATGCGTAGACTGTGCAATAAGGGAAAAATCATGACATGACCTTTTCATTTTTCTACTAAAATGATTTACAGCTACTAAGGTTGTACTTGAGATACGTCAATTATTATTTTTGTTGAATTGAATGATGATCATTTGAAGTTGTTACGCAACTGCCGATAGTCACTGGCTTTCTGGCAGATGAACGTTTAAACTCCTCATCAATATCCAGACAGATGAATGTAATATGCTAACATATAAAACGTGGTGTGCAATTACAGTGGACATCAGTATACTTCCTAAGGCATGTTGGGTTTTTAATAAGTATTTTCAGATCGCATGATCAGAAATTCGGGGTTTTTTCCTTATCACCTGGGAAAACAAAAGAAACTTTTTTTACATACGACCATTACTTGCTATTTCACGAGCTCACGTCCCGGTGGTGGCAAAATTTCTATTTCTCGATATTTCGACGTCTGCGTGCTCAGAAGAGTGTTCCTGGTATATCTAATTCCATCTTGGAGGTTGTACAGTTGTTGACAAACTTTTCACCTCAAAATTAGACATCTGGGTCTATTATAAAGTAACGCATTTCTGTAGCAGGGTCAAATCATCATTATCATCATCATCATTATCATCATCATTATCATCATCATCACCATCATCAATTTACCCATAAAAACATAATGTTTCTTTAAGGCTCTATCGCATAGATGTTCTCTGACAACAGGTGTAAGTCCTTCTTCACCATCTTCATTCTCCGTAGTTGCTGATCATCTATCTGTACGCCAGAGGTGAGTTTCGTCCATCTGTTACTATTAGAGATGCAGAACAACAACTGTTTCTGGAGGCAGTCGTTTCCAGATCGCTTTACATTTGCAATGTACTTTATATGTAATTACTACAACCCTATTGGAATTCAATTTAAACCAAGCAATTATTATTTCCTCTTGAATTTATAAGGACTATTTTTAAACTCAGCATACTTCATCAATTCCAAGGGTTTCCAAGAGTTTCCATTACCATTAACAGCATCGTGGACCATGGAGGACGGGAAGACTGGTCCCTCGAAGTGTCAGCAAGAAGGATTTTCTTTGGTGCCACCAAATTGCCTCGAAATAATTCTTACCAAAGCATTATAATTTCCTTGGTGTGTCCCACTAACATTACACATCAGAATAAAATAACTATCTCGGGTGTTCTCTTTGCCCCTTATCGATAAAAGAATCTCAGCAATGGAAGAAGACAAAGTCACCTTAGGCATGATGGCAAACTCAATCCAGGCAATCTCTCAATCAAAGACCCCTGATGGGCAGTTAAACTGAATCCCAGCCAATGGCGCATTGAAAGCTGCAAACGCCATACCAGTCAGTCTGGTTACATGAGGAATAAACCAATGTAGTAATATAGATCCACATAGGCACACAAATTTACTCCGATTCTAGAGGCAGCCCCAGGCCCATGGTCGCTGACCACTAGTGGCGTTGACCGTGGTACTAAGGTATGAGTACCACGAGTCTCTTTTACGTAAAAATAGGAGACTCAAATCTGCCAAAATTAAGAAACAATTAAGACATGCTAGGCGCAACTTCGCACGTAAACAGATTGTCAGTTTCAACTACAATTCCAATATCATAAACTGAAGCACTGGCAAAGAGTTTTCCTTCTTTTTCGTGTACCATCAGGTGACTGATGTTTGTGATGATGGTCATGTATATCATATACATGTAAAAACTCGTGTATTACGATAGAAGGCATGCGTTTGTAGCGTCGATATGGCTGGGGCAGGCTCCGCTGTCTATTTTTGTCGAACAATAGAAAGTGTTTTCTTTGACGGCCCAAAACTTTATTTCTATTGGTATGGGGAGGTTGGGGGTGCCTATGGCAGTTTTGAAGTCATAACTTTTATGTACCAGAGCTTCCATGGTCCACTGGATGGTTCATTTGCCTTCTATGCTAGATGGTATGAGTTCAATGCCCCGAAGGGCCATTGGTGACAATAGGAACGGCATCCTGTCTTAAGGTGCTCTAAGCTTCAACAAAAGTGCCATATATATGGGCACTGCCATAGCCCTGTCAAGGGGAGCGCAAGGTGTAAAATTCTATCCCCCAAATTGTGACTTTTCCTAATATATATTATAGCCTTAAAAATGTATCAAAGGAACTAAATTCTTTCAACCTTCTCTACAGGGGGTGTGATTTGAAGAATGGCTGTAAAGAATTTTAAGAGTTCTAAGTTAAATTTCTGGGTTTTAGGACCACTTTGCAACTTTTTCTTTAATGCCTCTTAGGGGCTTCCTAGCAACATTTCATAGCAAATGATAACATCACAATCTTAATGCCATATAATAGGCTTTTTTTCTCCAATTTCTTTCTAATAACTTTTACAATGAGGCAAGCTCAAGAATTTTCAGTGAGATATGGTACATTTTGCAAAAGAACCCAATGTTTCAACTCTCAGTCTTACCTGAAAATGACCATAGTCAGTTCTAAAAAAATCATACAATGGTTCTTATATACCTTAGAATATTAGAATATTCAGCAAAGAAGTATTACATATATAGCCATACTGTGCAAGTAGAAAAAGTATCAAATTGGTATCAAGTATTTGCAAAAGTTGCCTCTCAAAACTCAATATTCTTACCTTTTTTAATTGTTACCTCAATGATGTAATCATTATGTCACATGACCATTTTGGGAGGAGGGGAGTATTTTCCTGTAAACCAAAAAAGGCAAGCACAAAGGCTAATTATCCAAGATGTTGCATAATTAGCTCCACAAGGAGTTGTATTATCAACGAAGCTGCACCAAGAGCAGTTTTTAACATAATGCAGGTGGAGGGAGTGATGTCACAACCATCCTCATCATTGTTGAGGTTGTCTCCATTTTGGATGCTGTGGTGAATCTCCTCATTTGTCATCACTTGACCATGCTGTTGATGCCAATGTAGTTGTCACACTCTACAGAGTTACTCTTATAAGCTCCTTTATGTCTCAGAATAACAGCAGCCTTACGTATTTATAAAGAAATTAATAAAATAACTACATAAAATAGAATTTGGGTGATTTAAAAGTAATTAGCCTGTCAGCTTTGGGAACAAAAGTGTGTGTTTCATAGTGTGTTTCATAAGGTGGGATATGCTCTAATTTGATATGATATATGTTTATTTTGGACTGAATGTAAGCATTTTTGGTGTATGTAGATACGTCTTGGCAGTACTCCTCAATCTGGCTTTTATAGCCCTTAATTAAAATTGCACAGTAATGTTATGCTTAGAAATATTTCTTAAAACATGCTTCTTAACATGATAATAAAAATGATTTTTTGAAAAGGTTGAAATATACAGTCTTACCAACCTTTTGGCTGCACTTCCCATAGTGATTTCTAATTCAATCCTTCCAAGATTTTCCATCAAAAAAATCCCATAGTTGGTTAAGATGGGTTGAAGCCAGTTCCTCAAAAATAAAACATGAAAAAAGTACCTGCACTGTTTCTCAGCCTTTGACAAACAACATCCGACCATGCTGTTCCATCTCTGGCACGTTGCTATTCAATTTGCTCAGTAAAGTTTAAGGTCTCTCTGAAGGTTTGTTGCTGACCTCCTCTACCCCTCTTTCTCCTGCTCTACCCCTCTTTCAAAATACCCTCAGATCCTCAAGAGTGCCCTTTTCCTATTACACGGCCAAAGAAATTCCACTCTGTTTTGGGGGTATTTTTAAGAATTTAAAAAATTGTTTAAGAAAAATTCTTCATTCATTAATCAGTGGAAGTACAAAGTCTCAGGATACACCTGTAGAGCCACATGTTTTCGGACCTAAGGCACTTGCTGGTTACTACAATAGATCTCCAGGCTTCGCTACTGCAGTTAAGAGTGTTGCAGACAAAGTTTGGGAGAAATCATAAATTGTTCATGGACTTTTTTCAATCAGTAGGAAAAGGCACAAGCCTTCAAAATATACCTGTAACCAGTGATATCCATCAAGCAAGCAAAGAGACTCACTCAGAACACGAAAGAGTTTACTAAGCTGGCCCAGAGGTAGACTGACTCTTGTTCTTAATGACAACGACCGCTGTGGGTGGAAACTAAAGGTACACATAAAATAAAGCGCCGCTGTTTTGGGGTTGGATCTATCATCTGTTGTAAGTAACGTCTCCAAATAGTTGCGCCAGTTTACCTATTGAATCTGAATGTTACCATGTAGTAGACTTCAAGCTGATGCAGACTCCATTTTTTTGGCTTCGAACTGTTGACAAGGAGACTGAGCTTTGCACTAGCATCGATTACAGGAGGATCTTATCGTCAGCATACGTCTAATTTTTGATCGTCACATTGTTGACACGAATGTTCTCCAGACAGTTTAGCAATACAATAAAAATTAACTCAGAGTACAATGTTTGGAGAAGACCCTTGAGATATTCCATTATTGGGAACCAGTCCCCCCCCCCCTCCTTCCCGTAGTAAATGTGCAGCAGCACGTTTATAGTTGTGCATCTGCATGACCACTCTTAGATCTTGATCATCGATCTTATTCCTCTAACTTACTCACTAGATTTTTTAAAAAAATATTTGTAACAATGTAGTAAACAGAGACAATATTTATCTACCCCTTTCTTTGGTTTTACTATTTTGACATAAGAAAAGCAATAAAATATGCTAATAGCTGTTGCCCCCCCCCTAGTACCTCTTGTCTTAATTTTACCCCTAAATCTCAAATACCTCCTAAGGGGGTCCGCGGACCCCGTTGAGAATGCCTGGTGTAGAACATACCTGTTGGCAGCTCGTATACATCTGAAAGTGTGTATTTTGTAGTATCGGACCAATTTATAAAAATGTGCCGTGGAGCTTTTCATGGACGGCTTTCCTGCAAAGGAACTGTGTTACAATAATTACGCACGTCTTTTGTTCTTCAATTATTCTAAAAATAGGTAAGATCATTAACCTCTATTTTTCCATCAAGTTCGTTTTCTGGGGACTGTAAACACAGTAAGTGACAAAGAAAATCATCATAAACTTGTTATTATAAATGTTGTTATGAAATTACTGAAATCATTGCTGTTTCATTGGTCAGGATTTGTAACATGTACTTATAACACGTCATAATTTAGAAACAGAGTAATGTTTAAGAATACGTCTGGTTTGATAGTGAGCGTTAGATGTAATTTAACTAAGAAATGATGGAAGACGTTAACTCGTGAAAGTTTTTTGTTTGAGAGATAGAAAATTGAAGATAGAAATTTTCTTTCTTTTGCATAAGATATTTTCGTATGTATTTTTTGAATGAGTCGGGTCAGTAAATTTGTGGAAATATTTTGAGAAAGGCATAAAGACTTTTCATTTACAAGTTCCTTCGAGCCTTTGCATTGTTGATTTGCGATGTCCTTGTGCTCATTTTTCATGTTTTTATTTCGTTGTAGATACAACACCACCGAGATGTGTGCTTAAAGATCCAGAGATGACATTATATAAGGTAATATCATAATAAGTCATAGCCTTTTTTGTCTCTTAAGTATCTTAGATGACCTTTGTGCCCCTAACGCCAGCCACCTTTGAAGGCCATGGACTTCTAGGAAAAAATCTGATGTGTTATGGCAGCGTTTGGTTATCTTTTGGTTAATAACTATTTGTATGTATTTATGTATTTATTTGGTCATCAAAGAAATCCAATATTTAAAATACAGTTCACCAAGATATGGATAATATAATAAATAGAATTATATTTACTTATATTTGCTTAAAAACATATAGCTACAAATAATATCTACAGCAATACAAAAATCTTGAACCTATTTAAATTTACAAATAATATCGTTTAGGATGGCAGGTTAGACAGGTGCCAAAGTGCCCCGAATCCAGTAACAGTCACTCTACAAAGGTACTATCGAAAGCTTGACCAACAAAGTTATTGAGGTTGAAAGTAATATTTATCACCACTTGTTGATAAACGGTCGCTACCCCTGGTCACCCATGTGCGATTGGATTTCGGACGCCTCGGCTGCCCGTTACTTATTAGTTAGCCTGCTTGATGGGATTTCTGTTTACTTATGGCAGTTAGATAGTTAGATATTTTGCTTCTTCTGTCAACTTGATTCGAAATGTCAGATTTGTTATTGACATGCTGCAGCTATCTAGAGTTTTCCGGTAATTTCGGGTGTACAGTTAAATTGTCAAACGGGCATAACATTTATTTTCATGGCATTACGTTAAGAATGACGCGTCTCCAACCAAGGACTGCCTGTGAAAAGAATTAACCCTCGTATGCAGCAATAACTTATCGAAGGTGCATCGCTTTTTTACAAGAAAACCGTCTTCTAAATTATGTACGAGAGTTCCTTCATTGATAATAAAAAATCAGATGCCATTTATAGAAGACGTCGTAAGGAATTTTGAATGAAGTGGAAAGAAGCTAAACGAAACAAAGAGTATGATATTTAATACAAAAATTGGCATTGGAGACAGAATGAATTAGTAGTTGTCGCAGAATCAGAATGGGCAACTAATTTAATTTTACAGAGTTGAGTCTGAGTCACATTCAGGCTTTACACTTTAACTGTAGCAAATGTAAGCTTTAACGTTCAGGTAACCTTGGAGATTGTTTCTTCCAATTATCTGTGGTGGTTAGGAAACTTAGAATGTAATGGTACTTTAAGATATTAAACAAATTCAGCTGGAGTCTGCTTTCGACAAGTATGCGTTACAGAATGTAACTGAAATAATGAAATCTATGTGGCACGTACCATGAAAACAGCGACCTACTCGTCGTTCCTTTATCGTGAAGCTAGCCATGCGAGGATAGATAGTCTTATAGATACTCCTAAAATGCAAGGAGATCCAAATTTGAATTGCGTTGAGTAACGGATTCATTCTGCTAAACGTTTTCGCCATACACTGATCACAGTAATCGTATAGAGTGAAATAGGAAAGCTTTTACGATGAATTTATAGGAAACGAGAAGACCAAAACACGTCACGAGAGCGACACGGTTTCTGCCACTCGTGTTATCAAATAATTACTGTATTAAAAAATTACCACAGAATTACTATACTCAAAATTACTTATAATTTGTGGATAAAGCTACTCAATGCAATATTCAAATTTTGTACCACTAACCAACTTTTCAAGTTTTGAATTCAAAGCGTTTATTGCGATCCAGATTTCGTGAAGTAAACTTCTAAGACCCTATGAAACAAGGAGCTAACCTTTTGGTATTTGGGACTCGCTGAGATTGCTGTAGGGATTGACATCATTTTTCAATTTACAGCAAGATAGTTTGACAAGTTTTACAAATAACATTTGGATACAATGACATGTAAAGCCGCTGACGCGGCGCAAGGATTCAGTAAGTGGAGAGGGCTCGCAGAAATAGATAAACACTGCTTTCTCAACCACTCTTTCAACTCACACACCCGCACTCTCACTCAACACTCTTTTCATTTATTTTTGTTTGTTTGTTGATTTGTTTTTGTTTTTTGTTGTTATTTTTTTTGTGTGTGTTTCCTTATCTTGTTTCTTTTCATTTTCTTGTGATTCGTGTAGCACCACCTTAATTGTCGCCACACATGTATCATTGCTGTCAACCATAGTCTACCCTCTCACTGCTTCTGATCTCTCCCTCACGCACACACATTTGATCACTCCTCTTCAGGTGACTCGATGCGTTTCCGGACGCTCCACAGCTTGATCGTCGGTATTGTCATTCACTCGATCGCAATCTCTCAATCAAAGCACTCTGATCCGCAGTGAGCCCGATATTGAAACTACCCTAAATAGATAGTAAAAACACCAAACAGGCTAACTAATAGAGAGAGCAGTTGGTACGTCCAATTTTAATGTCAGGTTCAACCGCTCTGTCATTCTTGACTTACGTTGAATGCTGTTGTGAATGCATGTCATGTAACCTTTTCCCTTCATCTCCTCTTGCTTTTTTCTCCTCGCGTTTTCCCTGTACCCCTTCTCGTAATCCAGAGCCACATCCACCTTATGGCCGAGACCTCGAGTTGCTTAATTTTCACCGTGAAAACTCGATTGAATTTCCTTAACTAATTCCTTATTGCTGGGACAAACATGTTAGTTTTGAACATAAACGTGGGAGTGTTATGACGACAAGGGCTCGTGAAACCAATATTTATTTGACTGTTTAGGGATCGACTCAAGTGAAGGTCCACTGGGATTATCATTAGCATTTTACTTACCAATCTGTACTAAAAAGTGGAAAATGATGATTTTGAAGATGCTTACTGCGCAAAAACCCTGGTTCTGAAGTTACCTTAAATTTGCCCCACTTCGAGTTGAGTTTCTAGAAATGCAGCTGCATGTTAAAATTCGTGTAAATCGCTTTAGTCTCAATTCCTTTGAAGCCTTTTTTCACACACAAAGTAAATCGAACAATTCAAAGGCTACGCATAACTAAAAAGAAATCTCCTCCGAGAATATCAAAATTGGAAATAAACGATACTGTCGACAAAACCGAATATCACCAAGGCAAATACTAGTATTATATTTGTAATAATTACTCACGTCTTTCCTGAGAACATAGGACCAAATATGACCTGAAAAGAAAACAAGAATTGAGCATCATGTTGAATGTATAGATAGCTGCCTTAAAGGTAAGAGATAAAGACGTACTAATAGAACACTACAATCTAGAAACAGTAGCTCTATGTAGACCTACTACTTACGTGTTCGACGAAAGCAGTACAAGAGAAATCTACAGGCCTATATCTTCCATCTTGAATTTATAACCAGTTAGAAAGCTGACAAGGCCGCCCCACAAACTCTAGAACAATCTATACCAAAAATGTAGAAACCATTTTAAGTTTAAAACTGTAGGTCAAATAACGTAAACCTAGTGTCTTTGTGATAAGAATCCATCACAGATACCAGAATATATATAGAAAATTAATCCGTGGGTATGTTGGACTGGCGCCATAGCCAGAGCTTGGAAAACGTCTCATAGTAAACTTATAAATACTGTAGATACTATCGATTCCAACGTGCTATTTGTAAACCATACAGTAATTTTCCTTCGCAAATTTTGTCTATGCAGGAAATTCAAATAGCTACAAATTTATCGTCAATTCTATTGATGGTCCAATGATGTTCTAATTTGGCGCCAAATTTATCAACAACGCTATGACCTCGACTGTTCATTTAAACGAGTTTATGATATTACGTGTAAAAGCAGAGATAACATTTTGATTTTGGCACTTCCTCGAAGTCGTTTACAAATGAGAAGATACCTTGGACAGAAATTTAGTTAGGTAATAAGTTGGATGTAGGAATATTTTTCATTTCTCCGCGTTATCAATGTTGAGAACCGCAACCTAACATCATCGCTACAAAAATACTTGAGTAGACCACTGTTACCTGAATCTGACCTCTGCCACCGTTATTCTCTTTATGAAGATGATTGTTTAGTCCTGGAATTGTTACAAGTGCCATATTTGTTAACGAATGTGCCAGCAGATTTTCAGCCCTTGAGTTCAAGTATTCTCTTGCGGAGTGTTGTCTCCTTTCGTGTGCAAAAATTTGAGAGAAACAGATTGAGATTTTGGCGCTAAGGACATAGAAATGTTGTCATTGGCCAGTGCTCTAAATAAAGAACAATAGATATCTTACAAAAACGAGTCTCATTGGCCAAATGGAACCAACGATGGAAATCTCAAAGAAAAGCAGAGTAATCTTCGACTTCCTTTGAGGTTTATCACTGTTGGAAGGGGGGAGGGGGGCAAAAATAAAGCACACCTCCGCTCTTTCCTTCCTATTGGAAGGGAAAATTGAATAGGCTGAGGTTAGAGGCTCTTCCCAAAATTCAGGGATTGGGAGTAGCGTCTTCTGGAAGAGTACAGACTACAGTGTCCCTAGGGATTTTTTTAGAAGCAAGTAAACTCGAAGTGGGGAAAGTTTTAAGGAACCCAAGAGCTGAGGTTTTTTGTCTATAAAATAAAGTAAAATTTTAATGGTGTATTCTGTTGTATTTTTTGTAAATATAATATGTGTGTCCACTGAAGAAAATGGGGATCTAGCCTGAATCTTTTTAATCAAGATCGAAAACTGAATAAAGTGCGACGAAACAATATCAAGTGCTGATAGCTTTGTATAAAAACAAAGTAAAATTTTGTACAAAAAGCCGTTTGTGACCTACACATAAATGAAAGGGTGTGTTAATCTGGATACTTGAAGAAACTTGGAGATTAGGTAAACAATTAGCACTGAAATCGGAAACCATGGAAAGGTTATTTCTCCCATGTTGCAAACATATTGAATTAGCCCTTTAACTGTTTAGATCATCGCTTTGACTTATACCGTCATCTCCACAAACTCCTCTCTTTCTCTAGTACAATTATTGAATCATTAGAAATATTCATGCTAGCAACTTTTAATAAGAAGCAAGGCAAATACTTGCCTGTTACTTTAAGAGAAAATCTGATGAAATGCAAAACATACTATTCAAATATGGCGAGCATTTCTTTCTTCCTTAGATAGATCTGGTAAATAAACTTATCTGGCCAACATCCAGCTTATATGGATCGAGGTATAAGAGATCCTAACTTTACAACGTTTGGTATAACAATGATTTAACAATATACGTCTTGTAATTGAAGTCATTTTGGCACTTTTGAAAACCGATTGAAAGTTTTGATGTCCTTGCAATTCCTATATACGTAGGCAAACTGTTGAAGGCTGTTGTGGAATTGTCATAAAACATTCCCATTTCATGTGGCACTACAATTCGCGGCAAGTTTCATGACCTTATGTATTAGCGTGTCAATTTTTAAGGTGGCACTTGACCTATGACAGTTTCAGCAACTCTTAACAATCAAAGATACTTTTATCAAGTATGGGAGGTCTGGGAGTGTAAAAAATATATGCGACGCCCATTACAAAGATGTCGGGGATGTTAGGTTTAAAAAAACAAATCGTCTTAAGCAATAAACACTTCATTGAGCACCATCGCCTTAATTACAAGGAACTTGAAGGGCGTTTACTCTCTAGTTAAAAGAAAAGTATTTTAATGAACGTTTTCATAGTTTCTAAAAACATATTGGTGAATCAAATAAGCATATTTCATGTAAAACATTAGAACATTACATTTTTTTCATTCATTTGAATTCGTCGTATGTCTTTCTCACGTAATTATCAGTTTCTTTTTCCATGATAGCTTGTTATTGGAAGTATTTTTCAATTTATACCCATTATGTCAGCTTCTCCGTTAGTGATGTCACCGTGACGAAAGGATTTCCCAGACTCCTTCCAAATGGACAACAAGAAATAGAATTTACTGTGTTATTTCCCAGCAATACTAGTGGAAGTGCTTCAAGACAACTAGTCCCGTTGGAAATTTTAAGGGATGTCATTAACAAAGAAAAGGCCATCCTACAGAATGGACTGAACGCCTTTGTTATTCTGAATGATTTCCCGTCGCCTCGGAATAACTCCAAATCGAAGAACTATATTATGACGATTGTCGTTCCTTTGGGAGCAGCTGCCTTCGTCATACCTCTTATTGGTTGGTTTATCTTCCGTCAGCACAAGAGGTGAGATATTTCTTCTCAACCTCTTGATAAGAATAGGTTATAGTATCCGTCCTTTTTAATTACAGATTCTTCGGGTAATCAGTTGGATACGGTAACACTGGGCAGTAGAGCGTGCTCTGGGGTTTGCGTCTACGCAAGTTATGGGCCGACTATTTATTACAAATTCGATACCTATGAAGTTTTTGTTTACAGAAAGTCCCGTGATGCAGTTCGTCTGCCCAAGGTTCTGTTAATATCATGCTTCACAGTTCTTAATAAACAGATCGCAATTTAATCTACTAACAGAGGCCATTTGATAATTACGTAACGTTTATATGGGTGGCAGGGTTGCTGATGTTGTTACGCACCGTTACACTATTTCAGCATGTGTGAGTGGGGTCTGAAGCAAAAAATTAAGTCAAACCCTGGGGAAAATTATATCTCAATACCTCCGTGTGTCAATTATTTTCAATCTAAAATCTAAGCTCCTCTGAGAGATTAATAAAATTGCGTATATATAAATCGAATGTTTACACATTGCTTATTAGATTTTTCAAATGTTGTCCACCGAATACATATCAGTACGTGTTACGTTTATGCTTTTTGTAATACGTTTGAACGGAGACTTCGAGTGATCATGAGTAAAAAAAACCAAAACCGACAAGCTCATTTTCTATATACTTGATTTATGGTAGGGGCAAGGGTTTATGATAACGTTCACGATAATGTCTCAGGTCCAGTCTCCTCTTTGAAATATGGGGTGTGCTTTTCAGATTGTTACGTAACGGTGATGGGTGGGGTTATGCTATCCGTTACCGTGCGTTACAGATGGGTGTGTGGGGCTGAAAAGTGTCGATTTTGAGCGTTACGTAATTATTGAATGGCCCCATAGAACCAATAAATCATTGTGTAAATGCGCACCCAAA
Organism: Alatinidae sp. Z8VKAUB7J3; assembly: GCA_010016025.2. Lineage (NCBI taxonomy): Eukaryota > Metazoa > Cnidaria > Cubozoa > Carybdeida > Alatinidae > Alatinidae sp. Z8VKAUB7J3. The sequence goes on along the minus strand of JAAAKM020073195.1, from coordinate 42,017,098 downwards.
TTTCGTAATTTAATGAAGTAAATAATGAAGTTCATCCTTTGAATATCTAATTCAGAGAACGGTACGTGAATAGCCATCTACAGATTAAAAGAAGGCATGAAATTTGTCAGCTACGAAGTTATTTGTTGGCCTAAAGAATAACAAATCCCCTGTCAAGAAGAATCTTTCGACGAAGGCCTACGAAATAAACTTCAAAGTATAACAATTCGGCCCTCATTAAATATGTCGAAAAGACAATGACAAGAAAAGCTATAAACCCTTTAATTTCAATGTGTTTCTGTAACTATAAAAACAAAAAAGGAAAATATTTTTAAACATATCAAAAATATTTCATATATTAAAGGAATTAAGCGAGTTATAATCAAAAATTAAAACCGGTTCTTATCTCTTTCGGCCCACCCAAATTTTTATATTGGCTCGTTCCTAAAGTGAAACGAGGAGAAACTAAGTGAATATTTTACATATTCACAACAAATAACTAATCAACACTTGAAGATGAGGTAAATGTAGTCCACAAGATTATAATGAGTTCGCAGACAAAGCGTAGATAATGTTTACGTTTCTCCAAGATTTCTAGATAGTCGTTTATCGTGTATGGCAAAGCCATCACCGACGTCAACAAGGGCATTGCAGCGACCTTCTATAAAAAGTCAAAGAGCTCCTGAAGTCTAAACAAAAGGTCCCACTAAAATAAACTTTTCGATTTAAACTTAAAAAGGTGCGATATATTTTTCGAATGATTCACTGTTTCAGGAAGCACTATCATCGTAAACCTCACAAGCAGTGAGTGGTACTTGAGTTAAATTGTTACCGATCAGGTTTGCTTCTGTTATTACTACATCCATTAACCGCATAGTAACATTTCTTAAATGCAAAAATCGTTTAGTGCCAAACAGAACTCTTTCTGAGAACACAAATTAACAATGAAAATGTCTGAATCAAATTGTAAATCGTCGTTGAAAATATCAAAAGCATGTTTACTGAAAAGAAATAAAACTTTTCAACTCAGAATTTGAACGTCTTGTTTGAATTTGCTATTACACCATAAAATTGCACTGCAAGGTCTTCTGTGGCAAATTTATAAATAAAAGCAAATATCCACCTCTCTATTTTCACGCCCTCATTTTGAGGGTTTACGTATGATTTTCCCCACGGGTCGTCTTATTATGACCCCTCTCTTTATGACCATCTAGAAAAATGTCCACCCTCTGCTTATTTGACCCCTGTACAATTAAGCACAAAAGAGTATAAAAACGATGTTTAGAGTAGATTACTTAAAAGAAATCGCTACATCTAGCTTTTTGTTGTATGCTGTCACCCGCAGTTTGCAAGTTCTTCTCCCTCGACCTACAACAGGCTCTGCGATCCCCGAGTTGTTAGCAGATGTCAGAAGCAGTTGTAGTATTTATCGCACTTTGAATATGGTGTAAAATGTTACGAAAACAAATCACAGAAACATTTAAAAGATTTAAATCGGAAAAGCAGAAAAACATTGCAAAACAGATAACGATTGGTTACACACTAATAAAACAGGTGCAGAAATTAAACTACCTTGGCAGCATGATAACTACAGATGGCAAATGTGATACGAAAATCAGGGACCGAATCGGAACGGCAAAAAGTGCGTTTGAAAACCTTGGAAGCATAATGAAGAGCAGCAAAATTTCCATGCCAACTAAGATCAGAATGCTTAATATTTATGTGTTCTCCATTCTTACATATGGTAGTGAATGCTGCACAATATCACCAAGAATGAAAAATCGAGTTGAAGCTGCAGAGGTGTGGTTTCTTAGAAGGAGGATGAGAATATCTTGGACAGAGAAAAGGACAAATGACGAAGTGCTGCAGAGAGAAGGAATGGTGCGTTGTCTTCCAAAAACAATTCGTGAAAGACAACTCGAATTTCTAGAACACGTAATGAGAAAGGAGGAGCTAGAGCATCTTAGTGTTACAGGTATAATCAGCGGAAAGCGAAGCAGAGGAAGGCAAAGATTAACTTACATATCCAGCCTAAGAAGATAGATGAATGTTACAGAGCAAGAGCTGTTAATGACTACAAAAGCTAGAAAAATGTGGAAGTCCATGATCGCCAACGTCCTTGTAGGACATGGCATTTAAGAAGTCGGAAAATAACTAAGAAGTCAAAAGTTATCAGAGGGGGATCAAAGTAGAATTTATGAAACCTCAATCAAATGAGAAGTAGAAATCTAATCCATTAGAAGAACACGTTCTGCAACCTTTTTCTCAAAGGCAGCTATTCACAACATATACTCTCTGAAAAGGCGTGGTCTCTCCATTTGGCAAAGGGGGAAGGCGCCTCCTCAAACCGTTAGGAAAGTTTCTCAATTGACAAAAGCAAATCTATGAACTAACCAACCCCTAATCAGTTTTTCAGTTGGTAATAGTAGGTTCCAAGTGCTAAAGAGCTCAGGTCAAATGAAATGTTATGCGAGCGCTGTTGCTAGCAACTGTCACATTATGTAAGGCTCAAATGAGTTCATGAAGTGTAAAATTTTTATTTGGGCGTTTAGGGAATAAACGTGTAAGAGACATTGTAAACGTATAAAAAAACCTTTTTATTGCCTTAGGGTCTTGACGTCCTCGAAATTATGAGAAATATTCACGTCTTTGTTGGAAAGTATGCCTACAACCTAAATAACCAGGTAAATTTTTACAGTATCGTTTTTTTCACTCTTTAGCAAACTGATAGATTGTGGCTGATGTTTCGTATTTAGGTTCGTTTATTGTGGTTCTTGTAGTTCTTTTATGCAAGCAGTAAGAACCTGAGTTCTACCCTATTCACATGGAGAGCAAGCAGATGACTTCACGTCATCATTTATTGACGTTGGGTTACGTCATCGTGAAAGTCTTGTTCACATGAGCCTGATGTCGTTACCGTTGGAAAGCGAAAGCTGAACCGCCAACTATGGCAACACTGAAACCATGACCAAGGTGACAGGTCTCGGTAAATTCACACAAAGATCGAATAAAATCAGCCAATTTACAGACATATCGAATACAAAAATCTGTAATGTACAAGTATTTAGATAGCGCAACTACAAAATTTTGAAGAGAAATGGGGTTCTTGCCTGCTAATCATCTGGTTGAAAGCCAATCCGTTCCCTGTTATTCCTCAATTTGGGAAGAAACTCTTTCGAAGAGGGAATAAGAGAGAAAAAGCATTGTGTGTTTGTAACTCCATCAGTTCAGCTGGAGGATGCCATTTTGCAGTCGTTAGAAACAAACTTGATTCCAATATCGCAGCTACGATTCAACATGGCGACTGACGTGGAACAATTCAGGACTGACGTGTGAAATCAACATCTTCAGTGGACGTGGTTGACGTCTGAGGTCGTCAGTCATGACTCATGTGAACACAAAAATTTCAACTTCACGCTGACGTGACGGACGTCAAGCCCCTCATGTGAAAAGGGTATTACTTATGCTTAATTCTAACAGTCCGTCGGGAAAGTAAGTGACAGTCGGGTACGCATACATACATCAACACTAGCGGTAAGTATGATGAGTTTGCACTAATCTCTAAAAAAGACTGGATCGAGCTTTCTATTGTTTGCTGGTGTCAACAAGAAGTGTCAGGGCAACCATTTTGAAACTCCATATTGGGACCCAAAGTTAAAATGGTGAGCAAAGATAAAAAAGGATGGGCTTTTAAATGCAGGAAGAAAAGAAAGTCTAAGGTACGTAGGAGCGGCAGTGATAGAAATGACACTTGACTTTCAAATTGCCATTGGCGGTGGTCCATCTGCTCGTTAGTCCCAATATGGCGCTCCAGCGATTTACGGTTGACCATGAGTTTTGATCGATAAACACTCAATCCAGTCTTTTTTAGGGATCAGTGTGAGTTTGCTAGTCTAATTAGGTATTTACCTCTTTCCTTTTTTTAGATTTTCGTTGAGAGAGCGTCAAATAACAAGCATCTGAATACCATCAACATACGGCATATTGCAAACTCCATTCGTACCCATGGTGCTGGTATCATGAACACCACTGTCAACTTCACCTACCAATTCCTGCGAAAGAAGTTTTATGTTTTCTCTCAGTTCCTGTATGATGAACACATCAAGTCGAAACTGATCAAGGTAGGGCAGCAATCCGTTCACATCTTTCTTATTTTTTACAGAAGAAGTTGCATCGGAGATGCAGAAGTCTCTTCTTAATTTTCGGTTAAGTGCTTACAAATTTCTTCTCCCTACTAACAATTCAAAACAGTTTCTTCGTAACTATAACAACACATAAGTGAAAGTTCGATTGATATAAGAGAGATGTATTAAAGTTCAAATGTCAAATGTTGAAGGGACGGAAGGATGCAGAACATGAGGTCGTCCATTGCAAACTTAACACGTGTACTGACTTTGACAGCAAGCGAGCGTGAGTTCGTGAGCCATCAGGAGAAAATAGCAAAGGTCAAACGCCATTGTATTAAGCTGCGGAAGGCTTGAGGACTCAACTTTGCACAATGTTAATACGGAAAGTTAAAATATGTATATATTGGAAGAGCGTACAAAAATCACTCGAAGCGGCATTTCAACCATATAAATCATAATTTTGATATGTGAAATGCCAGGCGTAAAACGTAATCGGATTGTAAAAAGAACAGTCCGGCTGAGAATCTCAAAGAAAGAGACATATTGGTATTTTCTTCCTTTAATCTAAAATAAAATTTCGTGAAACTAAACTATTGACATCTTCAGAGAAATAACAACTAATTGTTAAGTGGATGCTATTAAGTGGAAGAAAATTATCAATCGAGAAGAAGAGAAAAATTAATCGTCTAAAGTTAGCACTACACAAAATGTAAACAAAGGAATAGTGGAAAAGTGGTAATAATTTATAAGCGGCACATAAATATCAATAGATAATTATCAGTATATATAAACATCATCTCAACCATATCAATTCGAGATTATCATTGAGTAACAGCAACTTTCAATAGAAACCGTCTGAAGTAGTTAGTAAGTGAGGAAAAGGCTTAAGCTGATCATGTGCATTCTAAGCCAGGCACGCAGCCAAGGTCGGGCGTGGGGAGAGGGATGCTCTGTCCGCCAAACAGGTAAAACTTGGCCACGTTTGCCCCCCCCCACCCCCCCCTCCCCCATTGCCCCTTAGAGTTGAACCTTGCCTTCCCTTAGAGCAATATAG
>JAAAKM020073195.1:41977694-42011928 GCA_010016025.2 Alatinidae sp. Z8VKAUB7J3 | reverse complement strand
TTCCGGGTGCGGGAGAAGACAGGTTCTTCACCACAGAAGGAGACAAGTTCACACTCTTGTTCCCCCCCCCCCCCCCCCGAAAATCCTTACCATCATTACAAGATGGGTCACTTTTGTATTTTAATGCAACAGACGAGAACGACGAGAAGTCACTCAAAGGCGATTTTAAACCTTCTAGGCACTGTAAAAATTCAAAATGTACCTAGCCAACATAACCATGCTGGTTGGCCTGGAAAGAAGGAGGGTAGAAAAAAGGCTTCGCTTGGAATCCCCCCCACACACACACACCTTAAAAATATTCGGCTGGCTCCTTGGGTAATCTAGGTATACTGCCCTATACTAGTACTCCTTTCATAATATTATTGCTACTTTTGAAGCCTTGGCAAGTTATCTGGGTATACCCTCGTATTTGCTATGCTAGTTTCCACTCATCAGTAAAGGAACGTTAAATGGTATTGGGCCTCACACTTCATGGTGAATTACTTTCGTTAACCCCCGCCTCGTTTTCATGTTGAATAGTCAGAAGACGTTTTAGTAGGGAGAAGAAATTTGTAAGCACTTAACCGAAAATTAAGAAGAGACTTCTGCATCTCCGATGCAACTTCTTCCAGTGCAGTGCTAACAGGAAAAAGAAGTCAAACAAGAATGACGATATGTAAATGTTGTAAATGTTGATTTTTGTGTCTAAAGGATTGCACCAAAGTCCAGTACTAACCTCAGTATTATATATTTGATGTAGTTGTAAAAGAACTGACGAAGGAGGGTAGTTTATGTCAGTCAGACAAGGAGAATTGTAGCCATCTATGGTTTGCAAGAAAGGTGTTGACAGCAATTCTATATATTGTTTGCTTTGCAAGAATGGTGCATACTAATGATTGGTTGTTTTGAAATTAGATTGATCATTGATCAGCACCTTATTGCAAGACTTACTCAGTGGAAAAGATGATAGCTCTTTCGCATAAATATACATTTTGGAAACATTTTGAGTACTTGGTGCTACAGTAGGTGCAACAGAATCTGGCGTTGACAGTGCTGATGCTATCGCAATGGTTAAGAGTGGATGGCATGAATTTTATGAGAGCTATATTACCCATGGATGTTAACCAGCAACAGTATGCAATTGTAAACTAAACAGTTATGCTTTGTGACAGTGTTTTAATCAAACTAGAAAGAAATGTTGCCAGAATGATCAAATAGATGTGTGTTATTGGTGTTATTAAGGAGTTGTGAAACAAACAGCATCTAATTGGTATAAGGGAGTATTTGCAGTCCAATGTATTACAATGGTATGCCTATTTAGAAAAACATGGAAGGAAATGCTTGGTCTAGAGAGAACAGTACAGTATATGTTAATGGAAGGTTAGCTAGATGGATACCAAGAGAGATGTGGTCCAAGGTTATTAGAAATGATTTAACAGAAAGGAACATGAGTAGGGAATATGCCAAGGATACAATAGCTTGGACATCAGTCATCAACGTGTGTCTAACCTATGCAAGACTGATATGAGTCAGGATCTCCCCTATTTTGGAACACTATATACCTGGCAAATGATCAGGTTTGTTTTAGAACAGACAACTCCTGCTCCAACAAAGTTTTCAACGTAACACAATTTATTTAAAATAGTTTTGATGTGAAGCATTAAATTTGCAGCAATCTTTGTTGAGCTTTAAACTGTTTATAATAAAGAAACTACAGGACCATTATACTGGATTATATCCTGAGAAACCTGTATGAGTCTGGCTCTAACGTCCCCTAGTGCAAATCACCAGTTTTTCATTAAAATGGATAAAAACAGAAGCTGGTGGATATCAAAATGCAGCAGCTTCCCAAATGATAAGTTAGAATTACAGTGTTGTTAACATGTAAATATGCAATTGACCTTCTAGTGATACCCATTATCTGCAGATTTATATACACAGGTGACCTCTGAGACCCTTGGCACTGCTCTGTAAGAACTTTTAAAAAACTTTAACAAGTGGTCACTCTGTGCCAACTTGATTAAAGTGCTGTTTTGTTATTTACAACAAGATAACCAACATTGTTGTTGTAAATTCATCATCACTTGGAGAACCACTAGACCGGTAAGCAGGTCAAGGGTAGCCTACCTTGATGGAATCTTTACATGTATATAATACTTCCCCATGATGCCAATGTAAAGAAACTGAAGAAACTATATTGCAACCTGGAAAATAAGTTTTCAAGATAAAAATGCTTCATTCATTGATTCATTCATTCATTCTGCAGTTATGGCCACGAGGACAATTATTTTAACTATTACGCATGTAAGTTCTTACATAAGTAGTATACACTTGTACGATGTTATGACTCTTAAACGTTACTGTCTTGTGAGCTATTCAGCAGTTTTTTATCTACTTGGAAATTCTACGGATTCTGGTATCCATGGAAAAACTTGACATCTTGGAAATACTGAAAACTTCAAATACCTACAAATCTCAGAAACATTGAAAATCGTGAAAATACTGCATATCTCAGAGATTCTAAAAACCTTGAAAATCCTGCAAATCCCAGAAATTCTGAAATTCGTGAAAATTCTTTAAATCTCAGAATTGCTGAAAACGTTTAAAATCCCGCAAATCTCGGAAATGCAAAAAATCTTAAAAATCCTGCAAATCATGGAAAGTTTGAAAATCTTCCAATGCCATGCAATCTCAGAAATACTGAAAATATTGAAAATCAGTAAAAATGTCGGAAATCGCGAAAATCGTGAAAATCTCGGAATTCATTCCCGGTCAAGACTGGAGAAACAGTTTTGGCAAATTAGATACAACTGAATCAGTTTCATGAATAGTGAATAGCGCACCGTAACTCAAACCAATTTAACCTTGTAAATTCTTAAATAGCAAAAAAACCTCACTACTGTAAGGTAGCACTTATGCCTTGGAAAACTCCTGGAAATACATTTCAGAAAATCAGGTAACACCATGATTGAGTTTGTATGGACATCACCATATACGTGAAAGCTCTTGCGGTAAAAATTCTTCCAGGATTTTTTCAGAAATTTAGGAATATTTGCTCAGAGGAGTTTTATTTTCACATCAAATGGATAATCCCAGTAGGGGCATCATCACTTTCATTGCCTGTGTTTAACATTTAAATTTGGGAAAGTCAAGTCTTTTAGCCAGGGAAAGTCAGGAGAGAGTCATGGTTATCAGGATTTTGAACAATTCAAATTTGGATAGCATCCCTCGTCATTTCTGTACAATTATTATTGTTTCTGATACTCTCAAGACTTCTTCTTCTTCTTCCTCTTCTTCTTCTTTTTTCCATCTTCTTCTTCCTCTCCTTCTTCTTTTTTTCTTGTTCTTGTTCTTGTTCTTCTTCGTCCTCCTTTTCTTCTTCTTTCTCTTCTCGATGATCCTTTCCAGCTAATGGGTCGTTGGATAGCATGACGGGCCGGATGTTAGTCCATCCCTGGTCAAGTCACATGACGCAGAGAGGCTGGTCTCCAATTGTGTTGAGCTGGATGTCGATGTCCACCGGTGGATGATTGGGTGCAAATGTGGCGACTAGAGAAATAAAAGTATGTTAACATCAGAGGTCACCTAGCTCAGTTGGTAGAGCGCACGCTGCGAAAGCGTGGGTCACGGGTTCGATCCCCGGTAGTGACATATTTTCTATTTCTCTAGCGTTCTTTTCAAAGCTGGAATTGTTATTCTTTTAGACAAGGAAGGTTTTCAAATGGCAATTCTTATCGCTAAACTTCCGCTGCCTTCCCGAAGATAATGCCTGTTTCCGTCCCTATAAGTCGATTATTTATTGGTATTCTCCATTTATAGACCTACGAAGTTTGCCACTCGGAATTCCTCTCATTGACATGGGACTCTCAACAACAAAAAGACCTGTTTATGTAAGTAGATTACTACTAAAATATCCTTCCGAATATACACCAACCGAATATAAATCCAGGGCTTAATTACTGAATGAACATGGACAGAGTATATATAGAGCCTCTGTATTTACTTTTTTTCTTTTGTGAGATTTTACGCATTAACTGTTGTTATTAGTCTCTTCCATTGGACACCGAATGGTGAATTTTTTGGGAAAAAATTTATGTTAACCCCAAAGACCTTCCAAATATAAGACCCCTATATATAAGCCCCCCGAATATAAGCCCAGCAAAAATGCTTACGAACCTCTGTAAGCCAAGGGCTTATATTCGAGATTTACGGTATGTAATCGGGGCCCCGGAGAAAGGTGACTGAAGAAGGCTACAGCCGTCCAATTAATTTTGAAAATAATATCTTTAACGCTATGTAGGAACATCGTGAGTCTTCAGTAGAATGTGAAGCAGTAGATAAGGAACAACGTTATGGTCTTCTGCAAAATGAAGAGCTACACTGGTATAAGTCTTCTTAGGATATAAGAGGCAGGACGAAACTCATTATAGCCTCCTCGAAATATTCCAGCCCCTCCAATCCAAGACCCGGGGGGTGATATTAAAAGGTTGGCATCAAATACGGTAAGTCGCCAGATCTGGGGTTTTTCCGGCGCCAGGGTAAGCGCTAAAAGTGATACTTCATAATTTGGTCAAGAATTTTTATCAGCAGCATTTTTAAGCTGTATCCGTTACTTCCCTTACCAAGTATGGAAGCTGTTTATAATGTTGTTTTGGCCTATTATTAATTATCTTCGACATTAACATCGACATTTGTCGATAAAACTACCAGTTGGATACAGCTATTATTTTTCTTGTTTCTCGGTCACGCTACCATTGGTGATTGCATTTACGGGGCTAATCTTATTAACATTATATCATAAAAATACTATTTCTTTTGATGGTCATGGCTAAAGTCAAGGGTAAGAGAACTCAGCGTCAGAAAATGAGGGGTGGGCCATGTCAAACGAAGCTTTAACAGTGGTAATCCAAAGTACGGCTCTTATCATGTAGAGCGAGCTAATGTTGAAAATGCCCCTTGCTATTGAAGCTATGTGCTGATAACAGTAAAATATAGTCAAGAATATTGATTAAATCTGCGCAAAAGATCGATGTCACCTTGGGCCTTCTGCTACCAAAATATAATACAAATTTCTGCTGCTCTTTGAGGTGTTTAACTGCTGATACCAGAGCTATGGTTAGAAGTCAATGGATCAATATGTAAAATCAACCGTAATTCCCCGACCGCATAGTTTTACATTCCCAAGAACTAAATAATCTAAGAATTTAACTTGTATTCTATACAGTATCGTTAAGCAATGTTTCTGCGACATTGTTCTCAATGATAACCTCTTATGTGTCTTCGAATATATGTCGTTGATGGTAATCATATCTAATATGTAACTATTTATTTAAACCTTTTCACGTGGCATACTTCTATCCCCCACTCCTGTGATAAGGGAACAGTAGGACAGCGAATTGGCTTTTGCGCATCCAGAAACAAAAGATTGCGTTGTTCTTGTTTTCCATGTTTGTGTTTAATGTCATGATGATATTCCATTGAAAAAGTATTTGTAAAGCTAAAACTCGACCTAGGCCTATATGTGAATATTAAATGGACTTTAACGACCTCATTTTATTGCTCGAAATAGCGCAAACCTTACAAGCTTTTTGTCTGACACTCCTCAGAGTACAGAAAAGTTTGAAATGAAACGTAGGAAATAATAAACCTAGCCGTATTTTTTGAAAGAGCTAATCAGAATTTGGACCGCCCTGAATGTTTTATATTTTTGGACCAATCAGCGTCCACTAAAACTAGATAAATGAACTAGGCCCAAAGAGAAAACGATTCTTTTTATCTGTATAGCAAAGGTTCTCTTGCTTTATTTGGACTGACTCCCAAACGGCCTAACTTTTTGTTTTGTATCGCAAGCAGATTTCATTTTACTGCGAAGATGAGATCCAATGACACTGCCGTAGATTGCATCATGGTTAATACTTATTATCTCTTCGTATTATCGTCATTTGTTTTCACATGTTTTTTAAATACCGAATTCGGCCTTAGGCTGAAGGAACTACCAATGTTAGGCCCGAGGTATGTGTAGTATGTGCTTTTGTCAAGTTATAGGCGCGCTTTTGCCCTGTAATTGTTGCTGCCATTGGTTTTGTCGTTGTTTTGATTGATGTGAAGTGGAGAAACAAAAGGTTGGCTTCTGTGCCTTTCGGCAAATCATGGGTGATATATTTGTCCTCATTGATTACAGTTTCTTCCTACGAACTGTGAGCGGTGGTTATAATGGGAAGTTACTGACCAGGTCGAAAACAAGAATAAGTGCAACCTGGGAGTAAACGAGGACAATATTTATCCATTCTTTTGTTTGCGTTTCTGCGTTCTAACATAAGAAATACAATGAAACATACTGTTAGCTGTTGGACCCCCCTGGTATCGTTTGTCGCAGTTTTGCCCCCTTTAAAATCTCAATTACTTCGTAAGGGGGGGTCCCTGGGCCCCCGTTGAGAATCAGTCTGCCTGTTTGATAGCTTTACTCTGATGTGTTTCACCGTGCGAAGGTGTAAAATTGGATCGTATTTAATAGCAGGCCTGAGCTACGGAGTAAAGGTCGGTTGTAAAATCCCTTTGAATGTTCCCAGGACAGAAAGGGCGCTGTATACTTTTATCGTGGTATTGTAGCCCATCACGTCTTTTAATTGTTACTTTGGTTTCGTAGGGGAATACAAGGTTGGCAAAGGGAAGCAAGCAATTCCGCCGGAGATTCCACTTATTGGCCTAAAGTGAGTTCTTCGTCTATTTGACTTCCTTGATATAATGCTTGCATGGTTTTCGAAGTTATATTCTCACGATAGGTATTGAATTAATTGTAAATTTTGATAAATCAAAAATTAACACAATTTATAGAATAGCAAAGACTATTTATCAGCCGAGAAATTTTATTCCTTGCCCTCTTCCTGATTATTGTCAACACCTAAATGCCGCTTTGTGCCTCCAGTCTTTCAAACGTCTTGATTAAGTCAGCAGCTGCACATGGTAAAGCATGTAATCTTGGCGGAAGAGCAGAAACATCTTTTGAATGAACAAGGTGCATTTGAACAGCAACTACGTTTCATTAATATCAGAACTTCATCTGAAACTTTATCAATGCCATCTTGCAATTTAATCAGAACAGCACTACTGAAATCTTAGGTTCACTCATACGTCCTTGGATCAAATGCTGATGAATCCGGATGCTTAGTTGAGTGCCCAATACATTTTGCCCATGCATTTGAAAAGGCCTTATAAGGTCAATCCAGATCTCCAACTATAATAGGTAAGTTGCAGCAGTTGTAGTTACAAGTTTGGGTAATTAAAGTTTGGATTAAAATAGTTTCAAAGAAATTTGTCACCAAATCATCTATGTCGATAATTTCCGCCTGATTATCACTTCTGAAGTTTATTATATAAATTTTGTACTACTTCTGAGATTTATTATGGAAAATCAAGATGGAAGTACTTTCATGCCTGCTAGAACTATAAAAGTAAATCAAAACCTTGTGTATTAACATTTTAGTCCAACAGATAACTTGGTACAGTTATAGCTACCATTTTAATCGGTTTAATACACATACATATAATATTCTTTTATCTGCCGCAAAAGTAAAACATAAAGATAAATAAACTAGGGATTCACGACTACTGAGCTACAGCAATTAATTTGCTGAACTATAAATAAAGATTTTAGATGACGATTGAAAATGAAAAACTTCTTCTTTGTCTTGGTCTTGGTCTTCTTCTTCTTCTTCTTCTTCTTCTTCTTCTTCTCCTATTTCTTTTTCTTTAGGACATCGTCATTTTTGAGTGTCAGGGTTCATAGCTAGAAAAAGTCAGCATTTCTCAAATCCTGCTTGTTTGTTGCTTTTAAAGTACATTTATGTAACAATATTTGTATCCATTCTTTTACATCATCGCACAAACACGTACCAAAATGCTGTCTGCCTCTGCCACCTCGCAACTTGCCTCAGAAACATTTTATCGATATATTCCAGGCTCTGGTGATGCAGCTCATGAATTTTTTACTTTTAACTTACGATATTGCAAATGAAAGCTTCCAGCAGCCAACATCATTAGGCACTAATTTATTTGTGCAACGTTCTATTCAGCTGACTCTGAGCAAAGCATCTCAAAGGCTTAAAATTTTTTGATGTTCTCCCTTGTTAACGTTTGTAAATAAACTTCTACAGGCATGATCTGAGTACGTTTACATTGCAGTGACAATATGGAGGTGGGCGGCTGTAAGCTTCTGTAGGGACATGCTTACAAATTAAAAAAATAAGAAAAGGAACTAATGATTACTATTAAAAAGAAGGAATCGACAAATTGCTAGCGATGTTATGTGATAGGTAGGCTCTACAACGTAAGGGTATGCTATCTGAGAAGTAAACATGCGTATCTATAGTAACCTGTGGAAAAAGTTTGATGATAAAATCAATAGATTTCAGTTGCTTGAAAGAAATAGGCGATCACATACAATTTTTTTGCACTGTGCTTGCAGAGAGATGTTTGTAAGGACCGTTCATTTGCATGTCTCAAATTCAATATTTCGTCTTTCGTTTCCTCAGGGTATATTATTGAGAAGATTTTGAGTGGGAAGGTTTTGCCTGAGAAAGAAAGTCATTTTTGTGGACTCTGCCTACATAATAATATTTTATTGTTGATGATTGCACCGCATCAGGTCAGATGGGGTGCAATAAGAGGTCCAAAGGTTCGCCCGAGTTCATTTGTCACCGAGGCACATTTAAACAAACACGTGAAAACAGACAGTTAGTGGGTTTTTTATGATAATAGGTTATCAAAGTAGGAGTACAAACCAGCTCGCATGTATACGACTAATTATGATACCGTCTACACTTTTTTCTAATAATTTCACGAGTTACGTAAGGTATGTCAACTTTTTTTCTGCTAAATTCACAAGCTCCTAGAGATGTCTATAGAACCAATTTTGAGTTTAATGAGTGTCCCGCTTCGCTCCAACAATAATAATCATAAAGGCCAAGTTTACAAACAAATACAGTATAGGAAACTTTGCTACGCAAGATATGTCGAGCTGGAAAAAATTTCCAATGGAAGGTTCACCTCTAGCCTTGGCAAGAGTTTATATCATATTCTAATACATTATGTAATCTATCTTTATGTGAAGTGGAAAACATGCACCTACCTCCTACCCCCAGGTTTTAGAATATAAGCTGGGGACAAGATGCGACTTTAAAGCAAAGCTACAAGAATATTCCACTCCTTTCTACCACTTTAAGAAATAGGCGTTTATAGTTTGCGGCACATTGCATCCGGGCAAAGTCTGAAATTGCCTCAACACTGACCATGTGGAAGCCAAAAAGTAAAGGACAAAGAAGAAAACTTACGTTTCCCGATGTGATTACAAGGGACACGGTTTAGAAAGGGGAGATCTCGAGAAGGCTGGAATGGACCGTGACCACTGCAGAAGAGTTGTAAAAAAATATCGACAGTAATCGCAAGGTGATGATCATGATGATGACCCTCCCCCTTTACGCTACTGCTTATTACAAAAATGTCGCACGAAATCTAATCGGATTTTAGACATTAAAACCAACATTTATCCAGTTAAATGAGTAATTTTGCTTTCAAATATTCATATACCGTTTACAGGTATTCGAATCCTGAAAGGTATTCAAGTTTCATTCTCAAATATGCTCAAGCTTACAAGATTTCTTATTTTTTGTTGGAATGAATGATACAACAATTTTAGGAAGGCATTAAAGGAACTTTTGAAGCGGAAAGACCGAAAAATGACTTTGAAATAAATTTTGAAATCCTTTGCTTGTGTAAAGTGTTCGATAAAAAAATTATTAAAGAGTTATTGGATTCTATTTGTGACTAAAGTTACTGAAACTAAGAACATGACCGTGAAAGCGGTTTTTCGAAGTTGATGTATTTCTTTCATTTTTGCTTTACTACCCTTTTTCGGGCACATTTAGAATCCAGTCTGATAACATTTTAATTGTCAAAATACAACTGTCCAGTGACGGATTTGATAAAAGTAAAAGTCACAAACGTTTAGCTCTCTGACATTCAAGGCTTAGAAATATCATAACCCGCAAGTAGAATATGTTTTATCTATGAAATTTATAATTTTCATTTAAGCTAGGAATTTCTTATCACATTCTCATGATTATGTATCTTAGTGAAGATACGAAATATTGAGGACAAACGATTGTGAAACTTCTTGTAATTCTCTTTGGTATTATTCTTGACGCATGCAGCAGCTTTTATTTTACAATCACTCAGTGTCATTTGTTTAAGGAGGAGGAGATGCGAGGTTGTAGTGTATACCCAGAACGTTTTGTTGTTGTTTTTTTAAGAGAAGCTTCAAAACCGATACCTGAGTAATCGGCAGCTGACATTTAATCGTTGTGATTTCTTTGCATTCTTGTTGTCAAATATCTACATAAGGGAGACATTTTTGTGTACACTCACAAGCAACCATACTTTAGAAGGTGTCGTTAAAACGTCCTTGGTCAAGTCACATGGCACAGACAGGCTGGTCTCCAACTGCGTGGAAGCTGGATGTCGATGTCAACCAGTAGATTATTGGGAGCTAATGTGGCGACTAGAGAAGTAAAGTATGTTAACATCGGAGGTCACCTAGCTTAATTGGTAGAGCACGCACCATGAAAACTTGGGTCACGTGCTCGATCTCTGGTGGTGATATATTTTCTTTTTCTCTAGTGTTTTTTCAACACTGATATTGCATAATTACTGAAAAGAGGAGAGAGGAAACGCCAATTCTACGCAATTGAGCACGTTAACGGCCTTGCGTAGGACGGGCAGCTATTGTATCATAGGCCCCATCGAGGGTGCCTGAATCACGACTCCGCTTTCAGCGATCACCTTATTCTAGGGAAAATAAACACGGTTAATTTTTTACCAGACCGCAGCTCCATTTCTGGATCCAATTCAAATTCCGTCTTCAAATTCTACTTTCTATTTACATGCCAGCACTACTGGAAAAACCACCGTACTTAAAAGAAAGGGATCCAAGGCTTAAACTACCACCGCTTACAATATACGACCCTCCATGCTCATTAGATAAGCGTCTCCCTTGAGTAAGCTCCCCACTACAAAAATTGGACCGTTATCAATGACTTCAGTTCTGTTCAAAGACACCAAATCACAAGTATTCTCCGATAAAAATGCTGCCATCAACTACTCTTATCATATCTTTCCAAATAAAAGTGTCCCTAGAATAAGCGCTCCCTAAGCAAGCCAATTATTTTTATTTAAGCGCCCCCTGTGCCTGTACAAAGAAATGAAATAGCCTATTTTTATAAACTCACATCTTATTTCTTTTTGTGGATTGTTTGGCCTCTGTACCACCTCAGAAAAGGCATATATCTCTTGTGGTTAACAGTAGTACGATATCTATTCTATAATCTGCGAATCTCTGATATTTATTAAGGAGATTTCGTGAGTAATAATTTAGTATTGTTTGTGTTTTATAACTCTATATAGTAAGTTACGGAAATTCCACCAAATTAACATTAGATATTGATTTAAAGAGCGCAGATAATGGTACCTTAAAAACTGACAGCTCTTAGGATAGTTGAAAAAGCTTTGGAGATCGGGATCAACTCGTTTTACGTCGCAAAGAGTGGCTTGTAAAATCGCATACTGCACTGTCATTAACTATTCTCAAATTTTCGACGTGTTTTTGCCAACCAGATTTTGTTTCAGAGCCACCATGTTGATATTTCTTGACACCATCTCTGGAATCAAAAATGTCTCCTTTTGTTGAATTGTGCAGGTCAGCTGAGCAAAGAAACATGCCTATTTTATGCTAGTCTGTTCCTGTGGCAAAAATTAGTTCAAAACATTTTACAACTTTGACTGCGGTAAACGAACTTGTAACTCAGTGGATTGTATCCTGGAGTACACAGAGCCCTTAGAGAACAGTAACTGGCATATAAAGGGTCGGAATAGGAAAGTAATTGGTTCAACTAAAACGTTGAGTTCCTTAGTCCATGATGGCAATGCTCGAAAAACTAAAAATCAGATGAATTTAGCGTCTCTTCTTATAAAATTATTAATGAACTTTTTAAAAGTGTATATTTTAGATGTATACTTCCCAAGCGATACACATTGGCAGAGAGAAACCGCACACCCGCCCAGGAGAAAAAATGCCCGCACATCTAAACAGAAAGAAGCCCAATTGGGCTGGAAAACCGCCTACCTGGCAACACTGGTGTCATGGCCAAACTCCCCAGAGTTGTTGGCACCCTGTGTTTTGGTGGTGCACAGGACTTCGATACCACGTTCTCTCGTCTCCTCCTCCCTGGTTGCACTTTCGAATCTAGACAGTTTGAGCTGTTGTCCCCCAAACTTTTGAACATGTCAAATGAGCCAGGCCCGTTGTCTCGAGACGAGGCGACAAAATGCCTTGTCGAGCCAGATCAAAACACGACAGGATTTTTCTTACAGCAAACTATGTATAGAATCAAAGACCCGAAGGCAACTTTAAAATTTTATACAGAAATATTGGGAATGAGGTATGTGTAACGTAGAGGCCTATTCAATTTCGCCAATTTAGTTTCATTTTCCTGGTAAGGGATAGTTTTCTTCTCGGTTCTTATCAGAACGTGGTATATGTATCTGGAGTTAGGGTTTTACCTTTTGAATTACTAAAGAAATCAAAGGATACCAATATTTTCTGCTGGGCCTACCGTGCACGCCCCATATACATATATATATATATATATATATATATATATATATATAGGCCTATATGGCATGGCACAGCAGCCTCGGAAACAAGGACGGGTTTGGCTGTAAATGGGACCATAGATTGTCAGGCGGCAAAGAAATAATGTTACATATGAAATCCAATATCACTAGGCCTGCCCCTCAGCCTCCCTTCTGTATGCACGGCAGCTTTTTCGAAAATCGAACACACAGAAATGCCACTAGATTACAAGGCATGAACTAAGGAAGTCTTAGCTTAGGGAAACATACGGAAGTATATATTAGATATATCAACCCAAGTACTGATGCCAAAACTAGTTGAATGAGAAACATAGAAGCTGGGGTTGCAATACCCAAATGGCACAGAAAAAAATTAAAACAACCATTTCCCGAATTTAATATGTTTAAAAGATCTATACGAGGGGACATGGGTGGTAATTCATGCCTTTGACCCACTTTGTTACCAACCCTTTTCAAAAGATCTGCATATGCTAATTTACAACCCTTCCTCAATTTCATTTGTACATATCTACCTCTAACTTCCATCACATTTTCCAAAAGAAAAAGAAAAAGGAAAACAAAAATAAGCCACAAACACTTTAATTTTAAGATATAAGTATAAAAGAAATATATATATATATATATATATTAAAGGGACTAAGCGAGTTTTAATAGAAAATGAAGTTTGTATACAGAGGTACCAAAGCCAAACTTTCTTTACCTTCTTGGAACTAAATGTGTGCAGATATTCACTACCTTAGAACGCACGTTTTCGATCGGGGAATCCAAAGCTCACCCCTCACTCTCCTCCCCGCCCTCCCTCCAAAAATGAAGCTAGTGCAAGGTTTAAGACTTGATCGCTGCAGTGTAAGAATATAGCATGTGGCTGACTATCCTTACAACATCTGTGTAGCCGACAAATCTTTCACAGATTTTATTTCAGGTGTCAATGTATTTCGGAATAGTTGAGACTTGTGACTTTATAGCTTACTTGATAAATGCTGCTGCGTAAGGCTATATACTAATTCGCTCTTGGTCCGTTGATCCATGATTTAACACATTTTGACAATTCCACACCTTGGCTTTCCTTAAAACGGTTTCGAGACCACATCCATAACCGATATAAGCTACATCGGTTGTAGAACCGTTTTCGATATGGTTCTTGCCGGTGTGAACCATTATAAAATTTACAATGGTTGTCAAAACCGTTTTAAGCTTTGGTGTGAACGCGGCTAATGTAACTATAGAAATAGAGTATGTTAACATGAAAGGTCACCAAGCTCAGTTAGTAGAGCAGACACAGTGAAAGACTGAGTTACAGGTTCAATCATCAGTGGTGACAAATTTTCCATTTCTCTAGTGTTCTTTTCAAAACTAAAAACATTAGTCTTAGCATAGGACATTATGGTCGAATGAAAATAAGTAAGCCTCAATGTTAAGTGAAGTGAAGATCATCAGATTTGTACAAGAATCGAGAGGAATAGAATGTATGTTAGCACTAAATTTCTTATACTAATACGCACTTCGGTAAGAGAAAACCATAGAAAACTCAAGTTAAAGGACTTAAACATTTCTAGCTAAAACAAAAAGAAAGTAGTAGAAGTTGCCAGTTCAGGTTGTGAATGATCATCAAGACAACTGCAAACATGATTTTGCATAGGTTATACCAGTTTTGTTTAAATTCTCTCACAGAGGTTCGTGCAAAGGTTTGTGCAAAAGACAAAAGGCAGACGGACATGCAAAGAAAAAGGGGCAAAAGTTAAGACAATGTAGATAGCCCCTTTTTAAAATACATTTTTCTTCATTAACACTTGTAACAGTACATACCTAAACAAAGTTTCACCATGGATGAGACCATTTGATTTTAATATATCAGTAAACACATAAGCCTTTTATGATATGCACAAACACTTTACCATAGCTTCAATACTCCACTTTCTATGACAGTGGTGTTTGGAAATTAAAACTGCAGCAATAAAACAAAGTTGGCATGCATTCAACTTCTCAGCAGGTGAACAAATAAAGTTGGCACGCCTGGCATGAACAAATAAAATGATAGCATTATGGAGTTTAACACATCAATAATTGTTTCCAGCTTAAGATACTGGAATAACTGGTGACTTTCCTAAAAGCAGCTCTAGCTTTTAATAAGTATCAAGTAACTACTTAAATGGGTGAACTATTTTTGGTCACTCTGCTGCCAATGTGATCAACAGATAAATGTATGGTACTCTCTATACTGGTGCATTGAAATCATGGTAATAATTGCCAGAATGAGGTTTAAACATTACTTTTGTATTCTTCAAACTCAATGCAGGACCAAATTCCAATTTTGTTAATTGGTCTACAATTCCTCACAAGGGGGGGGGGGGGGGTAAGGTGGGGGGCTGCCCCCTTGGGAGAATTCACTAGTGTATTCTGCCTCACCTTACATTGTACAAATCTTACTCTATAAATCTGAAACTTGGACTCCTTCAGCAAAACAGCAGCACCATTTTGATGGATGTTATACTCGTCTTCCTAGAAGAGTACTTCATCTTTCATGGTGAAACCACCCAACTCTGGAGAAGATATATGAAGACCTATCAAGAGTAGCAACCTTAGTCCGAAAGAGACATGTCCAGTTTGCTGGGCATTGTGCACGTGCCACAGATGAACTTGTTTCATCATTTGTACTATGGAGGCACCAGAGTTTATTCCAGAATAAAACAGAGTTTATTCCAGAATAAAACAGAGTTTATTCTTCCAACTATCGCTTAACTACTTACCGCAACAAGTGCACGACCTTTTTGTTGACACAATAGGGTTTAGCGATGATTTCTGTCAAAGCAAAAGAAACAAGCGATCAAATTGTACGGGAGTTCTAGAGAGTGGTTTACCCCTCGTTCGCTGTTAACAACAAAGGTTTCAAGTAAATCGGCAACAAACCTATCTGTTTATTACTAGGTTCCAAATAGGAGACTTCCATGGTTGAACCCTTACCTCTAAAGAAGTATGAAATTTCCAGTGAGGCAATATTATGTTTCAGACACTTCTTTTAGAACTAAAAGGAAACAAAAAACCCAACGAAAACTAAAGAATTTTCTTGGGAGTGGTTTAGGGAGACGTTACATCCAGCAATGACTACTCTATGGTATAGAGCTGTAAAATGATGATGTCACTTTAACGCAGCCTACAGACCGTCAATAGTACCGACAATGATATTGATAAAACTGTATATTGACAATATTATTGATCGTCTCTGGGCAATGATTAAAACATGGCACAATATATTGACGGAATCAAAATCCGTAGATATTTATTGATGATTCGTCAATGTTTTTGCATCATGTGATTGTTATGAAGCCCAATATTTCAGTCCAACCTTGAATGCCCAAAGAGAAACATGGCAACGGAATGGGATGACAACTAGATTCTTTTCTATTTAATTCATTTACGCGAGTGACTTCCTGCACACTCGAATGTATACAGTAAAGAGTATAGACTATAAAGAGTCAAGTATAAGAAGCAAGAAACAAGAAGCGCACACAGTACAGTTGAGAAATACCAAAAACGTCATAAAATGCTACGAAGGAAGGGCTACAGAAAGAAGTTTAGTACCCTGCAAACCAACTATATTGAAATGAATTTTGAAAGTTTAAAGATTCAGCAGTCTCTCAATCAAAGACCCCTGATGAGCAGTGGGTCCGACATTGAAACTACCCTAAATAAACAGAAAAACTACCAAACAGGCTAACTAATACATAAAGAGCAGCTGGGGCGTCCAAGGGCAACGCCCCTCAATTTAGGCTACCGGGCAGAGAAGCAAGCTATGAAGCTTTAGCAACACCGTCTGCCGGACCTGGCCAAGTATACAAACCAACAGCATAGCACTTCGATGCTGTAAACCTTTCTTTGGCCCATTTGTCTCGTCTTGTTTGTGATTACTTCATTTTCATTTTGTTGCAACAGCGAAAGGGTGTAAAGCTGTCCCATCCGTGACCAAGGGCACAGTATTACTCATCAAAGTAAAACGTTCGTGGGGAACACAAAATTTTATCAATAAAAGTTCGTCCATGTTTATTGTCAATATTATTAAGCATCTGTGGACAGCTTAAGACTTACAATCACGCTTAGTTACAATAATGATCCATCCATGAACACACGAAAACAAACTTTAAAAGTTTCAGCAACACAGTCTTCCAGAACTGACCAAGAAAACAAACCAACTGCATAGACCTTTGATGCTGTAAACCTTTCTTTGGGTCGTTTAGCCCGTCTCGTTTGCCATTATTTCATTTTCGTTTTGTTGCAACAGCGAAAGGGATCATACCTGTTCAGTCCGTAACTGCAGGGTCATCGTGACTTGCACATCTAAAAATTGAGGATGATGGCATTAACTGCTGTCTGATTAGCTAAAAGTCTTTTCCATCAAAATTGTCTTTGAATCAGTCTAATGGTGAGAAGTTGACCTCACTATGATTCAGCATCAATGGAAAGCGCAAGTACTGTAGATAGAAGTCTGAGTGTTAGAAACAAGACTGTAGAAGGAAGCAAATGATAATGGAAACATCTCAGAACTTGTTAATTAAACTTAACATACGTTTAAGGGACATTTTATTTTTGGCCTTGTGCCCCATTGTCGAATGGTTGGGTTTCACTTGCTAGAAAAAGGGGGAAATTTTGAGAAAAATTTGTTACTTCATTTTTAAGGGGGGGGTTAGTTTTTACTTGAAGTCCATGAGATTATTTTTAAAACCCCAGGGATTTATCAACTACAATAATGGAGGCGAAGTAAGATGGAGAAGGAGCACGCCTCATCCAGCTGATGGGATGAATGGAATAAAATTGAAAAATAGTGAATGAACATAAGCAAAATGTTGATCTCCATGGCACGTGGCAATGAGGATATGTATTCCATAACTACACTAAAACGAAAGTCTCTCGATAAATGTCTTCAACACAAATAATTGTTTCGTAATGATCATTAACACATGTTTTCATCCCAAAGGAAGGAATAGAAGTCCATCCTTGATGACATTCACGAACATCCGCGATTGTAGAGACATTACAGATGTTAAAAACCCCTTTTACCCATGTCATGCTATATCTTTTCTATTAAGTACATTTTGTCTGTGTACTGTACCCGTAAAATTCAGTTCCACTCAATCTTCTATCGTCGTTTTCACACACATGATATCAAGATTACCCTCAAACAAGCTCGTTAGCCAACAATTGCTATCTATACATGAAACTCGTATCTTGTATTGTAGAGCAAACTCTACTGGTAGCAAAAGTCTCCATTCTTGTCATGGCCCTGACCAAGTAAAGTTGACTAGGTAACTATTACAGGATTGAGAGAGAGAAGACTAATTGAAAATCCAGAACCTTCAAGGACTGGTATAAAAACATAACCAATATTAGCTCAGACCCAACAATTATCAACCATACCAAACCCCTGACAAAACACTTTTTAAATATGATTCAAGATGGTGATTTGTCAATATAGAAACTCTAGAATCTTTCAAGATGATCTGAGAGCAATAATAAGTTTTGTTTTAATGTATAGAATTTCACATTATTATAGATCTTGAAAGAGGTAAATACGCAAGGTAACAACTTCTAACATTGGAACACGACGAGAACTCAACTCAAATAAACTTGAAAAGGAAATTCATGAGGCAAACGATCTGTAATAGTCTAGAATTTTTTCAAAATAAGTAACACATCACAGGACCTCCAAGGAGTTCCCCGTACACTTTTCAAATTCCACGCCTTTCCAGGGCATGTCGCTACCCTGTATTAACAATATTCAGATCAGCATCTACTGTTTCCCCATATATCACTGGCCTTGAGTACTTACTAATGCCGAGCAAAAGTGCTACACGGCGATTAAAGAATTTTTCTAACTCTACAGTTTATAGAATCTCGTACAAGTATAGATACAAATTGCTCTACCAAGACAGCTCTTGAAATCAGGATATGTTGCCACAGTTTTTTCCAGGGAAAGTAAATTGGATGCACATTGTCTCAGGAAGTCTGGGGTGTGGTCAAATTGATTAAATGTGATGAAGTCGCTGCCTTACCAAACATGAAATAAACTATAGTGTTCACTAGTTAGAAACATTGGAAATAGTCTTTGCTCTGGACAGGTGGCATTATGATCTCTACAGCCTTGAATTTATGTTATTTTGTGATCACAAAGCTTTAGAGACATTGTCAAATGCTAAAGGACTTGATCATGTGAGTTCACAATTGTCAAGATTAGTTGTTGAAGCTATTAAGATATTCTTTTGTAGTGGAATACCAGGTAAAAAGAGACTCTTTCCTGATTTATTATCTCGATTCACAGTGCCTTCCAGAGATGTGTTGGCAGCAGAGTCATTTGATGATCAATTAAGCAAATAAAATGATCAGGTTCATAGTTGCTTATTGCTATCATTTAGTACTTTTTGGCTTGCCACGTTTTGAAGGCTAAGTGGACAATGACACGTGAATGCAGTGAGTGAAAGATAGCTAGTAGCCTGGCAGTTCATAATTGGCAACATTGCTTCTTTCATAAGCTCTTATAAATAATTTTAAATTTAGGAGAATATATATTTGAAATTGTGATGAGAACAAACAAATGATATCCACTGCCAACCAGTTTGAATAAGTAGTGTTGTGAGTACTTTTGCATCAAAAGCATCTCCTTGAGATAATACTTTTGAATTAATATAACAAGTAGCCTAAGTGAATGTAAACCAAAGATGCTTTTTCCTTTCAAAAGAACAGTTAACCCTCAAGATATTTCTGGCACATTTTCAGCAGATAAACAGCATTCGAAGCTATTCCCTCTCAATTGTTAAGTCTGTAAGATTTATAGAAAAGCTACATTTAAACATTCATGTCAGTATTATCACAACATTAACAAGGTATTGCTGCTTTAAGTACAGCTTGTTTTGGTTCAAACAACGCCCCCAAATACTAACTTACTGCCTGCTCTAATAAACAGGTTTGTGTCACAGTAATTCAAGTAACTGTGAAGATCATAGATAAGCACAGATTTTGTTTCATACTAGACTGACTATTCTGTCCGTATTTTGTCCAGTTTCTCACTGATTGTTTTCCAACTGCAACTGATGCATTAGCTCTGTTAATCCAATTAACATGATATCTGTTTTATTTCTTAGCACATTTATTTGTTTTCCAGGTAAATGAATACCAGAAAGTCTTAAAAGCACAGGATGAATACCGAAATGCACAAGGTAGCTTGAAAAAGGCATTGGATAACCACAACAAGAAGCTTAGTGCTTTCAACCAATCATTAAAAAGGTTTGTTTAATTTTAAAGTACTGAATATAAATATTAATTGTGTGCTTAGTGAGCATTTTCAGGAGATGGCAAATGGTGCAGTTGTGTACCTGAAAAAATCATACAATAATAGCAGTATTAGTGAAAGGGGCTAATTTAAGCAGGTCAAATAAAGTTTACCCCTGCCAGGAAACTACAGATGTATATATATCTCCCCGTATCCACTGACTGGAGGAGAATTCGCCAAAGATTGACACTAAAATCTTCACCTTAGCTTTTTGAGCCTAAGTGGCTCAATGATTAAGGTGTTGGTTTAGTAACCATGAGGTAAAGACGTTTAGGCCTGGTCCAGTACAATTTATGGAAATCGTTATAAATACTTGGGTAAAAAGGAAAGGATTATTAAAAAGCGACTTTCGTTGCACTAGCTCATTATTTTGTCCATTACTGAATTTATTCCTACGGCAAAAGCTTGTCTCAACTTACCTGGAAGCTCAAAATCTTGCCATTCTGATTGACCACTGAATACACGCTGGTTCAATTGAAGATTTGGTGCTGACGACAAAACCAACTCGTCGCAACTATGCTCGGTTGCGCATCTGGTAAGGGGAGATATAAAACACATTGCTCATAGAACGCACTGCAGCCAACAAGCGCCTGGTCTAAGCAAACAAAAAGTAAGCAGGCTCCTTCACTGAAGCGCATTTAAGTGTACGTTCGGTTCGGCAAGGTTCGTATGTTTAACAATGTGCAGTCTTCGGCTTGACGTCACTTACGACAAGTACATTCTGCCTGAAAATAAGTACACTACTTGCAGAGGTTACTAAACTGACATTTGTAGTAAACTTAACAAAACACAATAGCTTGTACATCGTTTAAAAAGCCTCCTTTGTTTTAAAATGACACCATCGAGTACTTAAGCGTGACGTCCCAGTTTAATGAATCAAACCTTTGGTGTTATTTTGCACTCGATGCATTTTTCTTACCGATATGAATAACCTGTGCAAATTTGAGAACGATATCTTATGCAATCATCGAGATACGCCCTTTCAAACTTTGAACAAAGACTATAAAAATCTTGTTATTTGAACCCAGTTTATAATTTTATGAACTGAGCAAAATCACGGGTGTTTCCTTAAGATCTCTTGCCATAGATGCAGAGTTTTTAAAAGAGGGGAAAAAAATGCTTACCTTTCGTCAAATCGAATAAAAAGGCTTGTTGCTCCCGGGATATGAACTTTCCCCTAAGAAAAGTTTAAATAATGTTAATGGAAAAGACGCACGCCTACAAACAGATTGTATCAGTGACTAGAAAATTGCAAAACATCAACAGAACGTTTCATAAAGACAAAAACAAGAATAAAGGCCACAAAAAAGCGGCAGAAATGAGTGGGAAGGAAGATGAAGACGTGGAAAACAAGTTCAACACTCGTTAGCTACTACAACATTTGTGATAGAGGTGGGCCCATTCCTAATGCCTGTCAAAAGAACACCCTTTCTCCCATCATTGCGGGTACGTATGTTACTGACTCCGCAGAGATTGAAGGCTGGGTAAATCAGAGGGTATCTACCTCAAAGTAAACACCGGCCAGTGACCAAAATGGAAACCCAGTATCAATGAACCATCATGCCTCTACAATGATATAGCAGGATTAAATCAACTCAGAAACAGAGCCCCCTGTCATGCGCTGTCTTGCACTACTGTAGCCATTACGGTTTATTCTTATCGACTCAAGAGAGTCTCATTAAAGAGGAATGCTCTCATAAATAAGGGATTTTTACGTTTTTCCTTTTATTGCGTGTAATTGTTGAATAGGACTACACCGCACAAATGATGACTTTCCTTATTCACCAATAAATAAATTCAGTACTTTTCAAAGACACAAACAGGGATTTGTGCAACTAAGGTACCTAAAGCCTAAGGTTCCTTGAAGGAAGATCAAAAGAATAATCGACTAAAGCAACAGTTCCTTCTTCTTCTTCTCCTTATCCTTCTTCTTCTTCTTCTTCTTTTTCTTCTTCTTCTTCTTCTTCTTCTTCTTCTCCTTTGCTGCGTCCTCCTGTAATCTGTATAGTGGACATTCGCATTTTATTTACAAATATTTACTGGAATGTGCACTAATAAAATTTTTGAAAAGCCTCGGCGCTGGAGTTCCTTAACATTTCTCCAGCTTTTGAGTTTATTCTTTGGTCTCTAATAAACTGGGTAGGAGGACTTTATTAATTTTTGACATTTTCCCAACCTTTTGGAACTTATTAGAACCCTCCGCTTATTATTTTCTGAGACAGCAGCTTTGATGTTGTAAAGAGAAGTATTTTTACGGATCTATTGGATGATGATTTTTAACTGATGTAAAGTTTTCTGAGGCTAAAGTGTGCGTTTTTCTTAATATCTTTTCTGTTTTATTTTCATTTTCAAAAATTCAATCCTCCTGCCCATGTTCATTTCAAGACTCGTTTTACGCCTTCCTCTCACAGTGCACCAATTTCTCAGCCTTCCGGTTTCTGGTATGCCAATTCTTATCATGCCTTCTCCCTTTCTTTCTTCTACTTGCACTTCAATAGCACATACGCCAGGGTAAATTCACCAGGCTCATAGTGACAATACATGTCTGTTCTTGTCAAATTTTGCTACTTGTAACACCCCTCTCCTCTCCTAGTCAAGAAAACAATAGCTTGCTGTTGCTTTTTAAAACATACAATAAATGAAAATTGCGTAAAGTTTCTTACCTTTCGAAACCTTTAGAATATGGCCTACATTACGAAAGGACTAATTTTTCTGTTCTTATTCGAATAGAGACCCTGGCGATATTTAAAGCCATCAAACGCGTGAGGGAATTTACATATTGATGAATTATAAGGGGAACAGTTGCAACTACTCAAGGAAAAGAAAACTATGACGTCCATAAAAATGTAGTGGGCGACGAAACTATGCATCTAATGAAGGGTGGAGCTACTGTGTGAGTTATTGCAGAACTTGCAAGGGCCATATATTTATGATGTTAAGGCGCCGGGGAGGGGAGGTTTGCTTTATTAAGTCACTAGCATCTACTGTTCCCTTCTTTTCTCTCCAAAAAGGAGTCTAAAAACTAACGACTTTTAGCAACGTCATAAATTCATGGTCCCTAGGAGCTAGCAAGGGAGGTCGGCTTAGCAAGGTCCCCGCTCAAGTCAATTGAGAAAATATGAGTGAGCACCATACAATCATGTTGAGATTTTGTCTTAATGTGCCTAAAGGAACACAAAAACTATCAAATGAGAAGCTGTATGAGAAACAGATATCATTTACAGATAAAGAAACGAGAACGAGAGTTGTTGCTCACTGCATATGCCAAATCTGCTTAGGAGATGTTATTGCCCCTTTGCTGAGCCACACCCATAGAAATCGAGGCTAGAAAAAGCAGTTCGCAGCAATTGTCATAACGAAAACGGGGCAACTCTGCAGCCGAAAGATGGCGGCAACAGCAAGGGCGAAGAGATAAAGGTGTGCTTAGCCTTGTTCGATGATTTTATTGAAAGAGTGTTTTTTCCTCTAGTTTTAATCAGTGCTAATTCTAACACAGTAAGTTAATGGTTTGAAGAGACCTGAGATAACCGTCATTCGGTAGTGTGTAATGTTTGCTAAAAAATCTGGCTCGACCCCGAGGTGATGCCCCGACCGGCGTTCGCCGCCATCGACGCCGCTCTCGACTCCGGCGTCCTCGGTCCCGACGAGGCGGCGCTGTACCGCTACGTCTCGGTCTTCGAGCCTCACCGGCTGCCGTCCGAGCTGGCCACCGACGCGCGGCCGATCCTGCGATGCGCCACGGGCGTCCGTATGGCCGGGCTCGAGGCGGCCCGCCGGCTCGGAACGAGCGTCGCCACTCCGTCCGCGATCGACGGCGGCGCCTGTCCGATCGAGATGCCGTTCCACGTCGACTCGAAGCTGGTCCCGGTCCGCGTCCACTGGCAGCAGCCGGACGATGCCGGCCGCGCGGCGATCGCACTGGCGGCGGCCGAGCGGGCCTGGCAGGTGGGAGTCGACGAGCTCGGCTTCCGCGCGCCGCTGTCGGATCTCGGCCGTTGCGGCGGCGACGACCGACTCGACATCTACCTCAAGCGCTGGGAGTTCTCTGCCTACACCGTCGACATCCGGCGCGAGGCGGCCACGGCGTGGGACGACTACGCCACGCTGATCGTCATCGATCCGATCTGGTACGGCGGGCCGTGGCTCGAGCCGACGGTGGCCCACGAGCTGAACCACGCCATGCAGGCGGCCGACGACTGGTGGGAGGTCGGAAGCAGCCTGGAGAGCACCGCCACGTTCTTCGAGGACGTGGTGTACGACGACCGCGCACTGTGGGTCGACACGCTGGCCGACTTCCAGCGCCTCACCACCCGACCGTTCGAGCACAACGACTTCTACCGCACGTTCTTCATGTACGGGGCCAACCTCTACTGGCGGTTCCTGCGCGATCGCTACGCCGGTGGCGACGCCTCGTTCATCGGGCCGGTCTGGGCCGGGCTGCGGAGCCCCGAGCGGGGCGGCTACGGACAGCCGGCGCGGAACGAGCCCGACGTCGCCGACGCCATCGACCGCTGGCTCCAGGACGAGGCCGGCGTGAGCTGGCAGGACAGCGTGCTGGAGTTCAACCGCTGGCGCTGGTTCGTCGGCTCGGACGACGACGGTGCCCACTTCGAGGAGGGCGGTGAGTGGCCCGAGACCGCGCGCGTCACCCGCTGGAGCCTCGACGTGGGTGAGCTGCCGGTGCAGCGGCTCGTCGCCAACGGGGCCCGGGTCGGCGGCTCGCTGTACGTCGAGGTCGACACCTCGGCGGCTGCAGCCGCCAGCCGTCTGCGCGCGTCGGTGCTCGGCGACGGGGCGACGGTGTGGCGGCTCGAAGCGCTCGCCTACGCCGGCGGCGTGGCCGGCGACTGGCAGCTCGTGGGCGAGGGGGGCGACGTGGACGGCACGATCGACCTCGACGGTGTCGAGCGCGTCGTGTGGCTGGTGTGGCACGTCCCGCCGGTCGGCTACGATCCGGACGACTACGCTCAGAGTGACCACCCGCTCACGCTGGAGCTGACGGTCGACTAGGTCGGTCCGGGATCGTCGTCGGTCGGCGTGGGTACGAGGAGCCGTGCGTACCACCCTCGGTCCGAAGACGTCGTGGATCGGTCTGACGGCGGCGCTGCTGCCGCTGATCGCGCTGATCGGCTGGCTCGCCGTCGCCGGCCCCGGGCTGGTGGCCGAGATGGCCGACAAATCGTTGGAAGAAAACTTCCCGCGTTTCAATAAAGCCATTTGATGGCATCTTCTGACAACTCAAACACACGCACATAAAATTGATATCATGTTCCTTTTAGAAAATTAGAATTCAGTGCAGTTGATGTCTATAACCTTTAATAAATAGAAAACATGTTTGCATAATTCGATACTTTATTATCGCTTTCGCCAACTATATTCTCTCGTTTTCCGTCTGTCAAAATTAAATATTCAATATTATTTCTGCTAGCCTATTTTCCTCCCTAACTCTCTTCATAATCTAGCTGCCCTTCTCATTCCTAAGCTCTACTACAATAAATGAACCCAGCAAGATGTGTCACATTTAATCAAGACTACATCGTCACATATCAAACTCAAACAGGTGAACTCTAATCGAAAACCATGACAGCGTTAGCTCCTCTTCCAGTGCCGGTTTTTGCCAAAGAGGGGACCCTGTGCCATTAAGTGACATGGGGGCCTTTCAGTGTCATTGAATGTACTTAAAGAACTGTGAGGCCCCTCACATTTCCAGCTTATGTGCGGGGCCATCTGCCGTGGCACAGTCGGCACCCGCCTGTAAACCGGCACTGTCCTCCTCCCTACAAGTCTCACAAATTTGACCTAATTTACTATCTATTAAATTCTTGTGTGATTTTGATAAGAGAGGTCTTCCCCTTGTTTAAGCGTGGGAAGTTTCCGAGATAACATGTCTCTCTCTCGTTTATTCAGGTCAACTGCTTGAGATATTTCTATATATTTTTACACTGATACTGTAGTCGTGCACACGATGAGCCTTGTTAAGAATGGTCTATTAGGGTAGGGTCGATGTTTTGTTCTTATATTCAAAGTTAAACAATACCGGAATGTGTAGTTTCTCCCCCTAAAATTATGGTTTTTGTTAGAAAAGAAAGCAATTTACTATTACTTCTACTTATTTTAATTTGAGAGTAATTTTTAGTTTTGAAAAGATACTAGAGGAATACAAAAAAATGTCACCACTGGGAATCGACATCGCGATGCACGCATTTCGGTGCCCGCTCTGCCAACTGAGCTAAATGAAATCCGACGTCAACGTACTCCACTTTTCCATTTGCAACATTAACTTGCAATCATCCACTGGTGGAAATCAACATCCAGCTTTACGCAATATGAGGTCTTTTTTCTTTTCGCCATATTACTTGTCGCAGGAAGGAGCGTAATCAAGCGTATCGAGGCCCAGTTACGATTGACGGGTATCATCGAGAAGAGAGATCTTCTTCTGGATGATATTTAAGATTCCTGAGCCCGTTGTTCTTTTGTAAAAAGGAATCCTATACAGTAGTTGTCCGCAATCCTTCGGATCGTCACCGGTGTAACAAAAATTACTTGCAAACCCCTCAGTATATTTAGTTCTTGCATATCACAAAAGTGCATAGATGTATCCAATATGGATTTACAAGAGTTCCTTTGGAAATCTCTACAGTAAAAGTGATACTCATGTTCACTTTGTTTCTTTTGTTTTGGAATGATGCTCTGAATTCGTGAAATTACTCATTTAACCCTTTAACCCTATCTTACATGGGGGGGGGGGGCTAGTAGGCCCGCGGCTACACATTTCAGCTCATAATTTTTAAAAGCCTGGCCCGATTGACACGAATAGAAAGAGTATGGAAAGTACCAAAATGTCACTACAAAGGTTATTAAGTTATATGGGACAATGGTAAGCTGCGCTTTAATAAATGTTCCGCCAACGAAACAGTCACGACAAACAAAAAAGGCGTTATCATTATCCGGGCTCCATATAAGATAAGAAATTATACACTGGATAATTCTTTCGTTAAGCGAAAACTTCCTATATAATAAGCCAAGTACATGCTTGGAGAAACTCAACAACATGCCACACTGGAAAGTGAAGGAATCCACTAGAGATCAGCAGTCATCAGAAACTATGGTATTGTTTTTCAACCGAGAATCATATGTCATCTATGAATGGTTACAAAATTGGGCTGTTAGGCGTAGGGATTTAAAATAACCTGATATGAAACGACTTTAGACGCTTTTGAACCTTAACCTTACCTAGCAGGGGGTTAGGGATCGAGGGGTGGGGTTAGTAGACCCGTGGCTGTGAATATTCTTAATAACTTTTGAATGCATTCTTCTAAGTTGCTGAAACTTCCTGACTTTTCCTAACTTTTACCTGGCAAATTTATGGTAAGAAAAATGTGGCCGTCACGGCCTGTGGTCTGGTCACGTGACACTAATAAAAGTTGCTGTTGCTGTTGCTGTTGCTGATACTGTTGCTGTTCCTGTTGCTGATACTGTTCCTGTTGCTGTTGCTGTTGCTATTGCTATTGCTATAAAGCAAAGTCCTTCTTACTCCATGTGATATCTAGGGCGGCATCTCTACAGTAGAGTAATGGTAAGCCTTTATAGTACCCTTTGACCGTTGAGTGTTGCTACGTAGTCCACGGCTAAAAGCAGATTGATGATGATTTGCAAAGCATTTCATTGGTGTTATTGAAGTACTTCTGACATATAGTTTACGAATCAGTTTGCCCTCAGCTGATACCAACATTTCTGACTTAAGAATGCAAACTACTAAAACTTTGAATACTTTTTTATCGACTAAGGTTGGAGTTGGGAAAAATTCTGCCCAGATTTGCTGCAACCGCTACCTAATGTACACTTTCATTAAATTTTAAAAGAAATAATTAAAGCAAAAGATTAAATGAAAGATAACATGAAAGTCATTCACTCATCGTTACCTTTTATATTCTGCTACTACTTTTGCAAAAATGTCTTCGTTCGAAGACTGTTACAGCATAACTAATTAACTTCATCAATTTTTTAATGTTGTTTGAACATAGCAGCATAAGTCCGTCCTCTTAGCTTTTGACTACTTGCTCTATTCCCCTACGTATAATACGGCTTAGTGTGTGCAGGAGACCTTCGCATCATATCTCACGGCAGGTGGTAATATTGTCGGAAAAGAATCCAAATCTCATCCAATGATATAGGGGTGCTGCTTTTAGAGTATAATGTAAAAGAGAAATGTAAAGAATATTTTCTAATAATTAAAATTTGCCCTCTTATTTTAAAAAATACAATAAGATAAAATAGATGCTAAAAACGACAGCCACAAAAGAAATAAAAGCAGTAACATGTTACCTGTTGGCTCGCAATAGTATTCTACGTAGAGGTATTCATCAACTGGACACGTTGCTGGTGAAAATACAGAATCACTTGCTGTTAATGTGCATTTTTGTTTTCCTTCACAGATTTCTTTTACCTTTGAACAGGAAGGTAACAATCATCACAAGCACCACAAAAATGCAGGAACATTGCTATTGAAACAGAAAAGGACAGTTAGAAGACGACGACAAGAACAACTGATAAAAGGACCATTGCCAGATCGTATTGTTATCTATACTGTAACTGTACTGTTTAAGGGGGATCACTATTTTATGACCTTTGGATCACTCCTACCAACTGACTTTCTCCATATAAGTTTTTTGACTCCCAAACCATTTTATTTACTCCTTCTCCATCTTCTTCCTCTTCTTCTTCTTGTTCTCCTAACGCTTCTTTATTTTCTTCTTTTGTCTTTCGACATCAGCATTTAAAATCTGCAATCGCTCAGATAAAGCACAACATCAGCATTGTCAGTACCTTTTAAAGAAGAGACGGGCATTGTCGCTTCGCATGAACGAGAAGATGGTTATGAGCTTGCCGTTCTCCATAGCAACGTAAGCCATGAACTGTGCTGATGTCAGCAGCAAAACACCCTACTCTCGACTTTATTCTGTTCAGTTGTACGTAAGCTTGTTAGACATTTATGGTTTTGTAGGTATACTTACTAGGACTCTATATATTGTTTCAGGCTATTGACATCTGGTAAATGTGTATATTGCTTGACAGTTAAATACACTTGTGAAAGGGACGAGGAAGCTCCTTCCTCACATCGACCTGTGAGCCTCATGTTTGTAAAGAAGCTGATACATAACAAAGTGGTGTTGAAGGGGAGCGTTCTGGAAAGGACTCTGCTTAAATAGATGTGCTCTGCTTTTTGTGATTGGATCCAGATAGCAAAAGGCGTTTACATCTGTGAAGCGTAACAGACATGGCCAGAGATCAGTTGTCATGGTTTCTTCCAATGTACGCTTTGAGTCCATACAGGTTTTTTTAATACGAATAAAGCTTATAAGCATAAACAGGCTCAAATTGCTGAAAAAATAAGCATACACTAGGCATATTGCCCGGCCTGTTTTTCTGACATTCTCGTGATTGTGCCAAAATGGCGGCCCTGTGATTTATATTCACATGCAATGCTTTCATTGTTGAGAGTGGAGAGAGTCCTACATAGCTACCTACAGCAAGATTTGGAAAGCCTATACCTACCGTAGAAGCCTTACATGTTGAACAGTATCTGAGTTGAATTTTTCTGGATTTAAATTTGACTCAAAATAAGCATATGACAAGCATATTTTGAGCCTGCCTAGGAAAAATCATATGCTTATAAAACAAAAACATGTACCGGGGCGTGGTGCTTTATGTATGCATAAACTAGTGTTATTGCTAAAGTTCTCATTACGTTGAAGAATATTTCTCACACGGTATCAGCCAAATACCTGACTATGGTACCTCCGGTACAAACTTTGTGTTTTAGCTTGGTTGCGTGTATCGTTTTTGCTTTTTGTATATGAATCTGTGGTCTAAGGTTGTGCCGAGATATTTTGGATTGAGTTCAAAATTCATTAGGTTGTCACTGTCCAGTTTCCCTTTGAGGAAATAGTTTGCAAGAGATGACTATTATAAAAAGGAGGATACAGTTTGTTAGTTCGATGTCATTTAAAAATATGAATATCGTGAATACGGTATTTAGAGAGTCGCCAAAGCCAATGTTTTATAGGATTGGATCAGAGACTGAGCCTTGGTCAAATATGGCTTTTTAGCCTATTTTGAACGCTTTGTGCACCATGGATTGTATTCATCTTGTGTATGCAAACTATGTCAAATATGCCTTTTTAGCCTATTTTGAACACTTTGTGCACCATGGAATTTACGAATCTCATGGATGCAAACTATGTCAAATAGGCCTTAATAACCAATTTTGAACGCTCTTTGCATTATGGAGTGTACGCATCTATTGTATGCAAACTATTTCAAATATGCCTGTTAAGCCTATTTTGACTGCTTTGTGCTCCATGGTATTTACGAATCTCGTGTATGCAAACTGTGTCAAATATTGCTTTTTAGCCTATTTTGAAAGCTTTGTGCATCATGGATTGTAAGCATCTAGTGTATGCAAACTATGTTAAATATGTCCTATTAGCCTACTTGGAACCCTTTGTACACCATGGAATGTAAGCATGTAGTGTATCCAAACTATCTCAAATATTCCTTATAAGCCTATTTGGAACGTTTTGTACACTATGGAATGTACGCATCTAGTGTATGCAAACTATGTCAAATATGCCTGTTAAGCATGTTTTGAACGCTTTGTGCACCATGGTATTTACGAATCTCGTGTATGCAAACTATGTCAAATATGCCTTAATAACCTATTTTGAACGCTTTGTGCACCTTGGAAGGTACACATCTAGTGTATGCAAACTATGTCAAATGTGCCTTTTTAGCCTACTTTGAACGCTTTGTGCACCATGGAATGTAGGCGACTCGTGTATGCAAACTATGTAAAATATGGCTATTAAGCCTATTTTGAAGGCTTTGTCCACCATGAAATGTACGCATCTAGTGTATGCAAACTATGACAAATATGCCTGTTAAGCCGATTTTGAACGCTTTGTACACCATGGAGTTTACGAATGTCGTGCATGCAAACTATATCTAATATGCCTTAATAACCTATTTGAACGCCTTGTGCATTATGGAGTGTACGCATCTAGTGTATGCAAACTATGTCAAATATACCTTATTAGCCTACTTAGAACGCTTTGTACACCATGGAATGTACGCATCTAGTGTATGCAAACTATGTCAAGTAGGCCTTATAAAACTATTTTGAACGCTTTTTGCATTATGGAGTGTACGCATCTATTGTATGCAAGCTATCTCAAATATGCCTTATCAGCCTAATTTTAACGCTTTGTGCACCATGGAATGTACGTATCTAGTGTATGCAAACTTTGTCTAATATGCCTTAATAACCTATTTGAACGCTTGGTGCATTATGGAGTGTACGCATCTAGTGCATGCAAACTATGTCAAATATGCCTTTTTAGCCTATTTTGAATACTTTCTGCACCATCGAATGGACGCATCTAGTATATGCAAACTATGTCAAATGTTGCTTTCTAGCCTGTTTTGAACGATTTGTGCACCATGGATTGTATTCATCTTGTGTATGCAAACTATGTCAAATATGCCTGATAAGCATATTTTGAGCGCTTTTTGCACCAGGGAATTTACGAATCTCGTATATGCAGACTATGTCAAGTAGGCGTTATTAGCCTATTTTGAACACTTTGTGCACCATGGAGTGTACGCAGCTAGTGTATGCAAACTATGTCAAATATGCCTGATAAGCCTATTTTGAACGCTTTGTGCACCGTCTTGGCTTTTGTAGCCATCAATATGCATTCTCAGCTGACATCCTTAAAGCTTCCCTGATGATAAGCATATAACCCAGTGATCAAGTTTGCTTTAGATTTTTATTGCGACTACCTTGCTCACAGGAACTTGCAACTTACCGTTTTAAAAGAACTGCACTTGGGCTTACTTGCTCCCCATTTCTACTCAAAGCCACCATTAGGCATCACTTGAAATATCAAGAACCATCCGAGGCGGGGCCAGGCCTCGAGCAAAATCTTTACCTTGATGATTATTTAGATGGTGCTGATTCTGTGGCAAAAGCTTCTAAAATATCAGTTGGTGTATTTAAGATTTTGAAGTTGGCAGGCATGGAATCAAGAGAATGGTCTAGCAACTCTGAAACATTAAAACATTTGCTTGTAGATAAGGGGTTTACATGCTGATCCTACATAGCACTTGGGGAGGGGTGGGGAGTGAGGCCTAGTAGGCCCGCGGCTGTGAATATAGTTTAATAACTTTTAAAATGCTTTCTTCTAAGTTGCTTAAACTTTCTGACTTTTCCTAAGCTTTAATTGGCAATCTTTTTATAAGAAAAATTTGTTCATAGCCTCTGGACTGGTAAAGTTGCCCTGATAAAAAGGTTTATCTTTTATGGTGAAAAGTTTCAAAGGGCTATAACTCGGGATGTTTTTCATGAATTTTACAAATATTGTGTAGAATGATCGAAAATTAAGTTTTCAATATATTTCAAACTGATTCTTGCTAATAAAGAGCTACTTAACACTAATTATGGGGTAATTATCGATTTTGATGATGTCAAATTTCCCGTCCAAACTTTGTAACAAATTTTTACCTAAAAACCATAGAGAACGGTCCCAACTATATAAATATAGCTAAATGGTATTTAAAACAGGTATAACCATATGTTATTGTTAAAAAAGAATACATAATAAACATACTCCGTTTAAAGTCATTTCACTGCGATTGTTGAAACTTCTCATCTTCACTGTTAATTATGATTTTTGTCATGAATACTTGTGTTTCTCAGGTGTGTAGAATAGCAAATTATTCTAAGGCTCAAAACAGCATTTGAGGTGACTCTTGCTGATTTTAATTCATGAAACCAAGCATAGCAACTTGTATTCCATTCTGATCAGACTTACATCTGGTAAACATATAATACTGATAAAAAAGATATTTTAGCAATAATTTCGCGATAAAAACATTTAAACTCGACGTCAAAGGTCTAAAAAAGTATTTAAAACCTTAATATCAAACCATACAATTACGTTTTATAGCAGTTATACATATTAAAATTGCCGTGGACCTACAAGCACAATGCTCAGACAGGTTGACGGAGTTGCTATGGGCTCTCCCCTCGGACCAACTATTGCCAATATTTTCGTCAGTGTCCATGAAAACAAACTTTTTGATAAAACTAGTCGTCCACTTGTATATTTTCGTTACGTCGATGATACCTTCTCTGTTTTCCAAAATGAGCAGCAATGTGAGCAATTTCTTACTAAACTTAATGACTTGCATCCTGCCCTTAGGTTCAGGTATGAAAAAGAAGTAAACAAATCCTTACCTTTTCTAGACATTCATGTTCAAAAAAACTGGTCCAGTTTTCACCATAGTCTTTACAGAAAACCCTCGTGGCTGGTAATTGCAAAAATATTTGTATATATTTTAACAAGGGATTACTACAATTCAAAAACCTTAAAAATAAAAACCAAAAACTGAAGCATAGTGGATATTGTTGTTAGAAACCGGACACATATCCACAGTCCCCATGCAACATGCTTGAAAGGCCAAATGATAAAACTAAAAAACTGAAGCATAAAGCATAATTTTTTTTTTAAATTTAGTCCTGTCACCTTAGCAAAAATGCACTGAATGAATGAGCACTATACACCTACAGATAAGGATACCAAATTATTCAAATAGCCTTTCTCAAAACAAAGACTTCATAAGAAGATTTCAACAAGAAGGTAATATCATAAGAGTATGCTGAAATCATGATTCTTTAAGGGTTTTTAGTCTGTATAACCAAAGGATCCAAAGTGAGAGCTCACACCAAGTTTATTGGCAAGAAACACAGTTTATATCTTCTTTAAAATGGAAATGACGCAAGACTTTCACTATGAATAGCTGGGAGGGGAAAGGGAAGGATTATGACTTGCCCTAGTGCATGTTAACCATTAGAAATTAACTGCAGCAGAAAAATATTTAGACTTAATAAACTTGATATCAGAGGAATTTCATAGCCTTATGAGTGTATGTTTATTTTTTTTATCCCGGGGGTAATCATCTGACATATGTCCATAGAGCACTGGAAGAGTGTTCATTCAAACAGAAAACATACTTGGAGATCTGTTTAAGTAACAAAGGTATCATGCTGCATTAAACCACAAATTTCAGCCAATCTTATTTTGCTTATAAAATTTTTTTAAGTTCGTTTAGAACTATTGATAAGGTACACATCTAGCCTACAAGCTTCAGATCTTGCTGCAACATAGTGCT
>JAAAKM020073195.1:41953631-41969778 GCA_010016025.2 Alatinidae sp. Z8VKAUB7J3 | reverse complement strand
ATCGGCAGTGGTGCCGGTTTCCGGTGCGGCGGCCTTGGTTCGGGGTATCAGGCTCGGTGCAGTGGCGTTTTTCTGTCGGCGTGGTGCGGCAGCATCCGTGGCACCTTCGCCAAGGTTGTTTGCCTCGACAGCGGCGGTAGGCGCCGGCGCTCGGTGCCATAGCGCCAGCGCGCCGGCGACGGCCAGGATCAATAGCAGGGTTACCACAAACCACTTCATAACAATGTTGAGACCGCAATAACGCTCGTTTGCTCCCCAGCCGCTAAAATAATTCGATGCTGACGCGTTTGACGCTATGGGTGACGCTTGTTGTGGGTCTGGCCGCCGTGCTGCCAGTTTACGCTGAGCTGCCGCTGCAGTCCGGCACCGCTGTGCCCGCGCCGGTCGCCAGTGATGACGCCGGTGAGCTGTGGTTGCTGGCCCCGACGGCAGTACCCCCCGGCATTCCGGTGCTGGGGGTGATCGACAGCGGTGAGCGGCTGGTACGTGCGGCGCCGTGGCGCATCAAGGGCAGGCGGGCGGTGGCTTATCAGGCGCCGCTGAAACTCGCGCCGGGCGTGTTGGGTAAGGGTGGTCAGGCGCAGACCCTGGCGCTGGTCCTTGCCAGCGATGCAGATCCCGAGCATGTCGCGGCAACCATCGCGCGCCGCTGGAACGATGTAGAGCTAGTTCGCTGGTGGCCGGGGCCGCCGGGCCGCTGGCAGGTGCGCATTCCAGCCAGTCTGGCGGTGCAGGATTTGGCAGCCCTGCCATCGCTCATCTGGGTCGAACCGTTTCAGGAACTCACCTGGCTTAATATCGATAGTGTTGGACCCATCCAGGCCAATGCGCCATCGGCCGGCAATCCGCCGACCGCAACACCCATTTGGGATCAGGGTTTGTTGGGCACTGGTCAAATCATCGGCATTGCCGATTCGGGCCTTGATCGCAATGAAGGGTGGTTCGTGCGACTCGATCGCGGCGCCGGCGTGGTAACGGCCGTGACGAACGCCGAAGATACGACACCGCCTCAGCCCGGCTTGTTGTTCCCAAATCGGAAAGTGGTCGCTTATCCTGAAAATGCATAGCATCTTTTGATCTACCTCGCTACATAACCATGCACGGATTGTAAGTTCAATAGGAGCTTGTAGTGCTAAAATGTTTTGGTGGGTCGGAGAAAAAAAACTGGTTCGCCTTTCCCCTTTCCTCAAACACGAGATTCGTAATCGCATTCCCCACTATTCCCCTTTTCTTTTTGCAACAGAACCTGAAAGTTTCTGTTCTATCCCGAGCTCTTCCTGCGATATTGCAGATATGCTATCTTTTCTGACCTGGGTTTATATAGTGTCGTTCAATTTACCTCTGTCCCCAATTACCTGTGCATCTTTATTGCCCAAGTACTTAAAGGATATAAGTTTCGGGACGATCAGCAAAAATTTTGGACTGTTCGTAGGCCCTAAATTCGTAAGCAGAGACCCCAGTCTCTGCCTCAGAGGAGTATTTTATTTTTAAGTAGTTACCATTTATCCCGTGGACTTACGGCTGCAAATTTTAAGGTGATCATAAATAAGCAAGGTTTTTAGCCTATTTTCGTTCCTCTTAACACTTTTCTAAACCAGACAAATTTGTAATCGCCTTAACCCAGCCAATGATCCTTCAAAGTTTTGAGCAAAACGAACAGAATTTGCCCTTTTTTGGTTAACAAAATGTGGGGTCCCGTTCCTAATTTTTTTTTGCGGTAGAATTTTCCTTGTATATTGGTTCCTTTGTGCCAAAAGAACTGTCCAGAATATATTTGTTGGCCTTTTTTTCTTAGAAGTTAATATTTTCTTTTCATTTTTTTTTTGATGAGTGTCCCCTTTCATCGAGTCTCAGAAAAAGTTTCAAGTTTATCAAAAAAAATCTGGTCGGCCCATTTTTGAAGTTCTGTGGCTCCAACCTATATTTTTTTGAGGATATGAAAGTCCTATTGGATCGAGAACTTACGGGTGCAAGTTTCAAGCCTTTCCGAGAAAAAAATGTTGTTTGTCCCATTTTTACTTTCATTTTACTGAAAGTAACTTTTTAATTTTCACTTTACATTTTAATTTTCAGGAGAATTGGACAGCCAAAATCAAACATTCCCGTCCCCTTTGTCTACTATAGAACTTATACGCAAACAGTTACAGCTTCACCAAAGCACACAGACAATATCGAAAAAAAAACTTGAAAAGAACACCCTATTTTTGCTTCTAAAGATTCAGCAATGTTCAAGTCGCCTCAAATGCTGTTACCATAAACGTTTTACGATTTCCAATGCTCTGTAGACACATTCTTAAACATAGTTTAATCGTATGCCAAATTATAGGAAATCTCTTGTTTTTAATTTCCTTTTTTTATCTTCTATAATATTGAAAAAGGACATCGAGTCCTGCTACGTTTAACTTTGACGAACTTCTCTTTATAAAACGTTTGTATAGGTATCTCTACCAGACCTTCCCAGAAAACCACATGTCATATTTCCATAGGCTATTGAGGTCTTTTTATTAGAGTATATTACCTCTTGTATTTAAAAAAGGCGTATAAGAATAAACGATATGCGTCGCAAAAATAGCCAAGTGTCCCGCTTAAAAAAGAAAAAAAAATTCAAATAGAAATTTTTTCACAGAACAGTAAAAGGTCGTAATAAAACTGGAGACGAATAGAAATAATGTGATGCAATAATTAAAACAGCACACTATTTCCATACTGGTTGTCAAAGGAGCATATCAGCATTTTCTCAGAGGCGGCTGAGGGTATTAAGCTGAAACTTTTAGGGCATATTTAGGAGGATGCTCGAAAACTGCTCCAAGGGCAGCAAGCCTCTCCCCCATCCACTTTATTTAAATCCTCCTCCCCAACACTAATCAAACTTAAAAAAAATACATTGAATCAAAATAGTCGAAATGTCTAATAACTATGCCAGTGGAGGTATTAAGATTCCCCCCCCCTACAGCCTCTGGGCTAAGTATTGTAAATAATTTATTTTGCCCATAGTTTATATAAATGACTTTTCATTGTGAAAAGAGGAATGTTTAGTTTGGGAGTGGGTAAAGGTGTTAAGTTGAAACTTCTGGGAATGTTAAGGGGCTGCTAATCTAAATCAGTTGTTACATCATGCACCCAGGATAGCAATAGGGTTATCTGCAATATCT
Source organism: Alatinidae sp. Z8VKAUB7J3 (assembly GCA_010016025.2). NCBI lineage: Eukaryota > Metazoa > Cnidaria > Cubozoa > Carybdeida > Alatinidae > Alatinidae sp. Z8VKAUB7J3. The sequence continues at coordinate 41,966,626 of JAAAKM020073195.1, read as the reverse complement.
TTGGAATGATTAAGGGTGTTAACTTGAAAAATTCAGGGCCACTACTGCTACTGCTACTGCGGTTGCAAATGCGACTGGTTGTGACTGCAACTTTGACTACTTCCGACTGCGACAATTTTCACCTGCAACTGTGACAGCTTGCAGCTGCGACTAGGTATAGTTTTGACTAATTTCGGAATGTAGAGGGAGATGCTGAAAATAAAAAAAAATAAAAACAGACTATGTACATGCTGATTGTCAAAAGGACGCATTAGCAAATTCTCACTATCGGCTGAAGGAATTGAGTTGAAACTTTCAGGGCACATTGAACCGTGGTTGGAGGGCAAAGGGCCTCCTTTGTCCTTTTCGTTCCTCCTAATCACTGATCCAAATTATGAATTAGCCACTTTCGTTCAAAATAGCCAAAAGGTCTAATAACAATGCCTCTGGGGATGCCGTACCCCTCAGAGCTCCATGCAAGATTTATCGTTGGGAGAGAAGGGAAAGTTTGATCCTGAGTGTGTCCGAAAAGGCTAAGGATGTTAAGCTGAAATATCAGGGAATGTCGATGAAGATGTTAAATTAAACCAGAAGACACTATTTAAGGTAAAAAAAAAAAGACGGTAAAAGATGCGGCACTAGACTCTAAAGTCTAAACATGCGGTGCTGATCTTCGTTTCATTGCCCTTCGGACAGGAAGTTCAATGAGGGGAGGGGGTATATTCTATGCTTTCGCACACTCTTCCTGTTTACCTTCCATAGATTTCTCCAGGTGCCCATTTTAGGTTATGTCTTCAATATATTAAAAGCGGCTAATGGATATGAACTTTACACCTTCAGGACTACTACTATTGCTACCGCTGTGACTGCAACTGCGACTACTTGAGATTTTGACTATTTCTGACTTCGACTAAAATTATTTGGGACTACTTGCAAGTTTCACTACTTGTGACTTCGACCAGCTCTGCTTTAGACTGGGACTGCGGCTGCGACTACTTGTGACGGCAGCTACTACCACTCGTGACTGTGGCTGTGAATATTTGTGTCATCTAATGCGACTAATTTGACTATTGATCTTAGGAACAGCTATGTATGTCAAGTTGAAACTTTCAAAGAATACTAAGAGAGATATTAAATAAAATAAAAAGATACTACATGTATCCAGGTTGTCGTAATGACATATTTTCACATTTCAGGAAGATTACGTTTTCTTTCAGACCACGTAGCTCATCGCTCTTACCGTTTACAGCAGCTTCTGTTAGGACACGTGTTGTCTCCTGGAACGATGCCGCAGAAATGAACGACTCAGTCGCTAGTGACGCTTTAGTAATACCCATTAGCTGAATTTCAAACTTCGCTGGGATCTTACCTTGCTTCTCAAGTTCACGGTTAGCAATGTTAACGCGTGCAACTTCAGCTTGCTCGCCTGCTAGGAACTCAGTGTCACCACCGTCGATGATGATACACTTACGCAGCATCTGACGAACAATCGTCTCAATGTGCTTATCGTTGATCTTTACACCCTGTAGACGGTATACTTCCTGAACTTCGTTCGTGATGTAGTTTGATACATCAGTCACGCCACGTAGACGTAAGATGTCATGTGGAGACTCAGGACCGTCGGCAATTACTTCACCTTTCTCGATGCTCTCACCTTCGAATACGTTGATTTGACGCCACTTAGGAATCATCTCTTCGTAGTGATCACCCTCTTTCGGTGTAATCGTCAGACGCTTCTTACCTTTAGTTTCTTTACCGAAACCAATGGTACCTGAAATCTCAGCAAGAATCGCTGGCTCTTTCGGCTTACGTGCTTCGAACAAGTCAGCTACTCGAGGTAGACCACCCGTGATATCACGAGTCTTCGAGCTCTCTTGCGGAATACGTGCAATTACGTCACCGGTCTTAGCTTCAGTACCTTCGCTTACTTCAATAGTGGTAAAGCTTGGTAGACGAATTTCTTGTAAACCAACTTCTTCGATTTCAAGAATTAACTTCGGCTCCTTCGCATTAGCAAGTGCTAAGTCTTTAACAACGATACGAGAAAGACCTGTTAGTTCGTCTTGCTGCATCTCAGTGTTACTGTCGTCAACATCGGCAAAGCTGATCTTCGCATTACGTTCAACCACGATTGGGTGTGAATGCGGATCCCAGTTAGCAACGATTTCACCAGACTTAACTTCAGCACCGTCTTGAATAGTAAGTACAGCACCGTAAGGTAGTTTATAACGCTCTTTCTCACGACCAAACTCATCGATTACCGTAAGTTCGGTTGAACGAGAAACAATAACAATCTTGCCATCAGTATTAGTTACATACTTCGCGTTGTGTAACTTCATGTGACCGTTGTTCTTAACCTGAACACTGTTCTCAGCAGATGCTCTTGATGCCGCACCACCGATGTGGAACGTACGCATGGTAAGCTGTGTACCTGGTTCACCGATTGACTGAGCAGCGATTACACCGACTGCTTCACCTGGGTTGATGATGTGGCCACGTGCAAGGTCACGACCGTAACACTTAGCACAAACACCGAAGTCGTTGTCACAAGTGATTACCGAGCGAACCATGATTTGGTCAACTGAGTTAGCTTCAAGCATGTCTACTAACGCTTCGTCTAGAAGAACGTTACGCTCTACTAGCACTTCGTTAGTACCTGGCTTAAGTACATCTTCTGCTACCACACGACCTAGTACACGCTCGCGTAGTGGTGCAACAACGTCACCACCTTCGATGATGGCGGTGAGATGCAGACCTGCATCCGTACCACAATCGACATCGGTGATCACCACGTCCTGCGCAACATCCACAAGACGTCGAGTCAGGTAACCGGAGTTGTGAAGACTACGGTACAAGGACAGAGATCGTACCAGCGGGAAAAAAACCGTTTACCGGAAGGGCATTAAAATTCAAGCTACCCAGCGGACAGATCATGTATCTGTATGCCGAGAAAGAATTTGTCGATACATCGGTTGGATTCAAAAACCCCAAACCCTGGTCAGAAGAGACCAAAGGCGCCGCCGTCCACTGGTTGGATCATGCACTGCTGTCAGCGGAATTCGATCCTGAAAAAGACATTAACAAAGTCACTGAATCTACCCAGTTTATGATCGATGTGCTTGATTTTTATCTGGTCGAGCAGGTATTGGTTGGGCCGGATAACGAACATCAACTGGCGACCTGGTTATCACGCACGAACACACCACATGACATCGCCTTTGTTGCAGGGCCTGAAGCCGGTTTTCATCATTGCGCCTTTTTCCTCGACAGTTGGGATGATGTATTAAAAGCCGCTGACCTGATGGGTATGCATAACGTCAAGATCGATGTGTCACCTACACGTCATGGCATTACCCGCGGTCATACCATTTATTTCTTCGATCCCTCCGGGAATCGCAATGAGACATTCGGCGGATTAGGTTACCTGGCTCAAAGAGACAGGCCGGTTGTGACCTGGACAGAAGACGATATCGGTCATGCGATCTTCTATCACACTGGCGAATTAGTGGAATCTTTTACAACCGTTTTTACCTGATAGAAAGCGTCAGACAGAGTGACATCATTCGCCTTCTTTGAGAGTAAAAACACTAAATGATTGATCGTTAAGAAAATATAAAATATCGACATTTTTAAAAATATCGATATAATTAATTCTTAATAGGTTTAAATTTAGCTAGATCTGCCCTTGGTCTGGGCAGAAAAGAAGGGGGATATTTCTATGTCTATGAATGGTGTATTACGTCCAGGACATGTGTGTTTGCGTGTTCTGGATATGGAAGAGGCCCTGATCCACTACAAGGACAGGCTTGGATTATTGGAATCCGATAGAGACGATCAGGGACGTGTCTATTTAAAAGGCTGGGATGAACGAGATTGGTTCTCAGTCGTTCTGCGTGAAGCGGATACCACCGGTATGGATTTTATGGGCTTCAAGGTCGATAGTAAGGAGAGCCTTGATAAGTTTGAAGCGCGTTTAAAAGAATGTGGCAGTACCACTGAACGAATACCTGCCGGAGAGCTTAACCACTGCGGTGAAAGAGTCCGTTTCAGCTCTCCCACCGGACATTTCTTTGAGTTATATGCCGATAAAGATTACCTGGGCAATAGTATGGGCCTGGTAAATCCTGATCCCTGGCATGAGGAAGTGCAAAAAGGAATGGCAGCACAACGCTTTGATCATTGCTTGTTATATGGTCAGGACATTGATGGCACCGCGAAATTATTCGAAGATGCTTTGGATTTCAAACTGGCCGAACAGGTAATGGACGGCGATCTACGTATTGCTGCGTTTATTACTTGTGGCATGAAAGTTCATGATCTGGCCCTGGTTCGACATAACGAAGACGGTAAATTTCACCACGCTTCCTTTCTACTAGGTTCCTGGGAAGAGGTGTTACGTGCCGCTGACATAATCGGTCGTTTCAAGATTTCACTCGACATTGGTCCTACCCGTCACGGTATAACGCGAGGACGTACCAGCCGATAACAACGCCCTCTTCGAAGCCATCTTCAATCGAGCCCATATTGGGATCGCGCTGGCCACAGACAACGGGACTTTTGCAAAAGTAAACAACGCCTTGTGCGACATGCTGGGCTACGATCGCGAGGCACTTTTGGCCCGTTCCATCCACACCATTACCCGTGGGGAAGACTCGGAAAAGAGCGACGAAATCAAGCAACAGCTTGAAACGGGCAAGGCAGGTCACATGCAGCTTGAGAATCGCTACATTCAAAAGAATGGCGATGTTATTCATGCGATCACCGGCGTCTCACGGCCCGACAAGCCACTCGGCCCGAAGAAAGCACAGCACCTAATCCATATCCAGGACGTCACCGATCTCAAGAAGGCTGAACGCAAAGCCATCGAGAGCAGCAAATTCAAATCGCAATTCCTGGCCCACATGAGTCACGAAATCCGGACGCCGCTCAGTGGTCTTCTGGGGATGATCGATCTGGCACGCGGCACCGAACTCACGGATGAGCAGCAACACTATCTGGGTAGCGCCCGGCATTCTTCCGAACAGCTGATGCTGCTCATCAATGACATCCTGGATCTCTCCAAGATCGAAGCGGGCAAACTCGAAATCGTCACCAACGCTTTCGACCTCAGGGCCTCAGTCGAGAAGATGATGCCGGGCTTAGCTCTCCGAGCTCATGAAAAGAATCTCGAAATTGCCTATCGAGTAGATGACTCCCTCCCGGATCGTTTGGTCGGTGATTGGAATCGCATCAACCAGATCTTTTCCAACTTGATTGGGAACGCCATCAAGTTCACGCAGAAGGGACAAATCGTGCTCGAACTGAAGCGGGATCGAGGACGCTCGGAAAACACCGGCACCGAAGGCGCCATCCAGGGCTCAACAAAGGTCATGCTCGTGGGCACGGTGAGCGACACCGGAATCGGGATCCCCAGCAACAAGTTGCGCGATATCTTCGAAGCCTTCAATCATGCCGACAGCTCGATTCCCCAGAAATACGGAGGCACGGGGCTGGGTCTGGCCATTACCCAGGAACTCATCAACCTCATGGGCGGCCGCATCTCGGTCGATAGTGAAGTGGGCTCGGGCAGCAAATTCACCATTCAAATTCCCTTGGAAGCCCTGCCGCACGACCTCACCGGGGGTAGCGTGGCGACCGAACGCAACTTCGAGAATCTCCGGGCTCTCATTCTCGATGACAATGCCACAAGCCTAGAGCTAATTTCCCGGGTACTCTCGAAATGGAAGATCCAACCCACTGGGTTTGCCGACGCGCAGGCGGCCCTCTCGTTCTTGGAAAACCAACCGCCGAACTTTGAGAAATACGATCTCTGTTTTGTCGATAGTCGTATCCCTGGAAACGAAGCTCTTGAACTTCCAGAAAAGCTCGGCGCTTACCTCAAGCATCGAGATCGCGTCGTCATGCTCCTCTCCTCCCCCAACCGCGAGCGGGAGACCAAACGATGCCGCCTACACGGCCTACCAAACCAACTCCTCAAACCGGTTTCCGTCCCCCAACTCGGGGCAATGCTCGACCAACTTCTTGGCGAAGCCGCCACCCCAGCCTCCTCTGCAGAACAACAAGCCCTCCGGATCCTGCTCGCGGAGGACAGCCCCATTAACTCCGAAGTGGCGCTCTCCAGGATATATTTCAGAATGTGTCCTTGAACTGACAACTAGCCTACTTTCAAAGACAGCAAGAAGCCCCTTCAGCTAGAACTCTATGAACATTTACTTATAAAACCTCATGTTAAAATATAATTACTATGACTAGACCTTTATCCTAGCAGATAATCTACTTCAACAGCATTCAAGATTTGACTTAATTCTTCTGAAAAAAAAAAAATACTTTCCACTTATTTTTCTATCCGAACAAGATCGTAATATCTTTAAGTAGTTTTTACAGGAAAAGGCAGGTAGCACTAATTACTAATGTTTTGTGGCAAGTCCAGACAATAGTTTTCTGATGAAAATAGCACACCATAACCTCTATAGCTATTGCTATTTTGATGAAGCTGATGGTGAACAGTCTGGAGTTTGCAAGGTAAGAAGGTTCGACTATGTATTTAGTATCACGAGTGTCATTCAGCAGCATATCGACAAATATTTGCAAGGAGCAGTTTGAATAACGAATTATATACCTTTAGATTTAGTTGTCATAATAAATTTACCATTTGATACAGTTTTGTTTTCCTTTACATAATAGGACCAACAGTCATTCCAAGTCATTTTAAACTTCCTAAAGTAACCAACTTTTTTACAGAAGTCTTTATTTTCATGAATTTTGTCGTTGTTAATATGCACACCACTTAGCATATTGAAAACTTCTCTTGATCTTACGTGACAGCTGTGAAATTAGTGTAAACTACTTATGCTAATTAATAAAGTCAGTAGAACTATTTATTGAATAAAGGGTATCCCATCTTGCAAGAGTGGTTACTTCAGCTGGCAACAAATAACTGTCAACCTTTTATCCACTAGAAAAATTCTAGCTGATCTTTTCCCAGTCCTGTATTTACATTCGGGTATGCACATAGTGAATACACTTCTCTCTTGATGAATACATTTCAAATTAACAGAAAAAAGGAAATATGATAGCTCTAGATCTAAAAAGCCAGAATTAAAGCCCTGGGCCTCATCTTAACCTGAGCTCCAGACTGTTTTTCACGCTGCAAATTCTGTCAAGGATCGAGTCTGATGAACCACACCAAAAGTTCAATTCAAGGAAAATGAATTAACAGAGTGAAAAAGCACATGAGTAAATGGGTTCACAAAAAATTTTCTGGAGGAACTCATCAATGAAACATAAAACATGTAAGCTCTTTAGGGTGAGACCAGTCAGAACTACAAAAATGGGAACACTCAATCAAAAACCTGAAAGCACTTTTTTTTTAACAAGCTACTTTGCTTGGGTAATGAAGCAAGAAATTGTTACAGATTAATAAAAAGAAGTAAAGTTTCTCACTAATTCATATCTGTACAGTTCCATAGCTTTTTTTCTCACTTGTCTTAAAATCCTACCGATTTTTATGGATGTGGTGAGCAGAAGTTCGATAAGATTGAACTCAGCTCAAATAGGATTCAAAAGAGCTGAACCGCCTGAAGTAAGGTCTTAGACTTAATCCAGGTAAGGGTTCAGTGTCTGAACGCCGTTCATGGATAATAGAGCTCATATATACACCTGTTTTCATCATAGTTTATCACATTTTGCGAATATAAATATACCGTCATTATAGCATAACAATAGAAAGGGACAAAAGCGGGCTCACAGAACCGAAGTACTTGAAAGTCCTTAAGAATTTATTGGTACTTGAGAGCTTCAAGTACCTATTAAGTAGTACTTGAAGTACTTCCCAACACTGCTACCTACTCAAGTTACAAGAATTATAAGGAAAACAATGTAACGACCTTTTTTAGCTGTAATATAGCTGGATTACGAAGGATGAAGAGTTGTAAAACTTACTTTGGTTTAATCCCGAAATTTTCTTTTCAGCGTTTTGATTAAGCTGAACAAGCTTTTGCCGTTTCAAGTCGATTTCTTCCATCTAAAAAAGAATCAGATAATTTGATAATTCTTTTAACCATGCTGCCTTTGCAACAGAAAACACAACCAAAATATGGCTCGTTATCTTCAAAGGCAAAAATGAAGAAAAAATACGCATGCAAGAAAACAGGATATAGTGGCCCTAGTTCCATCATTAGGCATTCTAAAACATACCAAATTTCTTTTATTGGTACTGAAAGGCCTAGATTTTCAAATAGTTACGAAATGCCGTTAGTTTCAAGCAAAACTGAAAGTTGAAAGATAAAATATCAGCTGAAGTTAAAAAGGAATTATTAAAGATTGCCTATTGACCTGTGATGATACAGGCTAATATTAACATATATTACGGTATATTTTTGTTACAAATATACCCATGTCAGGTTAGCCTCGCACGACCCACTTACCCAATGTTTCTTTATTTTTATTTGTTCATTTGTTAAATGAGTCATTTTTTGTTATCACCATTATCATTACAACATGCACAGGTATATGTTCTTCGTTATTATACCCAATTTTACAAGCCCAGCTCACCGTTGGAGGTTAATGTTTTCTGTAGCTTTAAATAGATAAATAAAAACAGCTGCAACGATGACAGAACCATCCTCAGAGAAATAAAAAAGGAAACAGAAAAATCTTCACAAAACAAAGAGTTAAAAAATTGCTAGATGTTCCAGTCACAGTCAAACTGGCAAAATTAAACCTGTTACTGAATTTTTTTCATAAAATTTCATCGCACTTTCACTATTCCAAATCAACAGTTAAAATTGAGAAAATCCATTCCAAATTTTTAAATTACATTCATTTAGAGCATGTACATCTAAATCAATGTAATATTGTGTACAATAAGCTGTTAAAGTCATTGGACGTTTATATATAATAAAAATTCGTTTGAGCCATAACTGAAACAAAATATCTTATGCCACATTCAGAGAATAATGATCAGTCTTGTTATTAGGTGAGGCTTCTCATTCTACTTTTCAGCATTCTTAGCTTAGACACTCAAACCTTTTTTATTAAGAATCTAGATATACCCATGAAGAAAAATAGAAGCAGAAAATAAGAGAAATAAAACAGATGGCACTGTCAGATGGCACAGAAGACCTAAACACCACAATGTAAGGTAAAATAAACAAAGTTTTCTACAAATCTCTACAAATGGAAAAAAAAACTTTAAAATTGAATGTCTTCTTTGATATTGATTTGCACCAATAATAGGATTTACTCAATAGCAAGAATGTTGTCCCATCATAGTTGCTTATATAAATACATTGTTTCAATTCACTTACCAGTTTCAGACTCCTATTAGGGACTTCCAATTTATCAGCTATCCCAGTCAAAATATCAATTTTTGCTGCCTCTACTTTTATGAGGTACAAGGGTAAAACTGGTGCAAACAGTATTACTGGCTTTCATATAAAGTGAATATACCACTTGATGCCTTCTTATATGGTAACTGAAGCACCTGTGAGAGAGGTTTGGTGTCCACAAGCCGTAACAGGAATATTGTTGTGGGAACAATACTGCATAATTTGGCAAACTTCGCGGGCGTCCTTGGGCCTGACTAGACCTTCGGGGATGGCATGACACAGAGCGTCGTTGCTGTAACCTTCGAGAATATCCTGATCCCGAATAATGCTCGGGGCTTGTAAAACGGTGGTTTCATTCATGACACCTGTCCTAAACCGAGAAGGCTTGGGTTATTGGTTCAAATGTTTGATGAGTTTCGGCAGTACCTGGTTCGACGGTCCTTTGTCGAATAGCTTGCCCTGTTCATCATATACGATTAAATAAGGTAAATCTTTTATTTGAAAATGTTTGGCTAAATCGGATTGCCAGTCCACAAGATCCAACTTTTTTACCGCCATTCGCTGATCATAAACACCACTTAAGTCGGCAAGGCTGAGGTCTAACTTTTTACAAGGAGGGCACCAATCCGCATAGAAGTCAAAAACAGTCACCGCATTCTTTGCCAGATGGGATTCTAAGTTCACCACTTCCCCTTTGCTGATAATGGGGAAATCTGCAGGTGAGATTGCCTTCTGAAGTGTAGTTGGGTTATCGCAACCTACAGCAAAAAAAAGGCATAGCAATAAAATCCAACGCATTTTCGCTCCTTTTCGGCCCAACCACCGAAAGGTTAGCCTAACATAATGAGGATTTCATAGGATGACAAGATTTACCGTATTTTTCGGATTGTTTGCCCAGGGTGGAGGGGATTTCCTCGGTGGAGGTTTTCGGGGAGAAAACCATTGGCTTCCCGAAAGGAAAGGATCTCTTCCTTCCATTGGTTGACAGCGGGGCGAACCGCCTCAAAACGGTTTCTGGCTGCGCCATTTTCCAAGCTCAATTCCAAAGCCCGGCAATGAAGGGCCTGGCGGCGCAAGATCCAATCGCAAGCATAGTTCTCAAATCGTTTGGATTGAATCCAATGGAGGAATAGTTGAGGGTTCGGGTGGTATTTTTTGTCACCGACGATGGGAAATCCCTCCCCAGCTAATTGAGCTCTCAATTGATGCGTTCGGCCTGTTTTCGGTTCCAACTCCACCAGTGAGAATTGAAGGAAATAGTTCACGCCTACAATTTTGGTGACACAAGCCTTGCCCTCTTGAGCAGGTACGAACTTGGTGTGAATTACGGTGTCGGGTTCCAATTTCGTCGCCAGGGTTTCCGGCTCTTTGGGAAACCTGCCCCACACCATGGCCTGGTAAGTTTTGCGGACCTTCTGTTCCTGGAACTGGCTTTGAAAAAAGCTTCGCGTCGCTGGTCTTTTGGAAAAACCAACCAGGCCCGAGGTTTCCAGATCGATTCGGTGAATGGGTGTTAATTTTGGGTTGTTGCTTTCTTTTCGGAGCAGATGAAGCAGGCTATGCTCGTAAAAAGAACCTCCTGGCGTGATGGGAATGCCGGCTGGCTTGTCGACGATCAAAAGTTCTTTGTTCTCAAACACAACGGGTCGGTCCATAGGAATATCTGGCTCGATCCACGGTGGTTTTTGAAAAATTAAGCCCATCGGAGCCCCTAGACCATCAATTAACACTGAATATTCCTAGAATATAAATTATATCTGAAAAGTAAATATTCTTTGTATAAAAAAATCCCTGGAGTTTCCCCCTTTTTTACTGTATTCATTATAAAGTATACAATAATGCCGAATGTAATTACATGACAACACCCTAATTCGAAAGCTCATTTAGTAAGCTTAAGAAACATTAGCAGCTGAAGGAAAAAAATCTGAAAATTATACTGTCAAGGAAAAGGGAACAGAATATTTGGTATATTGTTTTTGGAATCATTAAATGAGTATTTGGGGATTCTATGTGAAACGTAGGATACATTTCGGTTTTAGCCCTTTTTTAAGTATCTTTACACCAAGTCCTTTTCTATATTGCCTAATATTAAAAATCTTTTGTTTATTTATTAGCGAATTAGCAGAAACCAATTTATGAAGAAAAAAAATCGTTAAAAACGGTTTTAATGGAATTCCATATGGATACCTGCGAGAATCTCAGTATTGCGTAGGCTACACATCTACAAATCACAAGCCTAAACTTTCTTTTTGTAATTTATATCAAATAGAATACTTAGACCTTTACGTTTTGTATGACTTTGAAATGATACTACTATTAGTACAACTAACAAGTCCCTGCAGCACCAATCCACCTGAGGCCAACGCAGCTGAGAATGCTCCTTCTCCATACTAGTCTATTCAAAGCTTGACTCTGTATCCCCCTTATGTAGCTCTAACGTAAATTATTTTTTTATGACCCCTCCTGTTTTATGTTTGGTCTTAGATGGATGACTAAATACCCTAAACTTTTGCAATCTGTCATCCTTTGTTCCCGAAATCTGGCCTAGCAATCTTAAACTTCTTATAGCTCTGGAAAGTGGGCCCAAACCATATTTCTATACAAATTACTTTTTGATATACAGTCAGTAATACAAGTATCTAAATCATTCTTAAACAATTCCCTTAGAAGATATTTAATAAATCATTCACTGTCTTTAAAAGTGCCACCATTTGCGGGCCATACATGACCACTGTCATAACCCTGGCTTACAGCAATCTAATCCAAGTTCCAACACTTGTCTTTTTATTCCTTCAAAGTATTTTTGAACTGTGAAGAAACACCTTTCACCTTGCCTGTTCTTTCTCTTACATGTTCACTACATTAAGGATCAGTATTACTTACTAAGGTAAGTAATACTGTTCAGTTGGTCTATTTTTTCATTACACAAGCCCTACCTCAGCATCCTAAATGATTTCTAGTCTGAACAACTTGTTGTTCTTACTATTAATTTTCAAATATAGTTTCTTATACCCTGAACTTCCAAAACTTCAAAAAGTTCATTTCAATTTTTTGACGTTTTTATTTCGGACACACTAATGACCAGGATAGTCTGACTATAGATGAGAGTTTTAATCATCCTTAACCCTTCTATTTAATACACTGTTCTCCTATAGCCTTAGCTGTAAGTAGTGAAGGGGACAGTACATCCATGAGAGCTCACACCCATCAAATCTCGATCCGGACAGTTTATTTTAGAAACTTCATCAAGACCCAGGTGTTATTAATTTTCTTCAAGATGCAGGTGTTTGTGACACCATTGGGAGCGTTTGCGTCAAGATGCAAGCTTAGATGTTACCTGATAGAAAAGACCATCCCAAGAGCGACAATTCTAGGAACAACATTGGCTGCTGTTCTCTATATCATTTGCACCATCGTGATTATGGGAGTGATTCCCGTCCCGCAGCTAAGAGAGTCGGCGGCTCCATTTGCCGATCTAGCTGGCAAGATTTTTGGAGAATGGGGAAAGTTTGCCATGGGAGCCGTTGCAGTGATCTCTTGCTTGGGAGCCTTGAACGGTTGGATTTTATTGACAGGGCAAATTCCTTTAGCGGCGTCGAAAGATAACCTTTTCCCCAAGAAATTCGGAAAAGTTTCGAAGAACCGAGCCCCTGTGTTTGGGGTGGTCTTTTCGTCAATACTCGTGAC
>JAAAKM020073195.1:41706159-41946041 GCA_010016025.2 Alatinidae sp. Z8VKAUB7J3 | reverse complement strand
ATGATGCCCAAATTGGACGGATTGAAAGCCACCCAACAGATCCGCACATTAGCGAATGGAGACATACCTATTTTGATGCTGACAGCGAGGGATACTGTGCCGGATAAGTTACATGGTTTTGATTCTGGCGCAGATGATTATATTGTAAAACCCTTTGATATTTCAGAAGTCTATGCACGGATCCAAGCCCAGTTTCGCAAGTCCTCCAAAAGCTATCATCATGTTCTTTCTGTCCAGGGTATCAAATTGGATCAAAATCAGAGGGTTAAAATGAATCTCATTTTAAGAAAATCTTTGATTATTTAAGTAACTTAGGTTTTAGTTTTGAGAATTAAGAACACACACCGTTAAGATACATCTGATCTAGTAAAATAGTTGATAATTTAAGAAATTGGGGTCTTAGTTTTGACAAATATACAAACGGTTGAGATACATCTGATATATTATACAAATTTAGGATATCTTAAGAAACTTGGGATTTAGTTTTGATTAATAAGAATACAAACGGTTTAGACACATCTTATTTATTAAACCTATTTGATCATATAAGAAATTTTGGTTTTAGTTACGACAAATAAGAAAACCCACGGTTAAGATACATCTGATCTATTAAAAATATTTGATCATTTAAGGACCTCCAAGTTTAATACATTTAAGGATATCAAGGTTAATATACATTTGATTTATGAAAATTATTTGATCATTTAAGAAACGAGGGTTTTAGTTTTGACAAACAAGAACAAACACACATTTAAGATTCATCTGGCTTATTAAAAAAATATTTGACAATTTAAGAAATTGGATTTTAGTTTTGACAAATAAGAATAAACACGGTTAAGAAACATCTGATATTAATAATACTTGATCCTTTAAAAAACTGGGGTTTTAGTTTTGACAAATAAGAACACATATCGGTAAGAAAGTGGTGATTTATTAAACATATTTGATCATTTAATAAAGTTGGGTTTTAGTTTTAACAAATATGAATACAAATGGATACTGATTTATCAAAATATTTGATCTTTTAAGAAGCTTGGGTTTCAAATTTTATAAATAAGAATACTCAAGGCTTAAGATACATCTTATCTATTGAAAATATTCGTTTATCTTAGGAGCTTGGGTTTTAGTTTTGATAAATTAGAATACATATGGTTAAGATACACCTGATTTATTAAAAATGTTTGATCATTTAAGAAATTTATTTGTTGTGTATATCTATTTGTTGTGTATATTTGTATAAGAATACTCTCGGTTAAGGTACATCTGATTTATAATTAAAATTTGATCATTTAAGATACTTGGGTCTTAGTTTTGACAAATAAGAATACAAATGGTTGAGATGCATCTGATATATTAAAAATATTTGATAACTTAAGAAACTTGGGATTTAGTTTTGACAAATAAGGACAAAAGGGTTAAGATACATCTAATTTAGCAACATATATGATTATTTAAGAAATTTGGGCTTTACTTTTGAGAAATGAGAGCACAAACTTTTAAGATATATGTGATATATTAAAAATATTTGATAATATATGAAATTTGGGTTTTAGTTTTGAAAAATAAGAACACAAAAGGTTAAGATACATCTGATTTATTATAAAATGTATGATCTTTTAAGGAACTTGGGTATTAGCTTTGATAAATATGAATCCACAGAGTTAAGATGCATCTGATTTATTAAAAATATTTTAAAATTAAAAAAACTTGGGCTTTACTTTCGACAAATAAGAATACATACGGGTAAAATACATCTGCTTTATCAATAATATTTGATCATTTAAGAAACTTAGGTTTTATTTTAACTAATAAAAACAAACACGGTTAAGAAATATCTTACCTATTAAAAATTTTGATCATTTAAGAAACTTAGGTTTTATTTTAACTAATAAAAACATACGCGCGCAACGAGACCGATGTTGCCCTGGCGGTCGCCGAGGGCCGGGCCGACGCCGGCCTCGCGGTTTCCACGGCCGCGCGTCAGTATCGGCTCGACTTTCTGCCGCTGCTAAGCGAGCGTTTCGATCTGGCCGTCTGGCGCCGCCATGTCTTCGAGCCGCCCTTTCAGGCGCTGCTGGCCTTCTGCCGCACGCCCTCCTTCGAGACCCGCGCCGAAGAGTTGGGCGGCTACGATGTCTCGGGCCTGGGGCGGGTCCACTACAACGGGCCCTGAACCATCGGGCGGGGTCGGCCTCAGGATTCGCCGCTGCCCCTGGCGTTGGGGAAAAAGAGCTGCTGCCCGTCGAGCTTGTAGCCGGCGATCGCCGACTGGCCGGAGCTGGAGCGCAGCCAGTCGATGAAGCGCTGACCGGCCGCGGCTTTGACGTGCGGATGGGCCGCCGGGTTCACCAGCGTGACGCCGTACTGATTGAACAGCCGCCGGTCGCCCTCCACCAGGATCTCGAAATCCCCCTTGTTCTTGAAGGCGATCCAGGTTGCCCGGTCGGTCATGGTGTAGGCCGCCATGGCGCCGGCGATGTTCAGGGTCGCGCCCATGCCCGAGCCGGTCTCGCGGTACCAGGTCCCGCTGGCCGCCTCCGGATCGAGCCCGCTGTCGCGCCACAGCGACAACTCTTTCTTGTGGGTGCCGGAATCATCGCCGCGCGAGGCGAAGGGCACGTCCGCGGCCGCGATCTTTCCGAGCGCCGCGGCCACGTCGCTCAGGCCGGCGATCCCGGCGGGATCGCTCCGCGGCCCGACAATCACGAAGTCGTTGTACATGAGATCGAAGCGCTCGACTCCGAAGCCTTCGGCAATGAATGCCTCCTCGGCCTCTCTGGCGTGCACCAGGAGCACGTCGCCGTCGCCGTTGCGGGCGTTGCGGATCGCCTGGCCGGTGCCGACCGCCACCACCCGAACCTCGATCCCGGTGCGCTCCGAGAAGGCCGGCAGGATGTGGTCGAAGAGGCCGGAGTTCTGTGTCGACGTGGTCGACTGGACGATGATGAAGGTTTCGCCCGCCTGGGCCGCCAAGGTCCCCAGCAGCATCAGCGTCACGGCCACCGCCAGGGACTTCGCCCTTATCGCGAGACGTCGCGCGTTCATCTTGGACCCTTCACGCAAACTCGAATCTGCGTCAGAGTGTGCTTCTTCCGGTTTCGATTCAACACCGGAAATAACACGTAATATCACCTAAAAACGCACTACTCAGATGCATTACCTTCGGCATCGAGCTCGGCGAAGACTTTGCGGGCGATGCGGAAACACTCGACCCCGGCCGGGATGCCGGCGTAGACCGCGATCTGCGTCAGGATGGCCTTGAGCTCGTCGCGTGTCAGGCCGTTCTTGATGGCGCCGCGGAAGTGCAGCTCCCATTCGTGCATGCGTCCGAGGGCGGCGATCATGCCCAGGTTCAGCAAGCTGCGCTGTTTCTTGTCGAGGGTCTGATCGCCCCAGCAAGTGCCCCAGCAGTACTCGGTCACCAGCTCCTGGAAGTCCCGGCTGAATTCGTCGGCCTGGCCGAGGGATTTCTCCACATAGGCGGCGCCCAGCACGGCCTTGCGGGCGGCCAGGCCTTTGTCGAAGCGGTCTTTGTCCATCGCCGAGCCCTCGGCCGCCGGTCTCGGCCCGGCCGCGGCGCCTGTCCGTGACCGAGGTCGAAACCTGGATGCGCGATCCCTACGCGCTCTACGCCCGCAAGATCCTGCGCCTCGCTGCTCTCGAGCCGATCGACGCGGATCCCGGCGCGGCCGAGCGCGGTGTTCTGATCCATCGCGCGCTGGAGCTCTTCGTCGAGAGCTTCCCCCGTGATCTGCCCGACGATCCCGAATCCGCGCTCTTGGAAATCGGTGGCCAGGTCTTCGCGCCGCTGCGGGCAACGCCGGCGGTCTGGGCCTTCTGGTGGCCCCGCTTCAAGCGCATTGCCCGCTGGGTCGGCCGGCTCGAAGGCGCCCATCGTCGCGCGCTGGTTCACGCCTGGTCCGAGGTTTCCGGAGGCCTGACCATCGAGGCCGACGAAGGCCCCTTCCTGCTCACCGCCAAGGCCGATCGCATCGATCAGCAGGCCGATGGCTCGCTTGTGGTGATCGACTACAAGACCGGATCCGTGCCCAGCGGCGGGGACGTCGGCCGCGGCGCCGCGCCGCAGTTGCCGTTGGAAGCGGTGATCGCTGCCACCGGCGGCTTCAAGGGCGTTCCGCGATCGCAGACGGCGGAGCTGCACTACTGGCGCCTCACCGGCGGTGAGCCGGCGGGCGAGGTCAGGCCGCTCAGGGATCCGGCGGGCCTGGCCGAGCGGGCCTACGATGGTCTTTGCCAGTTGATCGAGCTGTTCGACGACGAGGCGACCGCCTATCGGGCCTTGCCCCGGCGGGATTGGGCGCCGGCCTATAACGACTATCTCCATCTCGCGCGCGCCAAGGAATGGGACCTTGGCGGTAGCGGCAGCGGCCCATGAGCAGCCCATGAGCAGCCGGGACCCGCGCCACGTCATCGAGCAGGCGGCCAGCCGCGCGCAGTTCCGCGCCGCCCGTCCGGATACCTCGGTCTGGGTCGCGGCCTCCGCCGGGACCGGCAAGACCAAGGTTCTGATCGACCGGGTCTTGAGCTTGCTGCTGGACGGCACGGCACCCGAGCGGATCCTCTGCCTGACCTTCACCAAGGCGGCTGCCGCCGAGATGGCCGTTCGTCTCGCGGTGGTGCTGGAGCGCTGGGTCGCCGGACCGGCCGCGGGACTTACCGAAGATCTGCGCCGCTTGACCGGCGCGACGCCGGACGCGGCCTTGCTCGATCGGGCACGGAGCCTTTTCGCGCGGGTGCTCGACGTGCCGGGTGGCCTCAAGATCCTCACCATCCATGCCTTCTGCCAGTCCCTGCTGGGCCGCTTCCCGCTGGAAGCCGGCGTCTCGCCCAACTTCCAGGTGCTCGAGGAACGCACCGCGGCCGAGATGCTGGCGGCCGCCCGCGAAGAGGTGCTCGGCCGCGCTCGGCGCGACGGCGAAGAGCTTTTGGCGGACGCGGTTGAACAGGTCAGCACCCAGTGTCACGACATGAGTTTCGTCGCCCTGATCCAGGAGCTGATCTACGAGCGCGCGCGCTTTGCCCGGGCACTGCAGCGCCATGGCGGCATGGCCGGCTTGAGATCCGCGGTCTTTGCCATTCTGGACTAACAGATAAACTGCCCAAATTTAAGAACGGATACCTTGAGTGATCGTTGAGACCAATAGACCTATTTGGATGTCTTCCCATGATCCACATGTCCAATAGTACCTACGTTTACGTGCGGTTTTGAACGCTCAAATTTGCTCTTTGCCATGACTAGTCCTTTACACTCTCACCAATATCACTTTTTATTAATAACCGCTTCAGCCACGTTTTTAGGTGCCTCAGCATAATGTTTAAATTCCATCGAATACGTTGCCCTTCCCTGCGTTGCCGATCTCAGTGCCGTGGAGTAGCCAAACATCTCAGCCAATGGCACTTCCGCGCGAATCAGTTTCATACCGGGAATGTCTTCCATACCCTGTATCATCCCACGTCTTGAAGACAAATCACCCACCACATTTCCCATGAACTCTTCGGGCGACTCGACTTCAACAGCCATCATTGGTTCGAGCAATACCGGGCTCGCTTTTCTCATACCATCCTTAAATGCGATGGACGCAGCCATTTTGAACGCATTTTCGTTTGAATCCACATCGTGATATGAACCGTCAAACAGCGTCACTTTTACATCCACAACCGGAAAACCCGCCAATATACCATTGGGCAAAGTTTCTTGCAAACCTTTCTCTACAGCGGGAATATATTCACGCGGCACCACACCACCTTTGATTTCGTCGACAAACTTAAAACCAGCACCCGCTTCGCTTGGTTCCATCTTGAGCCAGACATGGCCATACTGACCGCGACCACCGGATTGCTTGACAAATTTTCCTTCCACTTCGATCGGCTTTCGAATCGCCTCTCGATAGGCTACTTGCGGTGCACCAACGTTTGCCTCGACGCCAAACTCGCGCTTCATTCGATCAACAATAATTTCCAGATGCAACTCTCCCATACCTGAAATAATTGTTTGACCTGATTCTTCATCGGTACGCACTCTAAACGACGGATCTTCCTGTGCGAGGCGATTCAAGGCAATACCCATTTTTTCCTGATCGAGCTTGGTTTTCGGTTCGACCGCCACGTGAATGACGGGCTCAGGAAACTCCATTCTTTCCAACGTAATAATCGAATTCGTATCGCATAGCGTATCGCCCGTGGTTATCTCTTTTAACCCCACAGCTGCCGCGATATCACCGGCCCGAACTTCTTTGATCTCTTCGCGTTGATTGGCATGCATTTGCAGGATCCGACCGATTCTTTCTTTGCGCGATTTGACCGGGTTGTAAACCGTATCGCCAGAATTGACCACGCCCGAATAGACTCTGAAAAAGATCAGTTGACCAACATAAGGGTCAGTCGCGACCTTGAAGGCCAATGCAGAGAATGGTGCGCTATCATCCGATTTTCGCTGCTCTGTATCGCCATTTTCCTTGACGCCTTGAATAGCCAAAACATCGGTTGGTGATGGCATATAATCGATCACGGCATCCAGCATCGCCTGCACACCTTTATTTTTGAATGCCGTACCGCACAGCATCGGCACGATTTCGTTGCCCACGGTTCTCAGGCGAATGCCTTCTTTAATATCCGGTATCTCCAAATTGCCTTCTTCCAGATATTTGTTCATCAACTCTTCATTTGCTTCAGCCGCAGACTCAACCATTTTTTCATGCCATTCCTGCGCTTCTGCTTGCATGTCTTCCGGTATGTCGCGCTCCTCAAATTTAAGCCCTCTACTTTCATCGTCCCAGTAAATTGCTTTCATCTTGACATAGCCTTGAAATTATTAGGTAAAAAAGAGGTTTCCAAATACATGATGTGAGGCTCAACCGCAAGAGCCCACAAATAAAAAAAATACAATGGAAATCGGCTTATTTATACAAATGATTTTTTGGACCAAATAATAAAGTCTAAGGTAGAATAGATTCTTCTGAATTTGTATGAAGGAATACATTTAACTTTCGGAAACAAAATCATATACTAGACATTATCATCCCTGGCAATTTATACCAAACGTGACTACAAACGCAACAAGAAAACATCCTTAAGAATTACTTTAATACCCATCTAATATCTAGCCTACTATTTATCCCACACCATAAAGTAAATGATTATAATAAATCAAAAATTTACCTCACGATATTGTGAGCAGCATCAGCAATATTTTGCAGGGTCATATACGCAACACGACTGACCGAGCTTCCATTTTCTCCAAGATCAAACAAAACTAGTGTGCCTTTATCTGACCTTGTATATAAAAGACGACGACTCTCGTCAATAACTATCTGCACAATTGGTTCATCTTCGTAGAAAGCAGCGTTGATAAAGGAAGGCAACAGAAATGAAATTGCGCTGCGTGAATGATTAATTTTCTTACACCGACGGCTGAACCATCCACTGTCAGACTACGAAAAGGAATGTTATTTAATATTAAAAGAAGAAAAAAGAATGCACTTCATACTTAAGCAAAGGTGATTACTTTCCATCCTTTGAAGGTTAAGGCGATTTGAAGAAGTTAGGTCGATACTTGCTAGCGTACTTTTTTTCTTTTAAATCGAAACTATCTTATAAGATACTGAAATTCTTTAGTAATATATTGGCAAGTGAACGATTAAACTATATAATTGGCAAGGCAATTAAACGGTTCGGCATTTATTAAGGCAGGATTTGCACAGTCGATAATCACTTGACGGCATGTCACTAGTCCTAGGAATTAGATAATTGCCAATAGTTGGGTTATGAGTCCATGCAATAGAACTCAGAATATACGACAGAAAATGCCAACAAACGGGAGACTTTGCCAGTAAAATTCAGAAAAAGAAAATTATCAGTAATATTTCGCTGCATAAGCAGCCAGGCCTTTTCAGTGTCAATAAAAAGAATGGCATAGAAAAAAAAAGGTAATTCAAAGTAATGCGGACTTGAAAGAAGACAATAAATAAGATAAATTCTAAAGCAACGAGAAACTAAAAGAAAACGATTCCCAAAACGAAACTAGAACTAAAAAAAGAATTGCAGATATACAATTGAGTGCCTTCTATCCAATCTAGAACGTTACTAAAATTTTCAATTAAAAACAATTTACATGAAAGATAACTTATTAATTCTATAACAAAATAACCCCTGATTAGCTATTATCAGATAAGTATTCCATAACAGAATCAACAGGTCCATTTTCCTTGTTCTATTAAATTGAAGACTAATTCTAGCTACAGTTTTACTCGGTCCCTCTACTGAGTCACTCGGTTTTATATATAGATTTATTATCTGATTTAGTTTTTGCACAGTATTCTCTTAATTCTTCGTTATTTTTTTCTAATCTAGTACGAATTATTTTTACATTTTAGCTTTTGCTAGTTATTGTTCTTTGTCATTTGCGCAATTTGGTGCCTTGTTTATGCAGTCAAAACCTCACGCCTGCATTAAATGGTTTGGATGCATTTTCGGTAATTGGTGTTAATTGAGCATAGCTATTTGGAAATGATAAAGGGTAAAAATGGGATTTTTCCATGAGCTTTTTCTAGCGTGAAGACGTATAGGGGATATTAAAAAACGCCAGGTATCCCCTACAAAGAGATTTATTTGGAATATCTTGAGAAACTTGAAGAAATAGTTTTGACTTTAGAAAAAAAACATATTCTAGCATTGCTTTCTTATCTTCCAGCTAGCATTCCAACTACATTTTTTATTCTTTTGTTTTCTGTTGCAGTGAGAAATCAGTCTGTTTCAATTTACCATTTCATATATAAACTTTATGTAACTGTCTCGGTAATGGCTGATGCTGAGGAATTAAAATGCCCTAGGCTAGTTTCTTTTATTACATAGGTTAGGTCACGTTTATAAAATTTTTCTGTCGAGGACATTTTTTCTACTGTCGAACAGACTTCGATTTCCGTGAATCTAAAACCAAGTGAAAATAATTCAGCTTTCGCTTGTATTGCTAAGTTGTAGGCTTAATTGTTTAAAAAACGCCTCCATTGAAGTTTCTTTGAAAATATTTCCTGACAATCTGAAATTTACCTTACTGATACAGAAGTAAACTCCCAAAGCTCGGACCTTGTTATAACTGCAGTACAATCTACGGTTGACTGGACTGTAGCCAAGTCAAGTATAGTCAGCTACCATAGTTCAGGGTTAGAAAGCACTCATTGTTACCAAAGTTGTGGGAAACAGTATGTGTTATATTGGCTTTTGTGGCATGTTTGGAGGACATACTAAGATTGATAATTTTTCTAGTAATGTTCTGACAAAATTTATTTCAAAAACCGCAATATCGCAGCAAAATCAAGAGAGGTAACTTCCCAAATTTCGGATCAGTGGGTATAAACGTTTATAACTTTTAAACCAAAGTCTTTGGATACCACCCAAATGTCAACAGAAGGAAATTCTTCTATATTTCTTCATAAAATAAGATATTTTGAACTGGGATCCTTAATCTACTGAGGAGAGTATCAACGCCACAGAAATACGAAAGCCGACAAGATCGGTGCCGGGAATAAAGGTCGTGTTTAACGTTTTCATACTCCTATTATTGTCGAAGGAATGGCGCCCCTCGAAGAAACCATAGCCTAGTAAACAGCACAGCATTCGCACGAGATTCTGATTAATGAACAATCCTTCTGGCCTTGGTTTGTTTTTGACGGGCGTTTTCGGGCTAAAAAACATCTTCCTAGCTAATTTATATACTATGGGTTGCCTTCCTTAGTAGTATAATATTTGTAGGTATGAATATACATTGAGTCGGAGGTAATAGCCTTGGGACTGTCTGTGCAGGATTTTGACTCTTGTTGATAGAAGAGCATCACCAAGTGCTTAAAACCATGTTGTGACCAATATGGGCTTGATTGCACAAAGCCTCCATTTATACTGGAGGTCCCAGGGACTTCTTGCTGTCCAGTTCTAAGCCGGCTTAAGTGCTTCGGTGTAGACTTGAGAAGATACGTTGATCCCCGTCTTGCTCTAGTATCCAGGATCATTGCTTTTCCTGAGGCCAAAATAATTTCGATGATTTGAAGGAATTTTTAGTTAAGATGGCTTAGCGAAAAATTTAAGCTGATACAAGAAATTTCATTGAATTTCCGCGACGGAAAAGTGCGTAATATTGAAGATGAAACAACTCGCCTTTTTACAGGAGCAAAGGTCAATGAAAGAATCGACACGGCTTATCGAAATGGCAGAGTGATCCGGTCATTGGACTCAGATGCTTTTCCTATTCTTCAACGTATGACAATTGAAGCCTGGGGACCTGCAGATACTCTTTTTCGCAGGGAATGCCCTAGGGTCTTTGAAAACTTTCATTTCCGCAGGAAAAAATCTCAAACACAACTTTGTGACATCAAAGTAAAAACCAAAGATGATTACCAAGTGACTCATAAATATGCCTATGTCCTCTTTGAGCAGTTGTCACCCCACTCAACAGGAACCCCTTACGCAACAATGACACTTGAGTGGACTATGAAAACTCCATTTTTTCAAGGAGAGCTAAAAATCACCGATTTTACCTTCACTCCGGAGCTTGAAGCTGAAAAAAATGCCTCAAAAATAAAACTACAAATCTTCGAAGCTTTTCTTTCTCATTGAGAATTTCCTTGGCAGAATGAGGCAGACTTCATAAGATGCGAGAAAAGACATTTGGAACTTTTCAATGCGTCGGGTTTGCCTTTTCATCTTCTGCCTTTTGTCTCTGCATCTCGAAGGAAAAATTTTTTCTCGACCTTTTGAGAAGCCTCCCATTAGCGCAGTTGTCTCTTTCGATCTGACTGTTGACAATATGGGCCGCTCCGTCGAGTTTTACACGAAAATTCTCTCCTTTCAGAAAGTTGCCGATTATAAGGTTTCTGGAGAACCCTACGACTCTCTATATGATCTAAAAGGTTCCCGCATACATGTCGTTCGCTTAAGACTTGGTTTAGAAACTCTCACTCTCATGGAGTTTGAAAAGCCGAAGGGACGCCCTCTTCCCACCGACATGAAAAGTGATGATCGCATCTTCCAACACATTGCAATTGTCGTCAGTGACATCAATAAAGCCTACGGCATCCTACTCAAAAATCAAGTCGTCACCATTTCACCTGAACCCCAAAAATTCACTGAATGGAATCCCGGCTCTACTGGAATCCAAGCCATTTACTTTAGAGATCCCGAAGGCCACCCCTTAGAGCTCATCCATTTTCCTGCTGGTAAAGGCGATCCTCGGTGGCAACAAACCCATGGACAACTCTTTTTGGGTATCGACCATTCTTCCATCACGGTAGAGAACACTTCCAAAAGCTTGGAGTTTTATCACCACCATCTCGGCTTAAAAATTACAACTGATAGCTTAAATTACGGCCCAGAACAAGAAAAGCTCACCCAAGTCAAAGGAGCAAAAGTCTACATCACTTCCCTAAGTGCAGAGCAGGGGCCGGGAATCGAGTTGTTTGATTATCTCACACCCACAACAGGGCGCGACATGCCAGCTGATACCAAGGCCAATGACCTATGGCACTGGCAAATTCGGCTCCAGTCGCCTGAGCTCGCAGAGCTGCATCAATCACTCGTCAAAGCCAACGCTTTTGTGCGCAGCTTGCTCACTTTCAGAAACCCCTACCTCGACTACCATGAGGCCTTTCTCACCAAAGACCCTGATGGGCACACTGTCTTGATTACACAGTAATTGTAAGCCCTTTCTACATAGAGACTTAAACTCCTATAAAACATGTTTTCAGCAGAGCTTAGGAGCTACAATAAATTTAAGACAACCAAAAATAAATCAAATAGTAAATTATTGTAAAATTTGAGTAAGGGAAATCCAAAAACTTATAGATATTAAATAATTAGTCAAGTTTAGCTTAATATGAACAAAAATAACCATATGCTGAATTAGTACTGACATAATTCTTAAAAAGTCACAGTCTCAAATAAAGACATTGTTGCAGACATGCTGATGAGGAGTTGCTGGCACTTGCTGCCACAGTCACAAGTATTAGTATTTGCAAGAAGTTGAAATCTACACTACTTTCTGTTGTAAGTAGTTGCAGTCAAATCTGAAATTAATAGCAGTCACATGTAAAAAAAAGTTACAAGGAGTCACCACTGCAATGATTTGCAATTTCAAGAAGTCGAAGTTTCAAGTTACTGCAGTTGTAAGGAGGCAAAAGTGCAAGTTGTCGCAGTTAAAAGCATTCGCAGGCCCAAGTAGTCACAGCCACAGTCAAAAGCAGTTCTGATGAAATAAGTTTCACACATGGTCTAAAGTGCTCGCAGTCTCAGTTACAAGAATTTTCTGTTGTAAACTAAGCTTGCAATAGTTGAGTTGAGCTTATCAAGTTTAGATTAAAGTTAAGTTACAAGAGATAAATTATGTTAGAAAAGTTAAGCTTATCAAGATACGATGGTTTAGTTAAGTGAAATCGACAACAAGTCAAGCTTAAAATGAACAGATATTGCTAGAAACAGGATTAGGGCCAACAGAAGTCTTAAGAAGCTTCTCAAGAGGCCATCGTCGTAGTCCTACCTGGGTGCAGTTGCTGTTACTTGCAACTGACAACAAAAAGAGTTGTAATCCCAAAAAGTTAGAGCCTCCAGTAGTTCCTATCGCAAGCAGTTCCAGTCAAAGTGGAAACTAATAGTAGTCATAAGCACACAGTCACAGTAACAAGGTGTCACCCCAGCCAAAGTATGCAGTCTCCAGAAGTCAGTTTGTAGTTGTCGCAGTCTTAAGCACTTAGAAGTGCAAGTTGTCCAGGTCACAAGCAGTTGTATTCCCATGTACTAATAGTCACATCCACAAGCAGTGGTTAAAAAAAAAAAGTTGCAGTCAAGGTCAAAAGTACTTACAGTTGTAAGCAGTCAAAGTAAGGAAAAGTTGCTGTCGTAAGTCGTCGCAGTCAGAAAAGGTTAAAGTTTTTAAATTGTTACGTTTGCAATCACAATCACAATTGGCTTCAGTGATGGCTATAAGGAGTCACTATTTCTCGTGGTCGTAGAATTTGCAGTAGCTAGTAGTACATACAGTATTATTAATAGTAATATTAGTAGAAGTAATAGCAAAAGTAACTACTGTAAGACTAACAACTAAATAGGCCTCACGATACTTACTTCTGGAGAATCCCTTTCTTCCGTTCCTAAGGGATTGGAACTTCGACTATCTGTTGTATCTGTCACATAAAAGCCACCAAACACTTCTATTGTTGCATTCTGAGCAAACTTCGAATCGCCAACATAATATTGAGGAACAATAAAATCTTCTTGTGTATTTCTTTGAATTCGGCGCTTCCGGCGGAGATTATTCCCAGCAACGTCACATATTGGCGGCTGAAAAAAAATTGAAGCCTTTATATTTACTTTCAAAGACCCCTGATGAGCAGTGGGCCCGACATTGAAACTACCCTAAATAAACAGAAAAACCACCAGACAGGCTAACCAATAAGTGAAGGGAAACTGGGGCGTCCAAGGGCGACGCTCCTCAATTTAGGCTACCGGGCAGAGAAGCAAGCCATGAAGCAGGCACAACCGCCCAGTAGCCCAGTAACACATGATCCTAGCGAAATGGAGGTATTTTAGTCCAACGGGTAAAGTACCCTAATCAATCTGTGATTTGATTAATCTCTCAAATTTGAAGGCGGGCCTGCACCACAGACAAAAACAAACGTATTTGTTAGGGTCTTGGAAATGTACGACAAGAAGTCGTCCAGGCTTGTACAAGATTCTTGTGAAGTTGGCGCGTAGGTTACATTAATCAAGGATTGCTCAACCAGGAAGAGTTCAATTGACAGGACCAGTTTCCCTCGGGAACTAATTATGGGAATTTAAGAAATTTAGGACATAATTCCAAAATACAAAATTTGCAAAAGCAATAGAAGTGCTACTCGCATCGTTGAGACTCCTAATCAAACTCTTAGCAAATTATAATAATGTGTGCTTGGGTATTTTTTATGATCCTTAAATTCGCTAAGGTCCGCTAGTAATGTTTCTTGTACGGGAGAGGGTCCGCGGGAAGCACTGTTTGCGGACAACTTTAATAGAGGGTTGGACCAGACTATAAAATACTTTAGGTGATAGACGTGGAGGAGACTCTTATAGCGCACCTTCGCTCACTTAAATGTAATGGGGAACTCTATATCCCAATGCAGGGACGGACAACCTCCGGTCGCCAAGCCAAATCCCGGCCGGCAAGGACCTTTCTATGGACCTTTTACCCCCATGAAGTGTATGAAGAATGTAAGGTAAAAGAATAATAACATACTCCCTTAAGAGTTAATGTACTCTATTCAAATCACACAACTAAACATAGCATAGCATTAGTAGCTTCCAATCTGATTTAGACATGCTCACCAGCAGTATACAGCACCAGTTGCAAAGTAACATGCCTGTGAGCTGACATTTTAAATGAATTTACAAACACTTTTTAAATTTCATAAAAGTGAAATCTTGTAGTTAAAATGTAGTGGCCAAGAAAAAAACAAAAGGGATGGTTTTATGAGAACCTGTGCTAAATAAATGTTTACAACAGCGACAAGCTAATACAAACATATATTCATGCATTATGATTTAAAGTAATCAGAGGTAGGCTGCCTTAGCCAAGCTATCAGAAGCAGCTGAACACATCTCTGTCGCTCAAACTGATCATGGCACTAACATAAGTACAGGGGTCAAAATAAGGAAATTCAATCGAACCGGCTGTTTTGATGCAAGTACATTCAGCTGGGGGTCTAGTGAGCGCTGTAAGCCCCCCTTCCCCCAACGGGTTCGATTTTTAAGGATTATTTAGCTCAAGATGCCTATTTCCCGGACCATGTTCAGGGACTTCATTGCCTCTTAACCGATGCATTATGGAGGAAAATGTGACTAACTGTTATCCACGATGAACAGAAATGCCCAGTTTTTGAAAATTTCTATCCATAAATAAAAAAAATTGATTAATTTTCATACCCAATGTAATTTCGAGCCGGCTTTTTTCTGAAATTTAATACCTTGTCGAACCGGCACTATTTGAACATATTGGGAATTCGCTCTGCACGCTGGAATTTGAACATTTCAATAGTGCCATTGAGCGTAGTTACCCTATTTGATCATATTGGCAATTTTTTCTGGACGCTGGAATGTGAGCTATTTAATAATGCCATTGAGCGTAGTTACATTATTTGAACGTATTTGAGATTGCGTTCTGTACGCTAGAATATGAGCATTTCAATTGTGCCTAAGAGCGTAGTAACACTCTTTGAAGACATTGGGAATTCGTTCTTCACGTTGTAATTTGAAAATTTCAATACTGACATTGAGGGTTTACAGTCTTTGAACATATTGGGAATGCGTTCTGCACGCTCGAATGTGAGCATTTCAATAGTGCCATTGAGCGTAGTTACACTACTTGAACATATTGGGAATATGTTCCACATATTGGAATGTGAAAATTTCAATAGTGCAATTGAGCGTAGTTACATTATTTGAACGTATTTGGGAATGCGTTCTGAACGCTGGAATGTGAGCATTTCAATAGTGCAATTTAGTGTAGTTACACTATTTGATCATATTTGCAATTTGTTCTGCAAGCTGGAATGTAAGCATTTCAATAGTGACCTTGAGCGTAGTTACATTAGTTGAACAGAGTAGGAAAGCGATCTGCTTGCTGGAATGTGAGCATTTTAATAGTGCCATTGAGCGTAGCTACACTATTTGATTGTATTGTCAATTTGTTCTGCACGCTGGAATGTGTGCATTTCAATAGTGACATTGAGCGTAGTTACATTATTTGCCCAGATAGGGAATGCGTTCTGCACGCTACCATGTGAGCATTTCAATACTGCCATTGAGCGTAGTTAAACTATTTGAAGATACAAGGCATTCATTATGCAGGCTGCAATGTGAGCAGTTCTATAGTGCTATTGAGCGTAGTTACGTTAGTTGAACAGATTGGGAATGCCTTCAGCACGCGTGAATGTGAGCATTTAAATAGTTCCATTGAGAGTAGTTACACTATTTTATCAAATTGGAAAATTTGTTCTGCACGCTGGAATGTGAGCATTTCAATAATGACATTGAGCGTAGTTAAATTATTTGAGCACATTGGGAATGCGTTGGGCACGCTCAAATGTGAGCATTTAAATAATGCCATTGAGCGTAGTTACAATATTTGAACAGATTGGGAATTCACTCTGCACACTGGAATGTGAGCATTTCAATAGTGCCATTGAGCGTAGTTACCCTATTTGATCATATTGGCAATTTGTTCTGGACGCTGGAAAGGGAGCTATTTAATAATGCCATTAAGCGTAGTTACATTATTTGAACGTATTTGGATTGCGTTCTGTACGCTAAAATATGAGCATTTCAATAGTGCCTAAGAGCAAAGTTACACTCTTTGAAGATATTGGGAATTCGTTCTTCACGTTGGAATTTGAAAATTTCAAAACTGCCATTGAGCGTAGTTACAGTATTTGAACATATTGGGAATGCTTTCTGCACGCTGGAATGTGAGCATTTCAATTGTGCCATTGAGCGTAGTTACACCATTTGAACATAGTCTGAATGCGTTCTGCACGCTGGATTGTGAGCATTTCAATAGTGCCATTGAGCGTAGTTACAGTATTTGAACATATTGGGAATGCGTTCTGCACGCTGGAATTCTATGTATACATTGCGTTGTTCACGTTTGATTAACTGCACTTTTGCTGCTACAAGTAACTGAATTCTTTAACAACAATGTCCTCCCCTTTGAAATATGAAACTACTTGTCGCACTAAAGCAAATACTCTAACTGCTTTCTATAAGGTGCTGAATCTCTTGACATCAAAGAGTTGCCTGGCTATACTGTCATTTATTTGCAATACAATGGTCTCTTTCTCCTCCTCTGGTGTAGAAATGTTGGCACTGATGTCTATCTATAGGCCAGTGGTCCATTCCTTTCTGCGACCATGATGGTCCATGGAACTAAGTATGCATATCCCAATTTGCCATATCATATGCATGTGTATTAATATCTGCAGGATTATCCTTTCTGGGACAGTATCTCCACTGACTTGGCTCTGTAATGGTCTGAATCGCCTGGACCCAATTTCTCACAAAGTGCTTAAATCTGGACAAAGAATCTTTTATCCAATAGACTATAATGCAATACTGGAATCACTCAAACAATATATGGTTGTATCCTTTGGTAAGTGGAAAGCCTCCTTAACTTCTTGCAGTAACCGAGCTCTTATCACACATCCCACGAGCTCCAAGCATGATAAGGTATGCCTTTTGATTGGTGCCAATCGGGATTTACTTATTATCAGTGTAGTAGTAGAGGTATCATCATCAAACACTCCTCTTGAATAAACACATGCAGAATATGCCTTTGTACTGGCATCAGTGAAAAAATGCAACTTCTTCTTAACAAGATTATCCAATTAATGACTCTGAAAATAATATCATGGTACAGAAAGATCTCTGAGTTCCATTACCCCGTGAAGAGATTTATTAAATCTGTCAACAAGCTCCTCTGGCAAATCAGCACCCCAACCAATTCCCAAAGTCCATAACAGCTGCTTGAATAGCTTGAGTAATAATACTGGTGTTGCTAATCCAAGAGGATCAAATAACATTCCATGGTTTCACCCAGCTTTTCAGGTCCCCCCATAAATTTTAGGGCCCCCCATAATTTAAGGTCCCCCCATGGGTAAAATTTTCTCAGGTCCCCTCATAATTTGGTGCACCATAAAATTTGAGGTCCTTCCGTAAATCAGGGTGGACCCAAAAAGCAAAGTCTGGGTGCAATTAAGGAGAGGAGAATGACTAAACCTAATGCAACAGTTGAATCTGAATGATGGTAATTGATAACAAGAATAAAAATTGGCCAATAGATGACAAATTGGTACTCAATAAAGTCTTTATATCATCATCACATCACAAGAACGGTCAAAATAGTTCACATCCTATGTTGTTGTAGTCTAACTGAATTCAATGGATTTGCTTTCTCAACTGGATGGTCATGTTTATCTCAACCAAGAGGTAAGAGTAATTTTTCTTCATTCAAAACAGTAAAAATAGGTTCAAGACATTGTGCACATCTAACATCTGCTCATTCTCAAATAGTTTTGAGCACAAAATTCCAACCATTCAAAAACAAAAAGGAACTCAAATCAGAGAAGAGTCTGGTTTGGTGCCCATTTCATTATTTTGAACTTCAGCTTGCAACGAAACTAAACTGCAAGGCAGTGCCTTTAAAAGTTTCTCCCTGACATTGTCTTGGGCGGATTTAACATTATTCTCGCCCCTGGACTCTTCACTGTCTTCATAGTTGTGTTCCATGCTCTTGGTCTATCTAACAGCAGGTTTCTTTGCTAATAAAACGTTTTTGCAAAAATATTGAGAATATTTTGTAATTAAAAACGTTCTTCGTCTGACATTTTAAATGTCAAGCATGAAAGAAATGTTATTTTTATTGAAAAGGCATAGACAGATCTTCAAAGAATTTTTGGTTATCAAGATAATTATCAGGATAGATTCCAGACAATTTGAAAATCGAAAATACGTTTAACTCGTGTTAGGCAATTATGAAATATCTCCCAATGTATATCTTACATTTAACGTTATTCGCTACCGTTATTGAATCTCACGTTCTTCTCCTTTCTGGTCCGAACTATTATTGCTTTGTTTTCGTATTTACAATATCAACATTTCAACAAAATCACAATTTCAAGGAACTGAAACTCGACAATGTTTGCGGTACAAAAAAAGGATATTGCACGAAATAGCGACCATATTCAAACCTCAAAGTATAATCGTCAAAATCATCGAAATTCAACATATGAAAGAATATCCCAAATGTACTTTGGAAACAGCCAATCAAAATTTGGACTGCTCAAATGGCTTGTGTGTTTGGACTAATCACCTGTCCTTACAACTTGATTAATTGAATAGGCCTAATGAGAAAAGAAATTCTTTCCTTTGCATAGCAAACGTTTCCTTGATTTTACGTGCCGACAAACGAGATACAGACCTGGTGTTGCTGCATGGCAGAGTCAAATTGCTTAACGGTGTGTTTGTTCTTTGAAACCTGAGGTGCTTTTTGTCCCTCCAGAGGCTAGTGCTAGGTGAATAAACAATTGAACATAATGCTGAATTCAGTCTATCAATTTTAATGTCGTGCGCGAAAACACGAAAACGCCTCTCAATGTTTTTTATATTCTGGTTATCAAATCCCCTTTCCCATGCCACAGCAGCTTTAAGTATACGGGACACATTTTAGGTCCGAAGCGTTTTCTTTGGAGAGTTGAAAATGTTTTGATTTGATAGTACCATCAATGACGTCTTCTGGATAGCCATTGTAAAGAAAAGTTTGGTTTGAAAAATCTAGTTCCGATTCTAATTTTCTATCGGAGCAAATCGTGATCGCGCGATAAACTAAAGTATTAATAGCTTTAGGTGTTTGGATGCATTTGCCGGAAAATGTAGGCTTTCTATCAAAATCAGCACCCTCTTTTTTAGCTAAAGTATCAAGAAATTGCAGCGTATTGTTTTGTTCCTTTTTGAAAACTTACTTATGAATTACTGAATTACTCTCACTCGGACAATCTTTTAAACATCGCAAACGTGTCGTTAACGTCACGAATATAAACAATGGGCTTTTGAGGGATTTCGAAAGCTTAAGTTCACGGAAATCAACAAAGATCTAAGACAATACAAGACCCAAGGGACATCCCATGCTTACCCAGTTCCGTTGACGGTACCTTTCACTATATAGCTAACTTCAGCACAACGCGTTGCAACTCCTATCAATTCAATGGAAACCCCTTCAGGGAATTGGGGAGGACAAGGTTACCTCCATAAAGTGCATTGGCGTATATCTTTATTGTCTCATCTAAGGGAACGTTTATACACAAAGTGAGCGATCGCATAAGAACTCAACGCACTCTCATTGGAGGCGTGTAGGTGAAACATAATGACAATACGTTATGTGATGAGCTTTCAGTGTATTCTACCTCCATCCGCTAATCAATCAATTACAAGATATGAAAGACGTTCGGTTAAGACCGTAACATAAACAATAGGATACATTAACAACTAAAAAGAGACAAAATACGACAAACTATCAGGTATAATAATACGCTTATGAAGGATAGGCCTTTTTCTTGGAGGCACATATCGACCTGTTATCCTAAGAAACATTTTAATAGATCAAATTTACGGCAAGCCCCATCAGTACAACTCACGCTTAACTGAAACAATTCCAGCCCTGAGGAAGTTGTCATACAACGGCAAAAGTGGCAACCCTTTCATCTCCTGGCTGCTGCAAAGAAACCACTTTCATGCAGGGGTAGTGGCACCATTTCAAAAGTGAAGGGGCTGAAGGATTACCCCAAATTTATGGTTTTCTCTTTTATTTAATATTTAAAGAAAAATTGACAACCTTTGACAAGTAAGACTTGACTTGGGATTCTCTTTACCTCTCTCTTGTTGTTATGTTCTCTTTGTTATTTGACAGAGAAAATTGGAGTTATTGAATCCCCCAAAGTCCCCACAGGCGCCACTGTCAGGCAGTAACACCATTAATACATAGAGAACACATTTATCTATATCAGGCGAATAATTACCCAAATGAGAAATATTTACTTTGAATGTATTCACATATCGCTTCCTATTGGATTTTTGTTATCGTTCATTTATAACTTTCTCGTAGATATTGTAGTCATGCAGTCCAGTTGAGTGGAAGATCAGACAGTAGAGGCAGTAGAGTAGAGGCATTGCAAAATCTATTGATTTTTAACTTTCCGTTAAATTGAAAACGACAGTATTAATATGATCTTCATCTTCCTGGCTAAAAAACTTGCGTAAGTATCTGTAGACAGAAATAATACAAATTTTACTATTTCTACGACATACGCCCGCCGAACATATACCCCCAGACAATCACCCCCTGCGACATTAATCCCTCGCGATATTCACCCCCTGCTACATTAATCCCCCGCGATATTCACCCTTTGCAATATTAACGTCATGTTAACAACGGGAAGTTTTAAGAATATCGTGGGGGTTAATGTCGCAGGGGTGAATATTGTGGGGGGTTGATGTCGCAGGAGGCGATTGCCCGGGGGTGATTGTCCGGGCTATATGTCCGGGGGATGAATGTCGCATTACCCTAGGGAATGAATTATGAGTATATCACTGTAATGCTATTTCACAGTATCAAATAAAACTTTTTATCATCATAACCATCACTTGACATGCTTGATAACTTTATAAAAACTCACCCTACTGGTGTTTTGGACGGGAAAGTAAAAGCAAGGTACACATTATCTAATGTCAAAATCACTTGGTCTAGGAAGTGCAAAGCTCCGAAGTTGGTTAGTATTCTTCCTTGCTTTTGTTTATAGTTGTGTAGTTACTTGCAAAGCCTTGCTATACTAGTCTCTCTTCCAATCAAGTTCTGGTACCCATAGAATTAATATAATACACTAGAATGGAAACGAGGCTGTTGTTTATTAATTTTCTTTGGGGTAGTATGGAGGTCGCCATTTGCCACAACTAAGATGGTAGCTGTGCCACAACTGCCCAAACTGTGAAATGTAGGATATTGAATGCACTGATCGTGTGTAGTGTATAGGCTTAACTATCCTTTACTATTTTAATATATTCTATTAAATATTTTAAGAAAGTTCCTCTACACAACGAAAGTTTTGAATCTTAACGTCTCGGTCGTTTTTAATATCTACACAACCCATTTTTACAAGCAGGTTTAAAGAATTTTAGAACTAGGTACCTAAACCGTGACTAAGTAAAAAAAAACCTGTTTATTTGGTATTTGGTATTTATATGCGATCATAGGCGCAACGGACGAAAAATATTGGGGGGCTGTGGAAAATACTCCTTAGCCCTAAAATTATTGGGACATGAATCGACTAAAAGCACTTCAGTTCGGCAGGAATTCTGACGCTCATTCAGAAGGCTGGTAAGACTTAAAATTATTTCATTTTTATACCTTATTAATGAATTAAAAGGGCCCGAATTTTTTTTGCCCGAAAAATATAACATATTAACAAACTGCGGGGCTGCAGCCTCCTTTAGCTCCTTCGGCCGTTCGCCCATGCGTGCGACTGAATAATACTCCACCAAACGTTTTTTATGCTAAAACCCTGTTTCAAACTTGTCTCTAAAAAGGAGCAAGGAAGAGGAAGATATTTGTAGTAAAATGTTTTAAGGCTGATTTATTTGTTGTAAGGCTGAAATTTGTAAATGGATGCATCATTTTACGCTAGAACAATAAGGCTGTTTTATGGGAAGTTTTGTCTGTAACTCAGCAACTGATGCCAAACTTCGGGAAGCGGTCATTTTTTTATTGTGACATGCTCTTTCAAACGTAAAGTTTGACATTTACTACGGATTTATTCTAGCTTATTGTATTTTATAATAATACGTTAGCTTTCTTTATTTTAGGTGTGGTTACATCAGGGCTTCTCCTTGGAGGTGGTGGCCAAGGCTTTGATTTGAAATCTATGAGACTACTGCGTGTCTTGAGGCCCCTGCGTTTAATTGCAGCATCAAGTCATCTTCGTGTAGTGCTGGACACTATCAAATACGCCTTTGCACCGATGACCCACGTTGCTGTATTTATTCTCATAGGAATCTTATTTTTTGCCATCCTTGGGCAACAGCTATTTCAAGGTAAAAAAAATGTGTTAATTTAGTACGTATATATTCTTGATTTACATTCACTTTTTAGCATCTATTTGTATCAAAGATGAAATTTTGTAACCAATTATAGAGGGGACGTAATTTATCCTTCTTCAAAGAAAACTTAGATCTTTAGAGTAGAGGAGGAAAGAGTATAAACTGACATCTGAGAAAAATAAAACATCTTGAGGTCTTCGATCTGTATTTAAGTTTAAAGTAACTATATATGATTTTAATTCATTAAACAAGAAAGTCTGGAACGGGGATGGTTAGGATACTAACAATGTTTCGGGGGAACTTTACGATGGAAAATGAATGACGTTCTAGAGTATATATACGAAAGAGTGTTAAGTGTATGATAAAAACGTCCTTGATACTACCAATACATTGCTTGACACACGAAGGTGTAGGGCAAGCACAGATTAGAGTCAAAAGAAACAGTATTTCAATTTGTTCAACTTTCACGCTTGTTGTAGTTTTTAGTCTTCACTAAATTCAATTACAACTATCAAAGATGATTTAATAGCCCCGTACATCAAAGGCAGTGTTTTCAATGATGAAATTCTACAAAATGAAGACATCGGCTGAAGCTATTAAGGGAGTATATTGTGTGATGCTAGCAATAGTTGATAGTTTTGAAATACCCTAAAAGATTGGAACTTTCTTTTTTAAAGCATATGCTTGATACCTTGCCTTTACGAACAGCAAGCCATTAATATTTACCCACATTTTAATATCCAAAACCCGAAAGTCAAGGGCTACATGAACGCACTTCGTAGATCTTGTCTCTTTGTGAACAGAATTAGATTCCTTCTAATGTGCTTCCCCTTTCCAGCCATTGAAAGCAAAAAACGATAGTAGCAATGCAAACTACATCAATTTGAGTTAGGAAATCAGTTTGCTTTATGTTAGTGGGATAAAAATCTTCCGGGTTTCCAAAACAGGCAGGCGGTAAAGCGTAGAGTTGCGCTGCAGCCGGCTGTCAAAATCAGCAATGCAATCTCATTCAAAAACAAAGATGCGGCAAATTGTACTTACAATTACCGTTACCATATACAGTGTATTTATCGACAAGAACGCTGTCACCGAAACCAATGGCAAATACGAGCTAATACATGATCGCATGAACTAGCATCATATAACGAGAATACTAGATGTTACTCTCTAAGGCAGGTTTCAATGGATGTAGTTTAGTTACCAGGGAAGACCTGCCAGTGTCAATGCAAGTTTGATTATTCTCGTCAATCAAACGCGACTCGCTCTAAGAAATTATTTCCTCACGAGAAATGTCAAAGGTGTTATTGTGTAAACTTAAAATTTCTTAGGGTCTGGGTCCAAGAAAAGAATGCCGTGCTCTTAGTATTTATGTAAAAACGAACCGATTCCGTAGATATGGTCGCGTCTATTTACACGAAAATATTGGAGGTTGCAGTAACATGTTTTTTTATAAGCATAACGCTTATAAGCATAAACAGGCTCAGATAATCATACACTAAGCATATTGCCCAGACTGTTTTTCTGAGCACAGACATTCTAGTGATTCTTTTGTTCCCTGCTTAAATAATCAGCTTGTGTGGTACTCTATATATGGTACACAAGCTCATGAGAAATGGTGGGCAGGGGAGGGGATTGCAAGTTATTGTTATTCTTGACCTATACATGCAGTCGAAGTTAACAGCAAGATAACAAAATTTGCAATCAACCCAAAATAAGCATATGATAAGAATAACTTGAGTCTGAAATGGAGCATTGCTTAAGCAGACCCGAGCCTGTCTCGGAAAAATCACATGTATATCAAAAAGACAACATGTATTTTAGTTGGATACAATGTTAAGCGACTGAAGGGAAATATATCGGAGCCTGTTGTAATCCACTTTCAACAGTCGTTTGTTGCCACTGGCCATAGTGATTGGGCTTCTGAATTAATTTCATACATTATTATGTAATCTAGTAAGAAGAAGGAACGCCTTATTGTTAATTACTAGGAGCAAGGTGCAATGAAAAAATGCTGTCATTATCAAAGCATGCAGTTACACAAATTGTAAAATGTTTATATATCAAAGTTTATCAGCAGTTGCTTTCGACACAAATCGAGTTTAAATAAAAATGCAATGCAGCAATCATTTGAAATATATTATTTAAAATAATTCTGAATTTTAATGGCAATCTAAATAGAAAAGTATGTCACCACCGGGGATCGAACCCGTGACCCACGTTTTCGCGGCGTGCGCTCTACCAACTGAGCTGTTCAAAAATGCATAATTTGTGTAGTAATTATTATATCTTGAGTTTCTAAGAAATACTGTTATTTGTCAAACCACATTTGTCGAAAGACATACATATAATTGTATTTTTTGCACAGGAAGTATAAAGTTTTT
This sequence comes from Alatinidae sp. Z8VKAUB7J3, assembly GCA_010016025.2. Classification (NCBI taxonomy): domain Eukaryota; kingdom Metazoa; phylum Cnidaria; class Cubozoa; order Carybdeida; family Alatinidae; species Alatinidae sp. Z8VKAUB7J3. The sequence goes on along the minus strand of JAAAKM020073195.1, from coordinate 41,920,986 downwards.
ACGTACAATGAACACTAATTAATTGTTACACAAACTATTCAACACGTTATGTCGTTAATGGTATCACATGCATTCCTCTTGATTGACACGTGGAATGATTGCTCTTATCGTTCCGTGATCCCATTTACCGTAATTATTCGATTAACCGTAAGGTGCGCTTATTAAATTTCTCAAATTTTTAGGGGTGCGCTTATTTGGGGGGTGCGCTTGATCGAGGGATCGAAGCTTATCACAAATTTTACGGACATTTTTCATCTAAATTGTATCGAAACAGATAGTTCACCAGAGAAAAGTTGGAATCAGAAAAATCAGTGTTTAACAAATGACACAAAAAACCATATGAAACTAGTTGTCAACATTATCATGATCTACTTTTTCATCTAAGTTATAATAATCACGATCAACAAGCGTTACATTGGGTGCACTTAATCGAGGGGGTGCATTTATAACAAACTTTTGCTCGGAAGGGGTGCACTTATTCGGGGGTTCCGCTTATTCGAAGGGGGTGCGGTAAATCGAATAATTACGGTAAGTCAATTAGTTAATGTTTGTGTCGGTTATGTACTAGTATTTGGCTACCGCATTTACTCTGATTATAGACCCGTCCATAATTGATCGAGGGAACCAAATATGGGGTCTTTAATTAGAGGGGGTCTTTAAATTCCAAGACCAAGATTTGCAACAAAATATCATATGGAAAAACTTCGAAAGTACATATATACTTAGGTTACATCAATACATTTTGATTACTGACTCGCAACCGAAAAAGGGGCGTCCAAGATTTCAAGATTTGAAGCAGCGATACTTGCATTTTGTGATGTAAATCAAATCAGAATAAGCGTTGTGAGTGTGGTTCTCTCTCTTCTGGGACAAACATTGCCCCTTTACAATGCTTATAGGCCTTCAATTAAAATTTCTGCATTTTCTTACATAAATAAAGAATATACTGTAATCAATTCAAGGCACCCAAACGGGGTTTATAATTAGAGGGGGCTATAATTATTTGACATAACGCAAAAAGGGGTCTATTGTTATATGGGATTGTAACAAGTGAAATACCAGGTGTAAAACGCAATCTGCCTATAAAAATTACAGCCAGGCTAAGTATCTTTAACGAAAGAGACATGATATATTTTATTCTTTTTATCAAAAACTAAACTAAAGTTTCGTGAAACAGAATTGTTGACATCTTTAGAGTAAGTATAAACTGTATGCTACTAAGTGGAAGAATAATCTGTACAATCTGTACGATGGAGAGAAAAATTATCTGAAGTTAACATACACAGATGTAAACAAACGCAATCACAAAGGAACAGTAGGAAAGTGGTAACAACTAACAAAGGACAAATAGATATTAAAACAAATACAAAGGGGAAGTTGATACGTTATTGTTCATTAATGAACTGAGGTCATTAATAAAAGAAAAAAATAGATAACAAAATTAGCTGTAATCAAAATATCGAAGGCCTAGAATAAAGCAATAAGAGAAACGCCATATCTAGTCTCCAAACGTTCCTAATGTTTCGAAGACGCAAGACATCTGCTCTTTCAACACAGCAGAACTCCCAGCCTGGGAGAAGTATACACAATGTATTGGTAGTTGATTTACAACACACTTCCAAAAGGAAAGCGTATAATTTACACATACAAATGAAAAGAATGCCAATGTCAGCAAGTCTAATTCTGCGTCTGACGTGCTTAAGGATTTACATTCCTGTATAGAGCGTCGTCCTTACTCGTAAGAAGGCAACAAAGAAACATTTAATCCTGTTACAGGCGAATAGTTGAAGACAAAAATGCGAACAAGAAAATGACTCCCTGAAGAGTCATGAAAAGGAAGTCTAACAAAACTAATAGTGAGAAGATCACTTCTTCGACAATTCTAACAGAGTCCAAACCGTAGAGCAGAGAATTTCAAGCTAATAACGGGTCTTCTTCTCACTACAATGTATAGAATGCGAGAGGTATGCTATCGAAATATAATGTATTACGAGCGAAGTCCAATTCAGGTAAAATAACAAACAGTCCTTTGTTCATTGGTGGCAAAGGCCAGGATGAAGCACATCGAGCGAAGCGACTAGAATCCTCCGAGTCGTCGGCGATGCAGTATGATCTGTTCTCTTAAAAAGATCTTTTCTTTCTCCATGGGGACAGAAAGTTCCCATCTCTACTTCAGAAAACTGAGATGATATGTCCAATTTCAGATAGGCTTTAAGAGACGTATGTTGCTACAAATGTTCCAGCTGTACAAGTGTGAATTCCTGGCACTTATTCTCGTTGCTCAATAATGTTACACATTTGGAGTAATTCATGGGTTACTCATCTCAAAATACAGTATTAGTCAAACAATCTTGATGAAATACGTAAATATCTGGCAATCTTTTCCCTTTTTGTCTTCGTAGTACCACAAGTAATATGTCATGCTGCCATCCATGGCCAATGAAAGTTTGAGAATGACATGATCTATTGCCGCCTTGTTTCTAGTCCTCAAACTTCATTTCAAGAGTCTAGACACGAGGCGGGAATGATATGAATCTGATTGGATATCAGACAAGCAAACTCGGTTTCAATGTGTCCCTGCTCATTGCAATATTGGCAACGGCAAGCACCGGTCAACTTGGAGTTTGCGGATTGATTATTATGAGCAAAATTTTATACAACAAATTTATCTCGGCCTTGGAATTAGCAGCAACGTTTTGGTCTTCTACTCAAACGAACTGATTCAAGACATCTTATGAAGCAGTCTGGCTGAGGTTCATTTCAAAGAAATTTGGTTTTTGAGGAAATCAACAAATTCAAATAACAAAAATCCTGGTTATTCGAATTTTACTAGCTGTTCACTACTTGGATGTAATCATGGATGCTATTTCGTCTTTGAAATCGACGGAAAACAAGGGAGAGGACTGGTTCAAGATAAAGAATTAGACAAATACCTGCTGAACAGCGGATCTCATTACAGAGACAACGAGGGACGTGGATAACTGTGATTCCCATTTTACCTACTTGGACTCGAATTATTTGAATTCTTGTTATTCTTACATATGATAGATGCGAAGGATACGATTTGAACTGACGACTGTACTCTGAGGAGTGTCTGACGAAAAAGGGCTTTCAAAAACATAAAATATTATCGCGATTTCGTGTGATAAATCAAACATGTGTCTATGTGAAATGTTGAGTTAAATTATCTTATGCAAACACAGTCGAATTTTACTGAAAATTGAATAGTTTCCGTTTCTGGGGCGTTGATAATGAATACTGTGCTGACGTCTGATGGCAAACCTGGCTGTGCTTTTTAACCAGAACTTCATCTAGTTTTCTAGTTTTCTTATTCATCAGAAGAAGCTGAGTTGTGTTAATGTTTGTCTGCCATTTATCGAAACGGGTACATAGCTGATGAATATAATTTACTAACATTTATGAACAGGCGAGGCTGAGACAGATCCTGTGATTTTATTTTACTCTTCAACAGTTGAACCAGGGTCATTCTGAAAGTCCATCCATGGACTTTGGGTGAAATATAGCACCAACAGATTATGGCCTGTCTGGTTTGTATGTCAAACTAGTAAAAAACGTGCTGTATGCCAAGCTTGATTAGGACAGCTTGATATGCATCGCAGTTGAGATTCGTGAGCAATTAGCGAGGCCGCATAGCGAATGTAATGGAACTGATGAAGACAAGACTTCAGAATAAGATGTACTGCATTTAATAAAACTTGCCAGGCGAACGACGTCTTTGGTATAGTTCCACAAAGTCGTAGTGATAAAGACGACAGAGATGCTAAATAATGAAATTAAAGTTGTATTATTTGTTTTATTAATACTTGTTGATTTTGTTGCAACTTAAGCTTGCTTATTTTTCTTTTTATCATTCGCTTATTTCATGAGATACATGTTAATAAGCTTACTACATTATGTGCAAATGGCATTGCGCTGCAATGTGTGTGACAACTATTTATTGGCAGCATAGCACGAACACATTACTGCGACAAGACAAGACGTTTTCTGACAGTCCTTCAAAAGGTATTAAGAAAGGAATACTCCTAGAGACATGTGTGTCGCTATTTATGGTTTTGGGCAACTCTAAAGAGTACCTGGCAATTTCTCTGACAAACGGCGTTAACAGCCCAAAGATCAATTACAGTCTGTGTAGCGTGTCACTTTTTAGGCACGCGAGAAATTGTAATACTATCCCGGAAGAGGATTTGTTTGTGCTAAGTGGGTCAGAATTGAAAGCGAAATGTACTCTGTGGGCCAGAGTTGGAAGCAAAATTTAATGCTAAAAAGCATAGAGCAAGAAAAAAAAGTTAGTGAAAGTTCCACGCTATGGAATTTAAAGCAAATTTTGAACAGGATGTCAAGTAAACGTGAACACCTTTGAGACAGCTCAGAGAATCGAATGGGTTTGTGAGGACAACAACGAGAAGACATGAGTAAACGGTAATGAAATGGAAATGAAAGTGCCATGTTCTGACTCTCTTATGCTATGTCGAGATTGTGAAGAGATCGGAAAGGACATAAAAACTATCATGTGGATCGAGATTAGTGCTGGTAACAAGAACAGGACTACTTAAAGTTCTAGTCATCTAAGGTGAGGAAAGGTTAGTGGAGCCGATAGCATCACCACATTAATGTACCTTGAACCAGAGGGCTGGCCTGTATTACGAACCTGATTAGCAGTTCCTTATATGTGGAATACTAGCACATGGACTCAATTACATCGCATTTATACGACCATAAGGATCTGGACACGAGCTAGCTATTACAGCAGTGACGTAGCTAATTTTAATTACAGTATGTCCGCAGTACACGTTTCTAAATCTGATTGGACACAACACCACCCTATATAGTATTGGGTCATCCTCGAATTCTGCCCCCTCCTCTCCCGGCAAAGAAAACTATGGCAGGCTTTTCGCTTAAAAGACAACATGACATGAAACGAAAGAACCGACAAATTATTTTATCCTGAACTCTCGCATAATTTTAAGGATAAGTACAAAAGTGATTAATGAACTAATTAATTAAGACTTCAATAAAACCAAATATTATAAACAAGAGAGAAGGGATAATTGCCCCAAAGGAGAACGATGAGTGTTAATTGGTGAGACTTCTGCAACCGTTCTGTTTCCAAGGTCTCGTTTTCGTAAGTAAACGGATACGAGGTTACAGCATTTCAAATCGATCATTCGCATATTCTTAACACTTTCCTCATTTCCACAGTTTTAGATTTGAAAAGAATTCTCAGAACAACAAGAAAGAAATACAGGTCTAGTTCATCAAGTATATTTCCTTCTACTTAAAATGAAAAACTTGTGTACGAGACAGTTTTTTTCTGACCGTGACTTGTCCAGCTGAAGTCTTCATCGCTATACACGAGCAGAGCTTTTACTTCGATCTATCTTTGTCTACTACATCGATAGTATCAATCAACATTAACCCCTCAATTCTGGGCACCGATTCGTTGATTTGTGTATAACGTTTATCAATCTCTCTTTCTATCGTCGGTCGCGACACTAGCAATTGAAATTTCTAAACGGTTTGATTTCTTATCTTTAAAAGTAGCCACTAAGGAGGGTTTTATTGTGCAAAGCTTGGGGGCAGCACCCGTTCTTTTACGTCGGAGAAATAGGCTAATCTTGAGTAGACCAGTTAACCGGTATCCCGACTGTACATGTTATACTTTCCCCCATCTTATCAGAAGTAAAAATGGTGTACCTTATAAAACACAGATTCGTTTCAAATAGGGATGGCTATGTGTATGTGTAACGGAGAAATATATTTCCCGTGCAAATGGATCCAAAGAAAGGAAAATTATCAGTTTGGGTATCAATGGTGCCCCTACGGTCGACCAGACTACGGGAACAGTAAGAGAAAGTAATTAAAACCAGTGAGGCCTATGATAATTCCGAAAAGGGGTGAGATAGTATAAGCCATTGCATTGCATAGGCCCTAACTTTGTCGGTGGATGCTATAAAGGGCTTGGAAATTAGGCCTGATGCAAACGATGTATTCCTGCACTAGTTAACAACAAGTGCTATTGCTTTTGAATTATCGAGGTGCTAAAATCGATTTGCGCAACTAGTTTATACAGACCTTAACCCGAAACCATATAAACTAGTGAGGCTTTAGAGGATCCTGAAAAAGGAGTGACAAGGATACCCCGCGCATTGTACACACCCCAAGTTTGTGTGTAGAGGTTGCAAAGGTTTTAAAAATGAAGCCTAGCGCAAACGGCGTAACCAGGCACTACACGTTTTTTTTATAAGCAACTAAGTTGCTTAGGCGTGAGGCCTCGATTTGGTCCAAAATCTAAGCAACAAGCTAAGCAACTCGAGGCCTCAAATTCACTTTGCTTTGCTAGCCTGCTAAAATGGGTATAATGGAATAGAGTATTGTGTATCCATAATGATAATATTGCTTGCATTACATAAAATAAGTTTGACATCCTGTTTAAAACAATGTTTCTCATTATCTTTTCCCCTGTCATATTCCCTGCATTTTTTTCGTCGTCGAGGAGTTAAATACATCATTATTACTGTATTCTGTACATAAGTAAATTTTTTCCCATCAGCATAAGTTAAACTTCGTTTGCATGTTATATTGTGAAAACAACCAACTTTTACTATTTACATATATATAAAGAAAGAAATTACAGACAGAAGTTTGCAGGAACTTTAGCAGGGAAGTTGGGTGTTTCCCAAACAAATCACTCACATCTTTTTTGCTATTGTTGGTGGTTGGGTAGTTGAAAAATTCTAATCAACTGCCAACTCTCCACTCTTGAGATAAATCTTGGCAATCACAAAGAAAGAAATTAAGGTCAAAATATTGTATTGGTTTACGTAGGAACAGTGGGTGTTTGCCAACTAGATTACCCACACACCAGTTGTCCACGGGATAGTTGAAAGTTTGTCATCAACTATTCGACTAGCAAACTAGTCGAGGATTAACACCATTACTGTGTATCTCTAATGTACTGACACTTAAAACTATGATGCTTTCACCTTGTGCAAGCTTTTGGTAAGATTGATTATAATAAGCGGAAAGATATGTCACACAGGTCTGCCAATCATTGTTAGTGGACAGGGAGAACTTCTCTCAAAAAGCCAAGGACCAGTAAGATATCAATGCTGTCTGGTCAGGCTTAGAGAAGTTTTTGAGTGTATATAAGGTTATAACATACATAGATTCTTGTTTCCTTGATAAAAGAAAAACTAATAGTTTAACATTTATAAATTTGGGAGAAGGGGGCTAGACTGTGCCGGTACTTTATTGCAAACTCAACATACAGAATCATCAGATCAGCGGTATGCCTGCTGAACGCATAATGCGGCATCCCCTCCACTGTACTACCTACATTCATTGTAGTACATATTTACACTGAAAAACTATGGCTGGGTTGTCCTCCTTTCAGATAAGAGGTGGGCCTGTTGCATTTTTAACAATCCTCCAAATTGTAAATTAAATGTCTTTGTATATTTATCGAAACGTTTGAGCAAAAACACGCACACGTACCATTTTTAAACAGTAGAACTCCTTGAAAACTCTTACAAGTTTTTATCCAAGCAATCATAGATCTGCGTAATGGTTGATTTACAATGCACCGTGACTTTCAAGCACAGTTGTACAACTGTAGAATTGTGATTGTCACTCCATTCCATTCATCCAACTCTCATGGTGATTTCTTTAGCGGTTCTGAGCGCAGAATTATTTACCAGACCGAGGCTAAATAATTCGGAAAGAGGCTGATAAACACAGCAACGACAACACAGCAACAGGAATAAAGAGCATTTTATTGCATTTTCATGTACCTTCACTTTATATAAAGTGTACCTCCAGTGGTCAGAATTTTTTTGATATTTTGTTCATCATACTTAACTGATATGCCTCCATCGATTCTTCCTGTCTTATGTTGTCCGTACTTTCTGTAAAAGCCCGTAAAAGTCGTTAAAATTGCAGTACTGGGCGCCGACATGATTGCCTCGTTTTTTATCAACATCGCGAATTCCGATACGTAACCGTAATGTAATGTCTACATCTGTTGCGCATTAATCGTTGTAAGTAGTAAATATATGTGCTGTGCGTTACTATATTATGTTGTCACTAAAGTCAGGTGTTTATTAAGAAGTCAGTATTTAATCTTTTTCATTAAGATCGGGAATGCCAATACGTAACCGTAAAGTAATGTCTAAATCTGTGCGCAGTAATCGTTGTAAGTAGCACATATATGTGCTGTGCGTTGCTATATCATGTTGGCATTAAAGACAGGTGTTTATTAAGAAGTCAGTATTTAATCTTTCTTATTAACATCGTGAATTCCGATACGTAACAGTGAAGTAATGTCTAAATCTGTTGCGCATCAATCGTTGTAAGTAGTAAATATATGTGCTGTGCGTTACTATATTATGTTGGTATGAAACTCAAGTGTGTATTAAGAAGTCAGTGTGTGATGTGTTTGTTATAATCGGCACTTTCGATGAGTAACCGTGAAGTAATGCCTAAATCTGTTGCGCATTAATCGTTGTAAGTATTAAATATATGCGCTGTGCGTTACTATATTATGTTTGCATAAAAGTAATGTGTGTATTAAGAAGTCAGTGTTTAATCTATTTTATTATCATCTGGAATTCCGATACGTAACCGTAAAGTAATGTCTAAATCTGTGCGCATTAATCGTTGTAAGTAGTAAATGTATGTGCTGTGCGTTACTATATTATGTTTGCATTAAAGTCATGTGTGTATTAAGAAGTCAGTGTTTAATCTTTTTTATTATCATCTGGAATTCCGATACGTAACCGTAAAGTAATGCGTAAGTCTGTGCGCATTAATCGTTGCAAGTAGTAAATATATGTGCTGTCCGTTTCTATATATTTTTCGCTTCAAAGTCAAGTGTTCATTTAGACGTCAGTGTGTAATCTCTTTGTTATCATCGGCATTTCCGATACGTAACCGTGACGTAATGCCTAAATCTGTTGCGCATTAATCGTTGCAAGTAGTAAATATATGTGGTGTCCATTTCTATATGTTTTTAGCTTAGAAGTCAAGTGTTTATTAAGAGGTCAGTGTGTAATCTGTTTTTTTAGAATCTCGAATTCCGATACGTAACCTTGAAGTAATGTCCTTATCCGTTGCGCATTAATCGTTGTAAGTAGTAAATATATGTGCTGTGCTCTACTTTATTATGTTGGTAATAAAGTCAAGTGTTTTTTTCAAAAGTCAGTGTGTAATCTGTTTGTTATGATCGGGAATTCCGATACGTAACCGTGAAGTAATGTCTAAATCTGTTGCGGATTAATAGTTCGTTCGTTAAGTAATAAATATATGTGCTGTGCGTTACTATATGTTGTTGTTATTATAGTCAAGTCTTTACTTAGATGTCAGTGTCTAATTTGTTTCTGATCATCGGGAATCCCGATATTTAACCGTCAAGTAATGGGTAGATCCGTTGCGCATTATATTTGTTGTAGGTAGTGAAAATGTGTGCTGTGCGTTACTATATCATGTTGGCATTAAAGACAGGTGTTTATTAAGAAGTCAGTATTTAATCTTTTTTATCAACATCGCGAATTCCGATACGTAACCGTAATGTAATGTCTACATCTGTTGCGCATTAATCGTTGTAAGTGAAAGCGAAAATGACAAAAAGTGTCATCGTTGACTTTCCACCTGTAATGTAACTGTTTTTCCTACTTTGCATTACAAAAACTTTACGTATGACGTCACATAAGGCAAGGTATGTGATCGTGAAGCAAAGTGTTTGTTGACGACGGGTTTACATTAAATAGTCTTCAATATGTAACTATCAACTAGTACAAAATGCATCGAGAATGACTTGTATTCCTTAATCTTTTGTCAAAGAAGCATCAACTGACTCTTCTATGTCTGTAAACGTTCAGTGATGTCTGAGAGTTGCGTTACCACATTTTCCATATATTTCTCCCAAAAAAATGTTTGGTAAGTGACTACATTGGATTTCAGTGACGTTAGTGTTTCTGGCTGTCTTTACTCGTGCGATAGTGTGTGTTTATATATGTATGTGTATTTGTGCGTGTATGTGTAGGTGTATGTAACGTGTGTATATGTATGTTTGTACATGTATATGTATATACATCTCTGTATATGTATGTGCGTGTATGTACTTGTGCGTGTATGTGTTGGTGTATGTGTATTTAGGTGTATGTGTGTATCTGTGTGTATTTGTGCATGTATGTGTATATGTGCGTGTATGTGTAGGTGTATGTACTGTGTGTATATGTATGTGTGTACATGCATGTGTATATAAGTATCTCTGTATATGTATGTGCGTGTATATGTATGTGCGTGTATGTACTTGTGCGTGTATGTTTTGGTGTATGTGTATTTGGGTGTATGTGTGTATCTGTGGGTATGTGTGTATCTGTGGGTATGTGTGTATGTGTGTGTGTGTCTCTGTGCTACATGCAACTAGATCTTACAGCGGCAACATGTAGCTGCAATCAGCCATTGCCATTCTATTTCATCATAGCATTTATATAGATTAATAAAAACTCCCATGACGTACAACAATGCTTAATGTTGTCTATTTCATTGAAACTGTACATGATTGATGTTACGTTTTCCAACTGATGCAAATCTTTCAGGAACAAATAACTAATTTTCTCTACGCCAACGATAGCGTGCACAAACAGCTATACACAAACAAACACACACATTCCCTTATACAAACAGACTGTTAGATAGTAAGCGATTAAAATCTAATTTATACAAAATTAACTGGACAACATTAACTAAATTAACAATGTTTGTTTGCTTACTCTAAACCGGCTAGCAACACGCGTTTTTGGCCCTCAATTTTGAAAAGATGAATAGAAGTCCCCAGACCCCTTCAACAGGGAAGTAGTACTCAGTCCCTATGACTTTCCCTCCACACATTTAGAGATATTCCTACCTTATTGGGGCTACCTATAATTTTATAGTATATTATGTGACCTCGTTTCCCAAACTTCCATCTTTTGTTGCGCATGTATGACATCAGGAAACCTAAATGATAGTTCTCACAGCTATTCACACATTTTCTTGTCAAGAGAAAAGATTAGAGCTGAAACTGTATTTTCTGACGTTCTGCCATGAAATCAACCCTTCAATGGACTCGAGGTCATAAAGCTTATTTTTGACACCTTGTTCTTCGTGATGACAATGAGATATCACGTAAATTTGCAAGGAGCCGATGAAAGCAAAGGATCCTATCAACATCATAACATTGAGGTAATAAAGATTAACGTGAATGATATATATATATATATATTTATATATATATATTAGTACTTAGCAGACACAGCAAATATTATATATTTATCATAAATGGAGCATTACCACAATAGCTTCCCTTTTTGCCAAGGGAGCTGAGTGGAGTTGACCCACACCCCATTGGTTTGAAAACACAAACCTTAACCATTGGATCATCAAGTTCCTACATATATGTGTATATATAGAAACTAAAATGCCTAATAGCAATAAAACAAGCTTTAGGAGTGAGTCAAACCCTTCCTCAAAGCTCCAATGAGTGAGTACGGGGAAATTAATTAATATTTATTGTGTTTAAGCTTTGAACCTTCATCAGCCCCAGGCATATTCATATTCTCAGCAGGTATATTACAAAATTTATATATATATAATCCTTAAAGAGTGAAGCATTTATAACATACATAAACGTCTGACTACATTACACTGGATGTCAAGTGTTAAAGCAAATATCGATTGCCTGCCCAAGGTATGCTAGCATGTAAAACAGATATAAAACCAAATATGATCATAATAATGAGTTGTTTCGTTATCTTCAGTTGAGATATAATATATGTATGATTGTGTAGGTTTCAGATTATAAATTTTAGATGCAACTCTTTGTTTACTTTTGAAGGTAAGCTCATGCTAAAGGATTGTACTGTTCAGCTCTGAGATGCCCAATCCACATAACTTAGATTGCTTTGAGCTACCAAAGATTGACTGTGGTGAACAAGATTTGCAAAGAGATATTCATGTAAAATGAAATTTTGTGAAATGAAAGTAGGAATGCTGTATTTTGAGAAGGAATAGTTTGATGAAAACAAGGGGGACCTAATATATTATTTAGTGGGATGATTATAACTTCTGATGCTTTATAGATATATTGTATATTGCATTTCCAAGTGTTTAATTTAATACACTTGCTTCACCCATGTATCAAACCTAGACTGTGTTTTGCAATTTTAACGAATTATATTAGCAAGGTGACCTTCCTGTGTGTTCTTAAGCATGTTCAGTCAGTTAGGGTTTATATTGTTGTTACAGATACAATTGCGCCAATGATCATTGGGCCTTTATGTATAACAGCAGCCTTGCAGCCTTAGTGGCTCCACCCTGCACCCCAGCACTGAGGGTCAAAAGAAAACATTTAACTTACGAATCAAACTATCTGCCATTAACAGAATCATTGTAAACTAAATTAAGTATATAACTTTTAACAGTGTCACAAGTATGATTTCAAATAATTGTAGTTCTGCTTAAGTCCTTGCTATTTTGAATCCTATTTAGCCCTATTTATATGCTCGGGGCAGTTCAATTTTAGCTACAAATTAGTTAAAAAGGTAGGAATCCAAATACAACGTCATCTAAAGCAATAATTATGGCTAATTAGTGTTAATTACCCCATAATTAGCATCAATGTGTTTTAAAACTATTTAAAATCTAACTTTACATCATTTTACGAAAAATTTGTCAAATTCATGAAAAGTCTTGAGTTGTAGCAATTTTAAAATTTTCACCTTATATGGTCTACTTTTTCATCAGGGTGACCTAGCTAGACCACGAGCTGGGACAGCGAATTATTTTTTACCAAACGTTTGCTAGATAAAAGTTAGGAAAAGTCTGAAAGTTTCAACAGCTTAGCAAGGTGACGACTATGAAATGTATACTAAAATAATATAGAGAAGAACTATGGGCCTCAAAGTCGGTGGACACAATGCTGTCCCAAGAATAGCATTATCGGGGGGGGGGGTCTGGTGACACTACAAAGAGCCACTAGTAAGCAAAGCAGGGAGTTTTACGCCTTAGTTAATTAATAGGTAAGTATCAGGTGTTTCATTCACAACAATTTTGTGCCACGCCAATTTACTCCGATTAATCGATTAATCGGAAAAATCTACACCGATTATTCGAATAGTAGAATGTTATGCTATGGACAGCCCTAACCCTGACTAATGCTCGGTCTAAAGAGAAAGTTGGAATTCATTCCAAAGCTAAAACTACACAGCGGATAACCTATAAGCATACAGATGATCTGTTCGAGCAGTGTGAAGCGGTGAAAAAGATCTTTTTTATAAAATCCAATACTATTGTCCAGAAAGAGCTTCATAATAATTAGGTGACAAAAGAATGTGTACCAACTTTCTGAAATGGAAAATTGCAAATAGAATCAACATTTTTCTTGCTAAGATCAATGAACTGTGGAAAAGTGCAAATATTTTAAAATATGACGTCTGATACATGGGATGAGAGCGTGAAAGGGCTTTTACGACAAAATAAACAGAAATACCTAAAATGTCGAAACCAATTACCGACGGAGTCAACAGAAGGTAGAGGTGCTTGAATGAGTAAAAATGAGTTATGAGGATTAAATTTCTAAAACAATAATTGCCTTGGTAGCCATACGGCTTTCTATTCCTCGCCTATGTTGAGGTAGTTGGCCACACAGTCAAAACAAGGGACTCAGTTACAAGCATCAGATGAAGAGAAACAAACTTGAAGTAGAGAGAAGGCAGGCAATAAGAATGTGGCTGGGAAACTCGCTTTTTGGGTCGCAATCACGCCTGAAATCCGTACCAACGGGCCCAATTGATAGTAAGGATGTAAGTCCCGTCCACTAAGTATCCCCCCAAACCATTGAATCTATTTCAGATTTAATTGCAAATCTAACTATTGAGTTCATATTTAAGTCTCAGTATTCAGTTAGTATAAAGACTTTTGTATATGAAGGGAATAGAGAAATAGGAAGTCAGACTTAGTTTCAATACGTTTGCGTAAAGTTTGGATATTGCCCTAAAAATCTGATAAAGAAGTGCCGTTTAGAGGTATTGAATGGTCAGGTTTGACGACCCAGAACTCATTACTAAAATTGCGTGTGCCCTCTAACCTAGTCTATAGTGAGAGTATAAATTTACTAAATCAGAGTACAGGACAAGGATTAATGGAAACACTACCTCGTTCCAATTTGTGGTCAAGAGGAGCATTGTATCTAAAATGCGTACTAGGTGTATTCTAAATATCCGAAGATAGAGGCCGAGGAAAAGAAAACACTGAAAATTGACAACGTGTTCAAACCAGTTCAGAGACAAATAGAAGAAAATTTCACGCTACAGTGGAGCAAATAAAACCGCTTGCTTTGGTGAAACAGAAGAGCAGGAAAAATAAAAACACTTTTTTCTCGTTTTTAGAGAAATGATAAATGTTATGATGGCCTGATAACAGCCATGGCAATCAAGTTATTGCAGACTTCTTGTGTAAAGTTTTGTACCTGCGAAACATAGTATGATAGTTTAGAATGCATTTAACATTTTTTTGAAGATGTACATGAATTTCTTTATAATCAAGCTGTCAGCTAACAAAATGGTTATTTAAATTTTTGTGAATAAGTCCAACGAAATCTAAATCTTAGTCCAGATAAACTGTTGATAAGTGGACAAGGTTTGGTAGTTATTGCATGCAACATGATATTTAATAACAAGAACTACAATGATAATTTAAAATAACGTCTTTGATTTCAAAACATTACTAGTGAAAAGGTTCTTCTCTCATCTATTGATGATCTGCCAATGGCATCTGTTCAATAACCACTTACAAGTTATTAACACTAGTGGATGAATTCAAAATAAAAGCCAATGTTCACAAGACAATATCACAAGCTGGCTGATGTTGATAACAATACGTTAATTTTGTAAAGGTGTAATATAGTGGACTGCAAAATATTGTGGTGAAAACAATATCTATAAACTATGGGTTAAACGCCAAGAAGGAAATTACCATTTTGACAACGTTTCGTCTTATCACAAGGCCTCGTCAGGTCCTTGTACACTTAGCGCTATAACATCTAGTGCACAAGGACCTGACAAAGTCTTAAAATAAGTCGAAACGTTGTCAAAATGTTATTTTCCGGTTTTGCCTTTGGTCCATAATTGACTGCCACACGATCTGTATAGCATTTGTTGTTACTGTTGATACGTAAATAGGGATTGAAATGGGCCTTCAATAATCATATCGACAATGCTAATTGATAGACAGAGTAAGTCAGGAGGAATTGCCAGCTTATTTTGAAAGGCATGAATTAGTCTAGAGGTGACTTATGAGAAGCAGATGAAATTATATAGACATTCCCTATCAAGATGAAGACGGAATTTGGCTTCAACTAAGAAAATTGACAAAAAGTTTAGGAAAGCAGCAGAAAAGAGCCGTGTAAATATGGTTAGTGGTACAAAATTTGAATATTGCGTTGATTAACGGGTTCATTTGACTAAACGTTTTTGCCATACACTGATCATAGCAATTGTATTGAGTGAGGTGAGAATCTTTCACAATAAATTTATAGAAAGACCAAAACACGTCGCAGAAAATAACAATCACAAGAGAGAAACCTTTTCTGCCACTTGTGTTATTGAAAAAGGCCTAAATTGTAAACAAATTCCTTTTATCGAGTACCGGCTTCTTTTTTTGATAAATGCGGCTTCCAATTTCTCACTTCAGTCCATACGATTGTTGTGATCAGTGTATGGCGAAAAGTTTTCGCAAAATGAATGCGTTAATCAACGCAATATTCAAAGAACTGTTTTGATGAAATGGCGAGATCAACAGACAAGATGAGGCAGACAAAAATTTTTATACCACTAAGAGAGACTGCAAGGATTTTTGTATTTGCTAAGGTTGAGAAAGAAAAGAGTTGATAGCTTTGAGACGCTAACAGTTTAAATTTCCTGAACAGACATTGAGTTTCAAACTCCTGAATGGGGTCGGTTAACAACATCTACAGTCGCAAGAAACTCTTCGCTGATGACAATTTGTTAAATATATACAACAGACAAGCCAGAGGAGAGTAACAGATAAAGATAGATAGATAGATAGATAGATAGATAGATAGATAGATAGATAGATAGATAGATAGATAGATAGATAGATAGAGATACCACTCTTCATGACTCCTTTTTTCTTCAAATCCAAGCAATCTAAGAAGATCAAGTTGGACATTGTCATTCCACGGACTCATGACTCATGCAGCCTACAGATTCTTAATAGTATTGACAATAATATAGACGATATTATGGACGATAATGTTAACGATAATATTGACGATAATATTGACGATAATATTGACGACAATATTGACGATAATATTAACGATACTATTGACGAACTGTATTGTCCTTCGAATTAAAACGATGCAAAAATAATACGAGACCTGCCTCTCTTTGCAATGTGACTTGAGCAAGGAAGGACTGTCATCTGGCAAGTCTATTTTTCTATATCCTATTGAAAGTTGGGAATTATCATCGAGAAAAGAGAACCCGAAGTGTTTATTTTCTTAAAATGCACCAAGAAATATCTAACAATCCAAAACCAATTAAAAGTTAAAATGTATCATCCCACTCTTGATCATGTGCTGAATCTTAGAATAAAAACACAACGGAAAATTATTAAGATTGTCTCTATGTTGTCTATGATTGACACTGGCGTTAACTATGCTACTTGGTATATTTGCAGACTTTTATCCCTGGTGGTCATGAGGAAAAAAGTATTATTAAATTGTTATTTTAGGTTTTGCTTTATCATCACTTATTGGGATTTCGCTTAAATTTTTACAGTATATGAAAAATTCGCATCGTGTTTAATCCGTGCGTCCTTAAATAATCGATACCTAAATTATGACATAATATAAAGTAAGATGACTGAAATTTTTTTCAAAAGCAATCCTTATTTTTTGTCAATTCTTTGGCCTTGGCGTGGCTGACTGATGCCATGTATGACAGGACTGGACATTGTTATTGATTAACCTTAATAGTAATATACAATTATAACACTACTCGTGATTAATACACAGAGTTAATAGCGATTTGCACATCAGTAAGTACTACGCACTATGTAGGAGTGATCGTCGATCGATTGCGTTGTGATGTTGACATTATGTGACATAGTTATTTGAGTTATTCTTACTAATAGCTATCTTTGAATAGATATCATGGTTGGCAATTATCTATTACGTACGAATTACAGTACTAGTTAGTATCGAACGACAGGATTGTCAGGCAACGTGGTACAACGTTTGTTTACGTCTGACGTCGTGTGTTATTGTTCACCGCGAATTCCAAGCCTGGTCGAGTTGACGTTAACAATCACCGGTTCGGCCGATGTTGTAAGAGAATACATCTATTGCTTATTATCACACTAGGAAATATTACAATTACGTACCTTTAGGTTACCATTGCTTCACTTCGCATTCCATGCTTGAGTTTATAAGCAGGTAACATTTAGTGTTTCAGGAGTAGAGTAGAGGCACGGTGGTGATTGCCGCGGTCCTTTGCCATACTGACCGACCAGAATAGTCTTGCAGAGATCGCTCTGTTATATTGCCGGATGGATTGTCGTTGAAATATTAAGCTGCTTGGTAAGTTTGCTTTTATCCTGTTATTTGTATATTAATCTCTTGCTTGTCCATTTGAGATTTATAGCCTATGTTTACTTGTTTAAATTGTAGTAGAAAGTTAGACACACGATTGAATGACCGTTATGTTTCACACTTTGAAACTTGAGACTTCTCAGTAGCTTGGATTTGAAGAACAATAACGGAGGTCTGGGTTTCAAATCTCCCGCCACAAACAAAAGGAACTGGATTCGCGCAAAATATGGCCTTCGCTGCAGACCCAAACACAGAAGTTTGTTTGGGCCTACAACGCAGGATAT
This sequence comes from Alatinidae sp. Z8VKAUB7J3, assembly GCA_010016025.2. Taxonomy (NCBI): domain Eukaryota; kingdom Metazoa; phylum Cnidaria; class Cubozoa; order Carybdeida; family Alatinidae; species Alatinidae sp. Z8VKAUB7J3. Next base: position 41,903,028 of record JAAAKM020073195.1, on the reverse strand, counting down.
GCCACACTAATCCAATCGAGTCTTGATGGTTGGAGATCAAAGGCACATTTCCGTCATAGGGCATAAAATTGAAGCGTTCAAGGCTTTTGAGAAAAGTTAATTACTCAACTACAGTTAGAAAATTTGATGATATAAGGTCCTGAACGGTAGAAGCGGGAAGATGAGGTAGACGGTATATTTGTATTTCACCCTTTGTCCCATTCGAAATCTTTTCGCTATCTCACTGATATCATACTGTGCCAATTATTTTACTCTAGGTGGACAATGAAGCAATTATATTTCGCACAAAATATACAAATTAAAGCTACAAGGTTTGTAAAATGTATTGCACGACATGCATAGTGTTTCTACTTAGTTTAGTAGGGCAATGTTGTTACTAACGCCAGATTTATTTCATTTAATTCAATTCTTGTTCTACACTGTACCACCAATGTGGTGTCATTAGGGAGCAGGGTGACTTCATCCATGCTATATTTTTGCTGAGTAATGTTTTTCTTTGGCACAGTGGGCCAACATTGAAACAATAAAGGAGAAAGAAAAGGATGTGCAACGTCATGTCTAAACTGTCAAAAGTAGTTGAGTTGATTATTTGCCTCATATCTACAAGTTGTGCCATGTGATTTATTTGCTTACATGTTTTCATTACATTTATTTAAGGAATATAGAGAGATTTGGAATGCTCCTGTATCTTCTTCTTTGAGTGTTCTGCCTATTGGCAGGTTTCGTCTCATTTAGACTTTTCACTTCAGGGCTTTTTCTTGAATTCGGCATAAGATCCTTTAGTAATTTAGTAAATAAGACCTTAGTCAGACACTAGGTGTCCTTTCTTCGAATCTCCCTTCTACTACCAGTTTTAGCAAACTGTCAAGTCTGGTGTTTTGTGCCATCCATCCACTCCTTCGCTTATATATTGTTCACAGTACGCACCTGCCTTCGCCAACCTTTTGTAAGATTTCTTTACTTGACTTTCTGTCCACCCAGCTTACCTTAAGCTCCTGTATATCATAGAATTACGACGTGTGTTGAAGATGATACATGATAAAAAGCTCAATTCTGAAAATGTAGGACCACAAGGAATCGAACCCCAGCTGTCAGTGTTGCAAAGCGATGTGCTACCATTACACCATGGTCCCTTAACATTGAGTAATAGAAATTTGGTATGTCATTTGTTTTGGTTGACGTCACTACACTTATTTGCCTTCTGGTTGATGTTACTCCTTGATATTATCATCTTCAGTTCCCCGGGGTCAAAACTTTACAACATTCTGGTTTCTAGAATTTTTAAGTAACATTACTCTTGGGTGCCTAATAGATAGCTAATTAATTTTTTTAAGAAATTTTCCACCCAGGACATTCTTATTCTACCCCCCCCCCTCCCCGCTTATTAATTTTTAAGTAATCTCGCACCCATGAAAATTTTTTGAGGAGGTACTTTTTCGGGCAAATAGAAAATATCTTTATCAAAATATGAAAACCACACATTAAAAAGATGAAGGTGGCCTCTTAGAAGTCTCAGACGCCTAAATAGTTGACATTTTGTGGCAACATTCATGTCAACCAAGAAAAATGCTTTGTACACATGACAAATAATCAATGTTACAACGCTCTCTAGCTTAAGATACCGTATTTCCTGTTATTAGCGCCGGGCCTCAAATTAGCGCCGCACCTTGAGGTAAAATTATTTTATCAGCGCCGCCCTCTTATTAGCGCCTCCCCTCTAATAAGTGGCGCTAATTAGAAAAAGGGTAAAAACATACAAAAGGGTAATTACACAATAAAATACATTTTTGAAGCTTCTAAATTATTTTTATTTTTCATAAAGCAGGCAAATTTCATAATTTTTGCGAACTCAGGCTCATAAGTAAGCTCGAAATTAGTCAATAGCTCTTTTCGTTTATTTGTTTCATCATCCAAGGTCTCAGCAATTCTACTTTTAGAGAAAGCAAAAAACTTTGCTGGAACCACCAGACCAACTTCTCGCTTCCGTTTTCCAATTACTGGACAGATCAGACGATTCACTTTATCAGCTTCAAGAAAAAAGTGTAACAATAATGAAAGTTCTGTTGACACATGCCCGACTAAAGTCTCATCCGCATAAACACCCAAAGCGTGTTCATCATGATCACGGGCTTCTTCGAAAGTTTCGAATTTTACACCCAGAAATTCACCTGGCGTCGGATTCCAAATATCTTTATACAAATGGTGGCTACGAATGTTTGTATCTAAAAAAAATACTTCTAGCCATATTTATCTGTAACATCGTCGAATATGTAGAATCGTGTTCACAAACTTTTGTTATTTGCGATAGCAAATAATATTCGAGTGTTTTCATGATATTTGAACATATGTATTGAAGTCAAAAGCCATTGTGTCAGAACGTTGCTGAAAAAATGGAAGACAAACATGAAAGGAGCACTTCTCACAAAGGAGAGAAGATTAAATCATATACAATGGAATTTAAATTCGAAGTTATCAAGTTTACGGAGCTCAATAGTAATAGAGCAACATCCCAAAAATTATGTTGACGAAAAACGAGTACGCCAATGAAAGAAAAAATATGCAAAACTTTGTCATGCACGAGCGTTAAAAGGCGGTTCTTTTAAAAAGCGGCAGGAAGGAGCTGGGCGACAGGTTACAGACGCAGATGTCGAACAAAAAAATATTAAATTGAATTCATGAACGAAGAGAGAATAAACGCCATGTTAAAAAAAAAAGATAATGTGTAAAGTTAAAATGTTTTTTGATGAGAGTGTTGGGGATGATGGATGTGCAAAAGAAGCTTTTGTTGCATCACGTGGATGGCTGGAAAAGTTTATGAAAAGAAACTGTCTTTCCTTGCGAGAACTGGACGCAACAAAGTCAGAATATGCGTGTGTTTGAGTGCAAAAGCTGGTGGTACAACGCTTTAGCCGTTTGTTGTTTTTGGTGGAGCGAAACGTGAGGCAGTAGCTTTACGTAAAGAGTTTCATTCGTGCTGTATTGTTACTTCCTAATCAAATGCGTCGATGAACGAAGATCTTACCCTTCAGTATGTGGAACATGTGATTGGGAAATTCTCGTTCACGTCCAGACTTTTAGCTTGGGATTCATTTCAATGCCACTTAATGGACTCCGTTAAGAAACTATTAAAAGGTAGCCAAATATATATATATATACATGATGTCAATGAAAAACACCAAGTATCTCAGGAAATAAATCACATGTGAGATTCACACTTACACTTTTCAAAAGTTAAAAAGTTTCAAGTGAACAATTGACGCACAAATAATTTAAATATTACGTCATGCGACACCCTGCCGAGGTAAGACAAAATAAAATTGCATTTCAAACCCAAGCTTATATGTTTTATATAACTGGACCATGGAGGAGCTACACTTCATCTGAATTAATCAATTCAGAATATTCTATCTCACACGAATTAAGGCTTTAATAAAAAATAGCCAGAAAAAAACACGAACATTTTTAGAGAGAAGCCTCACTACTGGGGTTCAAATGCAGACGATAGGAAAGACGTAATTCTAGGAGATGAAAATTCGAAGGCTAAAAAGGCTTAAGCATGTTATGAGAATGCCACATAACAGAATAACAAACATTACCATCAAGTGGAGATCGGTAGAAAGAAGGAAGACCAAAAATCACTTGGAGGAAAAACTTACACCAATAATTTAAAAGATATGGAGCTCACATGGAATGACACGCAGGATACTGCACAACAAAAGAAGCTGTTGCAAAATAAAACTGTAGAATTATGCCCCACTAGGGAGCAAGAGCAGCAGGAGCAGGAACAGCAGGAACAGGAGGCGGAGCAGGAGCAGCAACAGGAGACAGAGCAGAAGCAGGAGGCGGAGCAGGAGCAGGAGCAGCAACAGAAGGCAGAGCAGGAGCAGGGGGCTGGGCAGGAGGGGCAGGAGCGCGAGCACGAGCACGAGCACGAGCACGAGGAGCAGGAGCACGACGAGAAGGAGCACGACGAGCAGGAGCACGACGAGCAGGAGCACGACGAGCAGGAGCACGACGAGCAGAAGCACGACGAGCAGGAGCACGCTGAGCAAGGGGAGCACGAGGAGAAGCAGGAGGAGGATGTAGTTTTCTGTCATCCCTAGAGAGTCATATTCTAAAGCTCCTTCTTGCCACCGACCACGGTGACAGCCTTCATGAACCTTCAAACCATCGCAACATTATGATCCCCACCTTTAAATTAGATTAAGCCGGCCTTGCAAAGACACGGAATCAACCCTATAACCATTGTGTTTCTGAGATAAGTCAGCGAGATGACGTTAATACACCTACTACTTTGTGAATGCGCAAAAATAGAATGCTGACCTTGAATTGGTGCTTCTGAGCCAACCCAAAAGTATGATGCCGACTTCAGTCCTTGTTTCACAGCTGTAACCCAGATCTAGTCTCATAATAACATGAACAAATGGAATTACAACATCAAGAAGGTGACAATAAGAAGCTACTAACAATTATGACCCTCTCATTGATGTCAATGATGAGGTCTTAAATAAGCAAACAATCTTAACAGGATTTTACGGGTATAAACGACTGGGTGAGTAATTGCAGATAGAAAAACCGACGTATTTTCCCGGCATTCCCACTGCCGAAGTGTAAAATGGTTTGAGTTCTAAAGGTTTTTGGTTCACTATACTTAAGGTATGGGTCAATTCAGGAGATGGGCATATTGGTGGGGATTTGATCAAAATTGCCGCATATCTATAAAGAATCAAACCAAAGATCTCTACTTCGGGATATAATCGTACAGATTATCTTTCACTTTGAATTTCTTTCAGTGAGTGTATCAGATCCAAATGTAAGACACAATTTTATTAGATGATGTATAATTTATTCGCAGACTATTCCAGAGTTTTCTTTGCATGTCAATCATTGTTTAGCAAGTATCATAATCCGTTTGGACTGCTGCAACATCCAAGTGATGATATAACTCCACGTTATTTGTAATTGAAGGTGTAATTGTTTAGAAATCGTGCAAAGACTGGTTTAGATCAGTTTATGATCAGAATATTTACATTTTTTGTGATTATCATTTTTAACTCCGCATAAAATTGTGTATAATGAAAAGTTTTTAGATTATAAAAGAGTTGTATATAAGGGAGAGATAGTGAAGTTTCAAGTTGAGGTCACTGACATTCATCAGAGAGAAGAATCACAGTAAAACTGGCAGCCCTTATAATGGTAGTTCAAGAGGTTGTAGGAAATGATAATAGAAGCGGCTCAGTAACAGAGAAGATAGTAGCAGCTGTGTATAGCCGTAACAGAAAATAAATTAAAGCAGGAGCTTAAGTTTCAGGGTTTCGTTAAACAGTTTTGTGTCCGTCGGGATCAGAGGTATGCTAGCGAGGCAAAGGTGTATAAAGACGATGAGGCTTTGTAATTGTTGTACAGTGATTCATAAAATCTGATAACCAGTTCCCCCAAGTAAGAATTTCAAATCCATTGCATTTCCTCTATCACCAGATGTTTTTCATTTGCTGCTATGAAAAACATTTTCCACACAATAAGACCCCTCCCCCCAATTTGACCCAGTATTGCCCCACTGTTTGTAGTCTTTGGACAACCCTAAAGCTGTCTTCATAGAAATGCGAGATGACACAACCGTAAATATATCACATCAATAAATTAGCCCCAGTTATATATTAACCAATACTTAGCCCTAGTATTGTCATAGATTTTTCCATGTTTAATTGAGAATGCTTGAAAACTAACATGTAGACCGCTATGAAAGACGAATCTATGCTGTGCACACGTGGTATTAAAGTAGAGAGCAAATATATGGAGGCGCGTTAGGTTAGTGGGTACAGAGCTGGTCTAGCAAGCTGAAGGTTGGTGTTTCGAGTCTATGCTCTGCCTTCAATGTGAAAACTCCTACTGCAAACCCAGCTGAAAAACGGGTACCTGGCATTAGCTGGGGAAGGATTAAAGGCTTCGAGGAAAGGAACTGGCCACCTTATCTCACAATGCCGTTGCTCGGGACATGTGATTCTGTACCATATCACATCCCATACGCTCTGAATAGAGTACGGGGCTACATTTTTTAATATGGAGCAAGGAAGACAGATAGCGGACATATGGCCTTGTTTGCAGTGGGTAACCATAGTAGACCACACGTCCCCAAATCGACTTAGAGATTTTGGTGGCTCGAGGGGGCTAATATACTTTCCAAGTTGGAAAACCCATGCTATAGCCCGTCTTTAATTTAAAGCCCCCAAATCAACCATCATCGGCAACTGATAAGTTGACATTTTGTAAAGGACAAAGCTAACTAAGAAAATAGCTTGAGTAACGTGTTCGTCATTAATTCTACTTTTTCTAGAAGTCATTTGTTTTCTGCATTTCGTGTTGTTCGTCCCTATTGTGACTATCGATTTCCAACAAGAGTTGCGTTTCGAATCATGGTTTCCTCCCATATATAATACCAACATTAGTGCAAAGATTAGGATCACAAGAAATTACTGAGCCAGTAGAAGAGATCCGACTTTTGGAAGTGGAGTCACTTTGTCAAATATCCGACATATGTCAAGAAAATATTGGAGTATATATCAATGACTTGGTAACAATCTTGCAAAGAACATTGGTTGATCCTTTTGCAGAAGTCAGAAAGGTGAGTAATTTATATATACTTTTATGATTATAGTATGACTTCTTGTTTTTGTGTACTTTACAAATGCTTGACCTAAGTACACAATATTTCTAGCAAAGATGAAATCAAGTGGTTCCATAATTGAGGGTTCTCTCTCTGTACTCTACTAAGACTGATTCTGCTTTCTCAGTCACTTGTATTTAAATACAATATTACATCATTTTATTATATATTTATAAATTGCTTAATCATTAGAACTAGTGCATCTAGAATGTCCATTACAAGTTGCAGTGTCATGATGACTTCCATGATCACAAGATATCACCGTTGTTACCAAATGATGGCAATTTTAAACCATTCTCAAATATTTCACTTATATTCAAACGAGTGTATCTTGAGTGTGCCATTGATCATTACTACAGTTTTCCACATACTTATTCTTGATATAGTGAATGCCTTCATTTTTTAAACTTTTTTCTAAGGTTGGAGTCAGAGTTGGAAATTTAAGTACTGAAAGGCTGGCATAAAACCTTTCTCTCTTAAGACACTATTAGAAAATGAATTTGGCTAGAGAAATTATTAGCAACAGAGCTACAACATATATGTGAGAGTTACAGATCTCTCTTCTTAAATTTCCCCAGTCAGTTTCTCTTGTAAAGCTGTGCAAGGAATGGCAAAATGGCCCAGTTAAAGGAATGGATGCAAACTAGTTTGCCCTAATGAGAGGTTGCAGCCACTTCTAGATCAAGAAAACCATTAAAAAAAGTTGCTCTTGACCCATGATTATTTTCTTGTCTTGCTGATAAATGAGTAGGTAGTAAAACAGTACGACACAATATCAAAACCCTTGTTTATATATTGCTTGTGTATTTAATCATTATTAAGTCCTTGCTTCAGCATAGGTTGTTAATGGATACAGGAATATCTATATGTTGCCGCTTGGATTTAATTGCAAGATGCATGCAAGGGAACGTATGCTCTTTCAACTGAGCTTGGTGAAACCCTAAGTTCAAGTACTTTTTTCTTTAGTTATATACCTCAGTAGAAACCAATTACCCACCAGTGGACATCAACATCGAATTCTATACCAATTTGGAGACCAGCTGCCCTTTGCAATGAGAATTAACTGGAGAAGGACTACCATCCTGTCCTTCAATCTGTCCAAAGGCCATTAAAATTTGCAAAATACTGTGGAAGAGAGAGGATGTGAAATGGTCAGATAATAGAGAACTGGAAAAATATGTCAACTCTGCAATGGCAGTCATTCCTTTTCACATCATATGACAGAGAGAAAGAGACTGATCACCACCTTGCATAGGGCTTGATTATGTTACTTTAAAATGTTCGTACTTAAAAATAGGGACTATAATGCACATGTAGGTGTTTCCTTCATCTGTTGATAGGAAAACCAACCCATTCTACTGTGTAAGAGCAACAGAGCACTGATGTTTCCCCCACATTTAACTAATTAAATCACACATGCTGGTGGTTGATTGTTTCGCAACATATTTTCTTTGACTTGAAGCATTAGTTTAAAAATGTACATCTTTGTTGGGTTGGTCTATTGGATTAGTTATGCGTACAATGATATTTTGTTTTGGAGAGGTTTAGCAAGCTTAATTAGACGTAAAGAAAACATCTCTTTTGCTATCTAGAGGCAGGTGTGATGGTCCTTGAACGTCGGGCAGAAAACTCAAACTTGAGATAAATTTTAATCTGGACAGCGTCAAGAAGATCTGTTCTTGTCAGCTTGTAAAAGATACCATTATTGATTCGATGGCGGGTAGATTATGTACACGTTCCTTTCATATAAGCAACCCAGTTGCTACGACTTCAGCCCTCGAATCCATCCAAAAATTAAGCAACTTGCTTAGCAACCCTCAGCCGTGACACGGAACAAAATTACATATTCTCTTAAAAATAAAGACAGAAGAATTCTTATTTTGACTTGAAACAAATACATAACGAACTATTTATATGTGTAACTCACTGTAAGTAGACAGAAGAAAAACTAGATATTGTATATATTTACATGATTCGGTATGACAGAGAAAAGTTAACCTTAGCAACCTGTTAGCAACTTTAGCCCTTGCAGTGTATCATACCCTTAGCAACCGTAGCCCTGATCCTAAAAATTGAGTTGATTATTTAAAAAAAATGTTTAACCAAACAATCTGGAAAAGCTGAACGTTGTAGAAAGAGTTCTTGATACTGGTCAAGAATTGTTAGAAAGTCAAATACCCTTCGCTTATATAGAGATTGTTGGGAACGTCACATTTTACTCGTTATCTTCCTCTGCTCTTTATCACCGAAATTGCAAAAAAAAAAAAATCACGGTTTTCTTCAGAACGACGTATTAGTATTATTTTTACCGTAGGTTACCAGATCAGGCGGTTTGCCCAGGTGCCAGTTTACTATTTCTCCCCAGAATTCTGTATCCAAAATCATACCGGCGAGGTCGTCAGCTGGTATTTCAACATGACAGGAAATGTCGGCAGTTCTATATTAGATTTCACGAAAAATCAAGCTGTTGTACCCGATATAAGGTACAAAACATACACTTTTACAGTAAAAATAAAAATGCCAATAAATTTTCTCTTCCCAGTCTTGCGAGAAATAGGCCTTGTCGTAAGTTTAAATAATGGCCTAGGCGTTAGCTGTGTGTGTTATCATTTGGTAGATTCTGAGAATTCAAAGAATTCAGAAAGACGTTTCAGCTCCACATAAACATCTTGCCCATACATTTGTGTCCCCTCTTTATCAAAATTCATAGTCCTCTTCTCCTACTCCTTCTTCTCCTCCTTTGTCTCGTCCTTCGTCTCCTTCTTCTCTGCCTCCATCTTCTCCTTCGTCTTCTCTTTCTTATCCCCGCCATCTCTTCCTTCTTCTCTTCCCTCTTCTCCTCCTTCTTCCCTTCATTCGTCTCTTCCTCCTTTTCTTCCTTCTCCTTCTTCTCCGTCTCCTCCTTCGTCCTTCTCTTCCTCCATATTCTCCTTCTTCTCCTTTTTCTTATCCATCGTCATCTCTTCATTCTTCCGAGTTTAAAACAACCGAAAAACAATCCTTTAACCAGACATGATTGTTGCTTGAATCCGGTCTACAAGACTAGTCCCAGACTGTTGTTACCCTGCATCCAGGAGAAGAGAGTTGACGAGAATTAGGGCAACAGAACCGTTGCATTGATCAGCCATGATAGCAAGATACTTCTACGACTCCTGCTGGATCGAACTGCATCCACAAGAGAGCAAATGCTGACTGAGATGCATTTGGGGTTTAGATGATATTAGGGCGACAGGAGACAGATTTTTGATCAACCAGTTATGATTAAGAAAGCTAGAGAAAGACAGAGAAACCAACCCTTCAATCTTGTTTTTATAGGCTAACAAATAGCTTTTCATCCTAGATTACATGAAACATTTCGGAGAACTCTTGAGAGAGTAGAAATCATCAATACTACTATAAAGGTTCTTACAAATCTTTGGCAGAACGGTACTGTAAGGGCCGAAAACAATCTTATCATAAAGGGCGTCCGTCAAGGATACCTAATGCCTCTACTACAACAACATCGACATTATGAGATCTTGTCCGGGCCACCTTTTCAGCTTATCCTAGGTGTAATAGGAACAAATTGAGTCATTTTGACAATATTGCTCTCATTGCTTCAACCGAATCAATCATGGAACAGCAATTGTATAGGTGTTTAATGAGTACCGGTCTCTGATGAATATGACCAAAACCAAAGTGCTAGTTGCCGCCTCGAATGATAAATCAATAAACGTTCAGCTAATTGGAAATTCTTTTGCGCAGGTGAAAAACTTAAAATAAATGGCGCTGATAATTACCAAAGGTGTAAGCTGTAATAAGAGATCCACAAGTGACTTATGGAGATATCAATCTCCTAGAAAATCTACCAAGCTGAGTTTACTGAAGTTGCTAGTCTGGCGTATTGTAGGAAAAGATAAACATTGTCTCCACAAGTCAAAAATCTTCTACTGAGAATTGTTATGTTCCGAGTCCACTGATGAATAATGAAATTATAAAGGGCATAGAGGTTTCTGACTTCGACGGTTTTAAAGTTTCTGTGTTTTAGTTCCCAGGGATTGTGTTTGTGATTTAATTGGCGTTGAAATAGTATCTTTTGCGCACAAAGTAAGTGATGATTTGTAAAAGGTCAGCATTCTATCAATGCTTTTTAACGCTAATGCCTGCGTGAGTGGCCACCAATCTCACGCGCTGTTTGAGTTTTTCCATGGCTACAGGTCATGCGCGCAGTTTAAATGCACACGTAACTACATGCACGAGATGAATATATTGCCTAGGACTAAAATACTCCTGAAAACGTCTGTTATTCCTACTTTTTGTTATTATGGCAAGAAGAAATCTCTGCACCCTTTAATGTTAATTTTATCTAGGAGAATGGAAAGACATTTTCGCATAATTTACCTTACCCCCGATGGAACACGCTATCAACCATTCGGACACTTCAAACAGCAAGTTGATGGAGGTAGAGCTCATTGAAAGATAATAAAATTTAAAAGGGTTCTATTGCTGGCCTTTTGCCATCTTCAAACATGTAGAAAATCGTTTCAGAGATACTCCAACAACAACATAGTGGAACTTAAGCGCTTGTAAGTTGTCATAATTACGTAACCGTGCGATTATTAATTGTCTTTGTTAATGAGGAAGAGAGAAGCATTTCTGCTAGGTTTCTTATACTGTTTACACTCATCGATGATGAGGCTTCATAAGCATCAACAAGACTTAAACAATAAGACTAGAGTAAAACTCTAGAAGAGATAGAAGGGAAACGAACAAGAGGAAAGCAGCGAATAACACACGTGGAAGAAATTGTCGAGGCAATGAAGACAACCACGATAGAAGTTTTGCGAAGGACGGAGGACAGGAAGGAGTGGCACTACATGGTAGCCAACGTCAATGGTTGGCACGGCAGTATCGTAGCCAGGGGTATGCTTAGTATGCTTAGCATCCTCTAGAAGTAGACCCCAAGGTAAAATAGCATCCCCTAGTTCATGGTCGTCTGTCTTAGAGTTTTGAAATGTGTCAGAGCATTTCTCAGCCTTGTTGAATACCCTGCTTCATATATCTTTCCAAGATATCAAATCTGCTCACCTAGATCTGTTCATCTCTTGTCCCTTCACGTCAGGGCTCTCAAAATGATCCTAAAATGATTCTAAAATGCTGAGATATGTCAACGAATGTCACACCAAACTTAAAAGGGTTCACTGATTTTCCAGAAGGGGTTACACAAAAATTATTGCCGTTACGTTAATTGGTGAACAGGCTGGCCCATACACCTTAAATTTATGAAGCATGCCCTAAAATATGCTCATAAGTAATAAGCATGCCCTACAGAGATAGTCTGGCTACGGCACTGTGACACGGCACCCGACGACGACGAAGACCCTAAAACAACTTTGAGTCTACTTAAAGCGCATTCAATATCACTAAACAAATTCTCCACAACACTCGACTACACTTTGCAGAGTGTCTAAAAGCTCTAGAGATCAGGAAACAAAAAATTACCGAAAAATTATTTTCATGAAAGGTGACAGTTAAGAAACTGTTCAGAGTCGAGCTGCAAAAAGTTGTCATTTCTAATTGTTATGTTGGTTGCACTAACCAGCATCAGCTAAACTGACTCAGGAAAAACCTAACTAAGAAAAACCAGCATGTTCGTAAGTTCCTTGAATGTGGGCTGGCCAAACCGATGGAAGAGAACGTAAATGTTTTACCATTAGAATGGAAAGCACATTTGCAGTTGGCAACGAGAGCGGCCAGTGATGAATGAAGGAACCAAGGAGTTACATTCAAAGTTTGATTGCTGTATCTTACTTGGAGACTCTTATCGCATCTATTGGCATCTTTATCGTGTTAAATTTTTTTCAGTTTATAGATGAAAATATCTAATGAAGCTCTTAAGATCAAACTATCAAGACATATAATATTAGTTTTGAATAGAACTGACTTTTCAAATCCTCATTTCTCGATGATATATAATGTTTTACGATCTCGACTTAAAACACTTTCTGCCGGTAAAGACAGTTAAAAGCCATTATACCCTTTTATAGCATAACAAAGAATTGTGTCGCTGACATTATTGAGGACAATGTCATTTGTTTGCGGAAGCTCTACTGAAGGAGGGTGACAGATTCAACATCGAGAAAAATGTTCTTATAAGTAACTGCAACTTCGACATCGTATTCGAAACTGTAATGAAAAGACACTAGAGATATAGAAAATATGCCAGCACTGGGATTTGACCCCTGGGAGTGTGCTCTACCAACTCAGCACACAAAGAAATTACTGTAATTGTTACCTATGTCCTAATATACATTCACGGCGTGTGCTCTACCGATCTTATCTTTTCATAATCGTCATTTTAAAGATGTGCCGTAAAAACATGTACAAAAACTATGTGAACAACAACCGGAAGATTTGAGATAGAATCCTTTTAGCTTTTGTTATTAAATTGGGGAACTCGGGAAATTAAAATAATCTTTTTCTCTTTGCTTGATATTGATATTAGTTGAGAATTGGAAATGATCACCTGGCTATAAAATACGAATAGAAAAAGTGGCCTGGAAAGTGTTTAAGAAAAGAATGATTTTATAGCCATGCCACTAAAATAAGAAAGAGACTATTTGAAAAGGATATGATTGCTGTGACCAGTGTATGACGAAAACGTTTAGCAAAATGAATCCATTAGTCAACGCAATATTCAAAGGGAGTATTAGGAAAATTTGCATCCTCGTTTATAGAAGATATAATACAAAATACCCATAAAAAATACATGTGCCTTAGGATATCACCCTGTAACAATTACCATAACACAATTAGTATGAAATAGATGCTACCGAGAAATTCCATAAATATTGCCTATCGAAATGCTGAGGGTGTTCTACAGAGATCTCCTTAAAGAAATCGCACTGCAAAACAAATCTCTAAGATAAAAATCCTTAATAGTTACATGAGCAACAATGATGAAACAAGCAAACTGTTATGGGAAGCAAAAGCAAAACAAAGACTTTTGTTTTTTAGCAGTGGCAGCGGAAACAAACAGGCAAATCGTCTGTGTTGTTTATAAGAAGCAGACTAAATCACTGTATCGACCCAAAGATACCTTGTCAGGTATACAATATAGCTATTACAATGCTTAAAGAACTCAAGCACCAAAGTGTAAAGTATTTGTAATGCAAGAAGTATTTCAGGAAATAATAACAAGGGTATGCTACCGCGAGAATTGGAAATATAACGTCAAAAAAATAGATTTAAAGTTACTGGGGTGTCAAAAGTGCAAAGGAGGCGGATGTTTAGTGAGCGAAAAATGGCCGACCGGAATATGAGGATCTTGCAGCCTGAAATTACTGAAATGAAAGACTGCTTGTAGCTTAGTTTGAACTTTAATACATCATTTCCAATATTTTGAGAATTTCTGTTTTTGAAAAGACCAGTAGAGAAATAGAAAATATGTCATATCACTGGGGATCGAACCCATGCCCCATGCTTTCACGGTGTGTGCTCACGGGTGAATTGAAAGTAGAAAGTATCATTGTGTGTGAGTCACGGGTTCGATCCCCTGTGGTGGTATACCTTATTCCTTTCAAATTTCGCCTCCCTATAATTTTCACTCCCTTTAATTTTCGTTCCTTTAATATTCGCCCCCTCATCCTTTGATTGGCTCCCTTTGATTTTCGCCCCCCGGGGGCGAAAATTAGAGGAAGACAAAATTTCGGAGTATATTGTATTTCTTTGCTTGTTCCGTTTGTTTTTGAATTTTTCTTTGATGAAGAATATTGCAAAACGGCATATCCATGCAAACCTGCACACACTCCAGCCCGCGCAATTAGATATAAAACGCCGCAGTGAAGGCAAGGCACCGCGGAAATTACCGCGGCCCTTTTTTTCACGGCAGAGAAAAAATTCCGACTTATATAACGCTGTAAGCAATCGCACCCCTTAAAAACTACCAGCCTCCTATGTAATTTTATTATAACATTCAGTAACATGGTGAAGGCAATTAATTAAAAGTGGAATGAGAGTCCTTTATATGGTAATGCCTGAGAAAGTTTAGTAGAGGAAAAGGAAAAAAAGCTGCTGTTGGAACAACTTATTTCCCAACGAACATGACTCTTAGAATAAATTTACCGCTTAAAACGGAGAGGATTTGCTTGTCTTGCGGAAAGTCTGGATTGCGTACACGAGATTTTCTAATCAAAACTTGTTCTGAACATATCTTGCTCACTTCTCTGTACTTCTACCTTAGGGGTGAGGCTTCCTGTACCTTACTAGGTCAATACACTATCCAACATCACAGCAGCGTGAGCAAAGGTCGCAGGGACGATGCAGCATGGCCCATTAATACAACAAGTCATTGAGTTTTACGCAGAGTATCTTGTATGGAGATTTTTGACTTATGATATTCAATTTATCACCAAAAAGGGAATGAAAGAAAAGATGGTACTCACCGGAAATAGTAAGAAATAAAAAGTATTTAGGAATTATACATAAAAACACGTATAGTTTATGAAAATATCAGCATGGATTGGAATGCCGTTGGAAATCTTTAAACATATGCCTACTAATACGGACATTTCTTGAAACTGTACGTAAGACCTTTAATGAGCCATTTTGCTATTAATGCAGTACGTAGTGAAGCAATACGTTTCGTTTGTTATCTCTTGTGTACGTTCTCAGTCAAATTATAAGATTTATAACATGACGGGAGTATCATACTTTGCATTCGATTTAAGTAGATTTGGATATGATGGGTCATTAGTAAATATGTAATTCTCCATTGAATGTACTCGTGTGCGTATCGGTAGCAACAGGATCAGTAGCACTACATGCAAATCTGCATAAATGGACCCTTGGCGCCAATCTGTTACTTTTTCTGTCATTGGTTCCAATCAAGTCAGCACTGTCTTTCCTTATTTAAATAACGCGTATAAGTTTCCACTTAAACCACCATCATACTAGCCGACTTTACTCGCCACGTCACAGTGGCAGTTCCCATAGCAATCTCATACGGCGATCTGCTTGTAGCAGCAACTTGATCACCCGTCTGACAGTTCAGTAGGTACGTGTTTCTTGTACAGGGGAAACGCGTATCAAGGATAACGCGTTGCGTTTTTAAGCGGTTGGTCAGGCCAGTATGTGCAGAAATATAAAAAAATTGCTGGACGATCTTGGAACTCAATAGAAAAGCATTTGGATAAAGATAAAGTGAGAATGGATACCTCGAAGGAAAAGATTCGAATCATTTACAGAGAACTTACTACAGAGGGCCCAGTTGGCTACATGAATGTCTTGTTGCTAAGTGACATTTGATGAGTTACTCGATAAGATTGATTAAACCAAAAAGTACTTCATTCCTATGTGCATCCTTTCAGTTACTTCCCTGCTCAAAGTCCTTCAACAGGAACTTACAAATTAGTCTAAATCAGTCGTTAATTAAACTTTGAAACTTCGCTCACCTTGAGGTAGTTTACATTGTTTGTATCCCACAAACCTTCATATATTATAAGAATATCCAAACACCTGATGTTTCATTCCTAACCACATTAGAACTCGTTTGTAAATCATGCTTCAAAACTTCGAAAACAAATTCTTCAGCCGACTCGGAGCTGGTCACAAAATTTTACCACAAATCTTGTCAACAAATGCAAGGAAATTATTACTTTCCGTGTGTCGCGAGAAACATTCTATTTCCTACTCTCTCGAATTTGCCATAATTTCTACGAGAACGTCCTTCACGATAGGACATTAAACGCTTTTTACCAACACTGGAAAGCCACAGACATTGTATATCAGAATGCCAAATGTTTATCGCTTCGTTAAAATGTAAAATGATAACTAAAACTGATACTAAAACAGACACTAAGTTTCTCTAACAAACGACGTCATTTTATTTCTGTCATAAAATGGTAAACAACACCACATGAACGACCGACCAATAAAGTTGTATCTGTGCATCCTTTGCCTCGTTTCAAACCGAAATATATTAACAAATTAATGCATTAGGCATTATGCAGGCTATGTGGTGTAAATCTTGAAACAGTGGCGCACATTGTTAGTGCGTGCCCTACCCTTGCGCAAAAGGAGTACAAACGACGCCATGATAAAGTATGCGCAAATTTTCATTGGAGATTGTGCCAGAAGTTTAGAATACAGATGAGTGACAAGTAATTCCAACATTATCCGGAAGCGGTAGTGGAAAATGAGGAAGTTAGGATTCTCTGGGATATCATGGTTCAGTGTGACCGAGAAAAAACTCACAGGAAGCCGGACATTGTGGTTGTCAATAAAAAGACCAATGAATGGCAAATTATTGATATGGCTTGCCCAAACGACATTAACTTAGCAGGCATGAAGAATGAGAAACTACGGAACTACCAGAGGGTGGCGATTGCTAGATTGTGGAACAAGAAAACTTCCATCGATCGAATCATCATAGGTGCGCTTGGCTCAGTTCCAGATGACCTAGAGAAACAATTGAACTCCTTAGGAATCAAGTACAATATCATCGTACTTCGGTTCTGTTTGGCACTGCAAACATCCTGAGCCAGGTACTTTTCATCTAATTGACCCTTTGGATATGCTTCCCAGCTTTGGTGTAAAACCCGCTTTTGAGTGTAAAATTAACCGTTGTAAACCATCAAAACACTGTGAAGTCTATGATATAAATAAATATAACAATAATAATAATAATAATAATAATAATAATAATAATAATAAAAACGGTGAGGGGATGGCGTATGCCATAGTCGGGAGATAGGCTCCCTCTACCTCCCTAGCTGTCTTTATGTTCATTATCATTCTGCTCTTTATCCTTAAACTTCGTCTTCCATCTTTTGTATAAGCTTCATGTCAGTACGTTAGTTATTTGTAAATTTGCAGTATTAGCATCTAAATGTAGGATTGAGACATCTATTCCCTGGAAAGATGAGACGTCAATAAGGGTACTTGTGCCTTTTATTGGCAGGATAGATATAGCCCCACACTGAGATTTGGGAACTGACATAAATGTCTTGTACGTTTTATCATTATAAATACCTGGGCAAAAAAGTGGGTACTTTTGGTCTTGAGGAACATTTGAACAGAAGAACGACCACCCCCAAAAACTTGATCAAAAGTACCCAAGGAACTTTTGGTTTTGTGGTAAAATTAGCAACCTTCACCCTCCACCCCCTCTATTGGATCACCGTACTCAGTCGAACCACACCTTAAATCCACATTTAACTTTACCTTACCCGGGATTTTGAAAGTGCTCGTTTCATCCAGCTTTTCAGGTCCCCCCATAAATTCTAGGTCCCCCCATAGTTTTAGGTCCCCCCATGGGTAAAATTTTCTAAGGCCCCCCCATAATTTTGTGCACCATAAAACTTTGAGGTCCTCTTGTAAATCAGGGTGGACCCAAAAAAGCAAAAGTCTGGGTTCACTTAACGAGACGAGAATGACCAAAACTAATGCAATAGTTGAATCTGAATGGTGGCAATTGGCAAATTGGTGATATATTGGTACTCAAAAAAGTCTTTACGGCATCATAACATCACAAAAACGACCAAAATAGTTCACATCCAATGATCACTTAGTCTACCTGAATTCAATGGATTTGCTTTCTCAAATGGATTGTCATGTTTATCTCAACCATGAGGTACGAGTAATTTTCTTCATTCAAAACAGTAAAAATAGGTTCAAGATATTGTGCACATCTAGCATCTGCTCATACTCAAATGGTTTTGAGCAAAAATTTCAACCATTCAAAAACCAAAGGAACTCAAATCAGAGAAGAGTCTGGTTCTGTGCCCATTTCATCATTTTGGACTTCAGCGTGTAACGAAAGCTGTAAACAGCAAGGCAGTGCCTTTAAAAGTTTATGCCTGATTTTGTCTTGGGTGGATTTAGCATTGTTCTTGCCCCTGGACTCTTTCCTGATCAAATTAAACACTACCCCCTCCCCTACCTTTTCAGGTTCCTACACGTTTAAGTTGTAGAAAAATTGAAGTTTATTTGAAGCCATAATTCGAAGCTGTTGTCAGGTCAAATTAAATTTTTGTCAAATAAAAATCTGTAAAAACTGATTTAGATATAACTGCATAAAAATATAGGCCTAATAACTGAAACGATTTAACAATTCTTTTGAAGTCAGTTTTCCTTGGCAAAATGTCTATGAAGGAAAATCATTTTTCCGAAAGTTCCCGCACTTTCATAAAGAGCTCTTCCTTGTTCAAATCCTTAATTTTGTGCACAGTCAGCAAATACAAAGTCTTTAGTTTCTTTGTTTGTATTTTGTTTCTATCCTTATGACAAATTTTGGTCAGCTTGTTGCAAGATCTCTCCAGTGGACTCGTGTTTGGTGAGGCTGACATTAGAATGAGCAACATTTGACATACGTTTGGAAAGTTTATCATGTAATGTTATGCATCCCATCAGGCTGGCATTTAAATTGTGCCCAACTTCGATTGAAGACATGCCACAACCTGTTAAATTCAGCAATGAATGCCCCCTCAGTGCATGCCAACTTTGGACTGTATTTGATTGTGACAGTCCGTGCAGTGAAAAAGGAATTGTGTTCCTCAGTGACCCAATCAGTCACAAATGTGTGCTTTAATTGTTGGTTGGGCAACATTGAGAAATGCGTTAATATTCTGTTTGGTGCAGAAGGCCCCACGCAACAATGAAATGTCAGTTGAAGTGGACTTCTGAACATAACACTCTGCTAGTGGAAATTATCAACTCTTGGTGTCAGGTCCCCCCAGAAGTAGGTGACATTATGCAGGTCCCCCCAGAAGTTCAGGTCCCCCACTTTTTTTCAAAAATCGTAGGTCCCCCCATATAATATGAGATTTCAAAAAGTAAGGTCTCCCCAGAATCAGGGTGTGTGTGTGAAACCATGATGTGCCGGGCTAAACATCAGAGTCTTTTAATCAAAGACCCTTGATAAGCAGTGGGTCCGACATTGAAACTACCCTAAATAAACAGAAAAACCATTAAAAAGCCTAAGTAATAAACAAAGGGCAGCTGGGGCGTCAAAGAGAAACTTTTGGTTACCTGGCAGAGAAGAGAGCCATGAGGCAGACTCAACAGCCAAAGCAGGAACGCCGCTGGCCGATTATGGAAAGCACGTTTCACCTCTAAGAACAGATACTACACCCATTTTTTGCCACAAGGCCGGGGCCGAGAAGAGTTATTAGCATAACCAACATATCTTTATTACCTTATGCATTAAGACTATCATCAAACTACATCAAGAAACAATTTAAAATAAAGGGTAACACGCATTGTGCTTTCCTCCGAATCTGACCTTCTTAAGAGTCATATCCTATTCTTAATGCGGCAGTCAGCTTTAAGAAGAAATGTTATGTACAATTTTCAATGCGATTGGGCTGAGCTCGCCCAATAGGGAAAACGTGCCCACGTTTGCCCCCTAAGAAATTTTTTTACGGGCATTTAAAAGGTGGATTACTTGTGTATTTCAATTCACTTATGCAATGAGATAAGAAAGACGGGAAGTCTACGTTTCTCAATTGCTATTTTGAGTCTTCTAGGGATTGTAAAATTTCAAAGTTTTCTCACCCAATAAAGCCATGGTGGGCTGCCTTGGAAGGAAGGAGGGAAGGGAAGATATTTTGTTTTGAATTTGCCCCTCTTGAATTTGACTGGCTGCGTGGCTGATTATAACAGCCTCGCTCTGAGTACCATCTGAAAGTTCTGAAAGCAGTATATATTAAGTGAAACCGGCTAGATCTTTGCTACAGATTACAGTTTTATCTTGACGTGCTTTTATGCCAGTTTCATTCACGTCAACTGCTGTCATATTCCATCACATGTTTAGGTTCTGGCGAGAGTTAAACGGGAACAATGCCTCCCAACACAACATCAGATTCATTAAAGTCTATACTATTTTAAGCCACTAATTATTAGTCCAAGTTTGCAAAGTAATAACTGTAGATTATTTGCTGACCTCGTGATAGATTTGTTTCCATTTTTTCTTTTACTCTTAGTCTGAATGTGCTTTAAGCTAAGTTTAGTGTTGAAAAAAGGTAACGTAGGAGGTAACGTAGACTTCTAAACTAACAACAAGCTTGGTCAACAATAATCTCCCTTTAAGTCTCACATAGACAAAAGAGAGCCTGGTCATAATAGAGTTAAGTTCTCACCTTAATCCACAACCACAATTGTTTTATTGAAATTCTTACCTCTTTTCTTTTAATGCCAATGTATGCAGCAAATCCTGCTGGGACATGTATACCTTTATCCAGATTTGTATATTCGCCTGGCTCTTTAAGTATTACGAAGATGCTGTTGCCTCGCTCCAAATTCGGTAAAAGGTCGTTAAATAAGGGCATCTGGAACAAATAATGTTTTGCCAATTAACTAAAGACAAATAAATTAAGTATTATAAAAGTATTGGAAAATCTTGACGTTTTTCATACGTTTGCAGCATTTCAATAATTTTTTTTAAACTTCCTTGCCATTTATTGTTCTGTAAATTTACAGTTTCAGTACTAACGTTTACATTCTCACTGTTTTCACCCGGCATAATGGTTTCTAGTCCAAGACCTCATCTTCTTTTTCACTCGTTGGTATACCTGTTTTTCGTTTTCTCTTTTTCTGAACATGTTCTTCTTTTCCTTTTCCTAAACATGTTGTTCTTTTCTTTTTCCTAAACGTGTTCCTTTTCTCTTTATCCCTAACATGTTCTTATTCTCTTTATCTTAAGCGCCTTCTTCTTCTCTTTTCCTAAACGTTTTCTTCTTTTTCTCTTCTAAACATGTTCTTCTTCTCTTCTAAACATAGTCTTTTTCTAGTCCAAGACCTCATCTTCTTTTTCACTCGTTGGTATACCTGTTTTTCGTTTTCTCTTTTTCTGAACATGTTTTTCTTTTCCTTTTCCTAAACATGTTGTTCTATTCTTTTTCCTAAACGTGTTCCTTTTCTCTTTAGCCCTAACATGTTCTTATTCTCTTTATCTTAAGCGCCTTCTTCTTCTCTTTTCCTAAACATTTTCTTCTTCTTCTCTTCTAAACATGTTCCTCTCTCCTCTTCTAAACATGTTCTTCTTCTATTCCAAGACCTCATCTTCTTTTTCACCCGTTCCTATACCTGTTTTTCGTTTTCTCTTTTTATGAACATGTTCTTCTTTTCCTTTTCCTAAACATGTTATTCTATTCTTTTTCCTTAACGTGTTCCTTTTCTCTTTATCCTAATCATGTTCTTATTCTCTTTATCTTAAACGTCTTCTTCTTGTCTTTTCCTAAACATTTTCTTCTTCTTCTCTTCTAAACATGTTCCTCTCTCCTCTTCTAAACATGTTCTTCTTCTATTCCAAGACCTCATCTTCTTTTTCACCCGTTCCTATACCTGTTTTTCGTTTTCTCTTTTTATGAACATGTTCTTCTTTTCCTTTTCCTAAACATGTTATTCTATTCTTTTTCCTTAACGTGTTCCTTTTCTCTTTATCCTAATCATGTTCTTATTCTCTTTATCTTAAACGTCTTCTTCTTGTCTTTTCCTAAACATTTTCTTCTTCTTCTCTTCTAAACATGTTCTTCTTCTCCTCTTCTAAACATGTTCTTCTTCTAATCCAAGACCTCATCTTCTTTTTCACCCGTTCCTATACCTGTTTTTCGTTTTCTCTTTTTCCTGAACCTGTTCTTCTTCTTCTTTTCCAAACTTTGTTCTCTTGTCCTTTAGCTTATCCTGTTTCTCTTCATTTTCTAACCCTATTCTTTACCTCAAGAATAAGAGACGTTTCTTAGAAGACTAGTCTAATTGTGGCAGGTAAGCACAATTTGAGAGCGATTACAAAATATAAGGAAGCTGAAAACATCACATGCCGATCAGATAGCCTATTAGGAAAGGAATAGAGTACTAAAGTGTGACGTCACGATTTAATGAATATCGGAAATTTGATGAATTTTTGGACTCATTGCTTGCCTCTTGTTGACATAGACAACCTGTTCAAATGTGAAAGCGATACCTTGAGCAATCGATGAGATACGCCCTTTCAAACTTTAAGTCATGCCTATCAAAACCTTGTTAAATGGACCCAGTTCATAATTTTATGAACTGAGCGAAATTAACAGTGTTTCCTTAAGGCCTTTTCGAAATTCAAACAGCCCTTTCTTGCAGTTGATATGAGATTTGAACGCGAGATTTTGCATACGGGCATTTGGTGGCAGAGACTTACAATGAGGTACTGAAGAAGGTTGATTTACTAGTAGTAATCACTTCCACAATGAGTTTTAATGTCATTGTCGTCATCGTCGTCTTTGTGGTCACCATAATCGTAAGGTCTGGATTTGCACGATTGATTTTGGTGACCCATTTTATATTTTTGATGCTATACGATTCTGATGAATAGAAGGTGTAATTAAACTTTTTGATTGTCTGA
Source organism: Alatinidae sp. Z8VKAUB7J3 (assembly GCA_010016025.2). Lineage (NCBI taxonomy): Eukaryota > Metazoa > Cnidaria > Cubozoa > Carybdeida > Alatinidae > Alatinidae sp. Z8VKAUB7J3. The sequence goes on along the minus strand of JAAAKM020073195.1, from coordinate 41,880,010 downwards.
GGGTAGATTATTTTCTTACGTAAAACTATTACGTGCGTAGATCGTTATCCGGTCCTTCATGGAAAAGCCAAACTTTTAAGCATCATTGATGTCCACTAGTCTAAGAAGTAGTCTAAGACTCTATTACCGACTAGCTAAAAAAACAGTCGAAAATTCAGATAGATTTACATCAGAATAAAGACGATCATGATGAACCGGACTCATACTTGCTGGAGTGAGCTTTGCGGTCACTGTATAGCGCGTGCTTTATATTTTTAGTATTTTGATTAGATCTTCAACAGTTCCACTTATGTTAGATCAGCTACGCCCCCCCCCCCCTGGGTAGCCCAGAACAGTTATTCCCCGTGTGCAGTTAACTCCGCCTTCAAAATTTTTAATTGCTTTCACTACTCCATAAACAAGAAAGTAGATAGTGCTCCATAAATGTGTTGTTTGCAGCAGATGAGATCTATTTTGTGGGTAATTTACAAAGTTACGTGAGATGATTATCATTGGCATGTCAGGATAACTTATGCAGGTATGAAGTAGTGTTGATTAGCTTCAAATTTCAAATTGTTATCTACCCGTTTTCTCTCTTAAAGCCACCAACCCTCTGTTTCACATTTGTTTTTTGAGACTGTTTTTATTTTTGTGAAACAGGTAGCAGATGAACTTGTACAGGAGTTCAGTGATCCTACAAAACAAGTAGCGAATGACTCGGTATGTTAAAAGTAGATGGTGTACGTCTCTATTTTGTTTAAAAAAATTAGTGGTTTTTGTGTTGTGTTTTTTGGTTTTGTTGTTTTGCCTGTGTGTTTGTGTCTGCCTGTCAAGAGATACTTGAAGGTGTCCCCCAGAGATGACTGGTAAAAGCATTTTCTGGCAGTTCATTAAAATTGCAACAATGAAAAGATTGATATATATTGTGGTTCTGTCACCACCATTGGAACCTATGACATCACAGCTACCCATCCTATTTAAGGCTGGCAACCTTTCTCAACCATGACGTCAATTGCGTAGGATCGTGGCTTTCCCTCTCTCTATTATTAGGTAATCTATGTAGGTATTTTTAGGTAGTTCTATTTTATTTCCACGCATATAAATACTCATACTTGTGAATCAAATCAATATACACTCTTTACTACCACTTCCACAACAAGCTGTTGGAGGTTGGCCGCCTCTGCTGCCCGGAAAATTACAACATGTCGCCATCGATGCGCTTACGAGTCATTTGTATAGGTTTAATTATTACGTAACGAATACATTTACCCAAATCTTAAGTAGATATATATTCCACAGTAACGTATTTTAACTATACAAACAGTGTGAGTAACTGGTTGGCCCAGATGTTTTCCGTAGGGTTGATCTCATTGCCTTTTCTTTCATTACTTATCTGTTTCGTGACTTTGTCATTATTTTCATTTTTGTGCTAATCAAGACATTAACTGGGTTGCACGCAAGCTGTTAAGCGTAACCAGAGAAAGAATTCTTAATGATGAAATACAATGTTGTACATGCGCCTCCAAGGCATTTTAGGTGATTTGGTGTTGATATGTTATCGAGTAGTAGTTAATGTTGCGCAACGATGGCAGAATGGGTACAATAACTGATTTTCTTTGAGATCTGTTATTTCGATAAAAGATTAAACAACCAAAATCTCGTACTCTTTGTTGTCCTCTTTATCTTTCCTCTTCAATCAGAATGATACTCCCCTCTCTAGCTTAGTTATTGGCAAAGTTACTTTGGAACATGAACATCAGAACATATCTTTTTATGGAAATGGGAACTGCCCAATGCTACACTGATCCCTACTCTTTGATTTTCTACACCGTTTTTAGGGTCTACCTAGTGTCCTTCCAGAGGTTTGGTTGCTTGGACTGGTCTGTCATATTTCTTGACAAACCTGTCTTAATCAACCTATTTCATATGAATAGCTCAAAATTCGCCAATACGCTAATAGTAGTTTTCATCTGTAATGGCATCTCCATGTTAAAGAGACACCACAAAGAAGGTACTTAACATTCTATTCTTGCGTAATATATCGCATTCTTTCATAGAATATTTTGTGTTGTCACTCACTTTCCCTTAGATAATAGGAGCTTCATGAGGGGCTACCCGCACTCATGGCGCAGGTAATATTCCACTGTAGGCTATTTACATCTAATCTTAAAAGGACTTTCGGAATGGTCAAGGTTAAATTTTGTGTGGATATTTGCAAAAGCAGCCTTCCCTAGTTCTCAGTATAGAGACTATAGCCTGATATAAGAATTATAGCTTTGTATCAATTGTTTGCTAAGAACCAATTATTTGAGTCAGAATCATCACATGATCACATGATAACCTGTTTAGCATGAATTTTACCAGCTATTTCAAAAGGCTGACGGACATTTGCAGGTAGCAGTTACGGAAGCCGTTGAGTAAGCCAAGATAAACGATTTTTAACAACGTCGGCAGCGCCAAGCAAAAAAAGGCTACAATGTAACCCATGCAACCCAATAACCTCGTTCGTGATAGTAGTGACCAAGATTGAGAACGCTGGAGAAGCAATAAATTCAAATTTTGAGCCGCTCAGCGCTGCACTCAATGCAGCTCAGTGCTGGGGCACAAATTCAAAATGTTGAGATTGTCGTTTGGCTTTGCCTTGAGATTACAATTCAGTGTACCAAGAATCCATTTTGCGATTTTCCACCACAAAATTGTACAGTACGATTGCATTATAATTTATTTTCTCGTGTTAGTCGCAGTCCCATTTTCTCAACAGTTCTTATGAGTTTTAGTGTAGTTCTGTACACGATATAAATCTAATTTAGAGACATTCGTTTCGCAACACCAATTTAGGTGCATCTGTAGGTACGATGAACAAATAATAGCCTTAGGACTCAACGACATTTCATAAATGACCCGTGCTGCCAATAATTTGTCGCAATTTGTCTAGTAAACCGAGTAGTAGTGGAACATATGACTAGATGGTTTGTGCGATGCGCTCTCACAGACTGCCGATTGGGAACCGCGTGACAAAAACAACTCGTTTAAACAAGCTTATTCATTCTTACGTTTCTACATTTTAAAGAAGTGGTGACGACGAGGTCGGTACTTCAGATTGATCCACAAATGTTTTGAAACTACTATATAAGGTTGGCTATTCTTACTTGTGTTGCCTTAATGGCTGCTCCCATCTTGGGATTCAGTTACTTTTACTCCCTGTCTCCATAGGTCTATCTACATGTCTGCCTGTATATCTAGTATAGTAGCAGCAAAGTCCAGGCCTAGTAAAGAAATGTGGTCCCCAAGTAAGGCCAGGCGCTAATACACTTTTGCACGCCTCCTATTATTTCCTGCATTTTCAGCTTTTCAGGCAAAAAAGCAAGGATGACTTATTTAATACTTTGAGCAATATATTGACTAATTTAAAATATATTTGGTACAAATATTCATAGTAGAAATAGCTTTGTTAAAGTCTAGTAGCAACACGTTGAAAATGATGTCATGCAACAACGTAAGTTTCGTCACTTATCGTTTAAAGTTCATTATTGCTACTGTGCATTTATTGCCAAATGAATTGTTAGCTGTCTTGTTTCATGTCAAGTTTCGGCGCATGCATTCTATGATGTATCATATATATTCCCAAATTCGTCTGCACCGTAAAGGTAACTGATTTTATTATAGATGTTGCTTTGCCACTTCTTCGCCCTGTAACGGCCGAGTTCGTTGTTATTTCTTTGACAGAGATTGGTACTCGATGTAAGTATGACAGAGACAGTAGTATTCATTGTTGTCGACAATATGGACTGTTACCTTCTTTAATGAAATGTCCAAGTTGTAACTCTCAATGTAGACCGCAGAACTACGCGAGGAGTACCGAGAGGCACGTCACACTTGGCGATGTTTGAACAAACGATGCCACAAACGATCATTTTCAACGTGTTGTTACCAGAATTTAAGGAAGCTATTTCTAGTATGAATATTTGTATGTTTTAAATGTTTTAAATTAGTCAATATATTGCTCAGAGTATTAAATAAGCAGTTCTTGCTGTTTTTTTGGCTGAAAAGTTGAAAATATGGGATATAATAGGGGTGTGTGCAAAAGTGTATTAGCGCCGTGAGGCCATCCTTGTGTTACCACTCTGCCGGGATCGCTACTGCACTGTATTATTTCACTGCCAACAAAGCAACCACAGCACCACCAGAAACAGAAGACTAATGACCTCCGTCTAATTAGACATAACACTTCTTACAAGGGTACGTCACTCTCACGTAGTGTGACGTCATTACCTAGCTTTGATGTAAATTTCTGTATCTGCCTATACTTGTATTTGTAAGCTACAAACATATGATTCTTAGGCAAAGGCCAAACACAACATAAAAGACGCACATTCTAGCGAGTGGTAAACCACTGCAAAGAAACTTCAAGACTTTCCTCAATAGTAGGATTTGCTAGAGATCTCTGTTGAAGTTATAAAGCTACCCCTGAAAGTGTAAAAGATTTATTAGGAGTAGTTTACTCTTTGCATTTTAGAAGACAATGATATGGTTGTATGACGTATCTGAAAGTGTTGTAAATTATTTGTTAATCGTATTCGGGAGCCAATTAAAGGTGAATGGTGAGTGCATCTAGAAAAAGAAGAATTACAGAAAACTTTCTTATTTGTCCGTGCAATCAAAGCCGATGGAAGAATTGTCTGGAATCGACAGCATGTGCTCAAGAGCATGTTATTGTTTAGTATCACGAACCTCTGAAAGGCGTATTAAATTGGATGCCGTTAGAATCTAAACTAAGAGAGTGAAAACTCCACAGTAATTTTCTCAGTAATTGTCAGTACTTAAGTGTGGATAGTTTTCGTACTAGGCTAAGTAAGGAATTTGCTAAGAAGTCAAGTTTTACTGGTCTTTTCCATAAAATAGCCGATAAAGCAGCTTCTACCTAGACCCTGATATTCCAGAGACATCAAATCTGAGACAGGAATGAAGCCAGAGCTGAATATCAGTCAAAGGATTCTTTTGAATCTTCAAAGAACTGCATTATAAAGTTTGAAGATTTTTTAATATATTTAATTCCTTATACTTTATAACTCATTAGCCATAGAGGCATTTTTATATGAACTACTAAACACGGACGTGATTTGTAGTCAGCAGCTCCAATATCAGATCCAGAGCAATGACATCATCAGGAGGATACCGTACCAGCCAGTTTCGGCGCCTAATCCTTCGACTGATACCACTGGTACGGCGGCGCCCCTTCTGCAGGAGGGGTCTCTGTGGCTCTTGTGCTGACTACTGCTCAGCTGCCTTGCAACTAATTTGTTATCGTCTAATGTATGGCCCTGCTTTGTCTTCTTGCTTTGCAATCAAATTGGCATATTTTCGTTCCAGCTTGGGTCATCTCTCTTCAGCCATAACCACATGGATGCTTTTTCCACTGTCTTTTGGATCTCTGAGACTAACTTTCTTGTTTCTGGCTGAGTGAATCCGACGTAGTTCCTTAACAGGTGTGTAAATCCTTTCTCGACGAAACCTCTTGCTCCAATGCCAATATGAATATAATCTACTTCATCTACTACGTATCCTAACAGGGAGTTCCTTTTTTACTTCTTTCTCGTTATTTCTTTCCATTTTTCTGATGCAGCGTCAAACAGAGATACGAAACTGGAAGTGGGTCTAAGTTTGTTTACGGGTAAAAGTTTAAAATAGATAAAATAAAAAATAAATAGATAAATTTAGAATATTTGAAATATATTACGCGGTTCTTTACCTCAATTAACTGACTATCTGCATCAAAGAATATTGCAAGAAACGTATCATCTTTTACTGTCTTTAATTTTACGGCTTTCAAAGTAGCAACATGTCCGAACCAAACCTACAGACAACACAAAAAGGATAGAAATACAAATTAAAGGATGAATTAAATAAACTGATGAAAACTGAGAAAAACAAAATGCTATAGCATATGCTTTCAATCAAATACTCCGAAAAAGAACTCTCATAGTGTTATTGAAGCTTTTCGCCGATTCTTTTCAAATAGGCTAAATACCTCGGTACAAAAGACATTGTTAACACAGAATTGATAAAAGTTGAAAGGATCAAAATGTTACAATAGATCAGACATGATTGAAGGGGCAAAAATACGGACATAATGAAAAACAGATAACGTAACTGTTTGGAGCAGGGAGAAAAATCGATCATTTTAGAACACTTGGTCCAAGTTCTTTAGCAGAATATGGCGTTCACTAGTTCAAGGTATTAGGTACAGCGCGTTCAAAACTACATCTGTCGGTTATATCTCTACGTAAACGTCTGTGTAAACAAAAGGAATTTGTATTCAGATTAGCTGTATTTTGTTAATGTTGTCCTATGCGCTAAAATATTTTCCGAGTACATCTTTTTCACCCCCCGCAAAGAACTCGTTCTCGTACTCGTACTCGTCGTGGATCTAAACCTCCCTAATATAGCTCAACTATCCAACTACCATCTCCCAGGTTAATAAATAACATCAACCGTGTTGCCCTAACAAGTTGCATCCCAAGATACTTAAGGCATAACAAGGGTGACTCATTATTGCATCATCCCATGGCAGCTCAATATATTCCTTTTGAAGATCGCAGCTGACTTAACTGAGTTGCCCAAATCTCTATCCAGCAGTTGCTTTGATCCTCTTTCTTGGACTAAGTGATAGACGAGCTGTGGTAGCCATAGAGGTCCGCTGGCGGTTGCGCAGTAACGTCCTTCGTAATCCGGGTAGAATTAAAGCGACATTTGCTATGGAGATGCATCCACAATCGTCTTAGTCTGCCGCCAAGCAACTCAAAACAATCTAAATTTTCACTAGAGGAGATCTATCTCTCAGGATTAATGCACGTGACCTTAATACCTTAATACTTGGGCATTCTAACTTTCACTGGAAAGAAATTTCGAATTTCTTAAAAGAGAGTGTAATGAAATTTCTGCCGTCACGTGAACTGTAAGGCAAAATTACTGGATCACATTTTAAACAAGATGGTCACGCGATATTCAACCGATAAGCAAATATCTCAGTCTTTCATATTGACCTAATGGCAGATGGTTACCTGCACGTGTGAAGGTTTATAATGAACATTAAATTATTAGTATAAAGGAATGATTGGAGAATTGCGAAGATAACTACTCTGTGAAGAAAGAACTGAAAACTCTATTTCTACGCCAAAAAGTTCGAACAGCTTTAGCATATATGAGTTTTTACCAGCAACAATATATCGCATCGAAACGGTGACCGTTTGGGTTTATTTAACGTAATATTGTATGCAGTATGCAAATGAATCATGGGACGAACTGTAAAGAGAAAGCACAGGGTAGATTAAGGTGGCGATAGTTCTAGTCCATATTCATCCACTTGGACTCGGCAGGAACATGATTGGTTCATTGATTGATTGATTGACTAATTGGTTAATCAATTGATTGATTGGTTGATAGACTAAATGATTGATAGTTTGATTAATTGATTTATTGATTGATTGGTTGGTTGATTGATTGCTCTATTATCTGATTGACTGATTTATTGACTAGCTGATTGATTGATTAATTGGTTGATTAAGTGATTGATTAGTTAATTGATTAATTGGTTGATACACTGATTAGTTGATTGTTCGATTGATTGATTGATCGACTAACTGATTGATAGTTTGATTTATTGATTGATTGGTTGATTGATTTAATGATTGGTTAATTGATTGATAGATTGGCGGGTTTACTAGTTGATTAATTGATTTATCAACTAACTGATTGATAGTTTGATTACTTAATTGATTGATTGATTGATTGATTGATTGATTGGTGTCTTTCACCATATAGTTGCCTCTAGATTTAAAAAATTTTTGGCAAATCACGTAAAGAATTGAGTTTACACCATGTATGTGTGGTTTAGAAATCAAGTAGAAACGCAACTTCAGAACGCTATATTTTCCGGGTAAATTTAAGCAGAATTATTACAAGCTTATAAATCAACAACAATGCATTTTCTTTGTGCAACATATAATACACTGTATTGAGCATGTCGTTGCTACCACGTAACCAAGACGGTTATGACCTAAGGAGCGTTTCCGGTTTAGTAGCGTGTTAGTTGAAAGCCGATACAAGCATTTCTACACAAATGGAGATCTCACAAGATATTTACTCGGCCTTAAAATCCTTAGTTGTGTAAATTAAGCAGTTTGTAGAGTCGAAGGAGTCATTTTCACTCCAGACGTGTAAATAAATTGGAGACTAATCTCCCTGCTCTCCTCCTCCCTTGCTGTGACATATGATTTATCAAACGTTGAACGTAACAGTGCCCGAAAACATGAAGCTCGGAAGCGCAGTGAGCACAACAGCAGCGTCATCATTTACAATGCGTACCAAGACATCCTGCTTCTAACAAATGTGTCCCCGTTTACGTCATAGACTCTCCTCGTCAATAATTCTTTCCAGAGGCAACTACAGCATTTCCTATTGCCTTGAAGACCTATCGGTGCCCTAGGGTAGACAATATCATGCTCATATCCTATATTCTTCATAATTTTTTCTAAGGTTCGGGGGCCGCTGAAAAGAGCGGCTGAAAGGGGCCTGAAAGTGAGTCATGAGCATTTGAGATGTTGTCAGCAGAAAGTCTTTCCAGCAAAAGAGAGGGTGGATTAAGCTGGTCATAGCCACTAATGGTTAACCTCTCCAACCCCAGATGGTTTTTGTGACCTCTGAGGTTTTTGAGAAGCTGATACTTTACCCTCCACTGTTAATTTCATACTTAAATTTGTTTGAGGGGACTAACGTAGAGGTATATGAGGACATAATTTGGTACCCTGCTTTTAGATTTTATGTTAAAAACTCATCCTAGCTTACAGAACCTATTTGACGTCAATGTCCCAGATAACTGACCTTAGTTCTTCTCTTTGTTTCTCTGCTAAACTTTGAAGAGAAAAATTACGTCACGCTCTTGGATGTACTCTTTCATTGATACCATGTGCACTGAAATTTGACTGTATGGACGGAAGAAATATTGTGCTTATGTCTGTGTATGTGCGGATGGACTTGGCAACGACCAGAATATGAAGAAACGTAATGGATTATAATAGGTCTAATTCTGACATGTAATGATATATTTTTTTTGACAAATCCAAAGTGCCCTATTTTTTTCTATTTTATTCTTCAATAACAATTCACCTCTCATTTCAAGTAAGACGACGCATATAAACGTTCTGCGTTGATTTTTTGTTTCACTGTAGCCATCCTTCCCGCAATTTTTCTTCTAGGAAAAGAATTCCCCCCTCTTCAAAAATGGCAATGAATTTAAGTAAAAGTATATATAGGTGTACGCTAGCGCAAAACTGCGCGGATGTATTAAAACAGGGTGTATATGAATCCATCGCCTTTGATTAAAATAAAGTGAATATTTACATCGGAATGAAATTTGAGTCAAAGACGTCACTTAATTCACAGATTTTAATCATTTCACTTTAATGGTATTCTTTAATTAAAAAGGCTTCACTATCTGGCCAGACCTCCCCTGTGTTGAAGCTACAGACAAAGACATTACACTTTTTTTTAGTAGGAACAAATTTAGTACGAACATTGAGGCTCAGATTGTCAAAACATTAAGAACAATTTAAGAACAACACCAGGCTGGATGAAAACTCATAAAAAGCTTGTGGTTAAGACTTCAATTCTATGATCTCAAATGAAGCATTCAAAATCAAATCTTTGTCGCAACTTAGCGAAAAACGTAACCTCTAGTCAATGAAAACCTCATCGCTTGAAAAAAAATCTTTAAAGTGGCTATTCCTTAAGTATTTAGTATTTAGGCTTCCCGGAGATAAACTTGGGCATGTGGTTAAGACTTCAATTTTATAAGACAAGAAGTAAATACCAGCATTTACACTGTCTGATTAAAAGTAAGTAGTTTGGGATTGATGACACCAACAGAATGGTCAGTATAGATAGTCAATAAATCGTGTAGATTCATAAATAGCATGATAGAACACATTTGAACATATTAAAACTCTGGAATATGTGGACAATAAAACCCTTGAAAAACTCGACAACGGGGCTTAAGAATGTTACTAACAAGGACTACATTATAGGCGATTGAAACCTGCATATTATTTCACTGCTATCGTTACTTGTACGATAAGAGGCAAAGTTTCATTGCACGATGTATGTTAATGCGCTTCTTCTCACTCCAACTCTGCACTGTTTCTCACCCGTGCCCAGCACTTGCCGGTATTGAAGATTTGTTAACAAGTTCAGTAATTTAGTGTCTACGGCGAGAAAAGTTGGCCACAGGAAATATTTTACCACGACAATCTGCGAAAAGTGGCACCAAATGCAAAGCTTCATTGCACGATGGATGTTAATGCGCTTCTCCCCACTCCAACTCTGCATCGTTCGTCACCCGTGCCCAGCACTTGCCAGTATTAAAGATTTGTCGACAAGTTCTGTAATTTAGTGTCTACGGCGAGAAAAGTTGGCCACAGGAAATCTTTTACCACGACAATCTTCGAAAAGCGACACCAAATGCAAAGCTTCATTGCACGATGGATGTTAATGCGCTTCTTCCCACTCCAACTCTGCATCGTTCGTCACCCGTGCCCAGCACTTGCTAGTATTGAAGATTTGTTGACAAGTTCTGTAGTTTAGTGTTTACGGCGAGAAAAGTTGGCCACAGGAAATCTTTTACCACAACAAGCTTCGAAAAGCGACACCAAAAGCAAAATTTCATTGCACGATGGATGTTAATGCGCTTCTTCTCATTCCAACTCTGCATCGATCGTCACCCATGCCGAACACTTGCCGGTATTGAAGATCTGTTGACAAGTTCAGAAATTTAGTGTGTACTACGAGAAAAGTTGGCCACAGGAAATATTTCACCCCGACAATCGTTGAGAAGCGACACCAAATGCACGTTGTTATAGTGCGCGGAATACAAACAGATTTCTTATAAATAAAGAAATAACGGGAAGATTCGTTTATCTTGAGAATTTAAAGTGAAATTTGGCCCAATTACGCAATTTTGTGTGCAGGCCACCGACAGAAGTGGTGCAATAAAATCTGGACTAGAGGAGATATATCCTTTGGCCATAGAATTAGAAACGTCAGATTTAAGGCATTAAAAGCAAAGCGTCAAGAATGAGCTTCGTCCAATAAGTTATAACTTGTCTAAAAGAAACTTTAGTGTATATTACGAATTTGAACTGAAACGTAAATATTAAAGGCATGTTCAGTTACACGAAGGAACACGGAATCTAAAGAGGCAACCGTTGGCACATTCAGGACTACATAGAGCCAGCAAACTATGTTCTTCGATCCTTGGAAATGAAATCGGGACTTTATCTCCGGTGGTGACTGTGATGTAGCACGTATTAAAGGCTGAATGATTTGTAAAGCTGTTTTGGGGTCCCCAAAGTTTTATAGTTTGTGCAATCTCCCAGTCTCCACTTCCAATTTTCTTACTTGTAACCATCCTGCACTCGATTTGTATTTTCCATTGGCCACATGCTTCCAAACTGGATCATTTAGACCTCTAATTTCCTGACTGTACCTATGCCACACCCTTATTTCTATAACTGCTATCATCTATGTATAGAGTGCGAGTGCTTTTATATTATTGTCGCTGTCAGTCAGAGCAGATGATGGTCATACAAATCGTGAAAAGTTTTAAAAAATAAGACCAGCAAATCATCTCAGCTTGCAATAGTCATGAAAAGAAGTGATAAGTGAAGCGGAAACTGAGAGCGATAGCAACATGGTCTTCTCCATCAGATGATCGAATTTTACTGTGGTAGACAACTTCAAAGTATCAGCGATTTCACTTCCTACTGCATATTATCCGAAACAATGCCATATAAACAAGCCTTTCACTAATACTACCATCATAAGAGTAAGATAGTTATTAAATAAGTGGATGAAAAATCATCTAAGAACGTCCAATTCTTCTATTTTTACTTAAAAATCCGGATGTAGTATATTCCTTCTTGACCAACTGAATAACGGAACAAGATTTTGCTTTACTAATTTACTTATCAAATTACTTACTAATGAGTAACGTCAAGCATCTCGATGTGTTTATAGCGTGCAGACCTCCGAAGCCTCCTCGCAGGGGTGCCCAATGTAAATTCTGTCATTGCCCACTAAAGTGTGTTCTGAGGATCATGTTCTGCTTACGACCACTCTTGGTATTGTGACAATTCGGTACTTCTGGTATTCGGATAATTCGGCACTTTTGGTATTGGGATAATTCGGTACCTTTGCCATTCGAATAAACCGGCACTATGGTATTCCGATAATTGCTGATCCAATGTATATCAGAAACTAACTATACAGGGGTGGTATCACTAACTCAAAAGTGAGGGGGTCACGTGTCCGTAGTCGCACCATTGCCCTCGTATTACAAAGGCATCGAGCACCGTAAAGGTGCTTTACATGATCGTAGTAGCAGGACCTGATGCCCACAAATGTGCTTAGGGTTTTAGGGATGATATAATATGACAGACTTAAATATGTATGCAAACAAACAGAGAACGAGACTCCCTGTAAAATAGTTGTTATATAGCGCAATTTGTAGGCTAGACTTACAGGTGTATCTCATATTAGGATACACATTTAAAGATGAGTTGCTGTTCGTCAGTCTTCACTGTGCGCACGGATCAGACACTACAGGGGGCTGAGAGAAAATAAAGGTTCCATCTCTGCATACCATTCGATGTTCATATAAGATTTTGTATTATTTGAAAACTGAAACTTTAACGTAGGGATCTCTTTTCCTCTTTTCTTTCTTATTTCAATGTGTCCTTTTTTTGCTAAAGGAAACACAGTACTTAGCAAAATTTAAAAGGCCGAAGTCTCCTCAGTTCCTCTCTGGCATTGTCAATGATATAACACACGTTTATTATGGAAAGAGCTCCACATTGGGGAAGGAACAAAGCGTGGCCACCTAAAATATACAAAACCTTTACATATATTTGGCACTAGTAGATTTAGATACTTAACTTACATAATATACAGGTGATGTAGTAAGATACATTGGTCATTTTCTTACATGCTGCCAGCTTCTTTACCATACCTTAAAATCACTGGGTTAAGACATCAGATATGTTCACCTTTTCTCTGATGATTAATGGATCTATCAATTTTTATTGGTTTTATTTATTTTTATTTTCTAGGCTTTGTGGTAATACCATAGTGAAGTGTACCTACAACTTTCAAAATTATGTCAAAGCTGTAAAATGATTTTTTACATTGCAAAATATCAGTATTCTTTTGGCAATTGGCCAATCTCATAGATGACACAACCATGGTTGTTTCAAAGACAAATTAAAATGGCTTGCTTGCTGCAAGGTAGAGTTTATAAGAAACAGATTAACTACTAAGCACAGTGATAACAAAAACTGACCATCTGAGTTGATCTTCCTAACACTAAAAACTTTTGCCATGAATTTTACTGGAAAAAGCATATTATATGTACCTAACGAAACTATGAAATACAAAAAAATTATCACGGACATATGGAGATACTTTTAATATGTGAATGTAAACTAGATTTAAACTCTTTTGTAATGCATCTGTCAAATTATCAATATAATGATTTTGAATGAGAAACAATCTGAAGTAAACACTCTAAGTTTATACTCCAAGAGAAATAGACTAACAGGAATGCAAGTTTTCTTTAATCGTTCCTCATGAAACACTAGATTCCTTTTCCTCCACATATAATTGTTCAATCCAGTGTATGGTTTATTCAATGTCAACATTTTGTGTTTGCTCAAATTAAGACACACACAATGATGCCACTCAGATTTGACATATTGACATGTATGGTGAGAGTTCTTCCATATTTATCACACTGTACAGGAGGCACCAATCAAGAATTGTGCAGAGCTGGATGTTGGTGTCCATTGACAGAGAACAAGGATAACTAAGTACTATCAGTGCTAGAAAATAAATCATATATTCAATCGAAAAGCTTTTTCAACGCTTTTCGATGAAAGTGAGTTGCCTGCTGAATTGCGTTTTCAAGTTCTGCAATACTAATAATACGTTCAACTTCTATTATCAGCTGAATTATATACCATATGTAACTACATAGCTCAGTAGTTGGAGTATCAAACTGTGATACAATGGGCCCTGGCTTTAGGTTCAGGTTGTAACATATTCTTTTCTTTCATAACTTTTCAAAGTTGAAACTTATTTCAGTATCATAAATAAGCACGAAGTCTCTCCTACAACTACTACATGTCATGACCTATGTCTTACAAATAAATATTGCCATATATGCACATAAGAATAGATATATAACTACTGCATGTCCTTCAAATGACTCCTGCAGTATTCCTGCAACTGGAAAAATTAAGTCATGTTCCCAACACTTATTTTAAGTATCATAGTATACTATTTATGTTTTAAATTCATATACCCTGTGCCAGAGATCTTTCACTTCTGCCAATGATGCAGCAGCAGCAACAAACCAACAATTACCAAGCTGCCCTTGTGATACATCACCACTGTTGGCACCATCCACAAACAGTTTGGGGTTTTTGTGTAACTCCTATGACAAATGAATATGAATCCCTTTCAACAGATGACGGTATCATTTGACAACTTGCACAACGCTTCAGCTTTTAAAATCAATCTTTTTCTACGCTACAGGCAATTTTTTTTCATCAAACCTACTCATACTTAGGAAATTCACTCTTTGTTGGAGTATACACAAGGCAGCTGTTGAAATTCTTGTTTGTACCTCCCAACCCTTACAATTCTAGATTTTAATAACAAGCAATATCTTATTTGATTTTCCCCCAAGTGAAAATAATCTGGACCTCCATGAACGGGTCAATGGAAATTGTTCAGAAAACCGCAGTTCATTGTGATGTCTATCTATTCTACAAGCTCGATGAGTCGTTTCCATTGCAGGACGTGTAAACAAACTAGTAGAAAGAAGGTACAAAAGTAGTGTTTACATCGTAGTTGCCTTGACATCATCAATTCAGTGGTAGTATGTTGCGTAATGTCAAGGCAAAGAAAACACAAGAACAAATGATGAAATGATCCGTAGCTTTCTAATAGGCAACCTTTAAGAAATTAGTATTCGAAAGTGCTTGATTGCCGAGTGGTAGATTTAAAGGAGGCGTTGGAAAATACAATACGTGGGACGTTGAAGAGGTTGCAAAAGCCACGATAAACTGTGCAGTGTGGGACTAACAGTGACATACACCTTATATGCGTACTCTTTAAATTTGTAAGAGATTTTAATGCTTCACAAAACCATTTGCAGTGTCCGACTCTATACGTAGAGTACATAGAAATGTTTAACTTACCTCCAGTTTTATAAATCTCATTAAAAGCCTTCCGCGATATCTAGTGAAAGAAATGCAAGAAAAAACGCGCCAAAGCGCTGAGTTTTTATTTCGTGAAAGCAGGAAAAAGTTTCTAGATTACTATTCTTTAAAGAAAATTAGCTGTCTTTGGGCATAAAATGCGTCGCAGTTGCCTTGAAAAAGATATCATACTGGGCATGGTTGAGGGCAAAAGGAAGAGAGGCAGACCAGCGAAGTCATGGATGGATGACATCATACAACTGTTAGGTTGCTCAACGAAGGAAGCTGTTCGGGCCGCACATGACCGGGAAGGGTGGCAGTATATAACCAGAGCCACACCTGCCCTTCTGGGGGCTACGTGAGATGATGATAATGATTAGGAAAAAGTATAATCAATTTTGACAAAGGGCTTTCTAATCACTGACTTATAGAATGAGAGGATTTAGTGTCGTTTGGAAGCATATCCTTGTCGTAGCAAAATTAGTTACATTCTAAGTCTCCTTGCAATTTTACTAGCTTAACTGCTTGGCATTCTACATTTCTTTAGGGTCGCTTGGTTTTCGTTCTCACTCCTTAGGATCTTACAAGACAAGCAGCCCTTCGGGAATGTGGAACGCATAGCAGCTACGCTAGTAAATTGCAGAGAGACTTAGTATTTAACAAATAAGAGGACTGTATCTTGTATCCTCTTAAACGGCAAACCCTCTTTTGAACTTATGTACAATGACTTTTGAAAAAAACACTTGAGAAAAAGAAAATATGTCACCACCGGAGATCGAACCCGTGACACACGCTTTCGCGGCGTGCGCTCTGCCAACTAAGCTAGGTGACCTACGATGTTAACATTCTTCTATCTCTCTAGTCGCCGTATTAGCTCCCAATCATCCACCGGACATCGACATCCAGCTCAACGCAATTGGAGACCAGCCTCTCTGCGCCATGTGACTTGACCAAGGAAGAACTGCCCGCCGGCCCGTCATCACTCCAAAGCCCATTAAAGTTAGAGAGTATCATCAAAAAGCTCGATTTCAAACTCATCATATTTCATATTCATCATCACATTAACTATTTCTGGAATAACTTTCTAGACTGTATCCATGTTTTTCCATTGCAACGCTCGTTTGCCATATTTATATTGTTTTACTTACTGGCCTTTTCAACCTGGATAACGAATAAACGTCTACGAATTTAAAACTTAGCCCCTTCTCTGCCTATTAACATGATGCTGCACCTCGTCCAAACAAACTGTAGCAAATTTGAGGTGAAGAAATTGAGAGAAAAATACTTCAAAATTTTGAGTAAATGGCTTTGCAAATAAAGAGTGTTTCTCTGCGGATTGTTTGTTGATGGGACAAACGTCCAAACTGTGCAAAGTAAAGAATTCATTGTGCTTAACACTTTTGTCAGACACTGGTCTTAAAATTTGTACGGTGTGACGAAGACAATTTCATTAGCTTTGATCCGTGTCTAGCGTAACCATTTTGAATGCTGAATCTGGTAAGTACCTCTATTTTAAAATTCTAGGTCTTGGAGAAATTTAATAGATTTTCAAACTACGGTATATATTTTCTTTTTTAAATAAGAAAACCCGTTTGCATTAAATAAATTAATTACATACCTAACTTTTCCATTAATGCAGCGGCATCTCTTGCATCACGGTGATAAAAATCCGGCGGAAAATCCCGGGCGGGAGGAATTGATTGTCCATACCCACGTGGATCGAAAGCAACAAGGGTGAAATGCTTTGGGAGTTCGGCAAACTGAGGCTCAAAATCAGATGAGGCTGTCCCGAGGGCTCCTGAAAAATAAATCCCCCGTTTACGTCATCACTCGTGCAAAAATAGACATTAGAGCAAAGACAAAGGTATTTAGGGGTGGAGGGGAGGGGGCGAACAAAATGAGAGAAATCGTATTTTACGAGTGTTACGCATGAACGAAGTTCCGCACAACGTCTTTTGGGTAAGAGGATCCCGATAACCTAGGTATGGCCGGTGAGGCGGGGGGTGGGGGGAGGGGGGAGGGGGGGTTAACGAATGAATAATAAGAAATGGTTCATGCAGATCATAGTGGTGTTAGCAAGGTCCTAAAAGGAACCAAACTGGTCCACTTTTATACGTTTACACAAACTAGTACCGATAGCAGATTCAAACGAGTTCGGATCTTTTAGATTCCTTGTAAATGCAAGGCCTATCCATATTTGTTCTGGTAGGGATCCAAATGGACCCGTAACCGTGTGAACAGCGGCTTGACGTTTCTTTGCAGTGCAGCTCATATTACAATGAAGTGGATAACTGCTTGGGAAGGAAACGATCTTAGCCAACTACGTGAACGTTACTTTGACAGTGCAGACCAATTTTGGAACATTTTTTGATACATTTTGGAATGCATGTGGTACTTTGGGAAGACATTTATCAAATTATTTGGCAAAGAATATAGAAACAAGGAACTGTTAACGGTAAGTGATGAAACTGACGTCATTACGTGAGATCATTTGCTTCGCAGGGACCGCGGAGCTGCGGGGCGAGGCCCGCTGTAAAAATTCAAAATTTCCCCAGCCAAAAAAACCATGGGGGGCTGGCTTGGAAGGAAGGGGGGAGGGAAGAGGTTTTTTTTTTAATTTGCCCCCCCCCCCCCCCCATCAAGATTTGACTGCCTGCATGGTTGCTATTGACTTGCAGCTAAATAATACGAAAACAAACTTTTAAAGGCCCGTGACACGTAGGGTTCTGTGAATAAATGACCACATTTACAAAATCGCAAATTTGTTTCATTTATTCAATTCAATTTCTGATCATATTGATAAAGTATTGTCAATTTGGGGATGCTGCTTTATTGCCCTGGGGTTGGTAAGTTTTCAGGAAGTCGTCAAATTCCAAAACTTACAAAATATCAAAATGAGCACCTCTTCTTCTTAGCTCGCCAAGTTACAGTTGGCTGATGGCCTAAAAAACTTTCAAGATGCTTGGCAATCCTGACCAACATGCAAATACGTCCTGTTTCCTGTCTCCTCTTTCTGGTCTCTCAATTTTCTCTTCATCCCTTTACTTGTTCTTTTTCCAGCTCTCCAGTTTTGATTCTTTTGCCCACCTGATGCCGTTTATTCTAACCACTCTCTTCACGTGCACTTTACTTTCTAAAGTCCAAACAGACTCAGACGTTCTCTGTTTGATGGTCTCATTCCTGATTAAATATCTTTTTGGAAAATCAAAAGACGCGCTACGCTGTTGCAATGAAGTCCACTCCTCGGGGTACTTAAAGAGGAGATTGTTTTCTAAAATCTAATTCTATTTACGAACGTCTAATGTTAATTTCATTTAGAAGGAAGGTAACCATTTATCAATATAATGTTTATGACTTAATTCGCTATATTTGACTTAAATTCTCTTAAATGTTGACGGCCTTTTCTACCTTAATCTTTAAGGAATAGTCACCTCACATCCTTTAACATTTTTGCTGCTTCAGTTTTAAGTTTTGGAAGTTAAACGTCAAGGTAGTAGGTGGCATGATACTTTTTAAAGTGGTGTTTGTGGAGCATTAAGAAACCACTGTATCCTATTCAGAAATGTTAAGAAATAACACTTAATACTGGGCATGCGTGTAACATGTTTCTGTTATAGTATAAATTTACATCAAAATATGCCATTCCACTCTGATGAATACTAGTGTGAGACAAAAGACGAACTTTAACATTTTATGGCTAATCCAGTAATTATTATCTTTGAGCTAGCCTTTCGCATCTGTCCTGAGCATCTGCATTAGCAAGCTGCGTATGATATTGATTTACAGAAGAAGTACTAACAACTAGCTTAAATACAACCAAATATCTATGCACAAACGTATCTAGAGATAAAATGTCCGCACCTTCAATAAATCATTTGTATAGTTCGATTTAGAAACCTTTCAAAATACATTAGAATCAATTTTTTAAATGGCTGTGGTATCTCGGTCCTGCGAGATAAATCAATCAACAAAACGCTGCATAGAAGAGGTAGTACGATCAACTCTTCGTGTTTTGCAACCACAAGATAAAATGTCCAAAATAGATGATACGCCCACGGATTAGCCATAATATCTGTAACCTTTGAAGCCACTTCACTTGTATAAACATCTTCCGACTCTTTGTAACTAATTAGAGCCTTCTTTATTTTAGATGTAAAGTTCTCATGATTGTTCTGTACCACAAACAAACTATTTAAAGAAATACTTTAGTAAAGTAAGTAAATATTGGTAAAATGAGTTATCGGCAGACCGGACAAGGCGTTTTAAAAATCTAATAGAGTTTTAAAATCATTTCCAAATTAAATCTCTTAAATATAATTTATGCATTTGGTTTTACACTTATTGATTTCCATGCCTGACTCATAGTTTCATTGAATTAAATGAGACTGGCGCATTTGGAACAAAGACTGGATGGACGATACTTTTAGGTGCAGAAACAAACTGTACAATAGATCATACTTTTTATGAACTGTTTTCAGGACATAAAACAGAACTATGAAGTAGATTTCAGTAGGGAGGTTAACAAAATGATTTTTGCAAAGGTTTCAGGAACGATTGCGTACGTTTAGATAACGGCGAGACGTAGACTTATATAAATGCATTAACTGATATACATCAAGAAATCTTGGCGTAGTCTTGCTATGATGTAATTCTAAGGACTGCAATTTACATTACCCTCAAATTAAAATGTCAAACAAATAAAAACGTAACTATTTGCTCCCATGATAAGATTTAAGCAGGAGGTCACTTGACCTAACATTTTAAGATCTGATTCTCACCTGGAAGGCAATTAATAAAGTTTATGCCAATTTCTAATTAGTCTAGTTTTGTCTGTAGGTCAATTGATAAAAATTTACGTAGTTAGCCTTTCTCTAGCTATTCATATTTATGTAGATGACAATTAACCATATAAATCAAATAATTTGCTAACAGTTAACCGTCTCTAAATAACCTGCAAACGTACTGAATAATACACACGAGCGGAAATTTCAAGAGTACGTGTTTGGCCAGTCAGCATTACTTATATGCCTGTACTGCGCGTGCGCAAACTGTGTAACTCAAACCCTTCAGCTTTCAAGATAACTCACGTTTCATTATTTGCTAGACAGTTTACTACGCAATACTTATGATATTAGGAAGCTTTTAGTCTGTTAACATAATTATTAAAGAGCCCCACTTGTACATCGGACGACAAATAGAGCAAGGGGACTTGCAAACCCTTGAAGGCAACTTGTCTTAAAGACTACGATTGGAACTTACCAAATCAATAACTTTGTACAACTACATGGAATAATGGTACACCAACCTGCATGTTTATTTGAAGTGTCAAGAATAGTAGCAAAGACTTAAGGGAAACTATTACCTTGCATATCATGACCTCAAAAGTTAATTTTATTAATGAATTATCTTCGTATTTGCTTTCAAAGTTATATTTATACGCGTACGAACTGTTTGGAACGGGTGTCCACATGATGAGGTTTTTAAACCTTCAGTGGCATAAACTTTAGAGAAAGTCACATCTCCTCCCCTTGCGATGCTCGTTCCCAAGCTCGTTCCGCGAAGTTTACTGCTTGTACTTTTGACGATTGGATATTCACAAATACACTGATAAGTGCTTAGTACTTAAAGTTTTATTGATTTGATTCGATAATATTGTATCCGATACATGAGGCTATTAATACTTCACCCTATGTTTCATATGCTGCACATCTCCCAGACTCTGGAGTAGGCGGCGGGCTGCTAGTGTGTGTAACACATGCCTTCCTGCAATTTATCAGCTCCTTCCTAAAGCACTCATAACAGGTCCTCGTTTATTTGGACCGTCCCGTTTATTAACTTTAGACCGTAATGATGACCCCCCCCCCCCTGTTTATTCGGCGCTCCAGAGTAATCCATGATTTCAAAACGGGGCAAGCTCAGCGTAAGGTCCATAAGAATCAAATTGGTAAGTTAAAAGAAAGGAAATTATAACAAAGCAAACATCAACAAGAAACTTTGTGTCAGTTTAATTGTTATCGACACGAATTTCTTAAAGCTGGCAAGCAGTATAAAAAATCCACAAGGAATCATTTGAATTACAATCTAAAGACACAATTTTGAGTCAAGTTTACAAGGACATCACAAGAGTCATCTATATATTACAGGCATTTAGCGAAATCAGACCTAACGGCTCAAGTTATCGAAACCTCAAACTCAGTCACTTTATAAGCCTGTGGAGCAAGATTGGTCGTTTGATTATGCAATCGACGTAAAGTTCTGACTGAGTTCTAGTCTCTCTTTAGAAACAAGGCTATTGATAGTTCAATTTTCTAGGGTGCATGTCTGTACCTTTCGCTTGTGGCCTAAACTGTTGCAGACACTATTCTAGAGTAATCTGAACATTAAAATATCTAAAGATTTCAGTCATTACCTATAATAACTGAGTAGGTCCATCACTATGTGTAGTACTTGAAAATTTCAGGCGTTACACATAATGCCTGATTTCACTACATGCCTGTAATATATATAAAACGTTCGCATTAAACCAAACGAAACAGTAACAATAACAGGGAATATCAGAATTAATGTTCTAAAATGTGGCTGCATCACGAATACGACAATATCGTTAGACAAGAGTTTGTCTTTTGAAACCAAGTTTGCCACTGAACATTATTTTATGGAGGTAGGTACACATCACATCAACTTTCCAACTTTAACAAATAGGGGTTAGTAGTCCAAAAGGCACAAAAACATAGCTTGTTATATTTTTGGGTAGGCGTAGGGAAGGAGTATGAGTAGGGGTAGGAGTAGTGTAGGAGTAGGGGTGGGAGTAGTGCAGGAGTATGGCTAGGGTTACGACAAGTGTTGGAGTATGAGTAGGAGTAGGAGAATGAGTATGAGTAGGGGTAAGAGTAGTGTAGGAGTATGAGTAGGGGTAGGAGTAGTGTAGGAGTAGGGGTGGGAGTAGTGCAGGAGTATGGCTAGGGGTACGACAAGTGTTGGAGTATGAGTAGGAGTAGGAGAATGAGTATGAGTAGGGGTAAGAGTAGTGTAGGAGTATGAGTAGGGGTAGGAGTAGTGTAGGAGTAGGGGTGGGAGTAGTGCAGGAGTATGGCTAGGGGTACGACAAGTGTTGAAGTATGAGTAGGAGTAGGAAAATGAGTATGAGTAGGGGTAGGAGTAGTGTAGGAGTAGGGTGGGAGTAGTGCAGGAGTACGACTAGGGGTACGACATGTGTTGAAGTATGAGTCGGCGAATGAGTATGAGTAGGGGTAAGAGTAGTGTAGGAGTATGAGTAGGGGTAGGAGTAGTGTAGGAGTACGGGTGGGAGTAGTGCAGGAGTATGGCTAGGGGTACGACAAGTGTTGGAGTATGAGTAGGAGTAGGAAAATGAGTATGAGTAGGGGTAAGAGTAGTGTAGGAGTATGAGGAGGAGATGTCGGAGGGTGGGGGAGGGGGAAGAAAGAGCGACAGTATTAAAGACAAAACGAAATATTCTGATTCAGGTTGGCCCTCCCTACATTTAGGCTGGCCCATGTCTGGCCACCCCAGAATTCAAAAGCTAGAATAGCCCCTGGATTTGGCCCAAAAAATTACGCAAAATATAAAGAGCGGAGGGTAAAATTACAAATTTTATTTAATGAGCTCTATCATATCAGTTTTATAGTTTTCAAAACTGCGCAAGTTGGTGTAAATTATTACTAAAAATTTTCCAACAATTTACTGATCAAATGATTTAATTAAAATTCTATCTTATACTGATCATATACTTTTTAGAAAACGTTTCTCCGCCTTACCCTCATCTAGGTTTTCCTGTGCCATTCTATTTGCCCATGTCAGGAAACACGAGGCATTGAGTGTGCTTATCAACATGAAGTTGTTGTTCTGACTGTACCAAAGATGCTAACATTATTCCCTGTAGATACCTAACTCTGGCTAATTCTTCGTGACTTTTATTGTATATCTCCGGTTTACTTCTTTTATTATAACGCATTCAGTATGGGAATTGATCCATACGCATATAGTATGCAGATCTGCAGCTCACGTTGTTTAAACTGCAGGAGTCAAAATCAGTACTTAACTTATCTAACTGCTCGCTGATGTTTTTAGTTTGATTTTAGACGAGGCATATAAGTGAACAATTTTGACTTGAAACCTTCTTTATGGTAAATGTTTACACTTGCATGTCTCTTGTTATCTTAAAGTCTCAAACAATTTTTGTCATGACGTTAAAGTACGAGATGTTTTTCATGTTATGAAAGATCATGAAACCATTGCACGTTTGTGGAAGATGGAATGGTTAACACAGAGTACAATATACTGTGTCAACGTTTCTCCCTAGGCCTAGCCACTGCACTCGAGTTGCTTGAAGGTTTTCTCCATTTTGAGTTTAGCTGCTTTTAAACCAGTTGCTTGTCAGAAAATGGCAGTATACGTAGTTTTGTTACCAATTTTATTGCCTTTTACTCCATACACTTTTATAAAAAACTTGATAGTGTTGGTCGGGGATCAGTGATTTTTTTATCCATCAAATTGTAGACTCATCTAATCTGAAGTTTCACTTATGAAATTAATCATTTTATTTAGTTTGTGACTAACTAGTTTGTTTGTGGATTGACGTTTTTCTTGATAAAGAAGTTTTAATTTAGTAGATACCCTTTTCCTTTCTACTTATCTTTTTTGAGTCATGTCGTCCAGCTTTGTGTTGTTCTTCGGTTGAACGTAATGTCTGAGCAATGCCAGAGTTAATTGTTTGATAAAGACTGCGCTTATAATGAGGTTAATCCTTCTATAACAAAAAGTGTTCTGGTCTACACCCATGCCCTTCTGGCTTATGCCAGGCCCTCCTTACTGCAAATACCTGGCGACGGGCCTTCACCACTGTCTCTACTGAGCATCCCATTACAGTTCTGTGCTGATATATGTTTCTCTAACTTAGATTGTCAAGATAGTCAAGATAGAATTGTAACGGGAGCGTTGCAGCCGGCGCTTGGGTAGAGCAACTCTTAATATAGCATACAAAATATCTTTCCTCTTTTCAATCTATTGGAGGAAGTGTAACTTATCTCACAGTTCCTCAGTCACTTTCTTCTTTCATAAAATTACGTTTCTGCTCTTAAATTTTGAGACCTGAAATTTCCTTATTTTCTCTTTTGCCATACAGAGGCTTTAAGCCGATATATCTTTTTATCTTAAACTGACTTGCGGGGCACATAAGTGACATTTGGGCGCTATGCCAACTCTTTTGTAAGACAGGCTATAGAAACTGATAAGCAACAAAAGTAGAATGGTTCACAGATTCAGCAGATAGATGGAGCCGGACGAAATAATTGAACGTTGAATCATATTTCTTCTGTTCATTTAAATGCATCTCAACCTGTAGCAAACCTACCAGGCATCTATAACAGGGGTGCAACTAGAAGTTTTTTGAGGGCAGGGGAGCATTATCAGAATTAGGGCAAGATTTCTCATATATATTTTTTTATGAAGGGACGAAGTCGTAGGAGTTCGTTTTATTGAAAATCAACCTGTTTTCTACACTCTAACTCTAAATACCTGTTTTCCTACACACAATTAACAGCCCAACTTCTAACAAAAATACATTAGATTCATAGCATAAAAATGTAAGAATCGACTTGAGAATTATTTGAGGCTCAAAACGCTTGAGCCTAAAATGAAGACCAACAGTTAGCATCTTGCGTTCAAGGGCAAGGCCTCCCTTCTAGTTGTGCTTAAGATGAGGGCACAATTTTCGGTAGAAAAAGTAGGGCAAGGGAGGCCTCCCCTCCCTCCCCCCTCTAGTTACACTCCTGTATAACAAACAATGGTTATTTACCACCGTACTTGGCTATTGAAACGCACTAGCAAAGTGCGCTTTCCTCTAACATGGTTTGGACTTCAGATTCTTTCTGTTTACGACCAAAGTTTACGTCAAATTTTATTGAAAAGTCCTAACGGTGGCTTACTATACATATTCCTGACTGTGTTGATAAAGGAAATTCGCCCTTCTGCAAAAATTTAGTGTAAATTTGACGCCGCCAAAAATTTAACGCCTATTATTTCTCCAGTCAGCAGTCGTATTTTATGCTTCGGTCCTTTTTTTTAGGATAATAAAAGATGTTCCAGACCACACTTCAATACGGATAAAATGTTCTTCGTCAACACTTAGGCAGTACAATCTCTTTAATCTGGCTTTGCGCATGCTTATATGTAAGCACAGATTCGAACCCACTACTTTTAGTCTTACCCGTATATTATTTTAACGGCTTTTACCATTGTCATAGCTTTAAATGATGTCAGCGTATTCCAAAAGTTTCGGTTACAAAAAATTCCCTGTCTGCATTAAAAGATAGAAGTTGCGTCGTTCCCCTCTGGAGTGCCTTTCTAAACAACTTCCGTTTTGGTAAAGTTTTTACGTGGGTACGAGCTGTGCAATATCAGCAGATGGCCTAACCGTAACAGTAAAGCTTTGCGTGAAAATTTATCAGGCATAGGGTGCCCTAAGACAAGCCTTTTTGTAGTCTCAATTCTCTTTGGAAACCAATTTATAAAACGAGCAGCATTATTTTACTGGGTAGCTTTATCTTCATTTATAACCATTGTCAACTGCAAAATAGTTTGATTTTCTTCTTTGTGGACTTAACGCCTTGCTGGATTACCCGAACGATTTGACTAAAAGGTTTGGTGCTGAGAAAATGAGAATAAATATCAACTTCAGAGCATGAAAATATCATAATCAATCCACCAAACTACATTAAAAGATACACGAAAAACTATATATAGGAACATACAATCGCTTGAGGCAGACTACTAGCTATCAGTTGAGAAACCTTTATTAAGTGTAAGCTATACTTTTATTTCATAAAGCTTTGTTAACCTATTTGTATGTGTGTGTGTCTGTGTGCTGTGTACTGTGTGTTGTGTGCTGCGTACTGTGTACTGTGTACTGTGTGCTGTGTGCTGTGTGCTGTGTGCTGTGCACTGTGTGCTGTGTACTGTGCACTGTGTGCTGTGTGCTGTGTACTGTGTGCTGTGTGTTTGCGTATCTATTGCATGCATATCTATTTGCTCATACTGTCACCTCATCTAACGTTTCTTCCGAAAATCATCATCATCATCATCCTCATTATTATCACGGTTGCTAGTTTAACAATCGTTACAATTAACGTCATAAAGTTTCTCAGAATTCAAAATCCATATATACACTCAAAGGCTCTCGTTACCTAACACTTAGGATAAAAATCGTCAAAGTAAGTGAGAAAAATTGAACACACATCTCATACTATGTTCTTACCATCAATTCATCGATCTTTTATATGGTGATAATCATCATCATAGTTATAATTATAATTAGAGTTATTGTCGTCTACTAAAATATCACATATTTTCGTAACGATATTTTTTTACCGTAGTTGGTCTGGTTTTAGTGATCTCTTTTGATGGGTTTGTGTATATTGGATTTCATATTCTTTCACTACAAATATACCAAAGCTACAGACAAATAAATCACACCAAACACAAGATTATAAATACCTTTTACTCTGGTATACGTCTTTGGCTTTCAATTGCCTTTCTCCATATTTCGTAGGTTTTGCCTCGGTCGCAAGTTTTGGACTATGAAAACTTTTTGGCACTTCGACCAGACAAAATACCACGGTGGTCAGCAGGTTTGTAGTTTCAGACATAAACATTCATTACGAGAGTGTCTGGCAGAGCAAATGATTTTGAACCTATAATGCACAATCTAAGGCTTATGTTTCTGCAATTGTTACATTGTTAATTTTTTTGGTAAACCTTTTCAGCGTGTTTCGAGCATTATTGTGTCCCTTTCACAAAATGTATCACCTCCCCTTTGTTTGTAAAATTCCCGTCAAAGACACCAAAGCTACAAGTTTGTGGGATGGTATCACCGTATTCAAAGCTGATTGATTTATTCAGTGTACGAATGGTGCAAACGAATGCTGAAAGTTTTATAGGATTTGATAATCTTTGGGAAAGTTTTTAATGAAACCTTTGTCGAAGTTTGTATCAATATAAATACAAGTTGATTCTCTCTCTCTCCTAATGATCCATCCATGAATAAATAAATGAAAGACTAATCCTCAAGCTGGTATATGTCAAACTGTGTAATTAACTCCACAAACAACCAGTACAATACTTAAAAAACTGTACGGTAGGGTAGCTAAGGAACCACGTAAATATGTTACGGGCGGTTTAAAGGTCAACCATTCGTTTCGAGTGGCCAAATTTGGATCTATCCTACACTTTTTTTTTATAAGCAACTCCATTTTCGGGCTATAGCGTTTATGCTACTAAACCGGAAGCGCTCTTTAGGCCATAACGACCATGGTTACGTGGTGGCAACGACATTCTTAGTACAGCGTTATCATCTTGTGTTTTTGTATTGAGAATAGACATAACCTAAACATAACCTAGGATAAGAGAAAGTTCAGTTCGATGATGGTGGAAATGAAGAAGCAGTGTTTAGGTTTTATCTCAAATATGTTATTCCTGTACTCGAAAAATTACGAAAGACATTTCCTTTATATTTAATATTTGTTGATACCGTAGTTTTTTAAAGATGGAAGTAAAAATTGCTGCTAAGAAGAGATGATCGGTGCCCTTCATTACTGTGGGGATGTCGTTTAATACCAGATTATTATAAATTGTTTCTACTACATGTATTCTTGGGTGCCTAATAGACGCTCCCCCCTGCCAATTAATTTTTCAAACATTTTCCACCTAGGATATTCTTATTCCCCTCCCCCCGCTTATTAATTTTTACGTAATTTCCCACTGATGACAATTTTTAGAGGAGGTACTTTGGCACCCAAGTAGAAAATGTCGTTATTAAACTATGAAAATCACACATTAAAAAAAATGACGGTGTTTTTTTACGAGGCTCAAAGAAGTGTGAAGACGTACATTGCACATGTTAGCTATAATACTGTCATTGAGCAGGAGGACAAGGGGGACATTTTTAAAATCTCGGAAGGCGTGGAGTAGACTGCCATGACTTCGAATAACTGACTATTGTTTATTTTGTAATACCTTATGTTTAGGCACGGAACTTAAACCTACGTCGAAGATCCCTTTTTTTAGGGAGTTGCAGTTGATTCTAAATATTGCTTCTTGACGTCTTCTTTGGTCATTTTCCAACCCCCCCAACTTTGCGCGAACAAGTTTGATGTACTTTATTAACCCTACCTTACATGGGCTTTTTGGCAATTTGCATACGGGGTGGGGCTAGTAGGCCCGCGGCACTTTGGTCATTTTCCAACCCCCGTCTATTCCACCCCTTCCGTTTATTAAGATTTGGGATTTTTTAATCCATTTTTATTCTAACCCTCCGTCTATTAGGAATCCAAGAGTAATGAAATAAAACAGTAATAAATTTCGAAAACGTTAGACTAAAATAATACTATCGTACTCTACTTTTGTCTCTCTATCCGACCATTAAAACAAAATTTCGAATTCTCAGAAGTTTTGAACGTGCATGGGAACAATGATCTAATAATATAGACATTTGATCTAAATTTTTAAAATTGTGATTGCTAAAAATAAACCCAGTATAATTTTACACTGGAACTCTTACTTCATGATATCAGTTGCTACATGAAATTGCGCGAACAAGTTTCATGTACTCTGGTTACCCTACCTTAAATGGGCTTTTTGGCAATTTGCATGCATTTGGGGGGGGGGGGCTAGGAGGCCCGCGGCACTTTGGTCATTTTCCAACCCCCGTCTATTCCACCCCTTCCGTTTATTAAGATTTGGGATTTTTTAATCCATTTTTATTCTAACCCTCCGTCTATTAGGACTGTTTGACAGTTTGACACACTATAACTTTATATCGGCTCATGCTATTACCAAGATGGTTGGCACGTTTTTAGTTTAGCTCTTTTACAACAAATTGCAAAAAAAGGTTTTAATTTGGTGTGCATAACGTCATCTATGGCTATGAAACGTAGCACAATATTCAAAAATTTCACAAATTTTGTACATAGGCCTTAAAACATATTTTTGCTGTTACACCAATGTAGACAATATTGCCATCGTTGAAGTAAAAACGCTTTTAAAGAGGGAAATAACGTATTGAATGCATCAGGATTACACCAATTACCGTTACACCAATGTAGACAATATTGCAATCGTTGGAGTAAAAAAGAGCGTATTGAATGCATTGAATGCATCAGGATATTGCTTCTGTTAACGTTGAGGGTAAGGGGGTGAAATTAGAGCCATGTGACTATTAGGGAGCAGCCAAACCAAAAAGGTTAGGAAACTTTGTTATAGACAACATAATCATGGAGAGTACTTGTGTATAAGTGATGCTCAATACTTATATCATCCTCGATTAGTGCTGGAAAGACAAAGCCTTGCTAGGATGCGGTTTTTGCTAACGCGACAGTCTAAATCTTCAACAACAATCAAAGTGGTTGTCTCAGTTAGATCTGCTACCATAAACTATTGCGTTGCGCTCTATTGTCGTCATCGACATCCTTTACTGCCGCTTTACTCACATTATCTCTGTTTTTATATCCCTTAAGAGCTCTATTGGTATCACTCTGTTTCAAACATTTAAATAAAAATGATAACATTGTAACTTTTGAACTTGATGAAAGGTACATGATGCGTTCTTAATGGATGCGTTGATATCATGATTGGTCATGATGGAAAAACTTTGCTCTTAGGGCTATGAACATTTGCCTTACCTCTTTCGGTTGCCACAGCAACTGCTTTCTAGGAACATCTACAGCTTTATGGTACAGATTGAAAATGCAGTAACATTCACTGGAGTCTATGATGTGATAGATAGACTTAAGCTTGGCAAATCCAGACACTCCATTTGTTTTAACAGGGTAGATGTGTCCCACCTGGAATGCCGAGTATTTGTGCTGCTCAGAAGCAATGTAAAATTGCTTATAGATGTTATAGTGTTTACCAGATGTTTTGATAAATTTGTCAACCTGGAAATGAAGCATTAAAAGTATGTTTATCAGTCAAGAAGAAAGAAAATACAATTCAGAAATTCTTAAGAAAGACAAGTGTGTTGGGCACAAAATAGAGCGTATTTTACTACAATTACTAGTTCTTCTTTTACTTTCTCTTCGTTTTGATCTTATTCTTTGCATTATTGTCAATCAAGACTATGTCTATCTCTAACTGGAGCATTATTTTCTATTAATTCTTGGCTAATATTTAGGGCGTTGCAAGAAGGCACACTTGTGTTGGGCACACAATAAAGTGTGTTTTACTACAATTACCAGTTCTTCTTTTACTTTCTCTTCGTTTTGATCTTATTCTTTGCATTATTGTCAATCAAGACTATGTTTATCTCTAACTGTAGCATTATTTTCTATTAATTCTTGATGTTTAAAGCATATAAGCCAAAGCCCATCAAACAATGCCTGTTAGATTTTTGCTCTTATCATTTCTACTACTGCACTTATATTGCTCAAATATCTTCTTCTCCCAGAACTTGTATGAAATATAAACTTTTGCCTTTAAAGGAAACATTTTCATTGATTTTCTATTTTGATAATGTCCCTCAAATATCTCTTTATATGGATCATCTCAAAGTCAATTCTTTCACTGATAATTCCTAAACAAGATGAAGTTGAAGACCTAGATCGATTAAGTAATCTTTGTTTCTGAGTTTGATTCGTCATTTTTTAATCTCAGATTTGCATATCAAAGGAACATAGCATGCAATCGACTCATTACTTTTCATGGTATAGAAGAAACTCACTCGATAGTTGTCAGCCGCTCCTGCTTTGGTAGAGTCAGCCCAAACACTTCTGTCATCTTTTTATCAACCTTCCAGCCTAGACAGATAAAAATTGCGGTAAGGAAATATTAGGTTATCAGGAACATTTACCTTATAACACACTAACAAATCAAGAAGACGTTGTTGATGGAGAGAGTCAGACTAGATACTGTTGCCAAAAATAGTTTGTTTGCGGTACCAAACAAGAATACCGTACGAAAAAGCATAAACATTGTGTACTGAATAGCATTTTCCGTCCGACACTGATCAGAGTACAATCGTAAGAAATGATCCAAATAAAACCAACACAGCATGAAATCCAACTATACTTATAATCCAATATATCTAAATACAGTTGCGTTTAATCTTACGTCCGTTCCATTTCGATCATTTCTGACGATTGTACTAGGAGAAATGTCAGACGAAAAAAGCCTTTAAGTATACATTGATTTCGCTATTTTGCGCAGTAGTGTTACTAAAAATACATAGCCTATCCATAGACTACATAGCAATCAAAACTCTAACCTCTGCTGTATCTGTATTGCCATACTACTGTAAATTACAACTACCGTAAATGACCGATTAAGCGCCCTGGGCGCTTATTTAAAAACAAAAGTTTTTTGGTGGGCGCTTATTAAGGAAAGGAAAAGCAGATAACTAAAGATACATGATCTTTCAATAGAATAGATTGAAACATAAAGTTTAATCAATCAATCTATCAATCATTCTTTCAATCAGTCAATACATCTTCATCGTCCTCCGTACCATCATCTAAAAGCGTAAATTCTGGAGCTGCTGCATCCACTTCTTTGGTGTCCAGACCTGGGCGCTTACTTGGACCTGGGGGCTTATTCGGACCTTGGCGCTTGTGAGAAATATTTTTCCCAAACTGGGCGCTTATTTGAACCTTGGGCGCTTAATTGGTAATTTACGGGTACTCATATCCATTCAGATTATAACATAAAAAATCTTGCGCATTTGCAGTATACACGTTGTCTTATGCTGAAATGAAATGAAATATCATAAAATATGTAGCAATACTACCAAAAAGAAATCTCAAATTTGGAATTTACCTCTTATGTATATTTCTCGCACATGGGATATACTGCCTTCTTCTTCAGCCTCGACTTCAATCCGAGGCTTAAAGTATTCAAATTTCTCCTTAGTCGTGTACGTTGTCGGCAGTACTTCTTCCCCTTCTGTCATCGTCTTCTGTTGCTGCTGCTGTTGTTGCTGATGATGGTGGTGTTGTGGTGTTTGAGAGTGGTCTCTCTTTCCTTTCTCTGTGGAAATCAAAAGAGAGGTTTGCAGTTAAGCCCAGAAGCCCAAGGTGTCCTAGGAGCCTTATATTGGAAGACTAAAAATTGCTCCCAGTTCCTCAGTTCCTCTTGTCAACCTCCCATATTACGTGGATACCAATGAATCAAGGTATCCTAGGAGCCTTATATTGGAAGCATAAAAATTGCTCTCAGTTCCTCTTGTCAACCTCCCATATTACTTGGATACCAATGAATCAAGGTGTCCTAGGAGCCTTTTGATGGTTCGTCCCCATAACAATTTGTTCTTGGTAATATACTGAAAGATTTGGTTATCACGTACAATTGCAGGCGGCGGAAAGGAGGATTTATGATACCGTAAAATTCAAAGTGTAAGCCCCTCCGGAGGATACGCTGCCTTTTTACAAACAAACATCCTTTCAAATACAAGCCCTGGGCTTGTATACAGAAGGTCAAACGAAAGTCCTTAAATTTATTTGCAATTGGGCTGAAAACGACAATTATCAGGATGGGTTTGATTTTGGTTCCGTCGATACAGAAAATGAAACGGCGACAGTTGCATTGAGGTTTATCCAGAAAGAAATAGAAACGAGAGTCACACAAGCTCAAGGATATGATATTTAATCTCCCTTCGACATTTACTAAATGGCTGTGGCTGGGTTTACTGTCCCGAATGGGTCAGCATTAGTTGTTTGGAAAGAGCATGGCTTTACAGGAGAAGGAGAAACTTGTACTGAAACGAGATTGTGGTTAAAGTCAAGCCTTGGTGATCTACCTCTGGACAGATTTTAGGTGTCTACACCAGTCACATTCTGGCAAACAAAGCTATTTTAACATTGCTCTCTTTTTCCACAAAGTATTTATCTGAAGTCAACTTTTCAAGCCTAACTGCTATAAAATAAGGAAAGACTGAGATTTGATGAGTAAAAGCTCCATGTAATCCTATTTTAATTCCAGTCTGGGTATTAGCTTAAACATTTCACGCAGATTTTAATTATTCCATACAATTTTGGTTGGTAGCGTGTCGTGCGATATCTTCAGGTTCAATAATGAGCCGTTGGCAAGAAAAAGATAAAAAACACTGAATAATGGGCAAAGAATAGCTATGCATGTTCACTCTACTGTGTAGGATACACTAGTCGGGCACAAATAGTATTAGCTCTGCTCTCCTGAGCACCAAAGTAAAGGAATGAAAACCATTTTGTCACTTTCAATGGGCTTTGGTCAGACAGACAGGTCAGATAGCAGTTCTTCCTTAGCCAAATTATGTTGCGCAGAGAAGCTAATCCCCTATTGAATTGAGCTGGATGTACATGTCCACCGGTGGATGATTGGGAGCTAACATGGCGACTGGAGAAATAGAGTATGATAACATCAGAGGTCACCTACCTCAGTTGGTAGAGCACACATCGCCATAGCATTAGTCGCGGGTTCGATCTCCGTCGGCGACATATTTTCTATAGCGCTAGTGTCTTTTCTAGATCTACTTTATCATTATACAATCATATTTTCCCAATGTTTCGGTGTCATCTTGACGCCATTCTCAAGGTAAATAATGAATCGCAGTATAACGATTATTAATCGTTATACTGCTATTCATTATTCACCTTGAGAATGGCGTCAAGATGACACCGAAACATTGGGAAAATATGATTGTATTATTATTCGCTTGTCTTTGTGTTAGCAAATCTTTACTAATAAAGTACTTTATCGTTAATCGGTTCACAAACGTAAATAATAAAATTTAGTGTAGGTTTCCCACTTTTGATATAATAGATTTCTATTGATCCTTTTCCAATCTATGATGCATAGCAACAAAACTCTACTGTTTCCGGACGATGAAGAATGAGCGTCAAATGTGAGTAATAACGTATTTAATGCACTCATAATGGTAAAGAAATTGAAAGCAAAAAACCCCTACTGATAAAGTTGGCATGGATAGCATTAAAAAGGTTCGGAAGACCTTGTTTCCATAATGGTCCCTTTACACAGGTATTAAAAAAATTGTTCTCAGATACGAAAAGAGGAACTAAGGTCCTAAGGCTCATTGGGGGATCTTTACTTACTCTGATGTATCCAGCGGGGGAACTAAAAGTAATAATATCGAGTTTCTTCTCTATGCTGGAGTGTTTTAAAAATTTCTTCTTTTATATTATGTCTGAAACCATTTAGGGTTATGGCTGTTTTTAAGCTTAACTGGTAAATTGTTCCAAATTTTTGGTCCTAAGTATGAAAAGCCTTTCTGACTTCTTCGTACTCAATGTAAAACAATTGCTTGTAATCAATGTGAAACGGAATGACCGTTAAGTACACCTAGAGGTCAAGATAGAATCATGTAATGCATTTCTCAAATACTCAATTCATACGCAAATAATAATATCACTGATGAGTCTAGACTCAAACAAATTCCTAACAAAGAAGTTTGTTTTGGTCTGCAACGCTGGCTATCGTGAGTCGCCATAAAAGTGACGTTCTGCAAAAACCTGATCACAGAAGAATTATAACATTATACATGCTGTCCGAAATATATCTGACCAAGCTAAATGATTTTAACATCACTGATGAGTCTAGCCTATAAAAAATTCCTAACAAAGAAGTTTGTTTTGGTCTGCAACGCTGGCTATCGTGAGTCGCCATAAAAGTGACGTTCTGCAAAAACCTGATCACAGAAGAATTATAACATTATACATGCTGTCCGAAATATATCTGACCAAGCTAAATGATTTTAACATCACTGATGAGTCTAGCCTATAAAAAATTCCTAACAAAGAAGTTTGTTTTGGTCTGCAACGCTGGCTATCGTGAGTCGCCATAAAAGTGACGTTCTACGAAAACCTGATCAGAGAAAAACTAAATATATCTGACTATGTTAAATGATTTTATCGCCATTATTCTTTCGAGAGTGCAAAATCCAATCAAAGGGACTGGGAAACAACATTTTTGATTGAGTCGAAAGCAATTATAGTAGTGAGAGGTTTCTCACTTGGTATTTAGAAGATCAAATGAAGATAGTCAATTCTATATTTAGATGTAAAAGAACACATCATGGCACCTGGCTTGGTACAGCATCTGAAATATAGAAATACTTGGTCTACATCTGGGCAACCCAATGAGTCAGAATACTCTTGGGTGCCTAATAGACGGGGCTGGAATAAACGGGGGGGGCGTGGAAAAATAAAAAAAAATTAATAAACGGGGTGGCTGGAATAGACGGGGGATGGTGGAAAATGACATAAATGAAGTAAAAAAGCAATGTTTAGAACCAACTGCAACTCCCTAAACGTAAGGTAATACAGCACAAACAATAGTCAGTTACTGGAAGTCATCGTAGTCTCCTACATGTCTTCCAAGATTTCAAAAATGTTCCCCTCATCCTCCTGCTCAATGACAGTATTATTGCTAATATGTGTAATGTGCGTCTTCACACTTCTTTGAGCCTCGTAAAAGGCCACCGTTATCTTTTAACGTAGGATTTCATATTTTAATAAAGACTTAACCGCCAAAGTACCTCCTCAAAAAATTGCCATGGGAGATTTTAATCACTAAGTTAATAGGATGGGATACGCTTCACTTCATAGTTTCGCCCCTTACTGATATTGGGTATTATATGTTAAAATGGGAATGTAATCACGTATTTCCCGACCTTTATGTGACATGAATAAGGAAACTTAACAGAAAGTAGACCTGCTTTTTCTGTCATTAAGTTGTGTACAGCACTGTGGATAAATGAAAGCTTAGTTAAATTGCTCTAGTCGGGACAAATTATTGAAGTTCTTTTATTCTGACATCTGTAATAAGCGTACTTACTTCATATTAAAGATTCATCTGATGATGTTGATATAGTGCAAGCGGGTTTGAAGGTACTTTTAAATTACAGTATTCAATATTTGCTCATGAAAGCCAATTTTCTCTAGTTAAGAGTAAACAACTAGCAAGCAGAAAGTGAATGGCTGAATTTCTTGATAATTCTACCACTCAAAGGATCAGTTTACAGGATTACGAACCGGTTGTCGCTTTCTGCCGTTTTTTCCATAGTAGATTTTAGTGGAAGTAATAATGAAGGGTTGCTGGTGGTTTTGACGTCCAGACAGACGTTTTAAAAGCATAATTGTTGGAAGAGTAGGGGAGGGCTGATGGTATATTTTGGAGTTTACCCCCAATAACCCCCGTTGCTATTGGCCTTGTACGATACAATAACACCAACCTCGTAATCTACGTTTTAAAGGCACAAATGTTACTGAAGTACAAGGAAAATTTTAAGCTCACGAAACTAGAAGAATAGTTACACGTAGTTCTCATTTAAAACGTGCAAGCTACCTGTTTCTAATTTTGGATGTATTTGAGATTTCCTGCAGGTAATTACTTTTGAAGATAGCGCTCCGAAAATGTACTATTTCTCTGCGTAACATGAGTAGAATACCCAAAGTACACGTCTTTAAAAACCAGCCGATTGATTAGAGCAGGTTGTTGGTTAACTCGTGCTGCTCTGTCGTTATGCTTCTGTAGTCCTTTTTGCCACATGTACGTCATTGAATATACCACCCTTGAGTAGCCTGAAATAACAGAATCAAGGCAAAATCAAAGAAAGAAATGGTTACAGGATAAAGTATTCTGTCGGTAGTCTTTGCTGTCGTCAGAGAAGCGCACATTTCCGACTGCAATATGTGAATATATATAAAAGGGTGTTTTTGCATAACTTTTTCACCAAACGTCAGTGTTAAATAGATGGAAGCAAAGGAGGGCGGCAAAACTGAATTTCAAACCCTGTTTACACTGGTACGGATCCAAACTGGTACCAATCGGCCTCGCGTTTACACGGGACCAGGTGAATCCGAACTCATTTGGATCTGCTATCCGTACCAGTTTGGGCCACTTATGAAGTGAACCAGTTTGGACCCGTACCCGAAACGGTCTCATGTAAACGCTTGGGATCGGATCCAAACTGGTACAGATCGAAGATGAGGTGAAAAAAGACCACTACGAGGTAAATTTGACGTTATCTCTATTCAACGGATCTGATTCCCTTACTAGCGTGTTGATACGGGATCGGGTCCATTTGGATCCGTACCAGTTGGGATCCGTACCCGTGTAAACAGGGTCTCAGTATCACTGGTTTCGCGCTTCACGCTTTATAAAGGCGAATAGTCTTTCGTTAGTGCAATGCGCCGTAGGATCGTCGTGTACCTGCCATAGGTTATATCGTAGGACGATAGAAGTGATTCTCATAAAGCCGTCATATCTTGTGAGGTGGAATACGGTTCGTAATTGCCATATAGCCGTCATAGCTTATACGGTAGGACAAGGGAAGTGTTTGCCATATAACCTCAATAGCTTATAGGGAGGAACAAGGTACCTGATTGTCATATATCAGCCATAGCTTACAGAATAATACAAGGAAAGTGATTGCCATATGACTGTCATATTTATAGGGTGGCACAGGAGAAGTGTTTCTCCTGTAGCCGTCAGAGCTTATAGGATGGGACAAGGAAAGTCATTGTCATATATCTGCCATAGCTTATACTGTCGAACACAAAAAAATTAATTGTCATATAGCCGTCATAGCTTGTAGGGTGGAAGAAGGTTTGTAATTGCCATATAACCGTCTCAGTTTATACGGTAGGACAAGGGATATGTTTGTCATATAGCCGCCATAGCTTATAGGGTGTGACAACGAAAGTCGTTGTTTTATAGCTGTTATAGCTTATGGGGAGCAAAAAGGGTTCCTTGATTGTCCAAAAGCCGTCATAAGTTATCTGGTGGGACAAGGGAAGAAATTGTCATAAAGACGTCATAGGTTACACGACAGGACAAAGAAAGTGATTGAAATATAGCTGCAATAGCTTACTTAGTGGCACAAGGAAAGTGATTGTCATATAGGCCACATACCTTATAGGGTGGGATAACGCAAGTGTTTGTCATATAGCTGTTATAGCCTATGGTTTGAAAAGAAGGCACGTGATTATCATATAGCTGTCGTAGCTTATCCGGTGGGACAAGTAAAGTGGTCGCCATAGAGCTGTCAGACCTTTATACGGTGGGACCAGGGAAGTAATTGTCGTAAAGCTGTCATAGGTTACCCGGTGGGAAAATTAGTGATTGTAATATAGCTGCCATAGCTTATAGGGTAGCACAAGGGAAGTGATTGTCATATAGCCGTCATAGCTTGTAAAGTGAAACACGGTTCGTAATTGCCATATAGCCGTCATAGTGTATACGGTGGGACAGGGGAAGTGTTTGCTATATAACCGTCTTAGCTTATAAAGTGGAGCTAGGTACGTGATTGTCATATAGCTGCCATAGCTTATAGAGTGGGACATGGAAAGTGATTGCCATATCACTGTCATAGTTTATATGTAAGACAACGTACGTGATTGTCATAAAGCTGCCATAGCTGATGCTGTCGGGCAAGGAAAGTGATCGTAATATAGCCGTCGTAGCTTATCCGGTGGGACAAGTAAAGTGGTTGCCATATAGCCGTCAGAGCTTATACGGTGGAACAAGGGAAGTAATTGTCATAAAGCCGTCATAGGTTACACGGTGGGACAAGAAAAGTTCTTGTAATATAGTTGCCAAAGCTTATAGAGTGGGAGAAGAAAAGTCATTGTCATATAGCGGTCATAGCTTATAGGGCGTTACAAGGGAGGTTATTGTGATATAGCCGCCTTAGCTTTCTACTGTGGGACAAGGTAAGTGATTGTCATATAGCTGCCATAGCTCGTACGGTGGAACAAGGAAAGTGTTTCTCCTGTAGCCGTCAGAGCTTATAGGATGGGACAAGGAAAGTCATTGTCATATATCTGCCATAGCTTATCATGACGTGGTCAGTGAAGTGGGTACCAAGTACCAGGTATGCTTGGAGAAGTGGTCAAAGCTTAACTTGGGGTAGGCCCGCTCCTACCACTGTACTTTTAGAAGCTATGGAAAGAGGAGCATTCGACAGCGTTCTACAGCCATCAGCCATTTTCTTCTTCTTCTTCTTCTTCTTCTTCTTCTTCTTCTTCTTCTATTTGATATCCTCCTCTGTCGTTTACCATGCTCTACAGCAGATATTGTTCTTCCTCGAATTTGTTGCTTCTCCAAGAAAGGCAGAACCTATCGTAATTGCTATTTCTGAAATTGATGAAAAAGTATTGCATGGGGAAATCAACGACGGTTATTATAGAATTTAATAGCTGACAAAAATGTCTTTACTTCGTTTATGCTAATGTATGAAAACTAATAGAATAAATCATTTTGTAGATTTAATTATTCTGTTGTGCTGTTTGCTTCAGAAATTAAAATATAATATGTAACAGATCTTTTACGGTAATAGATTGTTGCTTATAATATCAAATCTCTAAGGAAAATAAGAAAGAATTGCATATTTGTAGTAATTTAAAATTATAAAGAAGTTGAAAATTATTACTGTAGGAATTCAGTATCCTACGTACATGTATCATTTCCTTATTAGATGAATGTAAAACAAGAGATCAAGAAAATTATGTAGTAAATGAAATAGATAAAGTTTTGTTACTTATGGATCATCTTGCGCATTAATCACTCTCTGCAATTTATTTAAAGAACCACTTTTAGGCGTACAGGAGGGGAGACGGCATGGTGCTAAAGCTCAACTTTGGCAGTGATTTAATCCGCTAATGAATTAAAGGTGAATAGTGCAACGACAAGTTATTATAAGTAAAACGCCAAATGTGGAAACTTCATTGGCAACGTTTCGTCCAGCAGACTTCTTCAGGCCACTACTGAAAATTAGCTATACGTTTAGCCAATTTTCAGTAGTGGCCTGAAGAAGTCTGTTAGACGAAACGTTGTAAATGAAGTTTCCACATTTGGCGTTTTACTTATAATATTCACTAATGAACCTTAAAAATAATAGGAAACAGAAATGACCGTAATGTGAGTATTCCTTGATTGTGTAGCCACGTCGCAAACATGATTGTATAAAAACACACTGTAATGCTATGTGTAAAGACGACTATAGAAACATGATAACTGTTGTTCAATAAATCAATAAGTAGTCTATTTCGTATTTACAAAACGTACATAAAGGAATAGGTTTAACTAATTTACATTGAGTAATGATGACTAACATTTGCTACAACACAGATATTGCTGAGACGACGTATACAAGGGAGTTACTATCACTACACGGAACTGATAAGCTGATAGCAGGCTGGAAGGGAAGATGAGTGTAGTGACTCATCATTACACATATCCGTATTTTACTCTAACGTATGGGGAGAGGTATGAGCTGACATCAAGTTTTTGGAGGCTAGTACCTCCCTCCCGTAGAAAATCCCGCGTACACTGCTTTCACTGCTGATGAAAGTTGGAATTTAAGATCCAAATTAAGGATAAAGAAGTCTAAGAGAAAAGTAAACAACGTGTGCGTACCCAGATGGTAGCTCCATTCTTGGATCCATCCCAGTGTCAGTCTTCAGGAGGAACCATAGTAGCTAAGCACTAGAGAAGTCATTGTTAAATATCTTGTGCTTAAGTATATATAGCTTGTTGCAATTAACTAGAATTTCTAAGTATACAATGTTTGATGTGTTCTAAGCCAAAAGAAGGACCTGTAGGCCTATTGAAGAAATTATTGTAAAAAAGGATTCTTTATAATTTACATAATAATTATAGCTAATACATTCTACATGTAGCCCTACTTTACTTTACACTCAACCTTCCTAATATAGAAATATATTGCTGAAATTACATATTTTCCATTGATTCTTCCAATCAATCCCTTGACCCTAGTTCCTGTCAATTGAAGCAACTGTGAAAAAACAAGAACTGGAAAAAAAGTAACAGGTGGCACAGTACCCTGGAAATATGTAATTTGGGCAATATATTTGCACATTAGACAGGTTGGGGGTAATTTTTTGTTCTTCATATTTTTGACATACAACTAAAGTGAACATGCCACTGACACCTTTTTATGCTCTTTCCAAATATAATAATTGCTTCTATTGTAAATTCAAATTTAAATACTTTTTAACCTAACCTAAATAATTTTGGAACTGACAAAACATAGTAAATTA
Organism: Alatinidae sp. Z8VKAUB7J3; assembly: GCA_010016025.2. Classification (NCBI taxonomy): domain Eukaryota; kingdom Metazoa; phylum Cnidaria; class Cubozoa; order Carybdeida; family Alatinidae; species Alatinidae sp. Z8VKAUB7J3. The sequence continues at coordinate 41,838,660 of JAAAKM020073195.1, read as the reverse complement.
TTTTGTCAAAAACAAGCAAATATGCATACTTTAGTTGAAAATTCAACACCAAGAAAGAAGAAAACAGTATAATATTGTAAAATTTATTTATCAACTTAATTGTGGATAATCAGTGCTTTTGGATTATATGACATTTAAAAAATGGATTTATGATGAAACAGTAAGTTTGAGCCCAATGTTTTAAAGTTTGAGACCAATGTGTTAATTCTTTTTATGCCCAAAAACTAAAATATTTGGTCATTTTCAAAAGCTAAAAACTGCTTAAATTTGCAATAGAAGCAATTATTATATTCATAAAGAACATAAAAAAGCATCAAGTGGAATGTTCACTTTATTTGTAAGTCAAAAATATGAACAACAAAAAATTTACCAATTTATAGTATAGAGCTGCATGATTTTTCCCCTGGGTACATAGACTAAGTGGATGGTCACTTGTACCTGATTGTGTTTCTACTGTTATTAGTTGGATAGAAAAAAAAACAAAGAAAGTTCCTATTGAAAAGAAAAGAGCCCAAAATTGAGATTGAATTGTCAAAGCTTGGAGGTTTGCCCCTTCAGTCTGTTTAAAGAAAACAAATTCATAATTGAAGCTTTGTTCATTTCAATCTTAAAGGTAACCTATGTTTGTGACACTTCATTAAATGTTTGTAAAGGGATACTTTTATTTATTCATTTGTCTTGTCTGTTTTCTACAAGATTGTTTTTTAATCTTTAAATTGATATGCATTTCTTACAAATTAATTAGTCATACCAGAGTTCTATTTATGAGTTTTTGACCTACTTTGTAATCCCTGGTCTCAAAATTTCATATAAATTTGTTGAAGCTAGGACACATAGAAATACTGTCTGTTTAAAGAAAATGGATAGACATAAGTAGGTTTTATTACACTAAAGCCCTAGGGTCATGGCAATTAAAACAAAACAATGAAGATTAACTTTAAAATACTTGACATCACATAATTATAACAGTCACAAAGAAAAACAAATCACAAAATTTTACTTCTCTGCTCTGTTGCCAACCTGAACAATTGTCCTACATTTTTAAACCTTGCAATAACAAAACGCAAGTATCGCAGAATTTCGAAAAGATATTAAAAAATTTATATGCCCAAAGAATCCTCAGTAAAAGTTATGAAAAGATACAAAATTTCAGCCCCACGCATGAAACTTTAAACCAATGGCTTAGCAGCAATTTACTTGTCCCATTTAAAATTTAGACTATGCAATGCTACTTTCAGTTGAATTTAGCCAACTCTAACATTTTTGTATCGATGTAACCAAATATAATAGAAAATCGAGAAGATACTATTTTTTAGGATTATTTCCAGTGAATAATGAAACCTGCGACATGTCACTATTCAGTCGATTATTTGAAATTTGGATCCATTACGTCACCTTTAAATGAACCGCCGCCAAAGCGTTTATTGTAAAAAAGTGCGTTTTCGCATGAGGCTATAAAACCATCGAGGTTGAGTAAACATTCTGAAAGTAAACACGGAGATAAGGTCAATGTAGATGTGATTTTTCTTCTAAAATTAAAAGAGCAATACACAAAGCGAACGACTCTTACGTATCTCTTTGAAAAGACAGCGAATCAAAAGGATACGGGACTTCTCCCCTCCTACAAGATATCTCTGATGATCGTAGACCACACACCGTTGGAGAGACAATGATTTTATTTGTAGTCAAGGAAGGATGACAACATTGATGGAGCGTGATGCACGTGGAATCTTGTCGTTAATCCCGCTCAGCAACAATTCTGTGTCTCGCAGAATTGACGAGACGGCGGTTGATGTCGAGTCCAAGTTCTGTGACGATCTGAAAAACTGAGAATTTGCCAGTCAGTTGGATGAATCTACTTTTCGAGCTAGTGAGGCCTTGCTACTTGAGAGGTAATTCTGTCAAGGGAACTTTTATTCGCGCGATCTCAGGCCATGGGGTCGAAAACAGTATCTATAAGTGAACTGTTAAAAGAATTTTTCAATGAGAAAGGCATTCCTTTAAGAAATATCTGTGCATGGGCTACGGATTATGCTTCAGCAATGATCGGTAGACAGTGCGGCGTTAAGGCTCACCTAAAAACGAATCACCTGGCTTTGTTGCGATTCACTACATGATCCATAGTCAATATCTGGTCGCTCAGGGACTGAGTGAGCGCCTAAACTCTTCACTGCATACCGTGATTAGATCTGTGAATACAACCAACAACCCTTGATGGTTGTTTATTCCGCTATCTCTGTCATGAAAATGACTAATTTTTTAAACAGCTTCTCTTTCATACAGAGGATTGTTGACTCTCGAAAGGTAACTGTCTGAGGCGTTTTCATGCACTCGAATTTTTGGAAAAACTTGACAGTACACTCTTCTAGGCCGTCACGTCTTCAAGACATGATCTGGTATATCTGTGTGACTTCTTTAAAAAAATGAATCAAATAAATCTAAAGTTGCTAGGCCAAGGTATGAATTTCATTAAGCAAAAGGAATCATAACGTCTTTATCGATAAATTGACGCTTCTTAAACAAAGTATTGCCCCGTTAAGACCTACACCCGTTTCCTAGACTGTAAGAACTGGAAAATCAGGTCGATGGCTCGTATCATAAAACGTATTGTGCAGAGGCGTATATTCCGGGTGTGCTAGGTGTGCGCCGCACACCCTACAAAAGTCAAGCATATTCCAAAATGTATACAAATTTTAATAGACGGCCTTTATTTTGAATGAGTAAAAGAAAAAATATTTAACCACCATCGAATAGAATATTTTCATTCCGATTTGCTGTGCCCCATCGATGCCCACGTTCGGCGCAGCTCATACTTTGTAAGAGGTGCTCAGCAGATTGTTGGCGTCTCTTAATGAATCAAGCAACTGGGTATATTCGAGCAGCCGAAGTATGATTGACGCGTCCCTCACAATAGGAGTGACCGGTGATACGGCGTGGGGATTGGTCCAGCATGGAGTGGCATCTAAGCATTAATTTGGGTATAGGTTTGCTTTCCAAACGTGCCTCTGCTGTTTTTCGAACTCCATAGAGTCCCTGGCCTTTTTCTGGTCTCCGTATGTTTTGAGACTCCTCATCAATACCTGTTCAATTTCTACTTCCTTAGTTAGTTTTGCCGGGGTCATATCGCTTTGCTGAATAACAAAAAATCGATCCTTTAATTCTTTGTACATCTTTTGACCTGAGCTAGATAAGTCGTGCATCGATTGAAAGAAGACCCTAATGAACTTCGTATGTATGAACGTTTTGAACATTGAACATTTTTAATGAACATTTTTGTGCGTCATTTTTGGGTTTCAGATATGCTGAGGTTTTACCGTTTTTTTTTCAAAACTCTTATATAAGCACTCGGCAACGTATTTTAAGTCTAGAATCTTAGTGGAGGTTCACTGTACCATCCGTGTGTATAAACTTCCATCTTGAAACTAGAGAAATCCCAGTTCATAGAAATATGAAGTTTTTTCGGTTTTTGAAAAAAAAGAAATCTTGTTCGGCAACCATCCAAAAATGGAATCTTGTTCATACTACCTCTCGTTATGTTCATAAGTTACTTTGTGCAAAGATAAAGTGACAAAACTTCGTAGTGAAATACCATAGGAACTTTGTCCAACTTTATACGTGGGTGTTGGTTTCAGCACATCTACTCTTTGTAGACTAGCAGCTTCAGTATGAAATTAGAATAATTGGGAAATAATTATTTTAAGATTTGTGCGGCCTCACCCTCTAAACCAGTTTAGCTCATTGTCAAAATGTCAAAATCAATTGACTTATCGCTTTTCTCTTAAGTAATCCATACGTTTGACTCCATACGTTGGATATAGCTGTTTGTAAAAAGTCTAATTATTTAGAATAATTCTTCCTTGTCCAGAAACCAGGACTGTTCCCCAGTATGGCCACCTCAAAGTTTTATTTGTAGTTTTAATTTGTTGACAAACTAAAATATTTTCTTAACACCATTTGAATGTCTTGATCGAAAAGTGCGAGTAATTTGTTCTTTTGTATACTAAGTGTAATTAGTTGAATATAATGGACGTATTTCCTGGAACTAACTGTAGAATTTAACCCTCCATTGGAAAATTTAAAATGTTTCAAAAAATTCAGAAAATGTTTCACATTCAGAATTAAAATTAAAATCAGAATAAAAACATTTAAAATGTTTCATATTCAGGAAACAGATATCTTTTTGAAGAAAATACGCATCAAACCTTTATTCTCCTATAAGGAACAAGACAAAAAGATATTGTAAAGTTTTGCTGTTGCGTCCAATTTACGCTAGTTGGTTCAGTTCAGAAACTTTGCCATCTTTGCTCCCTTAACCGAATACTTGTTTATCTAGTGCTTCGACGTTTTGTTGGTCGACCTTATCGTCAATCACGATCACATTCTTAGCCATGCTGACATCTCGATTGGCAAAAGCGTCGAGAGCGGACCGCACCATCTCGGTCGCGTTGGTCGCCATCGCCGGAATGATTTCGGGCACAGGAAAGTAGGGGAAGTCCTGATGCAAGTCTTTGGATCTTTCAGCAACGTTTCAAGCCAAGTCCGCGACCCTCTCGAGTTCGCCGTTGTTCTTCAGGATGGTACTGCTTCGCCGCAAGGCGGACGCGACCGGTTGATGCAGTGCGAGTATTTTCAGTCCCTCTTCTTCAATCGAAACTTCCGTCAGATCGACATGCTCATCCATTTCGATGACTTTTTCGACCAACTCAAGCCGCCGCTGGCAAAGAGCTTGCACCGCCAGATCGATCATCTTTTCGACGTAGCCAAATAGCGAAAACAACTCGCCATTGATGTGATAAGTATCTCTTTCAAAATGCTTGCTCATGACTATTGATTATCCAAACTTTCCGGAAACATAATCCTCAGTCTGTTTTTCTTTAGGATTTCCAAAAACATCAGGAGTCGGGCCGTTTTCAATCAAACGACCTTCAAAGAAGAAAGCTGTCTGATCGGAACATCGCGAAGCTTGCTGCATATTGTGAGTTACCATGATGATCGAGTATTGTTCACGCAATTCGAAAATCAGGTCCTCGACCCTTGATGTCGAACTGGGATCCAGCGCCGAACAAGGCTCATCCATCAATAATACTTCAGGTCCCACTGAAATAGCGCGGGCAATACAAAGTCGCTGCTGCTGTCCTCCGCTGAGCCCCAACGCTGACTTTTTCAATCGATCTTTCACTTCGTCCCAGAGAGCCGCCTTGCGAAGCGACCACTCGACCAGCTCATCCAGTTCAGACTTGGAAATGCTGAAGTGAAGACGCGGGCCAAAAGCCACGTTGTCATAAATTGATTTTGGAAAGGGATTGGGTTAGAAAATGAAACTTTCAGTAATGAATCTAGGACCAAAAAGATACCCTGGGAAGGTATTGTCAGGCTTCCATGTTAACTTTCTTCTGATTTTTAAGTCTAAAAATTTGTCTACTTGACAGGTCTATACATATTGAAATTTTGACTAAACAACATTTTACCTTAATTTTCTGTTATCAGTTTTATTTTCTCTGGTTCTATTTCTGTAAATACAATTCCTGATAATTGAATAGAATTTTAAGCCATATCAATTTTTTTTTTTCAAAATTTAGGAAATGTTTTAGCAGATCTTTGAAACCTCATAAATTAGGATTGAGCAAAGTTTTGAGGCTGAAAACAGTTTTATTGTACTCAATTAAGCAGAGGATCTGTTTTGTAAGAATTTATCTCCATAGCAAAAAATTCTTCAAAGGTCATCAGAGGTCATTGACCTCTAGAGAGGGAAGAAGTAGAGGTAGGCACTCTAAAATACCTTCCCATGGCATACTTTAGTCTGTAGACCCATCACTGAAAGTTTCATTTTCCTAACCTAACCCCTTTCAAAGAAAGCAAAAGTAGCTGAACTAGAATTTTACCTTAATATTCCTAAGATTCTTATTTAACATAATAAAAAATTAAATAATGTACTAAATAGATTGTGTATTGTGTCAAAGAGTATCTTATAAACTACGATCTTCCAGTAACATTTCATCATTGGCGGAAAAAAGGAAGATATTTCATTGCTACCCATGCAAAAATGGAATCTCTCTTTTTAACAAAATGGGGCAAAGGGCGAGCTACACCGTTTGCAGCCAAAGGCTTTTGATGATAATTTCACTGGGGTATTCTATTTTTATTCACGTAAGTTTTATTCTTAAGTAAGTTTCCATAACTATAAATTATGCTGAACCTGAGTGACAGCAACTATTATTTCTAAATAAGTGTTAATGGGGAATATTCCACATCAGACAGATTGTTGAAAGCATGTTTTTAGACTTTTGGCTAATATGGGCTAGGGTTGACTAAAGTAATACAGCTTAGGTCCTACATAAATATATTGTATTAATGAGATTCTCATAATTATTAATGCATTGTTAAAATACCTAGAATAGCTCAGGGGAGGCTAGTCATGGAATAGATCCTTAAGTTAGGGGAAAAAACCTTTCCAGACATGGATTTATAGGCAGAATAAAGACCTGAGAAAGTGCTCTCAAGGTTTGGTTTTGGAAAGTTTTCTCCACCCAGCTTCATAGGTTCTGTTTAATATCGGCTTGAATTATAGCCAAATAACACAAATGCGAACCATAGTTTTAAAATGAGCACCTGTTATGCCTACCATATTTTCATATCCAACTTGAGGCGTATGATATTTTCTAACAAAAAAAACTGTGAGAGTAGGGATATGCTGAGAATTGAACGAGAATTAAATGAGTGGGACAATAATTGTTGATATATATACAACCGTACTTAAAAATTTACAAGCCAGTTTGACTTTTTATATCCTTCAAGCAAGTGTATTGTGTAGCCTACATTCTTGCTCGTCTCAAAATGTTAAAATTCACACAATCAAAACAATAATTCCAATTCTATAGCTTTTTTGCTTTTAGAGTTTTGACCAACTTGTCATCCCATACAAAATAAATTCCCGCGAAACATATAACGGTGTCGATTCCTGATATTCTGGTATTTATTCTCACGTATTTTAGAAAACGAGCGGTAAAATGCTTTCTAGTAGGTTATTTCACTTTTTAAAACCTTATATCGCTGTTTTGAAACCCAAGTAGAGAAACAAAAGCCAGTCATCTGCTGGAAATCACATGGAAAACAAGAGGATCTTCCAGCTGAACACACAAGCCAAGGGGGGAAACACTTTCTCTTCGAATATGAAGGATTATTCTTAGAAATAAACACACAGGATCTTTTTTAGTATAAGAGTCAACGCAGAACGGTTGACTAGGTAAAAAAGCGATTTATCTCCTATTTCTTGTAAAATTAAAAAAACATGTTTTTGTAATTGAAAGTAAGGAACAACATTAAAACTATAAACGAACATAAATTATTCCATATATGAAGGGGATATTCCTCCCCCCTCAATAACTTGCTCTTTACGCTAAAGCTTTTAGAACCTATAAACAAAGCTTCCTATTCCGATTAAATGGCCCTTGTTTTTTAGGAGCCGTTCTTAAAAATTGGCGCAAACAGTCAAGCTTTGGCGCGAAAAGCATGGTATTGAGTTAATTCCGGAAAATTAGAAAAAATGAGGTATTTTTAACTTACGAAGGATTGATCGGATCTCAATGAAATTTGAAGTTGGGAAGGATATCGTGTACAGCATAAAACTGGTACTTTCAACAACTCGAATATATTAAATTCACGACGGGTGATGATCAACAACCTGAACTATCAAATGAGACAAGACCCAAAAAAAAACAAAAATTTACAAGTGTTATGATGATAATTCGCTGGAAGAAAAAGAAGTATTTGTCCCGCCACCTCACAATTAACAAATCTACAATCTGTACTCACATATACCAATAAGGGCAGCTAAAGTAAAGGGCGTTGTCAAATTGTCTGAAATAATGAAAATTGAAAAGAAAGAAGAAATAAGAATGGGGTTAGAAGATAAGCGACAGCGGAGTCAAACCTTAACAAAATTGAAAATAATAGTTATGATAATTGGGTTTGGGATTTTGACATGGATGAGGTCATCACCACGATGACCTCATTGACATGGATGAGGGCTACCACGCTTTTGTTACAAAAATTAAGTTTCTCCAATATGTATTTCAATCTAACCTGGGTAAAAGTTGATAGGGTTTATAAGGACGTTAGTCAAGAACCTGATACTGCATCAGCCTCTGTTAAAAAACAAAGGTTTGGCATTATGTTTTTCATAATAACAAAAGACAAGCCAAAGCAAAGGCTTCAAGTACAATCAGAAAGAAAACGTAATTTTCGAAGGCACTAATTCAAATTTAAGGTCATTGAAATTGATGAAAATGAAGCAGCGATAAATGAGATTAGAAAACTAGTGAAAGTGAGAAGAATTATATTGAATTGTAAACAAAATTTTTAACAGTGATGTGTGGTTGGAAACTGGAAAAGACGTATTTGTTATCTGTAACGTATTAAGGAATTAAATGAGATGATGTATGAATCTGAACTGCTAAAGCGAAAGGTGTGGAAAAAACTTTCTGAAGTAAAGATGAACAATTGATATTGAAATCTTTGGTTGGAAAACAAGGAACAGTGATGACTGGCCACAAAACCGATCTAAATATGTCAGAACCTTAAGAAAGAATTGGAATTTTTCACTAGATGGCTGTATCGAACATGTGTTGACGTCATGTCATCAAGAAAAGGCTGAAGTTGTCTGCGGCTAGAATACAAGCCATAATGAGAATCCATATATAGAGACACACTTAATGTATTTTCTTCAATCCTTATGTCTAAAATTTAAATCATCTAACGAAGCTTTTTTGAGCCCCTGCGTTCAGGGTATGTGTAAGCATGTGTGTATCTTAAGCCATAAAATCTATATCAAGTTATTGAAAACAAGGCTATCTTAGAGACTACGTCTAGGTTTTCTCTGCTGCAAATTGAGAAGACGCACTGGAATTGAAAAAATCCCATTTACACATTGTGAGTATTTTCAATTTGGAATTTTGTTTAAAAATCCTCTATTTTGTAATGAAATTGGGGAATCACTTTTTAATAGAAAAAAAAATGATAGGCAAACTAGAAATTCAGTTGGAACCACTTTGTTCAGGCTTTGCCGAAATGTATCTGTGTATGAAACCGCATAAAGCTATTTTATAAGAAAACAAGAGCTAAGAGCTCATATGGCACTTGTGACGAAGCGAGAAGAGCTACGAGCCAAGAGATCATATGGTATGAGCTCTAACAAAATTCTATGAATTAATAGATTGATTTAAAAAGGAAAATCAGAGGCTTAATGCCGGTCAGGGCCGGTCTTATCCCGATGATGTATCCTGATTATCGTCACGTCGAGAATGAAGACTTCCGCACAAACATGGAAGATTTTTGGGGCCGCACGCTTGATCCAAAGAAGGGCCTTACGGTTGTAGAGATCGTTGACGCGATCCACGAAGGTGAGATCACCGGCATGTATATCATGGGTGAAAATCCGGCCATGTCTGATCCGGACCAGCAACATGCGCGCGGGGCGTTAGCGAAGCTTGACCATCTGGTCGTGCAGGATATTTTCCTGACCGAAACTTGTTGGCATGCAGATGTGGTTTTGCCAGCTTCTGCTCATGCAGAGAAATTGGGTACATTCACCAATACCAACCGTCAGGTTCAACTCGGGCGGCCGGCAATCAGCCTGCCCGGCGAGGCGCGGCAGGACTGGGAACTGGTGGTCGAACTGGCTAACCGCATCGGACTGAACTGGAGCTACGAATCCATCGGTGATGTCTATCGCGAGATGGCGGGCGTGATGCCGTCCCTCAACAACATCTCCTGGGAGCGGCTGAACGACGAAGATGTCGTCACCTATCCGGCCGATGCGCCGGACAAGCCGGGCAACGAGGTGCTGTTTGCCAACGGCTTCCCGACGACGGACAAGCGTGGACGCATCGTTCCTGCGGAGCTACTGCCGCCGGACGAGCTGCCGGACGAGGAGTTTCCGCTGGTGCTGACCACCGGCCGTTTGCTGGAACACTGGCATACTGGCGCGATGACAAGGCGGTCGGGCGTGTTGAGCGAGATCGAGCCGGAGGGGATCGCCGCGATGAATCCGCGCGAAATCGAACGGCTTGGCCTTGATGCCGGAGCGATGATCAAGGTCAGCACCAGGCGTGGCGATGTCACCGCGATGCTGCGCGGCGACCGCGATGTGGCCGATGGCATGATTTTCATGCCGTTCTGCTTCAACGAGAGCCCGGCCAACCGGCTGACCAATCCGCAACTCGATCCGTTCGGCAAGATTCCGGAGTTCAAGTTCTGCGCGGCAAGAATCGAGCCCGCCGTGGCGAGCGAGGCCGCCGAGTAGGCGGGCCGGCGATGGCCAGGCGGACCTCTGAGCAAATCAGGAGCATCGCACGCACCTTGGCCAGCGACCGACGGTACGCGGCGACCAGTTCACGACGTACGCTGCATCAGGATCTGCTCATCCTGTGTGCCAGGATAGGATATTCGCCACCCCTTCAATTCTGACAAAGCCGGAAAGTCCGGAATCCTGCCACGAACTCGAGGGAAATCATGACCTATCAGAATTACTCACAGGAACGGTTGCAGCAGATCCGCGCGCAGGAGGCATTGGCGTCCCAGCAGCTTGTGCAGCGACAAGAGGCTCAGAAGTCGCTGTTCGAGTCCATCACGCAAGGAGTCCGCAGGTTCTTCCGAACGAGTGGCTTGAACCTGGCGATCGGAGTCCTGTCCTTTCTACTCGTCTTCTTCGCGACTCGCTTTCTCGGCAGGCTCGCGACTCGTGTCGCGCTGCGCCGACACCAAGCCAAGCTGACGTTCTATCAGAGGTTCGGCGCAGTCGTGTTCCACGGGGCGTCCGTGATCGCCGCGGTGAGCGCGATGCTGCTCGCGTTCTACGCGGTGAACGAGTGGCCCCTGCTGCTCCTGACGATCGTGCCGTAACAAGGTATGTCATTATTGACGCGGGGATCAAATGGGTTGCAAGAAGGTTGAAAAAAAGCTATAAAACAATTTCGTCAAACAATTCAGGTTCGAAATTTACTCACTTGAGCTAAACAATAATGACCTGTCAAGCACATTGAAATGGTAAATTATCTCTCGACGTAAAAAAATGTAGCTCTTTATAATGATAGTTGGTTTGGGTTGTAGCCTTTTGATGTCTGTGTTTGTAGCAAACAATATTGGTAAGGAAGCAGGATTGGTTCATTAGTAGTAGTAATAATGACAAGAACATGTAGTATTGCGCAAGAGGTAAAAGTTGAGTGTCATTTTGTTCTGAAGATTACATCATAAATGCTCTACACTTAGGCATTGCAGGGAATCTTCCAGACAAGGGAACTGATAAGCTGATTATACTTGTAAAAAAAATTGACTACCGGTTTATCAACTGTTTCAGGTTCTTTGGCTTATACTGTTTGCCATTTTTGCTTATTAAAACTTGTTACTGAGTAAGCTATACAAACCGACACATTAACTATAATTTAATTGCAAAACTCGATATAGGAATTTGGGAAAATCCATCTTGAAGAATGTTGGATATTTTATTCACTTAAATTGATAATCTGAATGAAAGAAAAGAATTAATGAAAATAGATAGAGAAACAAACTAATTTTTATAAAAGGAAAGAGAGATACTGAATCCTAAGACCAAATTATTCTTTATCTGAGTAGCCCCCGCCTACCTCAACTTCCAGCTCAGTACGCTAAAGTTTTAGTAGCGTTTCACTGATAACCTCTTTGATTAAAACAAATATGCCAACCAATACTTGAAAGCATCTTGCTTACCAATTGCCTTTTATAGTATTTGAAATGAAATGTTTATTGTTAAACGCCAAGCGCTTCAATTAGCCCCTCTCCCAATCTTAAGACTTCGTGAAAGGTATTTTACACCCTTGCTCTTGAGTGAGAGTATTCGTTCTGAAAAAAGGGGTGGGGAAGAAGTCAAACTTTAGCACAAAGAGCGGGCAAAAACTATTGTTTCAACAATAACAGGGAAGTTTTCATCCCTTCAGCTACCATACTGCACGGTTCATCCTGTATTCATTCCTATATAGGCTACATGTATTCTTCCAAATGATGGGAGGCCCGAAACAGATATTCAACATAGTCTATATTTATACAACTGTTCATCCAATCCATCTGATGCCCCTCTCAGTAGGAAACTAAAGACTCGGACACTTTTTGACGTTTTTAACAATGCTTTTTAACGCTTTCTGATGCCCTATGTGTCTCTCCTCTCCATAAAACATCTTCTAGCCCCCTCCCCCCTAATAGCTCGTATTGACCTATGTGATGCTCTATAACCCTGCGTAATAATGATAAAATTGTCATGTGTGGCATGTAAGTTTAAGGATGACTTTTATACCATGCGCCAGTATGGCCTATATAAGTACCCTTTCAAAAATCTCAACAATTTTTGGTGAATGGAATGATTGCTCTGAACAGGCCAAAATTGCTGTTTTGTATTTGTGTAGATCGTCACTTTGGAGTTTTCATAGATTATGAATTTCATTCAATTACTGGCACCAAGACCACACCTCTATCAAGCAGTTCGTGGTAACGAACTATAGTAAGGGTCTTAGTCGTTTCAATTTAAGAACAAATGATAGGTCGCATTAAACTGGATGCCTCATTTAGCCCGGTTAAGCGTGTTGCCTATGAAGTGCAAAATGCCCGTGTAGAACAACGTACCAACCTGGATAAACTGCTCGTTGAGATTGAAACCAATGGCACCATTGATCCGGAAGATGCCGTACGTGAAGCAGCGACTATTCTGCGTAGCCAATTAGCAGTATTTGTTGATCTGGAAGCAGAAGAAGCACAAATTGCTGAGGCCAAGAAAGAGCCTGAGGTTGATCCTATTCTGTTGCGCCCGGTTGACGATTTGGAATTGACCGTACGTTCAGCCAACTGTTTGAAGGCGGAAAGCATTTATTACATTGGTGATCTGATCCAGCGCACGGAAGTTGAGTTATTGAAAACACCAAACCTAGGTAAGAAGTCACTGACTGAGATCAAGGATGTCCTGGCCTCACGTGGTCTGGCCCTTGGTATGCGCCTTGAGAATTGGCCACCTGCTGGTTTAGACCAGGACAAAATATCTGTTTAACTATTAACAAAGAGAATTACCATGCGTCATCGCGAGAGCGGCAGAAAACTAAATCGTAACAGCACACATCGTAAGGCTATGTTCCGCAACATGGCTGTGTCCCTGATGCAACATGAAATGATCAAAACTACTTTGCCCAAGGCAAAGGAGCTTCGGCGTGTTGCAGAGCCATTAATCACCATGGCAAAGAATGATAGCGTGGCCAAGCGCCGTGTTGCCTTTTCACGGTTACGTGACAGTGATGCGGTAACAAAATTATTTAATGAATTAGGACCACGTTATAAAGAACGTCCTGGTGGTTATTTAAGGATCTTAAAATGCGGTTTTCGTGCGGGTGATAATGCACCCATGGCGATCGTAGAATTAGTGGATCGTCCTATCGCGGAAGAAGTAGAAGAACTGGAAGAATCAGAAGCTTAACAATAAAAATAGCGTTAACAGAATAATAATAAAAACACTTAAAGCCGGGCCTAGCCCGGCTTTTCTTTTTTAGCTTTACTGGTGGCTAGTTAAGTTTCATAAAACGTTTTGGGTTTAAATGTTTACCGTCCTTAATGACTTCATAATGTAAATGGGGGCCAGTTGAACGGCCTGAATTACCTACGGATGCTATCAGTTGGCCTTTTCTGACCTTCTCACCGACTTTGACGTAGTGTTCATGATTATGTGCATAACGTGTTACAAAACCGTTGCCGTGGTTGATCTCAACGACGTTACCACAGTTATCAAGCGGACCCGCCCAGGTGACAATACCAGCGGCCGTTGAGACCACATTACTACCAACATCAGCGGAGAAATCGATGCCTTCATGAAACAGTTTTTTGGAACTGATGGGATCGAGTCGTGGGCCGAACCAGGATGATACATATGCCTTGATCGGCATGATAGAAGGAAACAGGTTTTCGGTGATGGTTGATTTAACCAGGATATTTTCCAGTGCGCTTAACTTATCCGTCCTGTCTTCAAGCTCATGACTTAATTGTTCAAGTTCATATATAAAGTCATTCACTTTGGCTTCTTTAGGACTGGCGATACGAAGGTTGAATTCGGATTCGAGTTGGTGATCTAAAAACGAAATGTCTTCAACATTTGTTTGCGAAGCAAGTGGCAGGAAGGTTGTGTGAAAACACAGGATGGTTGGCCCCCAACCCCCCATTGCACTTCCTGGCTGAAGGGCCATGAAACGGAGATCAGCAACGCCGGTTTGGACCTTAAGGGTCTAGTGCCGTCTTACTTACTACTACTTTACTATTATGGGGCGTGATCCATCCCACTGTCGAGTAAAATACAAATGTTATAGTCAATGATAGTGACCTCGTGTTAGGTAATGAGCTTACTAATGAGTATGTCCCATCAACTCAAAACACAAAGTTCTTTTTTAGAGCGCAAATCAAGTCAAAAAAAAAGGCGATTTTTCGTGTTGCGTCCTCGGTCAGAGGCTCACTGTCAGGTCCCAATCCTGCCGCTTCGGCCTTAGACCGGTTTGTCGAACCAGCGCTGGGGCCCGTTCTTCTTTTTCCGCCGCTCGGCGACGACCAAGGGTCATCGGAACGTTGCCTTTGGTCCTCGATGGATTTTGTACCTGAATATTTGTCGTAGGCGTGTCCGGCGGCGGCGCCGATCAACGCGCCCAGCGGACCGCCAACTGCGAAGCCGGCGGCTCCGCCAATCATTTTTCCCCAGATGCTCATTTCAGCTTAGACGGTATGCGCCCCCTAACAGGGGTGCGACGTGTCAACATTCCTTATAAATTCGATCCCGAACCGCCAGTTCCCGGGCATAGTCCGGAAATTCATCTGGGTTCGTTAACACAAGAGATTCAAAGCGCGACCGGCGCATTCGGCAATAGCTTGGTGTTGAGCTGGCGTTGATCAAGGTCGACTCGCTATTCGCCAACCCCGTTCGATAGGCATCGAATGCCGTTTGCGGATCTCCCGGCAGACTGGACTGTAACCGAGCCTGCGATTGCCGCAATAAATCTGCGTGTTGCTGGGTGAAAAGGCGATACTTTTGGTAGGCGCGTTCATCCTCGTAGTGGGCAGCACATGCAAGGCTCGCGACCATCAACTGGGTGTGCAGGCGAAAAACAATATCTGCGACCGCATCGCTTTCGGATCGGCACACCAAATCGCCCGGCTCCGCGTTCTTTGCAGGCTTCGGTGCAAGTTGGCGGACTCGATCTATCAGTGCCGACAGCTTGTCACGCACTTCAGCCGTTTGGGTCTCGGCTGCAACCGGTCCGGAAAGAAATGACAGCACCAACAAAAGGCTGGCGCAGCAGTGACACAATGCACGGGTCATGCGGCCCTCATTGCGCGGTGCGTTGTTGGAAGTGGCGAATCGCTGCCAACGACTATGCCTCACCGAGACTCGAGACCGCAACGCCATCGCGATGCTTGTTGGATAGGCTTCGATTGACTTATCGTGTCGCGCTTCATTTGCTTGAGAGGGTTAATCGATGGTTTCGCGACCTGTCGCGCACCAAAACGATGCTGTCGCCGCCGCAATTGCCGAATTGACAGACAAATTCGGCGATCGCGTGACAACGAACGACGAAATTCGCGCTCTGCATGGACGCGACGAGTCCTACCATCCGTCTGTCGCGCCGGATGCGGTGTTTTTCGCCAAGTCGACCCAAGATGTCAGCGATGCGGTCAAGATTTGCGCTAGGGGCGGTGTGCCGATTGTTCCTTTCGGCACAGGCACGTCTTTGGAAGGCGGGGTGGCCGCTCTAACCGGGGGGATTTGGGACCAATCTTTTGAATAATTTTTTGTGCCTTAGCCTTGCTGGCCCAAGGACTTAAGGCAGTAAGTTTCAAAGCGATCAGGCAAAAAAAATCTTGTAGCTTATTTCAATGCCTCTAACGCCTCCCCTTTCCTACAGCAAATTTTCGATGATCTTGCTGACCAAGAAAACAACCCCTAAGATCACTAGACTCCCAAGATGAAACATGCCACCCCTTCCCCTTACTTTCCACCATAAAATATATCTGTAAACAATTCACAGTTTCCATAATTTAAAACCCTTTTCCCAGGGCCTCTGGGGGCTATGTCGTTCTTGAGTGCTAATTTATTGATATTTTCAAAATATTTTGAACAAAATGGCTGCCTCGGAATGCTGATTAGATGTCCTAAGAGGCTACAAAAGGACAAGAACAGAGGCAACGCTAAAGCATTCCCTATAATTAAGAGCCGTAAGGCTTCAATGCGTTATTTCGTTTTAACCAGAGGCACTTCATATGGAAGGGGTGATCGTGTTAACTTCGGAGGGAGTTTATTCGATTGGATATCAAAGTTCTAGTAACATTTTTAAGGATCAAAAGTGACTGGAGGGCAACCAGCCCCTCCCCCAGCCCCGTTTCTGTAAGTACATCCGAGTAACATATTTAGCTCTTAAGTTCTGACTGGTTTGCTTAAAGTAAATTTGACTGCTCAATACAATACAATAACTTATTACTTATAACAAGAACAACTAGTCTAAAGGAGCTCAGAGCAAGCCGACATTAAGATTCAGAGCGGTTTCCATGTTCGACAAAAAATTACTAATATTTAAGCTACATTTTTCGTTTCGGTTTACTGGAAAGTATCAGCTAGAACGATAGAAAAATTAACTTTGTATTAGGCGTCGTGTAAGATTTTTGTCAATGCGGTTTACTTGCATCTTTTGTGTATTAATTTCTGCACGATCATCGTCAAATTGGGAAACTTGGGGGCAAATTAAAAACCTATTGACAATAGATTGAAAATCTTATTAATGAATTAATGAATATGAAGCTATCGGTAATGGTTTTATTTCATGCTTTACTCATTGAAATTGCTCACAATTTAATAGCCAATTATAAGGTATATTAAGTTATTAGTTAGTTAGACGTTCCAGGTTAACAGTTACTTCACATTAATTTTAAGTGAAATGCGAATTAGATTATAATTTCAACCTGAAACAGATTTTGATTCTTAACCTCCCAGATTTTCTGGAATCTGAGCACTTCAGTATTATGAGAAACTCAACGTCTAGAAGCCTAGATTGGCAAAAATACGAAAGGTCAAGAAACATTCCTATCAAGGGTAGCCGCTAGCAACGTGAACCTTCGTGAGCTGGAAATTTTTGAAGATGCTAGACAACGCTGAGTCTGCTTTCGATTTTTTTTTCTTTGAGAAGTGTCAGACATGGGCAACATAAGGAATAGGACAAGAAGAATCGTTCGAAGCAAAAATCGTTTATAGATAAGTGATGCATACTACGGACTTTTTTGACAATAACCACTTTTACTTCTAAAATAGCATATTTTCTTAATGGCCTTCTGTATGCCTAAGAAAAGACTGCTTGACTCGTCTTTCAGAACTTTCAGCACATATTCAGTTATTCCACTTTTTGTTCCGTTTCCATTAATGAAGGCAATTACTTTCCCGTCAGGGGCATATTTGGCTGCTGATTCATTTACCTCGGTTGCTGTTAAACGCTGCCAGTTGCGGTAGGGACTAGTATCTGACTCACTTATAAAAAACTGGGACCACAATATCAATGAGACTAGTAGCATTGTGGCCGCGATTAGCCAAGTTCGAGTTAAGGGAAATGGCCTATTATCGTTGCTGTTAACCAGTTGTTCTGACGAAACCGAAACGGGATGGCTGTTAAGACAATAACCTCTTTTTGCGTGGGTTGTAATTAACTGTGCACTTTTAGCGTCTTCTTTAAATGCTTTCCGCAATTCCTTAATGCAGCGTTGTACTGATCCGGGTGAGAATATTTTCCCAGGCCAAACTTGTTCAAATATGGTTTCTTGAGTGACAACTTCACCTGGGCACTGCACTAAGGCACATAACACCGCCATGACTTTAGGTTCTAACTCAGTAGAACTATCGTCGTTGTATATCAAGCCTTTCTGAGTATCGACGTACCATTGGTTAATCTTGAAAATTGTAGGCTGGGGTGCTTCCATTCTTTTTACTTTTAAATCAATGACTTCAGATATTCTTCAGAGAAATTTCAGAGGTTTTCCATTGTCTTGTTGCTAGTGTTTTCTGACTATGGCGTGAAAAATTACTGAGGACATTATACGTGTTAAAAATGATCAACCAACGAATTATATTTATTATTTTTATCCCATTGTTTTTTTCTACTATTGAAGCGAATGGCAGCAACTTTGAGGACAATTTGACCCCCCCAAACAATCCGATTTCAGAGGCAGTATTGCCTTTGATCAAGTCAATTAATTCTGGTGATTCAAATCAAATAAAGTTGTTTGCTCAAAAGTATTTTTCCAAGCAATACATGCCAACTGGTTATGAAGATGCACTAATCCAATATCTTCTCAGTTTGCATCACGGCTACGGAGTGCTGACATTTCACAGTTATCGCCACTACAAACAAAGTGACCCTAATGAAGTCTTGGCGGTGGTTTATTCGGAGCTCACTGAGACCTGGCAGATGATTAGCTTGTATGGTTTAAATCCGGAAACTAAAAAGATAGATGATTTCGCACTTAATCCTGCTCGTTGGCCAAGTAATGTAAAGCAACCTAAAGCCCTAACACTAAAGGAATTGAAGGAAGAGATTGAACGATTGTCAGTTAAGCTTTATCAACATGATGTTTTCTCGGGCACTATCTTGCTGGCAAACCATGAAGAAGTCCTTTATCACAAAGCGCTCGGACAGGCTGACAAAGCAAAGTCAGTGGACAATACTATCGACACTCTGTTTGATCTGGCATCCGCCGGTAAGATGTTTACAGGTGTTGCTATTAATCAATTAATTGCAGCTGGAAAGCTAAATTTGACCGATTCGCTTAGTCAGTTCATTGATGAGTCTTGGCTGCCAAAATCTTTAGCATCAAAAATCCAGATCCAACATTTGTTGACCCATACTTCCGGCTTGGGGAATTACGCCACGAGCTTTGTTGATGGTGCCTGGCCATCCCATACGTCACTAGCTCAATACAAGCCCTATCTTAAAAACGAAAAATTGATGTTTGAACCTGGAACTGGGCAGGCTTACAGCAACAGCGGTATGTTCTTCTTGGGGCTTGTGTGACAAAGGAAAAACGAGTCGAGTGTCGATCACTCAAATTGCTGTCAACTCGATCCAAATGTCAAATTGCTCAACAAGAAGATCATCGTTCAAAAAATACATCCATCAGCTCAGTAAAACATATTAATAATAGTAATAAAAACTTAACAGATCTTTTTATGAATGATTTTTGTTAAGATTTAATGGAGAACTGGATTAAATTGATAACTGATGTTGACAGCTCTTGTCAAGCAAAAAGGCGACATATCAAAAATATAACAATTACAAAATTGTTACATTTTTCGTTACATCAATTTATGTTTCTCATACATTAACAATTAATCAAATTAATAAAAAAAAAAAAAAATTAGTAGTAATGGGGCATTGTCAAAATTCCGATTCTACCCTAGCCACGATTTCGAGTCTCAGACAAATTGAGTCTTTTCTCTGATCAATCTACTCTGATTGCGCTCAGAGGGGGCTACAGGAGTATGATAGCCAACCCCTAGTTAAAGATAACTACTAAGTTAACACAAATTTGGCCTTTAAAAGTTTTCTGTTTAATTTAACGTTAATTTTTGAGCATCTAGATTTTTTTTCTATTTAATCCGTGTTAGCTTTTCTGATTTCAGTGACAGTAAATAACTTAGTATCTAAAAAAAGAAGCGTACACTCATATACCATAAATTTGTATAATTTTCTCATATTTACCCTGGATTTAGACAAATACTCTTGCTAAAATTCAAGGTAATGTTGGAGATGAAGCTGTTTGGGTTTCAGTTGATGAAACAACTGATGCTGATGGAAGACACATTGCCAATTTAATAGCTGTAAGCCTAAGCGCCGATTCAAATAACAGTTTCTTTTGAACTGTGAAGTTTTAAAAGTGTAACCCCACAACTGTTGCTTGTTTTTAAATGATTCGATGAGTATTCTTTGGCCAAATGGTGTGTTACACAAAAAATGTTTTTTTTTATTGGATGCTGCTCCGTTTATGCTGAAAGCGGGGAAGACATTGAAGGTATTCTATCCAAATATGATCCAGGTAACTTGTCTTGCACACACACTCCATCGAGTAGCAGAAATTGTCAGACCTCAGTTTCCTGGCGTTCATTCCTTAATATTAAATGTTAAAAAGGTATTTTTAAAATCCCCGATTCGAATAAACATGCTAAAGGAGCTTTATCTTGACCTATGCCTAACCCTCCCCCAGCCAGTAATCACGATATGGTGAAATTGGTTAGAAGCGGCAGACTATTACAGCAAGAACTTTGCCTTAATTAATAATGTTCTCTCTGAACAAGACTCATCCTCGGCTATGGCATTGTTTTTAATACACTCCATAGCAAAGCTCGAATCTCAAAATATGACCACACTGGATAGTGTGGCTACTGTTAACAACGCTATTGAGAAGCTGAAAGAAGTTCCTGGGGAAACTGGAACTACGATGTGGCATTAATTGGAGGATGTGTTCAACAAAAACCCAAAATGGAGAAATATTGAACTCATGGCAAAAATCAACAGTAAGTAGGTCGTTGAAGCAGACCTTAAATCCTATATTAGGGCAATCATTAGAAAAATGCGATATAGATCTGAATACGGATTGTTTTTCCCATGGACAATTATATGTTGCATGTTCAAGAGTCGGTAAACCTGACAACTGTTTATCTCACTTTATTTGTTCTGTTTGTTTGTAAATTCTATATCATGAGTGGTTGGCTAAACACGAAGGTGTGGCGGCGGGGGAGGGGGAGGGGGTTCTCTTACAAAGGAAAGGAAAATAAAGACAGTGCTCAATGTAGAACCATTTGATTCATGAGGAAAGTCAAGAAACATGAAGTAGGAATGGTAAGAAACTTCGCAATAGTTATAACAGTAAGCAAAAACAAGATTTAGAAGAAGAACAACAGAAAGAAGGAAAAGCAGTACATGGAAGAACAATAGCAAGAAGAAAAACAATAGTAACAACAAAAAGACAGAATAACAAAAAGAGAAGGAAAAACGCACGAAGAAAAACAAAGGCAAGAAAAAAAACAGAAAGAAGAAGAGGAATAGGATGAAGAAAAACAAGAGCAAGAGAACAGAAGACAAAGGAGAAGAATAGGGAGAGGGGGAAGCGAAGAAGAAGCAGACTACGAATAGTAAGAAAAGCAACACAAAGTCCAAGAACAACAGCAAAAAAGTGAGCAACACCAAGAAGAGGGATAAGATAAAGAAAAACAAAAGGAAGAGAAAAAATTGGAAGGAGAAGAACAGGGAGAGGGGGAACGTGAACAAGAAGACAGAATCGTAAGCTTGTAAATATTTCTTATACAGTGTTTTCTTAAAACAACAGAGAACCAAAAAATCTAATATAATAACTAGAAACGTGTAATTGATGTTTGATATACTGCACTAGAAAACAACCCCTAAGGTTGTCGATTATTCTTGGCACTTTAGCAACTTATAACTGGTAATGACACATTTGACACGTTAGTCCGCGACACGTTTGAAAATAGTACCTTTTTTCGAAGTTGGAATTCTTGCAAACATTTGCCGGCTTTCGATTCTCTCATAAACTTAACAAGATATTGCCAGCTAGGTTGCTATCAAGCGCCATTACAGGTAAATGTATCTGTTTGCAATAGCATCTAACTTCGACTATTGGGCAACAAAGCCGACGACACTGTTCGTTTCTTTAATAGCCGGCTTATGATCAGCAGGTAGCCTAGTTTTAAAACTGCCCTTAGCTTACTTTGCCCTTAAATTTAAAAACCGTATCTGTCTTGACATGATGGAACTTCGAGCAAGATATTTTTATCATATCTGGTCAAAATTAGCGTTTAAAATATGGAAGTGTGGTCAAATAACACTCAAAAACACTACTTCAGACGATTATTTTCTAGGTCAAATGGCCAGTTTAAGGAAAAGGGTTATAAATTTATGAAGAAGTAACACTCCATTTTCCTTGTTTATCATGTAGTTTAGACAAATAGATGTCTTTCAATATTGTGCATTTAAAATATGGTCACTTTTTAAGGCAACATGTGAAATTTCATAGAAATGTATCTCCAAAACGGCATGCCAACAATGACCTAGGTATAAAAAATAGGTTCATATCTTGGAAACGATAATATGGAGAATCAACTTTCTTTACGAAAACAAGAGAATTGCCAGGCGGAAATCGTATTCTGGTGATACAAAAATGCATTAATGCATTAACCAAAGCCCGTTCTCATTAACGCCACATGGTTTCATCCAGCTTTTCAGGTCCCCCCATAAATTCTAGGTCCCCCCATAATTTTAGGTCCCCCCATGGGTACAGCATTATAAGAGAGGCAGTATACATAGACAAAATGCAGTTTGGTTTTGTACCTAAGCCTGGTACCATAATCACCACTTCTATCCTTTGACAGCTCCATGAAGCACATCAATACTGGCATTTCACTTATAAGACCGATAAAGATCTCATTATATATATATTTAAAAATGATGATCTAAGGTGTTTCCTCCTATTGTTTAGAAACACTAATACATTTTTGTGACTTCTTTATTACTATTATACAGCAATTTTTTTGGACTTCTTTAGTATAGTCATACAGCCATTTAGACTTAAGGTAGAAGATGGCAATGAATATCTTTGACCCCCATTTACTTTTGATCTATATTCATGGAAATTTAAAGTAACAAATTGGTCACGAAAAGATCTCATGTAAGTTTGTATGTGGATTTCACGAGAAAATTTATCAGATCTTTCTTTGCCTTGATGGCTACAAACCATACACCGGGAAAAGACATCATACCTGTGGAGCTAAAAACCCCTACAGAAAGATAAACCGTCCAAAATACAGAGATGCCACAGAATGGCTGTCATATTGGACTTCAAAATATTTGAAATGTATGTGAGGGGAAAGCATTTAAAGGCATAAAATTCAACAACCAAGCAGTTCAATGAATAAAATGAAATTCGCAGGAAAATTTATTGCAATAAAGGGCAGCAGATAATTTTGGTATTGCTTTCCTGGAAATACAAAATTGGTAGGTGGGCATGTAAACAATGTCCAAGCGTCAAGGATCACTAGTTCTAAGCATTTGATGATTATCATATATATAGCGCTATAAGACACTATGCCACTCATTCTGTGTTACGTTAGTCCTTTGGGCAACAGGCAGATTGACTACAACACTTAAACTAACGATTAGGTACGGTACTTGTACACTTTACGAGCCCACCCAGATAATGAAAAGGATCACAGTTAAACCATAACGACGCTTATGTTTATCAACTTATAACACACAAGTGGTGCATGTGTGATATTCCATTTATTGTTATTTCTTATAAAGGCCTATCTACGTGGTACACCTCTACGATGCGACGGGCTGTATGGTCGAAATGTATCAATGAAAATTTTGAAAACGTCACATAGGAAAACGATAGGTATTGAGAAGTTGCAACTTAACTCCCATTTCATTCCAATTTGTCACATTTGTTAAATATATTTTACTACAATTATACAGCCTGTCTGGTTAAATGTTATATAATTAATTGATGGGCACTAACATTTGAACTGACATCTTAAACCTTAAACTCCTTACCCTACCTTTCAACTCACCATTCTTGAAGCCTGTAATTAATTGTGCATGTACACAGTACCAACACTGCTAAATGACGTCGTGACAAGCCTGGTGCATCGCTATCGCATATCGGTAAGCATAGGTTTAGGCTATTCAAATTAGTTGGACCTAATATAATACACGAAATACGCAGTCGATAGGTGAAACGATTTACCTTGGTGACTGAAAAGCTTTGAATGATTGTAATAACCTGCAAATCCTCCATGCTTTTCGCAGTGCACTGCCAGAATTAACCGCACACTCCTTCTACAGAACATGATTGTTGTTGTGCAGATACTCTCATGGCTCCTTCTTCATGCAAGAAAACACTCAATTCATAATGGCACCTGGTTCACATACGAGCAAAATCCGTCGCCAGATAAGCGTCTGGCATGTTAGAGGCAGGTTTTCGTGCATGCGAACGCTACAATTTGGCTGCGAAAGTTAAAATTTGATTGACATATGCCAAAGCAAAAGTCGTCGGAAAGTAACAAAAAATTCTATCCTTTTCCGACGAGTTTTCTCTGTTGGTTTCCGACTATCACTTGAATTGCTGGCCCCTCTTTTGTTCTAACGCGGAAATTCTATGATGACGATCACAGGTGCAAATTTTGGCAGCTATTTGATACCAAGGGGAAATCAGGTACCTTAGCAAGCACGTGGGGTGTATCCTTGGTCTTTAGTGCCCTTTTTTTAGTCTTTAGTGTCATAATCAACAAGAAGTAATGTAAACCCCCGTCAATAAAATTGTGACGTGAAATGCTACGTTTTGGTTATATGCGCTTGCTATGACTGGATCGGGCGTGTGAATCAGCAGAAGTTAAGTAAAACGATCTCCTTGTTTGCTCCTCCTCTTAGACCTAGCGACGGATTTTACTCCTATGTGAACCAGGCTTTAGAATCCTACAAAATATGTATTATCTATACATATTGACATACTAATCAGCAACAAGATAACCGAGACTTGGTCTCCAAAATACAGTTGACTAGATTGAATCAAAGTCGATGTACTTTACAGAGACCCTGATTGAAGCAACTGAAAGAGCCAGACAACAATTTGGGATTTGCAATTACAGACGAAACCGGTTAATCGCTTATCCAATTTGCCAGACATTTTAATGCGTGTATCTGGTTTATGCGATTAACCGAAAAGCTTTGAAGTGCGATTAATCGTGACCAGACCGCTATGCTTTCTCAATACGCGAATAAAGCGGGAGCACGCCTTAGGCCATAACGTTCTTGGTTACGCGGTGACAACGGAATGTCCAGCACTGTATTTCCTACGAAATGCTAAAAATATTTCTACAGATTTAAAAGTTATCACCTAAAGGGATTCCCTTGATCAAATGTACTTGTGAGTTAGTTTGACTTATCCAAAATCTTTCACACGTCTTATACGATACCTCAAATAGTAGAGACATTTTGCAGCGGCATTAAGAGAACACTGTATTAAGCATGTCGTTGTCACCTCGTAACCAAGGTCTTTATGGCCTAACGTGTGCTGCCGGTTTAGTCGCGTATAGAAACGCAGTGGCAAAGACTGCGTCTCATTCAACTGTAGTATCTAAGAAGTGTCTCTTCAATCACCTTCGCAAAATTATCTGGAAAGACGGATTCGCGCTGATGTTTACGAGCAGTATTCGCATGTTTGTTGGCCCGCATGCGCACGATGAACATTATCTTGTAGGAAGCTGCAGTTGGTGTTTGGTACGGGGTTGAAGGGATAACGTTACAGATAAACTGACGCTACCTTTGTTTCGTATTGCTGATAAACATAAATATTACAAATCATAGCACAATTCTTATAATATTTTTAATTTGATTCGTTTTTAGTCTGTTGATTCCTGTAAAAAGAAATCCTCCAAACAATCCCTGTTTAAAGGGAAATAAAGAACTTTTGGAGGTTGAAATTGATAAATTTGAAAAAAGCAGGTCAAGATTATGTCCACTGCAGTTGTACTAAAAGGGGATCACAGGAATTTACCGGTGTTTGTGTGTTGTAGAACAAAATTTGGAATCAGCAATGAAAAAATTTAATTATGTGACTTGCCAATTTATCGAAAGGCCTTATGTATCAGTTAACCTGCAGAGGCAATGCCTCACTGCAACCGTCAGAAAGATTTTCTGCTAGCGGAAGCTTAGCTATAGTAACGGAAAATCCGCCCAGACAAAATTGAACCAAATAGCGGCTATGGCGTCCAAAGCAAAAGAGGGAATCTGAAACGCACTCTTGGGTAAGGTTTAAAAAGTTAATCGCTTTTGAGCAACTCTAGTGGCATCCCACTGTTATGAAATCTAGCAGTTTTCCGGCGGAACGTCGCTCCCCCTTGTATATGCCAACGGCGCAATGGATAAGGAGGCGAATAGCTGTTACAAATGGAATTGTTTTTACTACGAGATATTTCGATCAACTGAGTTGGCAATATCCAAAAGTGCGTCCTTTTCTCAAATAATAAAGGATTATTCCAGTACTTTTCCTCATATGTAAAAACACCAAAAAGGTAAGTTAAAAGCAACAGTTTAAGCTAAGCTGGGGTCATCTGTATTAACCTATTCTGGTAGGACGACGTGATGTTATTACATGAATACGCGGCGTGAATACCTACCTTGAACTCTTCGTTTTTGATTTCTAAAGTATCCTCGTCGTAAAGGAGAAACATGTGTATTTTTAAAGTGCACCTCCAATAAATCATTTTGTGGTGATGATGGAAATTCCTATACGAAACGAACACCAAGTTCTAGACGGCCCTATGACAAAGAATCTTTATCAAACACTTATGTAATCCCATAGTAACATCATATATTCCATAATCTCAGCAAGGAACGTGATTGAAGTGAATTCTTATTAAAAATCCGTAATGCTATTTAACCCGCTTCCCTCTATTTGGTATCATGAACTTATACCCAACGCTATGGTCTTTGACATTGAGGAACAAGGAATGGACCTTGATCATAGAGGAAGAAGACTGGACCTTGATCATAGAAGGAGAGGACAGGACAATGGTCAGAGAAGAAGATGACTGGGACTTGGTGGTAAAGGAAGAAGATCATTCTTCCTACTACATTGATAAGGTGTCTATAAAGTATACTATTTGCATACCTAAGTCATGCTGACCTTTCATATGCTACAGTGTATAATTGTGTTTACAAACTCAGACTTCGACTGAAATACACCGATCCAGATTGAGCTTGCTTCTCCATCCATCCTTGGACACGCTTGACAACGATGAAAAGTCCGTCATGACGCATTCTGTCTACGAGAACTGTGAAGGGAAACCTCAGCACTCTCTCGTAGTTTTCGGTCAAATATACTTCAAAAAGCGTGTCCCTTGACTCTTTGCAAACTGTAAGAATATCTAGCAAATGACAAGAACGTTGCTGTAGATTTTTTGTACAAGGATACGTACATAACGTTAGTTTTGTGGAGATTGCAAAGACGTACAAGTGTTATTGATCGATGCAGAAAACTAAAAATCCTTATTTAGCCCATCCCTAAATCAATAAACTTAAGCACACTGTGAAAGAAGCATACGGTACTTGTTTAGGCCGAAAATGTGTCAATGTTGTAAACAAACAAACAAAGCAAAACAAGCAAGTTCTAGCCAAGAACAAGCTTTATCTCTTGCTAACACATCTGCCGAACCATCGCACATTTGACGGGACGTCTGAGACCAGCAATCCGATTGCCAATTGTCCTTGATTTGAGACTGCGCTATGGTATGCAATTCACGAACATTAATAGATAAACGTAAGGTTAATACAAATGACGTCAACCAACCTTCACCACATCAACTCAAATGTTTTCAAGATTAAAAGCAATTACTTAAGTGATGGGAGAATGTATACAAATCAGGTCTTTGGCAATCTCATCATCCAAAAGCATCTTTATAAATTCAACTCCTAATAGACAGGGAGTTGCAACAAAGCAAAATAACAAGGGATTGGGTGGAAGAACCCAGATTATCCGAGCTGCAGCTGGCCAAAAGGACGTAAGTAGGTGAAATTTACATTCTGCGCGGAACTTTAGTTTGGCAAATAGCAAAATAAAGTACCTCGATTCCTTCAATTTATGCGTGCCAAGAGTTTGCGAATACTAAGAGTGCGAAATAGTTTAATTTTGAATCGCTTTGGTCAATAAAAACTATTTCAGGAACATCCAGATTCAAAGAATATTCATGCATCATCGTTCAGCTTACGATGAGTCTACGAATAGCAGTCAATACAAGTTGCCAATACTATTTGGCGACAGGAAGAACAATCCTGGAACTTCGAAGACATAAATAACCAAACACGGTCCGCAAAATGATGCAAGCGATTTACGTGGATGTATTTCGATGCATGGAAATTTGATAAGGATATTCTACGATTATATTAAGTCTAGGCCAGAATTGATGAAAATAAATGGCGGAAATACCGATTTTGGCAATCTGATAAAGGGCATTAAACTGGACCCATTTGGGGGATATTCTTTATCTTACATGGCACACGTTTGCAATAATTTGTGTACTTCTTATCAACTTTGAACTTTAACAAAGTTAAACTTGTACCTGATTCCATAAAAAACAACAGCAGAATGTCTACTCTGTCCAATTTACATTTCTCTTTATTATCAGTCAAGTCTCCTGTATGTAGCTGCACGAATCCCAGATTTAGACGGGTGCGCCAAAACTGCGGGTGTAGAATACCATGAGCTCGGGTACAAAATGGGCCAGAAAATAAAGGAAATATGGGTAGATTCATGTCGATAACGACGCTTTTACACAATATTCAAATCCGTTATCAAACTGAAGTTGCGATACGAGCTATCACTAAAATCCAATAAAACAAAATGGGACTCCGGTACGGTATCTGTTAAGTTCAGCTTGGGTGGGGTTAGGTACTTTAGACCATAATTATTCCCTTACTAATACTAAGATGCTAGTCAATAAATTATAACTTTAAAAATATTGTTACACATAGTCACAACAAGACCCTCAGACCATTGCTTCAGTCTTGCTGGATCTTGGGCCCAACAAACCACTTTTATCACTTTTTGAGAAGGGAGGGGACACTTGCCTAGAGATGCCAAACTTGTTTTCTAGCCCTGACTGTCTCTGCCACGCACCGTTGCGACAGCATCGTGAAAGGCTGGGGCAAGCCTGAGGTTGGACGATCAACCTCATTTTCCCCGATGCAAAATTACAGTTCCGACGTATCACCAACGTACAGTTATAGCATCTTTGATGTTCGTTTCACACACAAGTGACGGCACAGAGGTGTTGATGGTACAAACTTAATGCTTCTTTGAATCGATTATTTTTGTCTCAGATTTTGCTTATGCTTATATAAAAGATCCTCTTTCAGAAAGTCATAATAAAAAGGAACATATTTATTATCATAACCATTTCTTTCAACTTTTGCAGAGTGTTATAATAATTCTCAGGAAATTTTGGGAAAAATCTCAAAGTTTCATGTCAATCCGGCCAGGCGTTAAAAAGTTATGAGCTGAAATGTGTAGCCACGGGCCTACTCGCATCCCAGCGACGTCATTCTTCTATCTTACTATTTCTCAAAATTGTGAACATATGACTCATTACCACACAAAGGCAAAAATCATTTACTCCTGATTTTGTATATTGTCATTGCAAATCAGATCTTTAATCCAGCTAGTGTGTCTTGCTCAATTCTTAGGGCTCACATTTCTTGCCGAGTCTGTTTCGAACTAAAAATTTGGAACCAGAAACTAATTGACAATTAAGTCAGTTTTACTGATCTCCTAACATAAAATAAAGCCTCTTGCTCGTACCCTGGCAAATTACCTCAAGACGGTTTTCAAAATTTGTGAAGTCGTTAGGGAACAGATAAATAAATTTAGTTGTAATTTTCGTGCCATTCGCCATTTTCAACACAACGTGGATTTGACATCTTTATTTCATCAACAGAGTTTTACTGAAATATAAGCAAGGAAATATTAAAGTAACGATTTCTTTAGGACGTTTCGGAGTCATCTTGACAACATTCTTAAGGAAATTATTTGACAAGATGCAAAATCAAGAGATAAATTCCCCTACTGTAAACCGACAGTGGGTGGTATATGAATTTAAATGTCACTTGTGCGATGCAGGGCATGTTGGTTACATCCGTGCACATTTGCATGAGCGAACAGAAGTTCACAGAAGAAAAGCATGTTCTTCTATCAAACGTTAAAGTGAATACAATAGAGAGATGCCTCTAAATCTAGTTGACAATATTCACATGCTCTTTAGCGACAGGAATGTTGCATTCAAACTTCATCAAGAGACCTTGTTAGTACATTAGATAATTTAGAGCGCAGTTACTTTTATTTTCACAGCGGCAGCTTGCATAATATCTCAAAAAAATCTAATTAACAGAAACATAATGAAAACCAGCCACTGTTGCATAAATGATAAGGGTAGCATCAACAAGCAAAACAAGACGCCCTTACAAAAGGAAACTGCCACCAGTAAAGACTGACATTGTAAACGAGAATCCAAACTGTTCCCTCAGCAGCAAATACTCTACCATGTCGTGAATATGCTGTGCAATTTATGAGCACATTGGATTGGATACACGTCTTGTTCTCTGACAAATTTCTACTTTAGCCAAAATGGATTCTTTAGTTCCAGGTAAGTGTGGGATGAGAATATTAGTGCTTCATATTTTTGTATACGGCATATTTGTTCAGTTGCAGAGCGTTGTGGTTTGTTACTTGCAATCCAACTCCAGCCTATAAATCTTCCTTGATAAAGTAGCCTTAGCTTCAACACTATTTTATAGGTTTATAGTACTTTATGGGTATTTATATGATCCATTTTTTCATACGTTTATCTTTAAGGTCTACAAGCAAGTGCAGTAGCTCAAACAAAGTAACTTTGAGAAATCATCTGATATCGCTATTAGAAAGATGTGAGGAGATTTTCTACATTTTAAAAAATTGAGGAGATTTTCTACATAGTCAAAGTTGAGGAGATTTTCTACATAGTTAAAATTGAGGAGATTTTCTACATAGTTGAAATTGAGGAGATTTTCTACATTTTAAAAAATTGAAAAGATTTTCTACATAGTTAAAAATTGAGGAGATTTTCTACATAGTTAAAAATTGAGGAGATTTTCTACATAGTTGAAATTGAGGAGTTTTTCTACATAATTGAAATTAAGGAAATTCCCTACATAGTTGAAATTGAGGAGATTTTCTACATAGTTAAAATTGAGGAGATTTTCCACAGAAAAAGTAAATTTACTCCTGTAAAATTAGGTAGGAGAAAGAAAGAAGTGCATACAAACATCTTTAGGTTAGTAGAATTTAAAATCTATTAAAAAATTATTAACAATTGATGTTTAAAGAAATTTTATAGAACAGATACCGTAGAATCATTTCGCGTACTCAGAAACGAAAAGTCCAGTGACAGTCCCTCCTTCCTTTGAAAATTTTACATTAAAAACCTTCGTTCAACCATTTAAAAGCTTACTTAAAGACTATGGCACTAGGAGTAAATAAACTCCAAAGCTTTCCATTTGCGAATAACGCAGGTAAACAAAGAAGGTTTAGTACTAGCACATCTTCCTCCACTTTCTTTCAAAATGAGATTATCCGTCTTGATTGCTCTTCCAAGTGCCCTCAACGTCTTCCATTCTTTTGATTATCTGAGCTTTGGTCACATTAACATACATTGAGTCGCCGAGCAGGATTTTCGGAAGGGGACGGGGGTCATAACAGCTCAAAAAGGCAAAAGATCCCTCGTCAGCTATAACCTTTTACCATGTACATACCTTCTTTTGCTAGGTTAAATGAACAAGGGCAGTTTACATCACAGTTCACATGGTGCCTTGGCTGACCCCTCCTTACACCATCGTACACATTTTACCTTGCAGGGGAATTATTTCAACAATTTGGTATATCTTTATTGCTAGACTATAAGTGTTGCTAATCTCTCTCGCTGCTGCTATCTGTGAGGACAGCCTTCCTCCAACTCAGGGTTTCTCGACCTTGGAAGCTATATTACCTCCTTCGAGGTACGAATGCTTCCGAGTACCCCCCTGGGCCTGCAGGAATTTGTAAAAAATTTTCTTCATCAAAATTAATCGAGTAGACCTTGGAATAAACAGTCAAGAAAGAGTCCTAACTTGCTTATCAGGTGTTAAACTAATTTATTAACAACGTGTAAAAAAAGTTAAACAAAATCAATCTACTCTTTTGTCTATTTTTGGCATTTTGACGTAAAAAACATGGTAAGTTCTATCTGTTGATGGACCCCGTAAGCTGTAGCTTACAGCCTCTAGTATCCCTTATCCCAGTCTTACTCCATTGAAAATCTCAAGTACCACCTAAGGGAGTCCAAGAACCGCCGTCGAGAAACACTGCTCCAGCTCACAGCGGTACATTACGTCATATTTTCTGTACTCTGATAATAACTAGTTTCCATGCTTTTTACAGGGCAAGGGAACAATCACTACCTTTTTCCTGGAAGGGAAAGATGGTTACACCAAAGATTTACCTGATTTGAAGAACGCTGCATCGTTAGATGAACATACCTTTAAGTAATAGTCCTTACCTACTGAGTGGAGGAGAAAACATGAGAAGATTGACTTGAAAATTTCTCACCTTAATTATTGGACTTGATGGTCCAATGGTTAAGGTTTTGGTTTTCAAACCAATGAGTAATGGGTTCAAATCGCCTCAGCTCCCTTGATGAAAAATGCAAGCTGTTGTTGTAATGCTCCACTTACGAAATATATATAATAATTGCTGAGTACTTATTTATATATATAAAATGAAATAAGATATATTTTCAATTAGACTCCTTCTGCAAAAACTATCGTTAGTTATCATTGACAAACAGATATCGAATGCACAAATTTAGAGCAAAAATGCAGCGTGATCGGCATACGAGAAACCTAGAAGTTGTAGTAAATAAGCTCATGTAAGCCTTGTTTGTATTTTTATAATTTTGAAATGTTTCCTGAAAGTATAGGAAGATAATCATATCTGCCGTATGAATTGAAAGTGTTATAAAAAGTGTTCCAAGTAGGAGCACATTATGGTCACAACAAACCATGTAGCAATCTGTGATTTGAAAGACGTGGTTGCGATCTTTAATTTTACTTTTGGGATAACTTTTAATTTTCGCCAAAGAGATAAAGGGTAAGAGTAAGAAAGTTTAAAATAAAAAAAAATCTGCAAAAATAAAGACATACAAAAACACAATCAGGTGAGGCTTCATGAAGGCCCCTTTTGCAGAGTAGGCGTAAAAACTGCATACAATAGAATTTTGGATATACTGGTTGCTACTACTTTATCTTAGAAACTAAAATATTTCAGAACACATAAAGAAATAAAAGCAAATATATAGATATATACTGAACTATTAGTAATTATACAATGCTTGGGCGTATGACACAGACTCTCTGCAATTTTTTTGTGATCTTTGATACGATTGATAAAATCTTGCTGCATACAAAAACAAAATAAAACCTTTTTCTAAGGAATATTTACTTTGCTGCAGCACCTGTGCTGTAAACGTTCTTGAAAATTTCTAATGGAAAAATTAAATAAAATATTTACAAAAATACTTATCTACATTTAATGCAAATACTTCTTCTCTCGCCAACTATTCTACAATTGCGTATGAGCATCCTCAATAATGCAATATACGATCGAGTGAGGAAACTCAAAATGTCTACAAAGAGATTTCTTTCCTGTGTTAAGTATTGTGCTAGTGCTTGAAAATCATTAATATCAAATTTTTTAATGAAATATCTACAAAAATAGCCATCAGCATTTAATGCAAATTCTATTTTCTATTCGTCATGAAGCCAGTGAGCTGTAAGTTGTTTATAACATCGAACAAACGGATGCAATGCAATGGAGTATACTGCTTCATGATTATTCTTCCGATACTGTTGCTATTAATTTACTACTTTCTGGTACCCACGATTCTGCATTTACTACAACTTTCTTCTGTCAGTTTACTTTCTTCATGACTCAAATGCTACTATTCTGTCTTAAAATAAATGTTCGATCTTTAATGATAGGGAAGAGAACGTAGAGGTATCAATCTTCTGTTTGCTGAGAGCTCTATCGACTTCCTTGTAAGTCTCCTGAACATTCATCAGAGTTGAAAATATCATAGTTCAGCTATATGCAGTGGTAATTTTATCGATACTAACTGCTCTCGTCTTTCAGTTTCGTATACATTTTGGAATATGCTTGATTTTCGTAGGGTGTGCGGCGCACACCTAGCACACCCGGAATATACGCCCCTGGGTAAAACGATTCATTTTTCCACATTAACGACTATCTCCTTGGCATAAGCACAATGTAACTTTTTAAAAAAATGTCAACAATGTTTTTCCCGATACATTTACAGCTGCCGTCGTCCAAGGCAGTGCGTGGCAAGTACTGGATTTGAAAAATAAATCCTCTTTCATTTTCAAATATTCTCTCACTTGACACCTTATGCCCAATTTTATACAATTCATCTGCATGTCCGCAGTGGTCTTTTAAAATGGGGTGGGGTGGAGGGGCAAGTTATTTAAGTTTACAATTACAAAGCGTCTCTCAAGTAAGCAACACACTATAGGCGTACAAGGGCAAGGACAATTTATTAGTTAATGAAAATAGGGAAGTTAACTTAAGTATTATGTTATTATAATAAAAGGGGACATTGATACTTAAAATTCATTTACAATAAACGTCGTCATTGAGGCATTAACTGGCATAAAATTAACTCAGAAAATAGCACGGTAATAATTTAACAAGGGGGAGGGGCACACACTTACTAGCAGTGGCATTGGCCCCTTATCCTCCCCGGCTTCGGGCTGTAAAATACTAAAGTAGATTATCATTACTGCAAAGTCCATTTCTTTTCAGAAATCAATCGACAGTTATCAAATGACAATACAGGATAAGATACACGTATTTTCCAGTCCCCTTCGGGTAATCACATTATTATTAAAATTGTTACAAGTCTTCGTCATCCAATTTTTAAATGACCGAAAACGTAATCAATTCATAGAAACTGTTTACAAAATAGACCAAATTTTTGAGTGTAAACAGGGACGGAGGAAGGTAAGGTAGATAGTGGGGGGGGGGGGCACGTAGACAGGTTTCAAATTTACCTTTTCTGTCAAAATGCACGCATAAGTTTTTCTCTTTTTCGCTCACAGATTTCAAATTGCTCAAAGAGCAATTTTCACATTATAAAATTTGCCTTAAGGTTTTCATTTTCCAGGTTACTATTCTTGAAGGAAACAGTCCAATAGATGTGGGGATTGCTACAATAATACTTGCACTGTGTTTAGTAGTGGCAGTGTTGATAGTCTCAATCTTCATTGACAGCCTTGGCAGAAAAGCACTAATGCTCACTTCGGGTCTTATCATAAAGATATCTTTGTTAGCACTTGGCACATACTTTTACTTAAGGGTAACTTCTTTTTATTAAAACTTGTTCTTTTCATCCCAGGCAAAAGATGTTAATGAAACCGATTAATTTCCCAAGGCTTTGAGAGTACGGTGTTTGAAAGTAAGTTCCAATCTATTGTTAAGAAGACCAAGTCACCACGACCAGAATTACAGTGATAAATAATTTGTTGAAAGAGTCTGGAGGAATAAGAAGATAAATCTTAGAACTATAGTTAAGACATTTGAATCCAAGGTAATAATACTGTCAAGCATATTCAAGTGGGGTGCAGAGAAGTCTGAATATGGTTTTAAGAGAAACAAGAAATTCAAGAATTTTAGTGAACCTATGGCATACGTAGCTATTACCCTCGAAAACGAAAACTTTTGAAATAGGAAAAGAGCCTTTAATCACATTCTTTACCATTTGTGCTGAGTCTTCAATAGCAAAACGTTTACTAAAATGGACCGAAAACGCAAGTCTAAGGGGGAAAAAACACAGTTCTTCACAGAAAGGAAAAATGCACATACAACAAGTTTTGCTGCACTCATTGGAGAGTCAAAACCCTTGTGTCCGAGAGGACATGGATGCTACAAGTAAAACGAAGGATATACACAAATGTTGGGAGAATCGCTGGAAGACCGTAGTACCAAATGAATACCTGCCAATGATTTATCTCTTGAGATAATCAACATTTTGTCCACTTTTGTGCTTGTAGTGACGAGAACACTCTGTAGAGGCCGTAAAAAAGGCAGTTGCTGTTGTCAGTAGGCATGGAAGAGTCACATGCACCAAGCAAATTGGGATTTAAAGCGTATTATTCAATGGCGAAGTTATCAATCGGCCTTCAGAACGAAAACACATTGACTCTATCCTAAACTAAGAAAATCTATTCGTAGAAACGTTGAAGTTATAGGTTAACCTTCGCTGGGATCAGAATATTGAAAATATCAAAGGAGACACGAGTTTTATCTCAAATGATAAAACATCGCACGAAAGGTGTTACAAACTTTGGTGTATATGGTACCGAAGAGCTTGTTAGATGATTTCGTTGATGATTACAAAACTACGATTTGACTATCAGTATATATGACTGATTATTTTGTTTGAGAAATTATCTTTTGGAAAAGGGAAGTTGGATTTCTTCCTTTCGGGTTACTTAAGTTCTCTTGGAGTGTGATGGAATCTCGCAGACCTGGATCAGCCTTTCACATGCCCGCCGTAGGAGCTCGAGTTTTGAGTTGCAACAACGATGTTTTTCACAAGCGTTTACTGCTTGTGATTTGTGTAAAATGTATTGGGGAGTGATAGTGAGGAAATAAGTGGTGGTAACTGGGTTTCTACGTCTTGCTTTCTGATATAGAGGAAATAAAGGAGTAGGAGATTTGCATTAATGAACTGAATACTGAAGAAAACTTAAAGATTGACATAATTGTCCTGGGTACTCATTTTCATCCTCCCAGTAATGACTTTTTAGAAAAAATTCCAAGCTCATTCCTTCATTTAAATTTCGGCGTTCCACGTATTAATTTAGTGTAACTCGTTAGCTCGGGGGTGAGGAAGAGGCACCCAGATCAATTCAAATGCTTTAAATATTTCTTGGTACGATCAATTTCCCGACTTTTTGTAACAAAAATACTTAGCAAATGCTACGCTTGTTTCTGCTATGGCAAGAAAGATGTTGCTTGCCATGCAGTGCTTGCTTCGAACTTTTTTAGGCCCCTCCTCCCCCAGACAGGGTCTGACAAAGTTTTCTAGGAAGATAATGTTTCAGTAGTTGATGCTGCAGTGCTTTTAATTAACACCCCTCGTACAAACCGCTCCTTGTTAATGATTAAACTTTATGTCAGAGGAAACTATCATTTAATGAGTGCCCCCTCCCCAGTTTATTTTGTCGAAAACTGAATCAAGTCTGGTGGAACTTATTCAACCCATTGGTCACACCTTTTCTTACAACAGAGGCCCCAGTTAACATTGTTGAGCGCCATCATCTCTCTCGTTGCCTTCTCTTCTATTTTCTGCTCCGCAGCTAAAAGCGTGGGTAAACAATTGTGAAAACGTGCAAACAACATAGATGATCCACATAAATGATCCACAGAGATGATCCACATAGATGATCCACATAGATGATCCACATAGATGATCTACATAGATGATCCACATAGATGATCCACATAGATGATCTACATAGATGATCCACATAGATTACCTACCAAATGCTCCACATAGATTATCTAACAGATGATCAACATAGATGATCCACATAAATGGTCCACATAGATGATCCACATAGATGATCCACATAGATGATCCACATAGATGATCCACATAGATGATCCACATAGATTACCTACCAAATGCTCCACATAGATTATCTAACAAATGATCAACGTAGATGATCTCCCAGATGATCTACATAGATGATCTACCTGATGATCCACATAGATGATTTAAATAGATGATCTACCAGAATGTCCACATAGACGATCTACCAGAAAGCCCGCATAGATGATCTCCCAGATGATCTACATAGATGATCTGCTGGAAAGTCCACATAGATGATCTACCAGACGATCCCCAGACGATACATCAGGTGACTAACAGTAGTGATCCACCAATTGCATGAAATCGTAAGCTCTCCTCCTTTCAAAAAATTAAGCAATTTTTTCAAATTCAGTTAGCAAGCGTGAACAACTTTACGTTATGGTACTTTCTTATGACCACATGACAGTCCCTGACGGGAATATTTTGTTCACGAGCAAAGACCTGCAACATATAGTGTGTTCTTGACTTAAGTTTAACGGGTTAGAAAAACTGCTACTAAAGATTTATAGTACAAAGAATTCGGACACCATATAAGTCACACAGAAAGCTCGAGTTCAAAGGGGGAAAATGCACGGAAACAACTTCAGAATGTGGATAATCCTGTCTGGTTTTAATAACCCATAAAACAGCCGGAGAGTTTCGAGTTCAAGTTTTGCACGTGCGGTTTAGTGCGGTAAAATTGTACCGGCATGAGCAAATGTTTTCTCCTGCGATATCTTTGCCAAGTACGTGGGCACGTGTGCTTGCGGTCGCCGTGTCTCACGACATGGACTGAGTCATGAGTTTTCAAGACCTAATTGGCACGAACTCTAAATACGAAGATAGTGGTCCAACATAAGGTGTCTAAATGCAACAAGTAAAACTACGTACTGTATATTCACACAGGGACATGGTAACAAAGGGGTAGAGAGGGCCATGGCCCCCCAAAGATTTGCCAAATCTCAATTGTTTCCGTGAACACTTTTCAGCTTTATCAAAATTTAAATTGATTTCGACAGACTTTTGAGTCACATTCACAGCAAGATATGCATCTCGACAGAAAAAAAAC
Source organism: Alatinidae sp. Z8VKAUB7J3 (assembly GCA_010016025.2). Lineage (NCBI taxonomy): Eukaryota > Metazoa > Cnidaria > Cubozoa > Carybdeida > Alatinidae > Alatinidae sp. Z8VKAUB7J3. The sequence goes on along the minus strand of JAAAKM020073195.1, from coordinate 41,800,222 downwards.
CCTTTCCACACAATAACCAAAGGCACCTTAGTGGAATATGAAAAAATAAATTTGAACCCAGCCTACTTGCCCCCACCCCCAATCCGCCTTACCTTCCCCTGTCGCTGTCACATTACTTGCAGCATCTCTTACTATCATTCCCCACACTAAGCTGAAAAAACCTTTCACTTTGTCGTCCTTTACCCAATTTATGTATGTCCTGTTTTTCGTACTCTTCGTTCTTTCCTCATTATTTTCACATCTACATCAAGTTTACAGAGTCCTACATGAAAGTTTCGCAGGAACTTCAATTATTTGGCTTTATTCCTTTAGACTACTGTTTACTTGCACCGTGTAGGCTTCTTTAGAATGCGCAAAAGGGTAAGCTTACCTTTTTTAACCCAGACGGAGTAAAATCATATACAACTCAGGAGTCTTGACGTCGACTCGGGACCTTGCTGAGAGCTCGGGTGGGTTCCGTTTACCTATCATAGTAGAAAATGTCTCAAGAGCGGAGAAAAAGACCTGGCACCAGCCACCAATTAAAAGTATTTTCAGAGTGCAATGTTCGAATGAGCTTCTTATATTGAAGAAAATGTTGCCTTGCGTTATTACTCTTGTCAACTGGAATTTCAAATGCCATTGTGTCCTTGGTTCGCCTTGCCTTCTTCTGGTGGCAGGACTTTGGTCCAAAGTATCCAAAGTATCCAAAGGCTTTGTATACTTGTTTCTAGGCATCACCGGAATTTATTTATATTGATTAAGCAGTTAAACATTCTCCTGGTGATGAGCATTTTTATTTATTGGATTTTAAACATACCGAAAGTAGGAATATGCAAAATTTAAAAGCTAGTGGTGCTATACCTAGATATGAAATAAATTCTGAATAATATATATAGAGAGTAATCCAATGATAAGGTGAATTATTTCAGCCCCAGTATCCCTAGTTCTATATTAATTATTCCAAAAATGAAAGCAAAAGGCAAAGCAGTAGGATCATTTCAAAGCTGAAGCTGAGTCAAGTTCTAATACATTCCAACTCAGCAACGTCATACGTTAACACCATTTCCGAAATGGAAACATCAGAATATCCACTGAAATGTTACGGTTGGGTTGATAAATCAGCTTAAAGGGAGAGGAAGGCAGGAAAAATACGAAAAGAACAAAGTTTTGGGTAGATTCTGGGATTGAATATGGCGTACATATCTTGATTCATCTTAATAGAATTAAGGAATATCATCATATTCGCCTATTACGCAAAATCTACATAAAAGTGTTGTTTAAAATGCTTTAAGCCTTTTCATGTACACTTCAGATAAGTTACAACAAATGGATTATGAATACTTAATTCAAATGAGTTTTTGGTGTCACATTTACACACTGAAGTCGCAAGCCATCAGCGTACAAATGTATCCATATGCAGTTTTTCTTTCACGTTTTCCTCCTGGCATTTAGTGTTACAACAACATGAATTGTTTGGGTGATGGCTAACAACGTCCCCTAAAATTGTCTTTGAATATTATCTGTTACAAGAGTTGTCAAATCTACTGATTATTCCAAAATGACTCCTGTTTTGAAAGGGAATGTAATCATAATCTTTAGCGCACAAGAATTGATTTTAACACGGTATTCAAAACCGCAAAATTGTTAAAGGTTGGACATTCGTGATACCCCGTTTGTTAATTTTTCTGTATACGTGCCACATTGTACAACTGAAGACAGGTAACAGATATGGACCTGAATTTTTACTAAAATTTAACTAATTATTGTGATGCCTCAGTCACATACAGCCAATGCCTTTACAACATGGATAGAACTGAATCTTATTCATATGAGAGCGGGTGTGCATTACATGAAGAACCAAGCTTGGAAATATGACAGCAAATGTCGATAGCCTCAATGCCGCTCTCAGCAGGGGAGGGAGGTACTTTTGGTCGATACCTTACCAAGAGGGGTGGTGGGTGTCGGAGAGGAAAAATAACGATTTGACAAAAAGCTGTTGGAACCTGCTAGCTGTAACTTGGACAACCCTTTTACTCCTTGTGTAAATTTACCCCCTTCAAAATCTCTAATACCCAGAAAGAAGGGCCCCGGAAGCTTGTTGAGAAAAACTGACTTATATGGCCGCGCCTCGGCTAACCTTGCGCTTCAAATGGTATTCCATCGCCCCTTTTAAGGAACTGTGTTTTTTATTTGTTTTGTTTGAGTCTTGGCACACCCAAATTTGTAACTAAACAAAGCGTGAATCATTTTGGTTCTGAGCCTTCGCTCCAATGCGCTCACACCCGAAAACAAGCACTTAGTTTTTAATAAACTCTTCCTACTGTACGAGTTTATGATTTGACTTAATCTTGATTGTTTTGCGCTGAAAAGGAAAGAAAACAATTTGAAAAGGTCGCACCAGGCACCTAGTGTGACTGCCTTTTGACCGTTATTCTCTGTCACAGGACGGAAGCACGCAACTATGAAATGTCGGCTATTCTGTAAGATCAGTTCTAATATTACCCTGTAAGGGAACCTTAAGGTACAACTGTTTTTCATTATTCAGGTATAAACTCCTTGGGAGAGATTTAAAACTACCTTCGACAGCAACATCATGTAGCCATATATTAAATTCGGCGAAACTAAACAACTGGAGGCTAGGGTAAGTTATTCTTCCTGTTACGATAAATGTACTAGATGTAAGTATGTTATAAAAGGCAAAGAACGCCTCTCAGAGCAGGGATATGACTCGCGTTTCATGCTAGTGATCTGCTTAATTGAGCCCATTTTACCAGTTCCCAGGACCACTGACCGTTGCAACAGGAACAGAACGGTACGTCATCCGTTCCCAGATCTCCGAAGCTGGACATGTCCTACTGAATATGTACGGGACAGAGCGAGACTACTAAATATCGCTTTGCCAGACGAAGATACATATCTTCACTAGTAGACAGTAATACAGGTACATGTAACACCTGGGCCAGGGCAAGGGCCAATGTTACAGGGCCATTGGCCCTTGTAACACCTGGTATGGAAGAACAAAACTCTCTTTAAGACAACAGAGTTTGTCTGACTGTCTGTCAGTAACGGTCGTTCTCAGATGGTGATGATTGACATTTCTTACGGTTGCCCCTGAACGAAAACAATACTGTATCTCTTATTACACGTGTTTATTTGTTCAAATTTGTTACATTTCTCATCTATAATCTCCTCACCGTGTTTTTACATTTAAATATCTAATACGCCCATGGGCTTATAAGGGAGGGGGGCTTTTTTCAAATAGCAAACTTTTAGTTATAAGCCCATGGTCTTAAACAAAGGGATATATGGTATGTGTTTTGCAGAGATGCCACTTTTTTTTTAAAGGCTGCGAAACGTGTCGCAACGATCTCATATGAATAGAACACTAGAGAAATAGAAAAGTATGTCACCACCGGGGATCGAACCCGTGACCCACGCTTTCGGGGCGTGCGCTCTACCAACTGAGCTAGCTGACCGCCGATGTTAACAAACTTTTATTTCTCTATTGTTCTATTCAAAACTAACATTTCAAATCCTGTCTTCTCGATGATCTCATATGAATAAACCCTGTTATTATATAGAGAGCGAAACTGTACTAGACGTAATAATACTGAATTTAATTCGCTATAATACGATACAACTTAACACACGAGGAGTTGCCACGAAAAGGCAGAAATGATGCTACCGTCTATTTACCACTCGTAAGGTATAATAGTTGTATTAGATCTACTATGTTTACAGCGTACTCAGCATGTGATATTTATTTCGATGTTTGGCAAATATAAATTTCAAGCTGTTCGCTATAAAAGCTAGCGGGAGCATACAACAAACCAAAAAATTATTGAGAGAGCTAGCATGCAGAGTCGAACCTTGAAATGTATCCTGTATTATTGTGTCTTTGATTTCACGTTCTTTGAAACTGTTAGGGGAATCTTATTTGATGGTGAAGTTTAACGATCGTTGTCAAAAATAACAGTTAGGGTTGTATTGTGTATCAGACTCCGTTATTCGTACTGTCAGTCAGACTTGTGGTTGCTGTAACAGGTACTTGACTGTGTACAGAGGATCAAAAGATTTTCATAATTAAATACTAAATCTGATTCCACAACTCACACCGGTGACATTAGATTGCCCACCTCTCACCAATACGTTTGTTTATAATAACAAGGGCATAACCTTCATAACTTATCATAGTCTCATGTAAATTGCCAGTAACCCCCAAAGCAACCATCAATGAAAGAAGGAAGCCACAAGTCGGCAAATATAATTGGTTGTAGTCTGTTGTGACATTAACATTAATAACACGTCTATATGTATGCAAAATATTGCTGTAACGTGCACGCATCTCACCTTTTAAAGCCCCATTTTTGTGGCATATTGCATACATGAAGTCCTATTTACAGTGGCATCATGTTGATGTACAGATGTGCTGTGTCCTACTTTGATGATATGTGCTATGTAATAACAATTTAATGGAAGAAACCAACACATGGAATAAAGTTAAGAGTGGTGGATGCCCTGATTTATGTGTGTGTGTTGGGGTGGGGGTGAGGGGTGGAACCATAAAGGTGCTGCCCTTGATCAACATTTGAAGACTGTCGCTGCTGCAAGGTTTACCTTGCATTACAGCTTGTGGTCAGTTACGCTGCCATATGCGAAAGTAGCTGGCATAAGATATTCTCAGCAGACACATTGCAATTATATATAATTCTCAAAGAGTGCAGCATTACCACCATAGCTTGCAATTGAATGGTGCTAACCAGATTCAAACCCACGGCCTCATGATTACTAAATATGTATATGTCTGGTACTAATGAAGGCTCAAAGCCAAAATACAATAACATTTTATTAAATTTATTTCCCCTTATGCTCTGACTGGAGGAGAATTCGTGAAAGATTGACACTAAAAGTCTCCGCCTCAGCTTTTGAGCTGGGTGGCTCAATGGTTGAGGTATTGGTTTAGTAATCATGAGGTCATGTATTCGAATCTGGTCAGTGCCGTTCAATTGCAAGCTATTGTGGTAATGCTGCACTCTTTGAGAATTATATATAATTGCAATGTGTCTGCTGAGAATATATATATGTATTTTTATATATCTATATATCTATATATCAATATATATATATATAAACATTCACATTGCAATATTATTGCCATATATATATATATATAGAACTCAAAAAATACACATTTTCTTCAACGTTTCGATATTATCTTCGTCAGTATACCTGACAAAGATAATATCGAAACGTTGAAGAAAATGTGTATTTTTATCCTCAAACCATATTTCATTCTATATCTGGAAAGTATATTCCATTCTATATCTGCAAACCATATCCCATTCTATATCTGGAAAGTATATTCCACTCTATATCCTCAAACCATATTTCATTCTATATCTGGAAAGTATATTTCATTCTATATCTGCAAACCATATTCCATTCTATATCTGGAAAGTATAGTCCAGGCAATATTGTAGACATGTTTTGACCTGAAATATATCAAGCTCAATCTTGGTTGATATCGGAAGTGTTTTTATCGGAATTAGATTTGCTTTCCGTTCATATCAAACCTTTGAATTTGACATAATAAAACAAATGAAAGGTAACGACCAAAAGATGAATAACGATATGAGGTATGGGCTATAACCGTCCTCGTTGTAAACACAAATTATCCACAATTAACAGACACATTCACTATACAACAAGACACTATTATAAGGGAAACATTTTACATTACAGATACCTAAATTTAGATTTCTCTTAAAAATATTCTCGCACTGCAAGATTATTTATGTCTGTTTCATAGAATGTCAAATTGAAATACTATTAGTCAATGTTTTGGTCAACAATCTTGCTGTTAACATCTCGATCAATCTCCATGATAGAGATTCAAAATTAAACTTTAGTCACTGTTGAATAAGAAGCTCAAAATGAGCCAATTAATGAATGAGTTTGTATTCCTGAAAAGTGATCTGTTTCCTTGTTTAAATAAAGTACGCACAAATGTCACGTTCCATTCAACTCCACATCTCCTAGCCAATCAAACGCCTCGCTTGGAGTTATTTGACGTTCTACGATCGCTCGCCATGCCCTTGTAAAATTATTTCATTCGGACAACAAAAGCTGGTATAAACTGGGTCAAACAAGGTGTCACTTTTGTGTCAGCATACACATATCGATGATATTTGGTTATTTGCTGGTTGGTTTTATGCCCCTGTCACCTACATTATGAGAAAAAGTCTCAAACAAATCAACCACACCTGACTTGAATTAAATTTCCCTTATCTATATCTTCTTTTTTCCGACTATTTCTTGAATTTGTGAACTATAAGCTGTCACTTGCCCTTCTTTTCACCTTGACTCCATTAAGGGGCTTTAAGTCTTGTAAGAACCTGACAAAAAATGTGGTCTTCCATATTGTCAATTGGTCATTGAATCATCAGTGGAAAACGGTAAACATCCCATGTGCTAACGCATACCCAGTTGGCGCAATCCACTCTGTACTGTTCCAGTACGTTACACTTGTATGTTGGCGCGATGTTGTAAATATCTGGAAACTGCCGAGTATACTCTCCGTGCGGCTGGCATATACTGTCATGTTATTTAAGATGACAACAATGAAGAAGAAGAATGAGGAGAAGATGCAGGCGGAGAAGGAAGACAAAGGAGGAGAAGAAGGAGAAGGAGGAGAAGGAGGAGAAGGAGAAGGAGAAGGAGGAGAAGGAGGAGAAGGAGGAGAAGGAGGAGAAGGAGGAGAAGGAGCAGAAGGAGAAGAAGGAGAAGAAGGAGGAGAAGGAGGAGAAGGAAGAGAAGGAGGAGGAGGAGGAGAAGGAGGAGGAGGAGAAGAAGGAGGAGGAGGGGGAAGACGAAGGAGGAGAAGGAGGAGAAGGAAGACGAAGGAGGAGAAGGAATGGACACATGTTTCGAATGGGAGATGACAAATTCCTGGTTGAACGTGGTATTGTTGTAAACAGATGCTGGCAAATTGAAAGTCTTTGTGAAGTGTCTGAAGTAGTTGATTGGTTCCTTTCTGAGGCTTATTAGGATTTGAATTGCAGTAATGAAACAGGTCTTAATCATAGTAACATGTCGATTAATTTCCCTATGAAAGCCTATTTTCACCATAACAAGCACATACATGTGGCGTCAAAACCTGACTTGATAGGCAAAGATGAACTTCATTTTGAAAATGAGTGTACAAAAATAGTCTAGAAATATGTGTCCATTACCTGGTGACATTCTGGTCGAAAAAAAATGTCGACCAGTGTAATTGTACCTGAGACGTTCCACCTGAGTCTAAAATCGCTGTTATTATTAAAGGGAGAGAGTGAATCCCCCTTAATGAGCATCTGAATCATTTAATATCCCTTGGAATAGCTGAAAGTTTTACGAAATATCTCCTGACCTCATTCCCATACATATGATGCTCATAGATTCCAATAAGCGTTATAGTATTTATGTACTGTAATGATTAAGATAAAAAATATATCTTTGATATCTGTTAACTCTAAGCCTGCTAACTAAACTATCTAATGTAGTATAGAAAAAGTATGTAGGCATAAAACTAATGAATATGTTGTCAGCTTACGTTTGCAATATATATTTTACTTTAATCATAGTTTATCCTAACCAACGCAGCAATTCGTTCCTTATACCCTAAGGTGTCCGCCTACAAAGGTGGGAAGGGCTGACAATGGGCAAACCTATATGAAAAGAAGCGACATCCTCACCAAATTCCTTACATACTATGATCATAGCGGGCAGAACTTGTAACAGAAACAAACATTTGAATTCACATCGATTTTTATCTCACTCAACTCCGTTACTATTGCTCATTTTCTGACATAAGTCTGACATAACAAAGTAGAGGGCTTATGACAATGTTCGTATAAAGAACTTTCAAACAACCAGGGCATGTGACCAGATACTTTAGTGGGCAGCATCATCAATTATAAGACAAAAATTTTGATTTATAAATAGAAATGAAACAATCGAAGTATGAGATGACGATTCTTGGCTTAGTTCACGACGTTCTTTAGAAACAGGAAGGTCACTGCTATTTCACCTCAGCTTTACATCCATTTATACTTCAGAGTAAGATTTCGCGTCTTGAGTGACCTGACTGATTTCCGCATGGTCTTAAACTAATCTTTCCATTTACGATATCACTAAAGGTTTATACATGGATGGGAGATATTTACTTCGGTGGTTGATGATGAAAAAAACCCGTATTACCTTTTTTAGTCATTTACTGTAAATAAAAAGACTAGCTGGCAACGTAAATGATAAAAACTTCTGTAGTATTGATTTGTAGGGCATTTTAACTTTTCTGGTGCAAGTTTTTCGAGAGTATTGTGTAAGGCACTCATAAGTTGCATAAGAAGAAAGTACCATTTTAAGCAGCATACCGATTAAGCAGCATGTACCATCGTATATTCGCCAAGCATCTACTCCTAAAAGGAAACAACCACCCCGAGTTTCAAAGACCAAAAACGCCACTAAGCAATGTGACTCTGCCATAGGGCAGCACTTGCTTGAGAACCCAGACTGAATGGGTCTTTAAGAGTTTTAAGCTTTCTTTCTTTGCTGTGCACTTCAAAACTTTAGCAGCCTGGATAGAGTTGTAGGCGTTGTCATCTCTAAGTCTCCTTTATTATTATTATTATTATTATTATTATTATTATTATTTATATCTTTATTATTACTTAAATTGTAGAAAAACTACTGACACCTTGTACTGTATTACTTCATAAGCTGTAAATAAATTTGTATATAGTATATGTATTTAGTAGGAAACTGATTCTACTCACTTCAAGGTTAGAAGCGGTATTACAATAAAGTAGTGCCACTAAAAACTACTGCTACTCACTTAAACCTATGACAATTATCTTTGAATGGTATATATAGCAGAGACAGCCAGTGAATTTATTAAATAATTTAGGAGATTTAGGAGATAAAAGTTGGCCTTCCTTACAAGGGCAGTTTTACTGAAAACACAATATATTTGGGTACAATATTTCTATATAAAGCTGAAGTAAGTGTGTCATTTTGCAATACGCTAGTAAACCGGAAATACTCTTACGTCATAAGCAGCTTGGTTACGTGGTAGCAACAACATGGATAATACAGCGTTTTCTTGTGGCCGCTGCAACAATGTTTATATTATTGGAGGCATAACGCAACATATAATTAACATTTTTGATACATCAAGTTCATTTATAAGTAGTTGGGTTCTGGGTACCTTTTTACAGCTAATACTCTTAAGTGCCAAATAATCGCACCCCCCTTATTAATTTCTTGAAATTAAGAACCCCTCGCTCCTTATTAGGACCCCCCGTTTATTAATTTCAAGAAAATTTCCCATTACTTAAAATGTAATTGATGTCTGACAACACTTGAATAACTTTCCATGCAACATTTGACCCTGAAGCAGTTGCTTATTAGTCAATTAGTAAGATTGTCCTCATGTGTTTCATCCTTTTTAAAATGTTTACGAAATTCAGACTGGAGTACGGCCCCCCTGCTTATTTGGACCCCCGTTTATTAACTTTATACCCCCCATTTATTAACTTTAGACTGTGATGATGACCCCCGTTAATTCAGACCTCCCCGTTTTTTCGGCTCGCCAGAGTAACTCGAAAGCTGTAAAAATATTTTTAACGTCTTGTAGCAAATGCTGTGCTAAGTGTCTCGTTGCCACAGCGTAACCAAGACATTTCTAGCTCCGAGTTTACGCGCTTATCTCAGTATGGATTCCCTCTTTAATTTTGGCAACAGTTTATTTAGGGGCGGCTGGTCACACCCCCCACACACTCTAGTGTCAGCCACTCTGTAAGGGGCTAATAGAGATTACGATTGTAGAGGCAATGTTCTTACGAACGTTTTCTATTACACGTTTTTTTTATATAAGCAACTCAGTTGCTTGGGTGTGAGGCCTTCATTTGGTCTAAAATCTGAGCAACAAGCTAAGCAACTCGAGGCCTCAAATTCAGGAGGGACAATTTTAAAACGCTTGAAAAACAAATCAAGAAACGTTTTTTAATAGGAATTGATCACAAACTGTGGATATATAATAAATATCACACTGTTGATAATGTGTCAAGCAAATAGATCAAGGATCCAACTATCGTTTGGTATTTCATTATTTACAACACAACGAACTTTGACGATAACCTGTACTGATACCTAAGAGGCGTTTCACGACTGACATTTACCCTCAGTTCAAGTTTGCTGTTATTGTTTTTCTGATCTACTCCCTTGTGAATTTAGTAACATGGCAGCCACACACGGCGCATGCGTGCTTTTGACATCATAACCACGCCCCCATTTCACACCTTGCTACGTTGAAGCACAAGGATCTTGAGTTACCGGAGCTTAAACCTTTTGTGCTCATAACCCTTGGATGCTCTCTAGCAACTTGTCCACGCAGCCTAGTAACCACCGTAACCTCTTAGAAACTTGGTCGCACTGTTAAAAATGTGAGACGTCGTCAATACAGTATTCCTCTGCATATTGTAAATAATTGCGAAAACAAGGAAATAAAATTCGTCAATTTCATAGTTATTTAAACATTGTGTACCAAAAATGCAATTGCTAAGTGAGCCAAATGCTTTCGTTTTCTAGCTTCATAGATGATTCCAACAGCGTCGATGATATTATCGCCAATACTTATTCTTCAGTACTGACTCATGTTATTGTACTATATACCTATACTTATTGACTATCAGAGATAGTTAATTAATATCAAGCCTTCCACTTTACGATATTGATGTTAGCAAGCTAGGCAAAGTTTCAGATATGCCTTGGTAACCGGTCCTGAATCCGGTCTTAGGCTATAGTAGGCTTAGTAGTAAATGCGTTGGCAAACAAGCTTCTCCTCTTAAAATGTAGTCCAATATAACGATTTCTTTTAAGCAATCGAAAATTAAATAGAGTGGCTGCATATAGTTTGCCCATTGGTATTAAAAAGGGTAAAATAAGCAGTAGTAATACTTCTCAATCTTTAAATCCTTCCATTTCTTAACAACTAAGCGAGCACAGTTATAAGTACTTAAGTCAGAGAGATTATACCGTAAAAATCTTAACCAATATAGAGAATTTAAAAGTAATTTTAAGATAAATGCCCTATATAGAAATTGATTGAATAAGACCATTCAAGTCAGGAGAGATCCTGTATCTGATAGAATACACAGTATGGCCATGTGAAACCTAGGAAGAAGTGAAAAGGTATAAAACTTGTCTCAGAAAATCAAAACTGTATGTATAATAATACAATATAATATAATATATAATATAATGTATAAATGGATAACGTTATTTTGCTGGACAAACAGGAGAAAGGCATCATAAATTTGATACTTTATCCATAAGTGCCATAACACCTAAAAAGGCTCTCTCGCAGATAGTCTAGCCACTTTGTGGAAAATAGTGCATACATATACAAAATTAGGGTTGGAACAGACGGGTCTATAACCAGGTAAAAGAGGAAGAGTGTTATGAAATTTTTTAGGATTTGAAATTGTCAATTATGAGAACTTAAAAAGTAAATTCTTAGTACAGTCTGTTTGAAGTTGTCCTATTGAGGATCTATGGAGGTTTATAAAATTAAATATTTTGAAGCATTTATATAATGTTTTGTCAACAATGCCTTAAGTAGGATATATATTCTAAATCTTGACACGAGAATTTGGGGGACTGATCATTAATTTATAGATTACTAACACCGGCACAATATACCGGGATCCAAAAACATAAGAAAATCACTAGACAAGCAATATCAGAGCACGGTGGCGTAAACCTCTCCTCAGTGACTCCTATGTTTGTGTGGGGTTCGAAAATAGGCCGACCTTCGAAAATAAGCCGGTTCGAATATAGGCCGAGATGTCTTAGTACACCACAAAAATAGGACGACCTCGAAAATAAGCCGCGACGCAGTGATGCCATTGCAACGCGCATGTTGCCAAGTAAAAGATGTCTATATTGACGAAATAACTTGTTTGAAAGAAGGAAGTTCTTTGTATGACAGTAAATCATCACTTCGAGAATTAAGGAAGTTAAGCCCAGATGAAATAGACTACGAACCATTTACAAGAAAAGAGAGGTCCAATGGCAGCGTCTGCGTTGACATTGAAGATGATGTATGGAAGGAAAACCGTTTCAGTTATCCCAGGGCTTGGGGTCAAACTGCAAAACTGACCCACAGCAGGATCTAAACGTCCAGGTCAGATCGTACTTTTCTTGCACTGTTCTCCAGGTACGATGTTTCTGAACATGTTTGTATTTGGTGGGGAAATCTATTTTGAGTTTGAGTTTACGAAGAACCTTTCAACAATCTGTCTAAGGCAGTGCTTCTCAACCTTTATTTTTACTTTCCCCTGGGCAAAAACTGCTAGTTCATTCCTCCCCTTGACTCATAAATTTGCAATTACACATCGGATTAGACACATTTTTCACGTGGAAAAATTTCATACAGTATAGCCCATTTCTTCTCCTCTCAAAAAATCGTTGTAGTCGTTATTTTCCTTCCCCTTTTAGGGAGCCCATTTGAGGCCCATGTATGCTCAGATGCGAAGGGAAAGCAAAAGAACCGAGCCTAAGTGCACCATTTCATATTTGCCTGCTAAAAACTCGTGCAATCGGTCATACAACTCAAAAAACATGGCTAGTCAATTACCTTTAGAAAGCCAACGTACTTCTGTGTGCAGCAGGAGACGGACATGACTTCCTTCCATTTCCTCGAAGAATGCATTAAAGAGACGTTCTGTTTTGGCATCTATCTTTATCGAGTTGATACACTTAATGACTGCTTTAAGAACAGTATCTAATTCTAGGGAAAGATTTTTGGCCACATGGTTTTCTCTGTGAATCACCCTATGTACTGTTATTACATTTGGATCTACCCTTCATAGCTGGTGCGCCATCGGCTGCACATGCTACTACGTTGCACACCGGTATGCCATTCTCCGTCATGCATTGTTTGTATATTCTGTAAATGTCCGCAGCAGTAGTTGTAGTTTTTAACACTTTGCAAAACAGCATCTCCTCGTTAAATTCCCCATCGTCTATGTATCGTACTTAAGCAAGTAGCAAGGTTTCGCTGTGACGGACTGGCAATTCATCCAGCTGTACACTAAACTTCAATTTCCGAAGTTTAGATACGAGTTGGCCATGAACGTCTGTCGCCATTTCGTCTATTCGCCTGCGTACGGTATCATTACTGAGTGGAACCGAATTGATAGCAGTATCCTCACTCTTGCGACAGTGTGCACAAATACAAATAACACCGGTTTGATAAAATCTTCACCGATAGAATGCGGTTTGCCATTCTTGGCAATCAGTAATGATATTTGGTAACTAGCCTCCAAACCACGGTCTAGATTTTCCGTTTGTTTTTTAAACAACGATTCCATGCGTTTTGGCCGTTCTGTTTCACGTGAAAGACTGTTGCAGCACATGCTTAACAACCAATCATACAAGTAAAAACTTTGCTTTGAAAAGAACACTAGAATAGAAAATATACCGGGGATCCTTTCTCGGCGTTCGCTCTATCAAATGAGCTAAGTGACGTCTGGTGTTAACATGCACTAATTCTTTAGTCATCACATTAGCTCCCAATTATCATTGTGCCATTCAAAGCCGCTTTAATCTTCCTTTAAGAAGGCTTTCTTTGGTAATGAGAATACACTCAGAATAGGAAGACCCTATAAACATAATCACAGTTGGGAAAAAATGTGACCATGATAACCAGAGTGAGAGTGAGTGTTCGATCACTTCTCAGCCTATTAGCAAGAAATGTGTGTAGCATTATGAAAATTAGTGAAAGTCAATAGCAACGTATTTTCATTACGTTTTGGTGCCACCTTGACGTCATTTTAAAGGGAGATAATGAACTGCTGTGCAAAAATGATTTATAATGCTTCTACGCAATAAAGAAAATATGAACAAAATGTTTTTCCTCGGATGGAGTTCGTTTGAACATTCAAGTCAGGCTTGAGCATGTGAATTTACAGCATTTCTTTTACAAAACAATCAAATTTGCTGCTGCACCTAACAAGCATTTGAAAATGTTCGATTAAGCAATCTAGGACGATTTCTTTTTGTGTCCCTCCACGTGCTTGACGAGATGCTTTCGTGTATAACCTAAATACCCTGCATTGCACAGGTCACATTGGAATTTGTACACAACACATTGTTGGTTGATAAAAGACGGCTTACATTCCTTATTCTTAAGAATGTCACTTAATTTATGGTTCACGGATATAGGCAACAAAGCAGCTCAGCTCTATCACTGAGATTGCCTAATTGTCTTTTGGCGACGTTCGCCGAGACTTGTTCCCTAAATGGCAACACAATACGAAAAGTGTTTCTCTGCTCGGATGTGGAGGGCGTATATTTTTTGGCAACTACTTGCAATCACAGTGGTAGAGTTGTGGCTGCTATTTTACCAATATTCGTGAACCGTAAACTAGGGGACGTTCTATAAATAAATTATGATTAAAACTTTACTTAAATCCTTTAAACTTGTGAAGTTATTGAGTAAATAGATTGATTGAGATTGAAATTGATTAAACTCTATACGGGCAGTCCTTACCCTTTGCTGACCAGGTGTGAGGTTTCAGAGATATTTCAGTATTTTTTCTCGTAGATGACAGGTTCTTTTCATGGTCGGTTAGAGGTAGTCCTACTGGGTGTTTGTGTCTACCTCATGGTTTGCTTCTCTGACCAGTAGTCTAAGTTGAGGGGCGTTGCCCTTGGATGCCCCTGCAGCCCTTTATTTGTTAGCTAGCCTGTTTCATGGTTTTCTGTTCATTTAGGGTAGTTTCAAAATTGGGCTCGCTGCTCATCACAGGTCTTTGATTGAGAGACTGCGAGAGCTAGTGACATGAAAAGGCGGGACAGAGAGATGATTTCAAAGTAATGGCTGAGGCTGGTTTCTATTTGCGTTAAGCTGTTTGCCGATGTCCACTGGTAGAAGCCTATGAGGCGACTGGAGAAACAGCGTATGCTAGCATCATGGGTAACCCAGTTAAAATAACGTAGCAGACACTGAGAAGGATGTGTCACGAGTTCGAACCCCGGTATGACATTTATTATTGCTCAGTTGTATTTATGGTTTAACCTATTCTCATTTTCCCACTAATTCACTATTTCGTGTTTTTCGTTTTAAAGAAGACTTGGACGCCCACATGGATGATTTCTACCACTCAGACAGTAAGTATTGTCATATTCTTAAGTCCGTCTCGAATTTTACAACATCTGAATAGGAGCTAGTGTTCAGCGGCGAAAATTGGTCTTTGAAGTTTACGTTGGTACTTCGGGACTAGACTGTACATCTGGTGCTTTCCAAGCGTAATACTCTCTCTGTATCCATTGCTGCGGGTTCCTTTGCTTTCTTTCGTAGTAAACACTCACAGATAGAGAGATGGCCAACCTTCCTATTAGAGCTTCCAAATCTTAGACGTAAAGATATTTTAATGCACGTAAACCGTTGAAAATATATTAGATATGAAATTGATATCGAATTTGTGAAATAGCCTTCTGTATATAGTTTTAAATAATTTGGTCTCCATGTTCCCGATCAGTAACTAAAAATAGCAGGTTGCCCCATAGGTTTTGCCCTCTGTGCAATTGGTAGCAGGCCCATGTATCCCTAAACATACCGACTCTCTAACTTCCCTGAGATCGCTCTCTCTGCTTCTCAATAGGAAGCACCAAATAAACTACGGCTTGGGAGATGGAAATCTCTCTTAAAAGCAATAAAAAGAATGACGGGAAAGTTGCACCTTTTACCATTGTCTGTAATTCGTAGAATATTTGGGTGACAGTATTTTTGTTCATTTCTGATAGAAATTCCATATTAACTGCGTGATTTATTCCTTCCCGAAAAGATTCGAATCTTCGTGTAACTTTTTGTCTTTGTTCCTTTTCACGTAGTATTTGCACCTTTACTGCGACTATCTCCGCCACCGGGAGAACAGGACTACTACTTCAATTTGGAGGATACGGAAGGTGTCTACGACCTGTTCGATGTTCCGAACTTTGACTTAACAGGAAATCCAATATCAGCATGACAAACACTCAGAGGAATAGAGGGAAACTTGGACCAGTGCAGAATGTATCAATAGTTGACTTTCTCGTCAGAGATTTGTATATCTATGTTTTGTTTACTTTTGTAATCTATGTTAATATCAGAGATGAAATCTGAAGAATGCAGAAACAATCAAATGTTTCGTTGAAGGTGAAGAGAAGTGTTATCATTCGACTGTGTTTTTCTCAGGCGCGATTTCACTGTCAGTGCAATCACATCGTAATGTTTGTAGGATGCTTAAGTCAAGAGGGGGTTTAAGATGTCGACAACTATTCTGATTTAGTGGGATGCAGTTTTTCTGGACAAGTTGACTAGCTAAGGGGCGGGGGAATTGAAAGTTTATGTTAACTAACAATTTCAGCATTTAGGCCAAGAAATATTTCAGGAAGTTTATATTTCTGCTTCAAATCAAACTACTGAACGTTGTCTTCAAAGTCTGTATGTAAGGGTATCCATCAAGGGATTCGATTCTCCGCCACTGTGTAGGCGGGGTGACTAAGATATGAAGTGAAACGTAGCAATGCGTAGGATTTCCAGAGCAAAGATAAGCAGTTCTCTTCCCTCGATAAGCCTCCTGTATAGTTGTCACCAGAGCATGGGTGTAACGCTGATAACACTTCCTTCGTGTGCGAAATCGTATCGCTATCAGCGTTGTTACAATTTTTGTTGGTGATATCCATCAAGATCATTGAAAGACTCTGCAGTAACCATGTCTTGACATTGTAGTCAATTTTACATTTTGTTTATCTGCAGGTGCTTTTCTAAACGAATGAAGAAAACAAGAGTGTTCCATTTTACAAATTGAAACTGTCATCGACAGGGAAGAGGAACGATGAGGTGGATCGGTGGAAGGGGGTAAGTAGGCTGGGTTCAAATTTATTTTTTCCCATTTCACTAAGGTGCCTTTGATCTTTGTCTGGAAAGGGGCGTTTTGTGTCGATATACATACCTTGTCGTAAGCGTGAGACAATGCCTGTCGCAATCAATTTCAACTTTGATAAAGCTGAAAAGTGGTCACGGCAAAAATTGAGATTTGGCAAATCATTGAGGGGGCATGTCCCCCTCTGCCCCTGTCCCCCCGTCTCTGATCGAGAAGAGAGAATTTTAAAAGTCAGTTTTCAAAATTAAAATTTCACACTTTTCAAAAACTAAATTGGAACTACAACGTCGGATAAAGTCCTGTATGATTGTGGATGGGAAACGTATAAAAGGAGGATTATGGGGCCAAACATAGTTGTCATGTAACAGCTTTCCAGTATTGTCTGATATCTAAGAGCCTTAGTATCTTTGTCAACGCGGAGGGGGGGGGAGGAAGGGGGCGAGATCTTAGAAAGGGAAATGCCCATAGTTGGTTGATGATATAGTATATAAATGGCTATTTCTCAATTATTCAAAGGATAATGGAGATTTAAATTAAGCAAAGTCTGCCTAGTGAATTCATAAGCGGGTCACGGGTTTGATCCCCGGTGGTGACATATTTCCTATTTCTCTAAAGTTCTTTTCAAAACTAACAAGGCAAAACCTTTGGGTGAAGTGGGAAGTCTCGTGTCCCCCGGCCTCTATTGCTACAGCTTTCTGTCTACCTCTTGTCTTGGGGCATTATGGCACTGTGGGATATTGCCCTTGTGCCACGACTGTTTGCATATGGTCAGAGGGAAATTGACAAAAGGGACAGGTTTATGCTATCATTTATTTGCCTATGACTGTAGCAACGTTTTGTGGCTGCTACGGACCGATATAACCATTACTGTGATACTTGTATCAGACGGTAAGCAAAGAATGGGAGCAGCCACATAAAAGTTAACTAACAATCACGGTAGATCACTATCGATTTTCCTCATGAGTGGCTGTCCAGACTCCGGAGTCGTACAATGTCCCAAAAAGTGATGTCTTCCTTAGGGAAAGTTACACGTGTTTTATAATGCTTGTAGGTTAGACAGGATATAAAAATATCTGAATGCAAGGACCACGGCGACTGGGGGGATGACCCTTTCACCCTTTTGCAAAAGGTAAACATATCAACCCTAGATCACGAGAAAGCTCTAGGCTTAACATTAGATAGAAGAAGGAGTAACAAATATGGAGCTGAAGTCATGTGTGACCTTGATTTCGCATGCGGCATTGTACTTTGATCCAAAGAATTTAGTTAAGCTAAGCAGCTTCTTCACAGGGTTGAAAACGAGTGCAATAAAGTACGTATACACGTTCTTTTTTAGAAACAACTCCATTTTCGGGGTCAGGCCTTGAGTTGCTTAGCAATTTTCCAAAATCAGGCCTGGAGTTGCTTAAGTAGTTGCTTAGGTATGAAAAAATTAACCTCAGGAATATTCTTTGGCACGTTGAACAAAAACCAAAATCTTGCTAAAGGTGACGAGACATTAAAATAAGATAGCTGCCTTGACTACTGGTTCTTATTAAAATATATTATTATGTTGGATAAATAATTATGATTGTTTTCTTTTTGAACATATCTAATTACTAATTTTATAAGTGATATTACAATTTATCTCCGTCTCCTGACGATCTTTACCCTTAAATTATCCTTTATTAACTTTTCCTCTTTCGCTGCTCCCACTCTTTTTTAATCGCATAGCTTTCGTAAAGTTATTTAAATGTTATTATTGCCCTATCCAATTCCGTAGACAATGGTTAACGTCTTATTCATATTCGAAACAATAGCAATAGTATTTGTACATGTTCATATGATTCTGATATTCGACGTGAAAGCCACATTAGTATTATATTAGAACTAAAACCAACAGTAAAAAGATAAAGGTCGAAAATAATAAAACAGTTGCAGGAGTGCGCATTATTCTAAACATATTTTCTTTGAATGTCTGTACACATCTTGCCCCTATGTTCTTCTAACAGGGAACATTCCATCCGAGTCTCCTTATTTCTGAATTAACCCCTAGTATGAATTGTGAAATATCAAATTTACCTCTTCTATTGTTTTAATGCACCTTATTGTCAACATCAACTTAATTACCTCGCACTTTTATTGTATTTTTCTTTCTTTGTTTTGTAATTATTCTCTATGTTCTTAAAAACGTTGTTTTTAGTGGCATCGTAAAATTGCTCCGTAGATGATGCAAGATGACATTCAAAGATTAGAAAAGATATACCAAGATTTCTCTCAACTTACGTGTCATGTATTTGATTTCATATTTCTTATTTGAATACGATTTTCACCCGGAGTATAAATCGCAACTAGAAATGGTTTTATAAAACAAACTAGCTCGAAGTAGGAAGACAGAGTTATTCAAAAAGAGTTGTCTGTCTCTCTGTCACAGATTAGCATATAACAACGTGTTTATCCCTTTTTAAAAATTTATTTATTCATTTACGTCTGCATTTTTTTATTAAGGGAGATGAAGAGCCAATGTAATTTGAAAAGCTCCTATATATCGTTATTATCATTATTATTACCCTGTTATCAGTCAGGCGTTATTTCTGTTGTTGTTGTTGTAGTTGTTGTATGTGTTTCTGTAACTTTTATCATAAAAAGTCAGACATGCATATGCAGTGAGTGTATTTGTGTACTAAGTGAAATTACGAAATTAATGTTAAAGTTTAAAAATCATTATTATTATTATTAATTTGAGGGAATGTAAAAACTTTTCACAGTGGTCACAGGCATTGAAAGCACTTATTTTTTAGAATCATGCGCACTCTTGTAGCTGGCTGGTTTTCTGTGTGATGCGTGTTGCGGAATATTTGGTTGGTAAGGCAACACCTTAAACAAGCATTTTAACATTTAGTTGGAGAGTTTAGTACGCAATTACTTGTGAGGACTACTTTGAGTCCTTATGTTTCATTCAGCCTCTGACATCATCATATTCGGTGACACAAAGGTAGGAACAAATATCCTGATACTACATCACCTTTCTTCAATATTTACTGGTGTAATCACAATCACATCTTCTGTAAATCCACAGGTCTAGGGGCTTTTTTCATGTTTTCTTGATCTTGTTTGTCGTAGTGGATTCATGAAGATACTTGAGACCAAGTTCAACATTTTAGCTTTAATTAGTTTATGTCTGCCATTGCTATAAAAGGCCAAAATAGAGAAAAGTCAGCTCTTATTCAGTTGAATATTTGAAGTGCAGCTTGTTTTCAATGTCAAGGATACGAATAAACCTTACTGCCTACATCATTGTTGTACATAGTTCTGTAACACTTCAAAGTGATCAGTAAAATTGGAATCTACTGAAGGAACGTTCATCTGGGCCGAAAGAACAACTCTTGTATCATTCCAAATACCTACACGAGAAGGCTACGCCAAAATAAACGAAAAGCCACTAGTGTCATTGTCCAATATATATGAACATTGTCTCCAACCAAATTATGTACTTTGTTTTACTGGCAAAGTAGCAATAGACGAGTGGAGTTCAATTGTTGAAATTAGAAACTCTATCCACAGACTATGTCACAGACAAAAGACCTCCAGAATAACTGTGCGCCTTACAAATCAATAGTGAGACTGAACGATGCCAAATAGACGAAATTTCGAACCGAGAAATTCTCCCTTGCTTTCGGTGAAACGGCTGTCATGGTAGATAACATCAGTGGTGCAGATAAGGAGATATGAATAGGTTGGTAATGCAGGGCACAAATCCAAAATTTACCGATTCTGGTTTGTTTTTGCCTTGGAATTACATTACAATGAACCAAAAATACAGTTAGGGAACTTATTTTTATGGAATGTCAATTTGCAATATCTTGCGAGTTGCGATTGGATTAAGTTGGCAGAAAAAGTTGAGAAGAGGGAAAACGTTGGGATTGCATTACTTCAAATTTTTCATGTTGATCAAACTTGCATTTTGTTCAGCAACTCTTACACGTTTTAGCTTAGTATCTGTACATAATAAAGGTTTAATTAAGAATTATTCGTCTTGTACAGCCAAGTCGAGTAGGCCTGTATATCTTACGGACGAAAATTCCGATGGTTGAAGATATCTTCATAAAAGATCGACCGCCACCAACAATTTGTGGCATGTTGGATAGAAAAGAGAACAGTGAAAGCATTAATTTGTTAATAGCCTTCCTGTTACAATTACCAATATTGTAGGCCTATGTAGAAGATACGATTATTTATTATTTATGAAATTCTCTTACCGGCGCCCAAAAGGGATCCAGGCCTGTGTCTCAAATACGAGAACTTTAAACATGCTTATTCAATCTAATATTTCCCCTTTTTGAAGAAAAGGTATAAAAGGGGTCTTGTTACTGTGCCCCCCCTTAAATCATACGGGTTTTTGTAGGGCATAAAGATAAATACAATGACTAATGGTTACCAGTGTTCTCCAATCTGAAATCCTTTTGGCAGGTACATATTTGGAACTTCGTCTGAGGTTTTGAATTTGCTATTGTTTTGAAATGGGGGCAGGGTGCTCCTACCTGTGCATTACGATCATTAACCTTTTACCGCCTAACGTTCCCATTTGGGAACATCAATTTAAAAAATCATTTTAAAATAATTTGACGGTTTTTCTTTAAAAACTTACATAGTAATGTGATCCTAGACATTCATTGAGTGTTCTCAATCCGTGTACTTGCGCTTTGGAAAATAATTTGTTGTTTGAGAAAATACAGACATCCTTCCACAGCGCAGATCTGTGCCTGAAGCATCTTTGTCCCTTTGTAAACGAGCGCTTTATTTATTGCCCGTTAAAAGATGGGAATTAACAACCCTTAGGCTAACCTGTTACTGACCTTTCAGTGAAAATGATTTGACAATTCCTTTCCGTTATTGACGGTGAGATGAAACTTGCTTACACAGAGGAAAATTTATACCACATGCCAGTTCCAAAGACGTCAATAAGTTCATTCTGGAACAAAAACTAAAACAAATTTGAAATCAGTACATTATTTGTGAAAACTTTGTTAATTAAAGAATTTATTAAGTGTTAAAGATAGTAAACAATATTTAGGAATCGAAGTGAGGAATTGTTTACAAACATGTTTATAAACTTACGATATGATATACTAAGATAATTGTTTTGTTCTGAAGATCTGACCGATATGATCATAACTGGAAAGTTCTTAAGATCATTTCCTTTTGAGCTGCAAAGGTATAATAGAAAGCAACTGATTGAATCAGTTCATGCTTTTTATTGGTTTAGTATGTCTTCCTGCAATCTCTTCTAAATGATGTTAAGCATTTCCAATGTTTATACTGTACTGCCATAAGAAAAGAGAGTTTCAAACAGCTGCTTCTAACCATCAACCATGAGTGCCATTTCTAAAATCATAATCAACCTTAAGTTTCCAATCAGCTATCAATGATGAATGTCCTACTGTTCACCAAATTAAATTACATATATTAAGATGTAAGATATATAGACTCACTCCCCACAGTATTGTTAGCTTTGGAACAGCTGTGTTGCCATTCTCACCACATTAGGTATTGTTGTTGTACTCATATCGCAAACAATTTTGTATATCTAAACATCTGTATTTACGAGTGATACATACCCCACTGTGAACGAGATTAAAATATTGACATCCAATTCAAAGGTTCTATGTCTTGGATTGTACCTCGTTTTCAATGCACTGGTGGGTTCATGCACAACACTATGAACAAGCGAGTTAAAGGAACTGATCGACTCTATTTTGTCCTCCTCCCCGACAGCTACTAAATAGTTAACTTTGTTGTCTTCTTCAACAGCTGCCGCTGCTCCATATCTTCAAGATCATGAGATCGTCCTTGATCATAATTACTTTTGCCAATACAAGCACATCTATAATTACTGGTGATTACCTCTGTGAAGTGACATAAATTTTCGTATTTCTATTTTATCTTCTTGACTTTCTAAGGGGTTGATTTTATAGGGTAAGATTGAACCATACCATATTTTTGTGAATATCAGTTACCCGTGAAACAGTGAAAATGATGATTTTAAATAGAAAATGGACGACAAGTTTATCAACATAAGGTCTCTAGGGAACACTACAAGAGACTTGTCGTAGTTAAACAATAAAAACTCTTTGACCTTGTTTAATGCCCGACAAGGAAACATGAATGATGCCTTCCTTTTTAAATGCATACATTTTCATAATTCTTCCCAACTCACACATGCAGAATCACAGAAGGTCACAAAAAGACATACAGATACAAGGAGCACAGACACACAGACACGCGGACTCACAGAAACAAAGACACAGACGCACAGACACAGATGCACAGATGCACAGATGCACAGATGCACAGATGCACAGATCGCGTTGAAGTACCCATTTGCTTCTCTTGTAAGTCAAATATTTCTGATGGTTGTTATATTTGTGGTTCAGAGATAGGATTGGGGGTCCTTGTCATGCAAAATTTAGACATCGTGGTGTTGGGTTGGAGGGGGGTTAAGATTTTAAGACAAATTTCGATAAGAGGGGAAGGAGGGTAAAAATTTGGCGAATTTTTTAGACCTCATAAATGTATGGCCCCTAATGCCACTGTAAGATGCATCGGGATACTGTAAAAAGGAGTCGTAATATCCTCAGAATATTGTACAGTAATTTTTTAACGTAACAAAACCGTAAATTCGTTAGATTACCGAATCGCTTATTCTTTTAAAAGTGCCGTCTAATAGATTCATGTGTGCATTCTATCATCAAGTAGTAAGAAATTTCAATCATAAGATTTTTCGGATCTTAAAGGGGTTGATTGCTGTCAGTTATCACACTGGCTTTGAGCTTTGTTATGCAACATTATTCATAAGCTAGTAGGTATATATGTTATTTGGAGTCGTATCGTAGCATTGTATAACTGCATTTCATCACTGCATTTTAACGTCAAATTCTCGAAACTTCGAATGTGCCCCGTTCTAGTGATATGCATTATTCAGTAAAGCAAAATTAGAAATTTTCAAAAATGTTGGAATATGGGTCATGAGAATAGTGACGTCATAATGAGGTCACCAAAGGTAAAACCCAGATAAATTGAAGACATGTCCTTAGAGGTTTTCTGTAATATATCAGTTTCAACTTGGACTCGTAGCAAGATGAATGGATACCCTTCCCCGCCTTACACAATACATTTTCCATCACTAATGAAAATACGGCAATTGTTAACACAGTGGCGAAAATGACAACCGGTGATTAGTGAAAACGGCTGAAAATTGAAAAGACTCCCGAGAGGAATTTGAAATTTTGGGCAAAAACCGATGGCATTGTACACTACGTGGGTAGAAATTTGTGTAGAAAAACTCACTCTAAGCAGTCTTTGTGCGAATGGGAATCATTTGCTGATAAATTAGGGTTATTTATCTGTAACGGGAAAGAAACGGATGCCTTGACACCTTACATGCCCAAACTATCGAAATTTTTTAGCAAGCATTTGAAATGTTGCGTTTAATTTCATTGTAGAATGCCTCCGTAGAAGCTTGAAAATGTGTAAACAGAGAATGTGTTTTACTTTTACTTCCTGATTCTTCTCTAAGCAGGTCGGAAAGGGCAATTGTAAGGCGTCTTGAGGATCGAAAATTGGAATTGCCCCCACCCATCCCCCCGCTGCTGTTTAACGACGCAAGATCATCAATGAACCAAAATTTGCTTATTTAGACCCCTGTGCACATACATTTCTAGGGGGACTTCCGAACACTATTTATGTTGATATTTATGTTGATACTTTCATTAACTTATTAAATCTCGTGCTTTTGGTTTCCCAAACAGATCGGTCAAAGTTATCACGCAAGTTTTCGTTACCCGTGTCTTCATTACAAACTCAGGAGGACGAATACAGTGAAATCGATAACATGAGAGAGAGGCTTAACTCGAACGGACGCCAAGCGTTATCGTTAGAAGACTTACTCGGAAACTACGTCCAAGTAAGGGAGGACTATTCAAGTGTGCAAGGGTCTGGTGTAGATAATGCATTTGGCCTCGGTCCAAGCCATTTAACACGTCATATATGTTTCTTATTAGCCCTGAGAAGGACCTTTAAGTTTATTGACGTTTGTGTATGTGACATCAACTAGACCTGTTCCTCTAATGCATTGGATGTACAGGATGCGTTATCATGTCTTAGCAGTTGACCAGAACGTAGTTTTAAAGCGGGTTTCTTTAGCTAGTTTAACTACGTTGCAGCATTTCGTCCCCTCCCTCCCCCTCTGAAGACGCCGTGAGCCCCGGTAGCCAGAACTGTACACCCGTACACCGCTGTGAGGTGGGGTTAGGTTCTGTTAGTGGAAGAGAACGGCGATATTCAAGTGGATAAAAATTTAAAGTTCAATGTTGTCCTTAGTAATCAGCACGCTATCCAAGATGGTGATTCTCAGCTGGGGTCAAGGGACCCCTTAGGGGGTGTTTGAGATTTTAAAGGCAGTAAAATTGAGACCAGGGTTACTAAGGGGGCGTAACAGCTACTAGCATGTTTCATTGCTTTCCTTATGTCAAAATGGCAAAACTAAAGAAAGGGGTACATATATAGTGCCCCTGTTTACTCCCCTGTTGCGCATGTTTTTGTTCAAAATTTAGTAAATTATGACTCTTGTAGTGATGTCAATCGAAACAAATGACATCCCAATTTTCTATGCCTCAATGGTAAGGGCCAATGGTGTAATGGCTAGCACATCACGTTGCAACACTGAAGGACGGGATTCGATTCCTCGTGGTCCTACGTTTTCACCATTGAGCTTTTCATTCTGTATCATCAGTCGCCCACGAGAAATGTTAACCCAAAATTATTTTATTTCATGATGTGCTTCTTTGATATAGATGATGTGAAACGATGCCGAATTCCTTTTAACTAAGTGGGTACTTGAAAATTTTAGTGGCTCAAGGGGGGTAATTTACTATCTGAAGGTGGGAAACCCTGGTCTGAGTCAACCCTTTTATAAACATGGCGACTTTGATCACTATACGCCGCTAAACACAAGGCTAGAACGGTCTTGGTTACGTGGTAGCAACGAAGTGCTCTGCACATGACTTTCTACGAGATGCTGAAAATATTTTTACAGTTTTAGTCCTATGAACACCTATGAAAGGATTTCTGTGACTAAACATACTTGTAAGGTAATCTAATGCATCGAAAATCTTTCACACAACTTGTGTGACAGGTCCTATAGCTTAAATATTTTTGCTGCTGCATATAGCCTTAAGCATGTCATTGCCACCACGTAACCACAGGAATTATGACCGAACAAGTGTTTCCGGTTTAGAAGCGCATAAAAACGCCTGGCGCACTCACTGGGATTGTTGATTAAGTACGTCAATTTAGAATTTCACACATCAGTACCCCCTTCCTCTCCCCACGCGCCAGGTCCTTGAGTTCAGTTGTATAAGATTGTCAGCAAAGCACTGTTTTAGGTCGATGGTTATGCAAACAATATTTGTACCAGTGCCTACGGTACCCCTCTTGCACTTAGGCACCCCAGCTGCTCTTTATTTATTAGTTAGCCAGTTTGGTGGTTTTAACTGTTTTGGGGCTAGTTTTAAAATCATCGCGCTGCTCATCAGAGCTCTTTGATTGAGAGATTGCTTAGAATTGAAAACTCAGATTGTTAATAATCATTAACAGTTTCGTTTCACTATGTACCGGCTACTAGCCAATTGCTGCAAACGTCTTTTTAACTTAAGAATTAGTTTGCCGTCTAGCACTTCTGACTGCACAATTGTCAGAAATGTATAATATGAAACAAATAAATATTATACCTAACCGTTCTATTGAAAAAGACAATCAGAATGTGGTTTTACTGAATGATTTTGCATTTTCAGACCAATCAGAGTCAACTAGAACGGTATAGATTAAATGAAATTACAAAATGAGTACAACAGTCCCTTTTATCGGTATAACAAAGACTTTATTGCTATTATATGGAGGGATCGAAAGCCGGTTAAATGAAATGCGGTCCTTGCCTTGCCTGTGAAATATAAGCATTTGTTCATTTATATTTTGGCATAGTCCGGTTTGTCAAGGAAACGCAACTTTACGGCAGATTAACCTTGTTTGAAGGTTTTTCTGGAAATTCGAGGTGGCTGTTTCCTTTTAGAAAATGATGTTTGGGGAGAAAATAGTATGTGCCACATTCTGCCAACCAATTTCGACGTCATGCGCTTAACATAGCCATCTTCACAATGACAATAAATTTGGTAGACTACAAAGGTAAAATTTTTTACAAGCATACAATCTTTTTGGGGCTAGTTGGGAATCTCTTCCTAGTGGCGTAAACTTCGTGTGACACGACAATACCAAAACACTTTTCAATGGCCTTTTGGTGTGGTTTTCAAATCAAAGAAAAATGCTCCTATGCCAAGGTAGTTTTGGTATAAAGGGTATTTTCTTTCTTCTTGGAAAAAGGCTATAGCTCTAGTTTAATAGTGGCATCGATAAAATCCTCTAGATAGTCATTTTAAAGAAAACTCGGAAAGTTTGAGGAATTGGAGTCCTTATTCTATTTTGGCTTGTTAACCAATCATGAGCTCACTGTGAACAACGTTATTGATAAAATTCACTTTACCTACTTTGGGGTAAAACAGATTCCAGGAGATATATTCACAAGAAAATATTGGCTATTTGTAAAAACTAGTCATGAATTTCGTACCCTTCTTCTAAAAGGAAATATTAAGGAACTGTAACGAGCAATTCTGTCCTTTCTCGAAGGTAAATCGTTTAGAAGGTTAACGGGGCAAATGCAACCGGCAAGCCTTGCGCTTTTAGACTCTTCACGATCATCATTTTCTTTGCCAAAGAAGATCAACTTATCAGAAAAATTTCAATTATTATCGTTGTAATTGGTGGTATAAAGAGAAATAAGCAGGTCAAAAGAGAAGTGCCAGACTAGCATAGCGTATGCAGGGTATTGTTGTCCGGAACAAAACAAGTGCGTTAAGTGCACTCCCCTGTTAGTTTATTTACTTTGACACAAAATGATTTAAGTGAATAGGCCCCTAGAAGCAAGGGTTTGGGCAATATTTTAGAATCCAAAACGTCTGTACGTGAAAGATTAATGTCTTCATAATGTTTTGGCAATACCACCTAAATGGTTAACTTAGGCCCAAGTCAAACGTCGCTCTTCTCATGCACCGAACCTAATAGTTGAATTGGGTACATGAGAAGAGCGACTTTTGACGTGATTAAGTTCGACGAAACGTATTAGGTGCAGCAGAATGTATTAGGAGCGACTACTCCAGTCAAATTATGCGGCAGTTGATGAGTAGGAGGAAGAGGAATAGAACGACGAAGCTGGTGATAATGATGTTGATGCTGCTGCTGCTGATGATAATATTGATGAGAATGGTTATGATGATGGTTCACAATATGATTTGTGGTGTTCTTCAATTACTGATTAAAATTGTTTGCACTATTTGATCTGAATGTGAACCCAATGGCTCTTGTTTTTAATTTGATTAAAGGGATTGTGTGACATTTGTGTCCAGAATCGGTCTGTAGTCATTTGCCATGCCATTTCTTACCACTGTAGCAGCAACGTAGCTCAGGCTACCTAGTGTAAAGTTATTGTGTTTTACTTCAGACCATGCACACGGTAACAGGGTAAAACGAATACAGCTAACCGTTAGTGTATACCATTAGGACAACTTTCATGTATTTCCAGGACATATTTGATGCGCAGATAGTTTTATCAATGCCCATGATATGCACGGGGACTAACTGTTTAAAGTGTGGTCTATTTCAGATTGTTCAAAATCAAGGAATGGCTAGTGATCTGAGGAAAAAAGTAACTGAAATCGAATTACAGATCGAGGATCTCAAACGAGCGAAAGAATTAGCTATCAATGGTAGGTTCTGTGGCTTTGTAAATATTTTGACGTGCGAACTTTGGACAATTATTCAAGATTTTGGTGTCTGGTCAGAGAATATTTTAGAGTAAGGCACATTTTTCTCATCCTTAGTCATACAGAATTTAGATAACTTTAAGTATTGGCTTTATTTGTTAGGGATGTGATATGAGCATCGATCCAAACAATATTTATTGCAAATTTGTGCACTGCTGTAATATTTTGTGAATTGATTTGTCCACTGAAAGAGTTTCCAGTAGAGAAGAGTTTATGTATGGAAGCGGTACTAGCTGAGTAATGTGTTTCGTCCAAGGTGCGCTTTCTTGGTGATCACCCCATAAAGAGTATGAGTACCACCTTAATCCCTCCCTTTACTCTTGTTGATGCAGCGTACGTGACTGTATCGATCAAGGAATGGCACCTTTTTACCGGGATAACTTTGCCCCTGCAATCTGACTTTCAAGCCTCATCTTTCACTTCCCGACATTTAATAACTGGGTTTGATTTATCTTATGTTGACGTCGTCTTTTCAGTTTCTTATCTGCGTTTTGACGAAAGGCAACTAACTATTGCCAGTAGGGATAGTACAGTTTGTAGTGCAGATTGATGATTTGTGAAATTTTTCGAGTGAAGCAGTATTAGTGTCATTACTAAGTTCCAAAGATTAAATGTTAATTCCAAAACGGAAAAAAGCCCGGCATGCAACATTCATCTGAGGTGACCGATATGCTTGAACCTCTAAACTCTTGGTTTCCTTTCTTTTTCGTTCGTCCAGATCATACATTCCGTTTACGGAGAAATTTTGGCTAATTGTTGATGGCACTTTTCCTCTTAATTTATAGAACGAAAATTTAAAGACGCGAAAAAGTTGGCCATGGACATCGCCTCTTTGAGCTCCGAAGGAGAGAAGTTGAAGGCGACTGCCCAGCAAGTGAATAGTGATGTTGCTGTTGCAACGAGTGAATTAGATATATTAAAACCAGATTATGAAAAGGTCAAGGCAGAAGTCCGTCAGTTGGAAAGAGTCAGGGGTAAGTAACTTGTTCTTAAATACCAACTGAGCTAGGTGACCTCCGATGTTAACATACTTTTATTTCTCTAGTCGCCACATTAGCTCCCAATCATCCAGTGGTGGGCATCGACATCCAGCTCAACGCAATTTGAGACCAGCCTCTCTGCGCCATGTGACTTGACCAAGGAAGGACTGCCCTCCGGCCCGTCGATCTATCCAAAGCCCATTGAAAGCAGAAAGTATCAAGTCTCGGGTTCGATGTCCGGTGGTGATATATTTTCTATTTCTCTAGTGTTCTTTTCAAAAACTACCAATTCAAATCCTCTCTTCTCGATGAAAGATATGTTATTCCTAACGTAGGATAAAACGTAAGACTTGTGCACAATCATTCACTCACAGTCGCTTGAGCGCCTTTTTCAACTCAGCGCCTTTACTAAATCCTTAAAAACTGGATAAGCGACTTCCCGAAGTAACACAATATAAATCCATTCTTTAAGTTAACAGAGAAATCGGAATTATATCGAGCTGGCAGTATAAAGCATCAGGATTGAGGTGCTGATCCCTGATTAACATATTGCTCTGTTTAATTTTGTAATTGTGTTGTCAGCTGAGGCCAGGGTTAAGCGATCTGAACCCTGATAGAGGCGGGCAATGGGAATTTTGTAAGATTTTTGCTTAGTGTCTGTCTACGTCCGTGGCAATTGGGAAGTGAGGGGCAGTCACTTACTCCAAGACCGTGATAAGCTGTGGGCCCGACATTGAAACTACCCTAAATAATCAGAAAAACCACCAAACACACAAATTACCTTGTTACAAGGAGATTGTGAATGAAGAGTTCAGTCACAAGATTTTGTCCAACTTAATCACGCTCCTTAAAAACGTAAGATGACATGGAAAGATGGGAAGAGAAGGAAAAGACGACAGGGAAAGATGGGAAGAGAAGGGAAAGATGACATGGAAAGATGGGAAGAGAAGGAAAAGATGACATGGAAAGATGGGAAGAGAAGGAAAAGATGACATGAAAGATGGGAAGAGAAGGAAAGAAACGACATGGAAAGATGGGAAGAGAGGGAAAAGACGACATGGAAAAATGCGAAGGCACTTGCAGAAGGCAGAAACCACTGGTGGAGATTTGTGGCTCAATGTGGGACACCACATGGAAAGAACTAAGATCTACGGCCTAACGGAAAGCTTAGACTTTGGGGAAGAATCCGAGTAGCTTAATTTTTACCCTGAAAATTGTACGAAATTGCTTAACTGTTCTTGATTGTTTGTACACGAGTGTTGGCTTTGAATATAAAATGGAGGAGGCTTGTAAGTTATGATAAGGGGGCGTGAAATGGGTATTGATTTCGCCTTTTAGAGGATCGGTTGAAGTCGTCGGTTTTGAGTATATAACAATACTACAACTCATGACGTAGAAAGGCTGGTCTCCAAATACGTTGCGCTGAATGTAGATTTCCACCGATAGACGACTACGAGCTAATGGTGCGACTAGAGAAAAATTAACACAACCAATGATGTTTCCCGGACGTCAAGGGAGCGGCAGAATAAAACGTTTGAGGATCACTGGTCCTAAGCTTTTTAGCCACGAGTCTCCACCTTTGGGCGGCCTTTTAAATTTCTGGCGATCAAAGGTCGTTTTAGCGGAGAAACTTGTAAGGGACAGCCTGACCGCACTTAACGTTTGTTACCTTTTTAAGACAAGGCGAGTTTGTAAGGACAATACCAAAATACCAGACTTCAAGGTCGTCTCGACCATCAGTTAGCACTTGCGGTTTACCAAAAATTTTTGTCGAGATTCCACTTCCTTATCCATAGAAACGTCTTTATTTAAAAGGACTTTCATGTATCGTCTATAAATTTGTTTATTAAAGCTGTAATGCCAATCCCGTCCGTGAGATGCCACGATTTCTTTCTTTGCCTCAACCAACCCTCATAAAAAGGTGGTTAATAGTGTAACAGACATTTACTACTGTTCCATCCAGCAACAAGACAGATGTATATATGTACTTATTTCGGAATTTAGAAAAAAGGAACAAAAAATAACAAGTCAAAATTGCAATATGTAAGATACAAATTACAAAATTAAACAGAAAATATATAAGTTACTTTAAAAATAAAATATCAATAATTAAAAACAAAGAAATTAGAAACAAAGAAACCCCAATTGATAAAGTTGGCAGAGATAGCATTAAAAAGGTTCAAAAGACCTTGTATCCATAATAGTCCCTTAGATGTATTGGTACACTACATGGGAAGTATTGCTATTACTCGTTTGATCCACCATGTAGCTTTTATATCTCAATACCACCGCTTTTTCATTTCTAATGTTATTGCGAAGAATGTCCCTCTTATAACAATTGATGAAATCGTTGCATGCCTCACCGCCACTGCACTTCCTTTCTAAATTTCCTTTTAGACATTAATGAGAGTGTTACTTTTGTCTTCAATATTTCCTTGTGTTTAGGGTTTCATTTTGTGATCTGACCGAGCTGGTTTGTCATAGTATTGGTACTGTAATTGCAAGGGTGTTGAAGTTCGACGGCATACATTGAAATAGACAAAACTTTCAGCATTTTGTATTCCTACAACATTGTCTCTGCCTTCCATTTTCAGCATCAAAGCCTCTAATTTTAAGACACCTGGCCATATAGGGCAATTCTTTGCACGAGTAATAGCTACAGTTCATTTATCAGCATGTGAGAAACATGGCACCATACTGCATCCTGCATCTAAGTAATATTGTAAGAATTCTAAAAAGTCATCAAAAAACAGTAGAGTACCTAAAACTAATCCTTGTGGAACTCCAGTATCAATCAGTAGCTATTTTGATAACCTACTTTTACAGCTACATACTGAGTTATTTAGTTAAGTAGTCAGTAAACCTTCTTCAATTCTTAATTCCACATCACGTATGATATGCGATGATAACTTCTCTGATATCAAGGCATAGCTAATCATGGCCAATGCTGTTCTCCAATTTACAAAAGAAGCTCCGGTCAGTTTACCTCCAGTTATTTCTCCTTCTAAGGTTGTAGTTGCAGTGGTTATGGTTCACTTATTTCTATGTTCAAACTGGTTGCTGGATAAGAAGTAACTATTTTCATGTTTGACCGACTATGAATGTATAGATTTTGGAGAAGCTGTTGATACGAAAATGGGAAGATAGTTTTTTTGTTTGCCTCGATTTTTAAATTTACTTATTGGTATAATTCTAGTTGTCTTTCAGATGGTTGATACATGAGATTGACAACTTGATGGCTTACCGCCCCCGACTCGCCCACGGTTACCAAGCTTTGTCACTAAACGAAACTTTAGTATCGAAGGATTACAATTAAATTTCTTCCTTACCTTTCTTCCTATTCTGTTTAAAACTTTTACAAATGAGTCATTTTTACCAACCCCTTAATCTTACAAAAACTATCTTACTCAAAAGCTCTGCCACTGATGAGTTAGGGTGGACCAAAACCCAATATGTTTCAGAATACATGAAGGCCAACGTCAGAATCTGACAAACCCTTCATAAGATGTTTATGATATAAGCCTCAATCTCTTGTATGTATGTATATATGTATGTATGTATGTATGTATGTATGTATGTATGTATGCAAGTTGCTCTTCATCTCCTACACTGCTTGACCAAAAGCAAGCTAATTTTGAATACCCACTAGGCAGGTCTTAGGGTGGCCGTTACCCCCATCGGGGTGGAACCTGGGACCGTTAGAAACTTTGCAATCCTTTTTTCATGATAAAGGAGGCCGAATTTGAGTTCAATAAGTAAAAACCTCTAAGATGCCTGAATTAGGAGGAATGGAGAGGGTCTCCGGGTCCCCTTCTTCGTCTACAAAAGTTTGTGATCCTTACTAATCAGCACCTGTGCAACGCCGGGCGTTTCTCTTAGTTGCTTGCCTGCTTATGGCATGCCAGTGTTCCTTCTGACCGGTACAACCCATACTTTGTACCATAGACATCTTAAGTGAAAGGACTGGAAACTCAAATCTCGGGAATGAGAAGTAAAGACCATCAATGTCAATGACATATGGATGGGGCATCAGTCCCACTTGAAATATTTATGTTACAACATCCTGTGGGCGTTTTGAAACAAAAGGCACTTACTCTTTTTTCTTCAATTGGTGACCAAAAATCAAATTGGTTTCATTTAACCCTATCTTATATGGGGGAAGGGAGGCTAGTTGGCCCGCGGCTACATATTTCAGCTCATAACTTGTTAACGCCTGGTCGGAATGACTTTTCATAACTTTTACTGAGAATTATTATGATGTTTTGAGGGTTTTTTTATTTTTTATGTATTTTTGCGATATTAGCGATTTGTTGACCTACTGTATAGTGGCGTTTTCTACCTTCGGTTTTGTTACTTTTCTTTGAAAAACATAATGATTATATCTATAAAGCTTAGATTTTCTTTACTGAATTTGTACTGACGATTTTGTATTCTCAAATGTGAGAAGTGAAAAATGCTAAATTTGTTGAAATTTTGCAAAAAATAGAAAAATGTGTTGTGAAATAAGGTGAAATTCGCTAGAGAACCTTATATAACAATATATGCAAAATAATTATAAGAAAATCACATCTTTAGATTAATTTGGTATGAACAGTGCATTAAGAGTGATATTTGTGAATTTTGGAGGATATTTTTTAGTCATAATGCGCAAAATAAATAAAAACCGGTGGATTATAAGTAAGAAACCATTCCGGTAGTATCAAAACTCGTACATTTTGGAAAATAATTTTCTAAAAATCTAAAATTTCTTGCCTAAATACCACGTATACATTCAGAAATACCCTAGAGGTACTAAAGCACTTAAAAGTATGTTTTAACGCCTTTTTACAAAATGTTTAAAATTTGTCAATATTGCGCAACATTTCATAGCTTTAGATGACTTCATTCACACTATAATAAAAACTTTTTTTGAAATTTGTTGGCAAAGAGTTTAATGCTACCACCTTGAGCAAAATTTAGTTTAACACAGAACCTCTGATATCGCTTAAATCTGGGTTTCTCGACCCCAGACAGTAACTTACCCCCCTCGAGCTACTGAATTTTCAAGTGCCCCCCTGGGTCCGAAGGAATTCGGCATTGTTTCACGTCATCGATATTAAACAAATACACCATGAAATAAACAGTAAACAAGATAGTCGTAACTTACTTTCTAGATTTTAAACAAAAATATTTGTAACAAGGGAGTAAACAGGGACAATATTTATCTACCCCTTTTGCGATTTTGACATACAAAAAGCAATGAAACATTGAAACCCTAGTACCCATTGTCTCACTTTTACCCTCTTCAAAATCTCAAATCCCTCTAAGGAGATCCAAGGGCCCCCGTTGATAAGCACTGGTTTTAATCAAAATAACATAATGTCATCAAATACAGCAATCGTTTCTCTCCAGTTTGTACATGAAAAGGATACATGGCCAGAAAAAGATAAAAAGCGTTAAGAACATATAAATCTTTGTTCCAAGGTATATTCCTAGTGCTAATACATTATGTTCTGGATCGAAGAAAACCCTAAAATAGAAATCACAAAGAGAAGAACAATATCAGTAGTATGTTAAATGAACGCCCACTTACACAAGCTCGATCTCAGAAGCCTGCGGCGAAATGGTTTCCTGTATTTGCTGCTGTTATTAGGGATGCAGTAAAGTTGTTGGCTAAAAAAGCCTTATTACTGACCAGAACGTCAGTCCCAGCATGAAAATCGAAATCTTGATGCACTTTAAACGTGTTCAGTCTGGGACTACACCGAGCACAATTGTCGAAAATAAACGAAATTAAACATACAAAACGTTATAATCAACTGTATCTTTTCAGCCAAACTGGATTTCCGACCTTATAAACCACTTTGACTTCTTGGATCGTTCGCTTGAGGTTTGTAAAATAACTGAAACGGCCCAATGAGAAAACAAAATATTTTTCTTTAAAGCAAAGACTTTCTTGTTTTTATGTGAATTGACTCCAGAACATCTAAATGAAATACAGACCAAAACTCACCAATGATAAGGGTGCAATTTGTCCGTGTACATTTTAGCACAGTCTCAGTTTTCAAGCAGCCATCGGACAACACTTGCCAAAGTGAAAGTAACTTCAGTTGCATCTACTCTCTACTTTTAGTAACACGCAAGTATTTTGGCACTCATGTACATGTAAACAGACACGGATGTTACAAGGAGTTGAACTTCTATATATTGTGCAATAACGCCCCCCCCCCAACCCTTCCAAAAAAATTACATAACAGTCAGTACACATATTACGTATTTAACCCAAAACGTACTTACCTAAAGACCCCATTGACGAGAGAAAACAGCGTAGTAAATGCAATGATACTTAGGACCCACCACGGCGAATATTCAAGAATTGCTCCAGTTAGAATGAAGGCCACTGTCGGTAGGGATGAGATAACGCGTCTCCTGACATCCTGAAAGAAAGGAAACGAGCATTGAAGAAATACTTCGAGTACTACGTTAAAAGGGCAATTATTTTGCCCCCTATAGAGTACTAAAGTGATGACGTCACAAAAACTTTGCACCATACAGTCTTGATGGAGTACTAAAGTGATGACGTCACAAAAACTTTATGCCAATTGCGGAGCTTTTTTGCATTACGTAACTGAGCGTATGCAATTGTTGGTTTTAGAATGGACAATCTCTCAGGGCAGTCCCCTGATAAGCAGTGGGGCATTAAACCAGTTAAAAGGCACTCCTTCGTATTAAAATTTTACTTAGAGTTCTGCTAGTTGAGTAACAGCCAGTGACATATTTGAATATCTTATGCAGTTTTATGCCTTCTGGTAAGAAGCAAAAATAATAATTTAGCTTGATATTTGTAGCACCTCTGCCAAAAAACAATGTCACCACTTAACCAAGAGCCCTGAAACCTTACTGACCCTACCTCTAACTGGAAATAAAAAGTGAAAACGTTTTTTGAGAAAGCTCTTAACAATATGAGTAAAATTGTAGTAAAAAGGAGAAATGGACGAGAGAGTAACCGCCTAACATGCATTTACTACCGGAACTGCCTCGTAAAGCGACGCCATCTTGCCGGACAGACCATGTTTTTCGCCACGAACAATCAGCTCAAAGGCCAATCCTTTGTATACGCTCCCATACTCTTTGGTCTCTGGTAAACGGGGGATGTTTATTAATGTTTGGAATTTTTCCACTCCACCGGAGCTTAATAGAAGCCCCCCTCCCCCCGCTTATTAATTTTGTAAAATCAGCTAAGATTATGTAAAAAGGAAAAGCTTTAACGGATTTATCTGATGATAATTTTTTAACTGATGTAAAGATATCTGAGGTTAAAATAGGCCTTATGTTGATATCTTTTTGATTCCCCCCGTTCATTAATTTTTGAAATTGTTTTCAACCAACATGTTTATTAGAGACCAAAGAGTACACATGTAAAAACTTAGAATATTCTTTTCTACCGCTAATAACGCATTGCAACATTTTTTAAATGCTCAGCTCCACAGCTGAATTTCTCTACAACAGACGTACTCAGAACCACACTATCCAATATAGTGTCGCCTCAGTTTATTGCTTTGTAGTTTGGTGCATCTCCCTACTTTAAAATCTTTGGCTCCTGCTAAATTCTATCTGAAAGTTTATAAAAGGGACCTACAGCTTGCAAAGCGGAAAGATGAGAGTAAGGTGAAAGAAAAGTAAATAACAATCGTTGACTCCCTTCCTTGGAATTTTTCTCATTTCGAGATACATTACAACCTGATCCTAAAATACGCATCGAGATCTATTCATGACAGTTGAATTTACTTTAGTTATCCGCGACGGATCAAATATGATTTTCCCCTTCAATCTACAATAAGTGGCTATATTTTGCACTATTTTCCACACGAGGTTTAACTTTTTGACACCAGATCGTCTGCTCGGTCCTCAGCCATGTGCTTATCATACTCATAGTCTTCCCCAAGGTGGTGGTGATCGTACGGCTTTTTACTTTCGTAATCATCTGAAATTTCCGTGCTGTGAGTACCATGATGATCGTCTGTACCATCAGAAATGCCAGTACTGGCATCCGTTCCCATATGGTGGTCATCTTCTACGTGAGTAGCACCTGGATAGGTATCGTCAGGGTGTGTATCATCAGGGTGTGTATCATCAGGGTGTGTATCATCAGGGTGTATATCATCAGGGTGTGTATCATCATCATGATGATCTTCATGACCATGATCATCTAAATTGTAGTCATCATCGTCCTCACAAAAACGTAATAAACGGGTTGGTTGGAATAGACGGGTGTGGGTGTGTGTGGGGGGGAGGGGGTTGGAAAATGACCAAAAAGGAAGTCAAGAATCAATGTTTAGAATCAACTGCAACTCCCTAAACGTCGGGTAATACAACACGAACAATGGCCAGTTATTCGAAGTCATGACAGTCTCCTACACGCCTTCCGTATTCAAGGATAAACAAACACGATTTTCGTGATCCTACTTTCGGTCTCGGGAAGATTTAGTGGTCTGCAGGTTGAGCAATTGTTTATCTTATTTGTGTACTTAACCCTAATGATCTGTCTTAAGCTCGAATTAAGGAGAAGTTTTATCAGATCATTCTGACCAAAGATTGGAACACTGTCCGTTATCGTCTCAGGAAGCAGAAAATGAAACTTTTCGTGTGAAGGAATTAGAAATTGAAGACAGTTAGCATAGCAGGATGGCTTCAAATTTGCTGCATTTTGACAGAAAGGACGAGGGTGATTTCCAAACCGTACGTTCAGAATTGGAATGAAAATAATTCCAATAGTTTGGAATAATAATAATCTATGTAAAGAGTAACTCGCGGTAACTGTCTCACAAAAGTTGATGTCAGTATTTCCTCCGAAGTTGCACGTAATGGCTGCGAATTTCATTTCCAAGAACCAAGTATCAATGGAATAGAACCAAAGTTTTGCGGAGGCAAAATATGAAAGTGTTGACCTCCGTGCCGGTTGTAGGGGAAGCCGATTGTGCCGCGGCACAGGGCCCCGCGCCTTAGATGGAAGTTGGGGGGCCCTGCACAGTTCATTTAGTACACTCAATGACACGGAAGGGCCCCCAAATCACTTTATGGCACAGCGCCCCCTCTTGCTAAAAATCAGCGCTGGTTGGCCTATCACATCAAAATATTGACATATAAAGTCCTTTTGTTATTATTGGCATTACATGGTATTCCACAAAGTATCACGAAAGTTTGGGTTTTCTAATCATTTTGTTATTGTTCTATTTCCCTTAAGATTTCGGTGGAAGTTAACGAAGAATGCCCTTCATCGACAAGTATCTCACACAATTTTGTAAGTATGTGTACAAGTAAAGCTTCCCCGCAATATCTTGTTATAAAACGTGATAATAGCGCATATGGTAACCATGGAACAAAAGTTTTCAACCATTATCTTTCCGCGCAGCCCCTGTAATATCAGAAGTATCACGTTCAGAGCTCTTAACGAATTTGATCATATCAAATCCCCATCTTCGTGTGATATGCATTTTAAGGGTTCGGTTAGGAATTTCACGGATAAAAATAGAACTCCTTATTGTTTTATTGCCTGGAGTGTAGAAATAATGCCGTAAATGAGCAATAATAATCCCTTCCATTGATCCGAACCGTAATAGGTTATGGGCCCCGAAACAAATTTGCGAACGCCATGTTGTGGAACAC
This sequence comes from Alatinidae sp. Z8VKAUB7J3, assembly GCA_010016025.2. NCBI lineage: Eukaryota > Metazoa > Cnidaria > Cubozoa > Carybdeida > Alatinidae > Alatinidae sp. Z8VKAUB7J3. The sequence goes on along the minus strand of JAAAKM020073195.1, from coordinate 41,760,736 downwards.
TGCCATAGAACAAATATCTCGGCTGTATCTCATATGACCTGTTAGTAAAGGGTAGGTGTCGCCCAGAGAGAAGGGAGGGACAGGGGTAAGAGCAGAAGTGGAGAGATTTTGCCTTCACGTTTGACTTAGTACTTGGTTGAAGCTATCACTTTCCATCCGGTGGACTTGTGGATAATGTTTATGATGTGGCTTTGTGGTAGCGTGAGCATGTAAAGAAGTCAGATGAGGACTAGAAGAAAGAGATAATAAAAATCAGAAAATAAATCAAAAATAAGCACACACATGAACAAGTAAGATAATTATAAGAGAATAGTACTTATGAAGATAATCAAGTAGATCGTAATGAAGAGAAAGTGGTAAGGAAACAATTAAAAGAGTAAAAGTATCAGTAGATTAATGGTCACAAGAAGAAGAATAAAATTTAATGAGAGGATTGAAAATAAAGAAGCAGACGAGCATAAAATTAAAAAGCAAAAAGAATAAGATCAAGGTAAGAAAGTAGAACTAAACAAAAGGAACGATGCAAAGTGAGAATAGTCAGGAATAGGATTAGAAGAAACCAAAGCAACATAAGATACGGATCTAAGATGACTAGGACAAAGAGATAATACAAACTAGCACAAAAATTAAAATATAAGGACAGACATGAACAAGTAAGATAATTTTAAGAAAAGAGTACTTATGAAGAAAATGAACTAGAACTTTATGAAGAGAAAGTGGTAAGGAAACAATTAAAAGAGTGAAAGTATAAGTAGATTAATGGTCACAAGAAGAAGAATAAAATTTAATGAGAGGATTGAAAATAAGGAAGCAGACGAGCGTAAAAGTAAAAAGCAAAAAGGATAGGATCAAGGTAAGAAAGTAAAACTAAACAAAAGAAACGATGCAAAGTGAGAATAGTCAGAAATAGGATTAGAAGAAACCAAAGCAACATAAGATACGGATCTAAGATGACTAGGACAAAGAGATAATACCAACTAGCAAAAAAATTCAAATATAAGGACAGACATGAACAAGTAAGATAATTTTAAGAAAATAGTACTTACGAAGAAAATGAACTAGAACTTTATGAAGAGAAAGTGGTAAGGAAACAATTAAAAGAGTGAAAGTATCAGTAGATTAATGGTAACAAGAAGAAGAATAAAATATAATGAGAGGATTCAAAATAAAGAAGCAGACGAGCATAAAAGTAAAAAGCAAAAAGAATAAGATCAAGGTAAGGAAGTAGAACTAAACAAAAGGAACGATGCAAAGTGAGAATAGTCAGGAATAGGATTAGAAGAAACCAAAGCAACATAAGATACGGATCTAAGATGACAAGGAGAAAGAGATAATACAACATAGCAAAAAAATTCAAATATAAGGACAGACATGAACAAGTAAGATAATTTTAAGAAAATGATACTTATAAATATAATGAAGTCGAACTTTATGAAGAGAAAGTGGTAAGGAAACAATTAAAAGAGTAAAAGTGTCAGTAGATTAATGGTCACAATAAGAAGAATAAAATTTAATGAGAGGATTGAAAATAAAGAAGCAGACGAGACTAAAAGTAAAAAGCAAAAAGAATAAGATCAAAGTAAGAAAGAAGAACTAAACAAAGCACAGAAAGAAAAGTGAGAATAATAAGGAATAGGATTCGAAGAAACCAAAGCAATATAAAGTAAAGAAGTCAGATGAGGACTAGAAGAAAGAGATAATGAAAACCATAACATAAATCAAAAATAAGCACAGACATGAGCAAGTAAGAAAAGTCTAAGAGAATAAAACTCATGAACATAATCAAGTAGAACTTTATGAAGAGAAAGTGGTAAGGAAACAATTAAAAGAGTAAAAGTATAAGTAGATTTTTTCTGTTTATTTAGGGTAGTTTCAATGTCGGGCCCACTGCTCATCAGGGGTCTTTGATTGAGAGACTGCGAAATATAGTTCTGCGGAACTTTAATGCACTTGCAGTAAGGTAATACATTTGAACAATGAAAATATTTGCGCATTTTTTCTGACAAGAGCCAACCAAAAAGCTTCAATTGCCAACTTTTACCGCTAGCAATTTGTACTCCATATTTAAATGGAATAAAATTAAATGGCATGTCAACTCGAAATTCGAAGAACACTTCTCAGAAACAAATTCAAAACAGTGTACAATAGGAAACATTATTGAAAAGGGAATCGCCCATTGTCAAGGGAAATTCTGGTGAGCACAAGTTCGTGGCTGCCGCAGAAAGTTACAGAACCGAAAACTCTTAATGATCACGATTAAGACGTATCTGTTAGCATTTAATACTACTGTTCTGTCTACAGCACCTGCCTTTTTTTTAATACAGTAGGGAAAAATGCGGAGCTGTCCAGGTCAAATTTCCGTAGTCACTTTCCGCCAGTTTTTAGTCACTTGTGGAATTTGGACTCTTTAACCATTTTGAATTTATTAGAATTGTGTGCTTGCACTCGTATGTTCTAATCGTTGGTGTATTCGAGCCCACCTGCAGTCACATGCTTTGGTGTCTTTCTTAAAGGTTCCGACCGGGAAAACGACAAGGGGAAGCCCCTGAATTTTGTGAAAGATCGTAAAGCAGAATTAGAAGTTTCCATGTATTTCATATAGACACTATAGTCAGATATATAGATAGACATAGTCATATAGAGTTCTCCGGCTAGTCAAAGCCTGTAGTTGTCTAGAACTTCGAAAAGTTTGCACGGAGGTCAACCGGCCTCTGACAATATACTCCTTATGTCGCACCTTGGTATGTGCCCTTATGATTCGCCACTTACTCACTTTTCAGTGGAACTATAGTTCTACTCGACATACAAGTCCAAGTAACTGAGCCGAGGTACTTACGCTTTAGCACTCAGTGAAGGGTCATGAACGCTGCTCGTGCTTGCTCTGATACCCGATGAACCCACTGACCAGAATAGGCCCCATTCCATACTAATTCTTCCCTCTTTAGAGGATAAAGACAAACAAGTGACTGCGTGGCATCCCGCAGTGTCCATCTGCAATAGTAATAGCTTAATGAAAGACAAAAATAAAGAAGGGTTGCAAAGAAACGTAAGCCCGCGGCTGTTTTAACATGTATAATTTCTCTAAAACGTGATTTTATGCTTTGATATTCAAGTTGTAAATACTTCAACACCTTAGAAGTTAAATTAAAGCGTTTTTATTGCTAAATTATTGGTAAAATATGTGTTTTTATTAGTATCGTAAGGTAAGGTAGATATGTCAAAAAATGTTTACCGGATGTAAGTCTGATCGAAATGGAATGGAAGTTATTACGCTTTATTTCATGAATTAAAAGCAGCAAGAGTTACCTCAAAAGCTGTTTTGAGCAATAGAATAGTTTTCGGTTCTAAGTATCTGAGAAACATAAGTATTCGTGACAAATATCGGAACTAATAGTAAAGATGAGAAGTCTCGACGATCGTAGCTAAATCACTTGAAAGAAAAGATGTCGATTATGTGTCACGATATGCATTCTTTGAACAGTAACATGTAAGTTGCTACGGCACTTCTTCACCAGTTCTAATAATCCTGTTTTAAATGTTTAGTGTTGATGCTCTTTGCAAGTTGCTACGGCACTTCTTCACCAGTTCTAGTAATCCTCTTTTAAATTTTTAGTGTTGATGCTCTTTGCAAGTTGTTACGGCACGCCCTGAACACCGGTGATCAGCGGTTTGCAGAGATTGTTGTCGCGGATGAAAGCGCTGAACAAAATAAAGGTAACATAGTCTGTGCAATAGAGATTATTGGCTACTTACTTTAGACTTGTGAACTCAGAAACTGTAGTTAAAGTGAATATTTGACCATGTATAGCTTAAATGGTAACGCCTCTGTTTTGGCCATTTCTTAGTTTATTAAAATCAGCCTATAATGTAGTGAAATGTTTATCACTGTTTATAAGTGAAATGTTTATCAATGGTTTCGTCGAGAAGAAAGGATTTCAAATGTTAGTCTTGAAAAGAACACTAGAGAAATAGAAAAGTATGTCACCACCGGGTATCGAACCCTTAACCATACTTTTCTATTTCTCTAGTGTTCTTTTCAAGACTAACATTTCAAATCCGCTCTTCTCGACGATACTTTCTAACTTTAATGAGCTTTGGATTGATGGCGGGCTGGATGGCAGTTCTTCCTTGGTCAAGTCACATGGCGCAGAGAGGCTAGTCTCCAATTGCGTTGAGCTGGATGTCGATGTCCACCGGTGGATGATTGGGAGCTAATGTGGCGACTAGAGAAATAAAAGTATGCTAACATCGGAGGTCACCTAGCTCAGTTGGAAGAGCGCACGCCTTGAAAGCTTGGGTCACAGGTTCGATCCCCGGTGGTGACATACTTTTCTATTTCTCTAGTGTTCTTTTCAAGATTATCAATGGTTATAATTGTTTATATGATATCTTTGTGTGAAGTGTTGTGCTGGTGATGTTTCCTTGTCAAATGGAAGCTACACCCCCAAAACTCTATTAAATTGTGGTAGTAATTGCAGGATTTTGACCGAGTGATTAGAGGAGCTCTTTCATAATCCAAGGGTTATGAAATTCAGAGGTTCCAGCCGCTGTGGTGCTGTAATATCCATGAACAAGATATGAACTCAGTGTGCTTAACCGTACCAGGCTGTAAATTGGGACGTGGCTATGATGGCAAAAAAACGCGTACGCGTTGTATGCGTCTGCTGTGTATCTACGCACCCCAGGGAGTGGATCACAAGGTGAAAGTAGGCCTGAGCAATGAACTGCGTTGTGCTTCACCGTACCAAGGTGTAAAATTGGGACGTGGCTTTGATGGTAAAAAAGCGCCCCGTGTGTTTTGGAATGTGTCTACACTCCCTAGTGAGTGAATCAGATAAACATGCACAATAACAAATATTGTTAAGCAAATTTGAATGTACCTAGCATAAAATAGCGCTACATCAATGAACTGTGTTTTACTTTACATTTCCTTTGTAGTTTTTGACGTCGAAAGGCGTAGTTCTTTAAGAATTTTACTAAATGTAATGAAACACGTTTAATTGGTATATCATTCTGAATTAAGTATTTTAATTTCTCGGAGGCATTATACTACCTTGGTATTTCATTAAAATACGAACAGATACGATAAACCGATAGCTTGTTTATTTTAAGTATGTGTTAGTTTGTTTTCGTTGTTTCATAATGCCTTCGTCTGAAAAAGAGACGGAATTGGGAAAGGGGAGGCTTCAAATAGTCAGGGATAAAGCTGAGTAAATGAAAGTCGTTTTTTCAGAAGAAAACGCCTTTATTTAATACTGAACCTAAACTACCTATATTTTGTGGCGATTGAGGCGTTGACGAATAATTTTGTGAATATAGTTTCCAAAGGACTGAGCTTTACAGTATGTGAGTGCAATCTATGCTTACAAATGTGTACTTATCATTCCTTTTAATTCCTTTACAGTTAATAAGAGCACTTCCTGTCATCCAAAAACAGATTGATGCACTCATCAGCACTGAGGTTTGATGAAGTTTTTATGTAGTCTGTTTGTTAGATGTCTGTGTTTTTTCTGTTCTGTTTGTATCAGAGGCGTTCATAGTTATGCATTCTTTAAGAGCTATATAGGTAAGAAAGACCATTCTTGGACGCATTAGATTAACTTGAGATATTGACATTATAACATTTAATAACTTCACGTTGCACGGATGTTGAAATTTGTATCAAGACATTTACATGAAGCTGTGGTTGTTTACAAAGTAAAAGTTGACCTTGTTCGTTTCTTATACGATACATGAAGATCAAGGCGTTTACATATCTTACAAGCCGTATCGTAACTTCTTTCACCTTTTATACATAATACAGCTTTTGATATCATTAGCATACAGTCTTCCTGAGCTTTTTTTGCTGCCTATTCGAGCACCAATTTGGAATATTATATTCGAATTCTATACCCCAATCCTCAAGAAAATTCTTGTCAATTGCCTAAGCAGGAACTCTTGGCTCAAAGTCAAAATAGTAGTTGCATATGAATGGAGATTCTTGCGCGGCGCGACTCAGTGCTTAGATCCAACTAATGCATCAAACATCACTTTCATGGAAGTCTTGGACATTAGAAGGAGAAAACTACGTAACCAATAACGTTTCGTATTTATGAGAACTTTTTTTATGTCCACTGAAAGTAAGCAATGCTTAGTTTTCCCTGTTTTCAGTGGACCTGCAAAATTCGTTAAGAAAACCTAGACTTTATATAGTGACCATTGTGATGTTTCCTCTGGTGTGATTTGTCTGTGGTTTATTCACCTTGTTCTAAATATGACTGTGTTAATGCCGTTAGAGACATCTCCGTAAGGAAGGGTTTTACGGATGTGAAAGACAGTTGATACATAATACGTAAGTCACATCCCTTGGATGCTCACCTCCTTAGTTAAACTTTAATGAGCGTCCATAAAACCTCTGTTCCTCAAGAATGTGCCAGTAATTTGCATCAAGAATTCTTGATATGGAAATTCGTTGACTCAAGGTATATTATAATAGTTTGCTTTAGTGCATTTTCAAATTATCATTTCCGCACAGTGATCAACAACAGCTTATTCCATTGGTTACCGTACAGAGACTCATCAAGATCTGGTGTCAAAAATGGTATTCATGTTGGATTACAATGCATAAAAAGCGCCAGGAAGTCTGTGTGTAAATGTCAGAAAATTGTTGGGTACCTCAGAATGGAAGTAAAAAGGAGACACCGTGGTCCGATTTTACCAGTTTTCTACTGTGGGCTAGAGATCACCGACTTGCCTAGTCAATTGCTAGTCGCAAAGCAAGACCTAAAAAGACAATCTGGCAAGATGGACAATCTGGCAAGATGGACAATCTGGCAAGATGGACAATCTGGCAAGATGGACAATCTGGCAAGATGGACAATCTAGCAAGATGGACAATCTGGCAAGATAAGCGAAAAATCCATAAAGCACGACTGTCTGTTCATTTGTTGCTCTTCAGTTGCCATGACAATGCCAAAACTTACAATGAATAAAAAAAGTCAGTTAGTTTTAAACCTACAAAATCTTTATAACTTTTAATAAGCGTTTGGTTCCAATTTTCAAAAACAAGGGCGTAATGAAGAACTGTAGTAACTACAGGGGGATAAAGTTGCTCAGCCATAGCATGAAGTTATTGGAGAGAATTGCAGAGGCTAGAATGAGAATTATGGTTAAGATTAGTGAACAGCAGTTTGGGTTCATGCCAGCGAAAAGTACTACGGATGCAATGTTTGCTTTGCAAATACTGATGGAGAAATACAGAGAAGGGCAGAAGGAGCTGCACTGTGTGTTTGTGGACCTAGAAAAGGCTTACGACAGGGTGCCAAGAGAGAAATTATCGTATTGCATGAGGACGACAGGAGTGCCAAACGTTTATGTGAGGGTGGTGCAAGATATGTATAAAGAGAGTGTGACAGTAGTGAGTAGTGCAATAGGAACAACGGATGAATTTAGGGTTCAGATTGGATTGAATCAGGGTTCGGCTTTGAGCCCTATCTACTTTGCAATCGTGATGGACAGGCTTACAGACGAGGTCAGGCTGGAGCCTCCATGGACGATGGTGTTCGAGGATGACATTTTGGTACGTGGAGAGAGCAGGGGGTAGATTGCAGAGAGCCTGGAGCAGTGGAGATACGCACCGGAAAGAAGAGGAATGAAAGTACGAAAAAGTAAAACCGAGTATATTTGCTTGAATGAGAGAGAAGATGAGGGACAAGTGCAGATGCAGGGGGTAGAGGTGGAAAAGGTGGATGAATTCAAGTATTTAGGGTCAACAATCCAGAGTAATGGAGAGTGCAGTAGGGAGATAAAAAGGAGAGTGCAGGCTGGTTGGAATGGTTGGAGAAGAAAGACAGGAGTGATCTGTGACAGCAGGATATCAGCAAAAATGAAGGGTAAAGTCTATAAAACAGTGGTGAGACCAGCCATGATGTATGGCTTGGAGGCAGTGCCAATATCGAACAGACAGGAGGCAGAGCTAGAGGTGGAAGAGTTGAAAATGCTGAGATTGAGAGAAGAAGGATCACGGATGAGGTGAGGGAGGCCATGAGGGTGGTTGGAGTGACGCAGAAGGAAGCAAACGATAGACTGGTGTGGAGACAAAGGATCCGCTGTGGTAACCCCAAAAAGGGAGAAGCCGAAAGGATAATAATAATAATAATAATAATAATAATAATAATAATAATAATAATACCGTTTAGTTAAATAAATAGTTTTTGCACATTTTAGTCAATGAAAACATGTCTACGTAAAACATTTTTGAAACAGAGTCGCTATCATATATCAATGTACTTTTCAGGTGTTACGGAGAAATCTTCGGAATTGCTCCTGGAAAAAGAATCGTTTACCCGTGTTTCGGTCCTAAGTCAGGAAGATATGTAATTGTCTGGATGTTAAGACGCCAATACTTGACACTCTGTGAAGTCCAAGTTTTCCATTACCGCTAAAACAAATTCAATACCAATAATTTAATATTATGCTTTTATTTTTCTTTTATTCAATTTAAATAATTTAAGAAGATACCTGATTGTTACATTAAGTTGATTGCTCAAGCGTACGCATTATGCCACGGAGCAAATCGTTCGAAATCGAAATCGAACTAAGTGAAGTTGAACTCAGTGGAAATCTCGTTTTACAGGGTCGTTCAGTACATCACATTCAACTCCTCTGCATATTTGAAAAGTCCACTAAAGAAACAGATAAAATGTCACCACAGGGGATCAAACACATGATACTGCCTCTGTATATATCAAAGTCAATGAGTGGCCTTCAATGGTATGACGAGAATAAAGAGTATTTTCGCCTTTGTGACAAACATATGTTGCAACTGGTATACCAACTTTAAATCAGTATGGATTCCCTTACTTAAACAATAACCTTATTGGTATTTATTTGTACATAATATCAGGACAAGATCAGATTTGATAATGGCACAAGTGGTGTAGGAATTGCATGTGACAACAAAATCAACTTGACTTTAAATTTAGAAATCTTTTCATTCTCTGTCAGTAAGCAAAGTATATTTAAAGTTTTATCTGAGCAATGTAATAGTCGGTTGATAAAAAAGTGTCCTAAGTATAAAAAGGAAGGAATTTATCTTCTTCCTGCTGCAGGGAATCGTACTTAGATATACAAATTTGTTATAGTAGTTTTCGAATATTTGAGTTTTATGTTTGTATATATAAAATTTTGAGAAACAAAAATATGGCATTGAGAAAACAAGCTGCTGATTCTGCGTAGATCAAACAATAAATCATCCTATACAGATTTTTGAGTTTAAAATTGGACTTTACATTAATATAAACAAGCTTACTCTGAGATGAATCATAAGAATTTTACAAAATGAAAATCTTAGATGTTCGCGTCTCTGTTGAATTATTGAAACGTGGCAACCAAGAATTGATAAACTTTTGAACAAGTTCATCTGTAGATGTAGAATTGTCCTTTGTGGCGAGGGTACTAACTCTGGCAACGAAAATTGTGGTGGCATGACACATTGCCTTAGCAAATGTGATATAAAGTTAATGGTTCCAATGGGAAGCACATTTGTATTTAAGCTCAATTTGAAAAAAGGGGAAGTATGTCAGCGATGCAAGAGCATGGGCTGGTTGCTGAGGAGACAGAAAAGCTGCAAATGAAAGACTCGCGTAAGTCAGTTGGCCACGTCTGGAGCAGCAGCGGCAGCAGCAGGAGGCAGCTACCCCTAATATGACAGTGACTGAAGAGTCTAAAGGTAGCTATCTCACCCATTAAACACGAGAGAACAAAACTAGAGCTGCAAAAACAGTCAGAAAATGTGCAGTTGGATTATTGGATAAAGAACAGAGGTATAGATCTTAGCCTAGAACTAAATGGTAGTGATACTGCCAATGAAATGTCTGTGTGGAAAGGTGTTATGCGTCACTATATTGAACAACTCCTCAATCGAAGACTCTTTAGGTCTTTCTGCTGCCTCCACATCAATGAGCTACCATTCGGTCTTATTGTTGCAAAAGTTGATAGACCAACCTCATCAGATAAAGGCTGGTGTGGTACAGTTGTCAAACTCTTTTGCAAAGTCGAGACTCTTCAGTCTTTGTCTCCGACGTTTCTGTTAGATTTGTTTGAGTTTTATGCTAAACATTTTTATATTATCAAAGTATCATTACTTGGTTGAGGATGTTCCATGAGGATTCAATTGTACGTGCAAAATATATCCTGGCTTAAATGAATGCATTGTTAGAATAACAATTTTAGGAATTGGCGTTTGAGTCGACTCTAACTTTGGATTTGAGAATCAAAAAGAAATGTAACTGTTTTTGTCTTTTTTCTTTCTTAACTGAGTTGCCGTCTATTTTTTCGAGTTATTTTTAAGTCAGTCATTCTAGCCGACTGTTTATAGAGGTTTGTAAAGACACTCAACTTTGAACGTTGTTTTATAAATAGACAGCTTAGCGTTAGATCAGTTAGTTAATGGTTTGCGCAGCGGCATTTTGGTTATAAAAACATTATTGTAAACCAGTTCGAAATCAATGTTATCCATGAAACCCTGATTTTTTTTATCTTCGTTGGCTGAGGATCATCTGTTTGCAAATAATCTCCGTAAGGAATTTTCCTTAATTCCGATAAAATGACTAAGAGGCAGACAGGAAATGAGAGAGGTCAGTAAGAATCTGCAATTTTTCCTCTATGAAAGACTTCCTCAAGTCAGTTGGAAATGCAGTACGGCAACGAATCGCATCTTTTCAGTACAAGCTATGGTCAAAAATGCAAAGTGCAACATTGCACCTTCCAACGAGAGTCAATAGAATACAATATTAAAATAGTATTACAATAGAACAATTCCTGTCTAAGAGGACTGGGAATGAGCAAATATGTAACGAAAGCGAGGTTATAGTGCACTATAGGTCGGATCATGGGGAGAGGCGTACATAACAGTAAGAGGGCAGTTAAATGATTATGAAATAAAGAAAGAATGGATAAATTTTGGTTATGATAACAATGATAAATATCTGAAACATATATATCAAGGAAATGACAATTGAAGTGTAATCTATCAAAGCGGCCACCCCCAAAGAGCGGCCACTTGTCCAAACGGTCATCAACGAATCAACCATTACAAGATTTATAGTAACTTACCTTTACAGAACAGTCTTGTTTCTAACGTAGTCAGAGGATACTTTTAAACGGATCAGGTTAATATTCTCCCCCTCTGTGTAGCTGTCAACTAGCGAACTAAAGTCACCAGAGACACTTCAATTGTGATCAATAACTTACTGCAAGCAAATATAAAACAATTTTAAATAAATTTTAAATTTTAAATTTTAAATTTTAATTTTTTCTCTTAAAGTTACCAAGAAGGAACGCAACATTACATTGTAGTCACCTGTAGTGCAGTCGAATCTTCCCCAACCTACCACTCAGAACGTTAAATTTTAAATCTCATCCATACCTAACCTTGATAGAGCGCCCATCCCTCAATAACGGCCAAGATTGGCCAGTCCCCCGAGGGACCGTTAAAGGCAAGTTACACCTAATGATAAAGATATGATATGTAGCTATATGTTTATTTGAGCATACTAAACGACAAAAATCAAATCGATAAATATGATAAACAAAAACAAGCAACAAGAAAGACTATATACGTACGGAGAGGTAAAAAGTATAGGATGCAGGTTGCCTGTAATTGTTCTCCTATGAGTCAATGCTTAGAAAGATAAAGGGACCTTATCATTAAGAGTTGAGATGAGAATTCAAAATCTTCATATTAAGGCCAGCTTGTTAATAAGGGCATTTCAATCCAGTCCGACGACTGGACGCAATTAACAGAGTTGCCTGTAGCTACTGTAAGACGTGGCATAATTTTAAAAATAGCCTGATTCGCTTCGCTGGTTGGAAAAGAGCTGTCACGTCGCATTTTGCCACGTGGCATGCCACTTTAGTGTGATAGGTTTCATACTTTTAAATAGGTTCATTTTCAACTGGCATGCCACGTGGCAAGCTGCTTGCGACGTGTCACTCCGGTGTGAAAGCTTTTTAATACGATTAGAGAATGCTGTTTGCATATACATAACTCCTCTGATCGATTTCCCTGCTTTCTTTATAAACGTAATATTGTTCCAATCTGTTTACGTTCGATCATAATTGCTGCATTATTACTATGCAGGTCTGCTTCTTCGTTTCATTATTAATATATCATTACTATGCAAACCAACGTTAAAACAATCACATTAATCTTCGAACGTTTGTTTACTTAATTAAACATGTTTAATCTGTGACACGTTAGTCATACAGAGCCAAAAGTCTTTCACGCTTTTTTCTGTTTTACCCTGATTTTTAATCAAGGGTTAACGACTCAAAAGAAAAAAATTCGTTTAAAACTTATGTTTCAACAGAAATCCCTAAAAAAGGTAGTGGTGCCGCGTGGTTAGAGCTCTTACAAAGTTTTGAAGTATTGGTTAAGTGGTCAAAATACAGGCAAGTATCAAATCAATGATGCCTCTAGGCCGTATAAAGTATACAATTCGAGCGAGAATATCAGACTAATTACTACCACTAATACCAACAAAAGCAGCTGCCTCATGAGATACCCAGTCACTGCATCGCATCGCAAACAAAATTTGAATCCACTTGATGGGATTGTTTTTGATGTATTGTTTCACACTGTGATGCCCTTTAAATTTGACCATATGCTCGTCAACACTTTGATGGGATATAACACTTATATTTCTTAGATGATGTTGAAATGCTCAATCAAGGGGCGAATCCTTGCAGCTTTGTCATCTGCCCTCAGGGGATCAAGATTGTTCGAAAAGTGTAATTTTTTTTCGAATTTCTTCGTACCTGTCTCTTGGCATTGCCCCATGAACAAATGGCACTCCTATTTCATCACTGCGCCAGTAATCTTGCAGGGAAGGAAGCTTTTCAGTCCCATAAAATAAGTGATACTAAAGAATACGTCAATTTCCCGGCCAGTAACATTGTATGGTATTCCTTTTTGAAGAGCATATAGAATTGAACACAGAATCGAAAAATACGCTACTCATAAAAGAGTGTAACAGCATCCATTTTATCAATGATATCATTAAAATGAAACGTGATGCTTTTACTCAAGTTGCACCCCTGAGAATTGTCTGTGAACTCCGTTTTGGACCATTTAATGTGATTTGTTGTGATGGTTGTGATGTTTGCTTTTGGATGACAAACTGTTTGGATGGGTGTTGTCCGTCCTAGGCCGCTTTTAGGGATATCAAAAACTTCCCTTTGACCTAATGCTGGCGGAGTAAGAGCAACGTTATTGTCAACATCTGCCCGGCTCGTGATGCTGACATAATTGATACGAAGATATTACATACAGAAGATAAGTGGAACAAAATTACTGCTACGTGCAAAAGTTCAAGGAAGGCTGGGAAAGAGCAAGCACCACGTAGATGCTGAATACGGATCGAGTAAGTAAATGTTGATCTTATGTTAATGTACGCGCCAATCATTTACGTCATCGTACATCATGCATTGTTTGTAAGTCAGTCGCGGTAGTAACATTGTCGAGTAGAGTCATGTTCAGATCTTGATAATGTATGATAATGCTCAGGATTTCTTATCTAATAAGTACATTGATTTTATCTGAGTAAAGGTTTAGTGTTTCTGCTCCTCGCAGTAAAGTTTAATCCCCTTCCCTAGCCCATTTAATATGGCAAGTAAAATCTGCACAGTAACAGACAAAGATCAAAATATATTAAACTAAACTTACCTCAAGTTCATCTCCCTCTACTTCCTGCTGCTCTTCTGCCGCAACATAAGTTGCTGTTTAAAGAAAAAGAGTACGATTTTGTTAATAATTAAGCTAGCAAATGCATCGCAGAGAAGGTGCAACAAAAACTCATGCAAACACACACCAAACTTGCATGAACATCCATTGAACAAGAGATTCTTGCTAATCAATTCTTGAAGTTGAATTCCTCAAATGAATTCATTCCAGCAAACAATCACACAAAAGAGCAACGGTGAATTGTATACAGAGTGAAGCAACGTATCTAATGATAATCAGCATATTCAATAAACTGGAACTTGGCAAAAACACGCTTATATATACCAAGTCACAAAAAGTACGATGTTGGATAAAGATACTGATAGTGCAGTGCCATTAGTAGGTAAAGTTACGGAAAATGCGTTAACTGGGGTTATAGAATCGCTAGTAAACATGTTACCTGCACTTGTAGGCAATATACTACAATCAAAGCAAATGTGTAGTAAACTCATACAAGTTGACATACGTAGAATGATGCCCAAAATAGTGATACCCAACAACCTGGGCAGTAATAACAAAACGGTAGTGTGACGTGAAGAGAAAAAAACAATACACGAAATAGTAGAGTAAGCTAAAGCTAGGCCCGGCGGGGTAAAGGGGGGGGGGGGGGGGCAACGCGGGTATCATATAATGTGCAAAGGTGCCGAGGCAAATCAGTATAGCAAAATTATAGAAACGTCTGCCAAAGCGGGGTTCCAATTCATCGTTTTTACCCCCTCCCCAACTCAAATTGAATGAAACACATTGTTCTTTAATGTCAAGCTGTATCCCCATCTACAGATACGCCCCTAGGTTTCTCTTTGGGTGCTCATTAAAACAGTAGGCCTACTTAGCATTTGTGTAAGTAGAACATCACATTCTTAATCGTTAAGTTTCATGCCACAACGAAACTGAACAACGCCCAACGACAAAACGAGAACTGACTATTCCTTAATACGTTGGTTCCCAAACTTTTGTGATGCCCTCCCCTGTCAATACAGCACAATTTAGTCTAATTTATGCCTAACTGTTGCTGCATTTCAAATTATGAAAAAAATTTCGGGAGGCCTATACATAGAGAGACAAAAACGGAGGCATGTGATGGAGCCCTTATGGTAATTCAATTCTAAATGATGTAATCCTTACTCCAACTAGTTTTGAGGGGAGTTTTATCATTTATTAAAGCTGTTCTTTCCATTATTGTGGAATTAAAGCTGTTCTTTCCATTACATAAACGAATAACATGACAGTGGTAGATCAATTTTGATCGGGATGGCGTTTATCGGTTTTTGCAAATGAACTCTTTATACAATAATATACTATTGAGGAGAAAAAGTGCTTCTGAAGGCAGTCAGGTTCTCTTTATCTAAAGGATTTGGCCCTGAGTGAGAAAGGAATCTAGGCATTTTTCAGCAAAGATTCGAAAAATATTTCACGACCAGGCCAGGATCAGACCATCATGTGCAGTAAATATTGTTTTTAAGTACGAGGGAGGTGTTTTCTCTAGCAAAGAAGTAGGTATGTGTTGTGTCAATTCAAAAAATATGTAGTTTGCAATACCTTAGCGGAGCTCGGATTATATGACGCACAACACAGGTTTTGTGACCGAGAAAGTGCCAATATGTGCCGGCCTCGTGACTACAAGTTAGTTATGAAAAAACTGCTAGTAACTGCAAAACGAAGACTGTCACTTAATCTAAAGCCTACATGTCAGTAATTACAAAGGATTTACCCCTTATTCAAGAGTTTTGTACTCCAACTTCGCTTAACAATTCC
Organism: Alatinidae sp. Z8VKAUB7J3; assembly: GCA_010016025.2. Taxonomy (NCBI): domain Eukaryota; kingdom Metazoa; phylum Cnidaria; class Cubozoa; order Carybdeida; family Alatinidae; species Alatinidae sp. Z8VKAUB7J3. The sequence continues at coordinate 41,745,219 of JAAAKM020073195.1, read as the reverse complement.
CGGAATCGATCCACATCAAGCTCAACAGTCAGAACTTTGACTAAAACATGTCGTGATCAAAGTGCCTTTTAAGTGAAGTTTCCCCCTAAGCCTGCAGTTTTGGGAGCCATTAACGATTCTAGTCTTTCATTTCTTTGTAACAGTTGCGTATCTAGTCCAAGCTACGTACCAAGGATACTCTATCTTGACTAAAGAAAGGCTCATTAGGTAGTTTTTGTGATTAAGAGTGTCCAAATTGGCGATTACAATTTGGATGTGGACGACCGAGGGATCGTTGCGCAGGATAACATACAATCCACTTCGTCTAGTCTTTTAAATCGGCTCCTTTAAAGTTGACACCTATCTCTACATCCATTGCTGGATCAATCGTTGCTTTTTAACTATATCTTTTACTCTAGGTTTTGAAATATGAAACGGTTTTTAACCTCATGCCCTGGGTTGTTTGTTGAATTTGGACTTGTTTCACTAACAACTTATTCAAATATTTTCTTCGCAAGGCTATTTGCACAGCAAGCTTTATCGATTGTTTTAAGCTCTCTTTAAGGCCTTGTCCCTTAAAATAATCATTTACAAAGGCGTTTTAAAGTTATAGATCCGTAATTTGGTGTTATAGTTGTTCCACAGATCTCTAACGTTTGCAAGTGAAAAGGACAAAAAGGAATCCTGTCCTTTGTTAAATACACATGGTTTTGAATTTCAGTGCTTTTTGCACAAATTGAGATTGCGACGGTTCTTGTAGCCCCGAAGTGACCTGAGCGTCTATTGTTTTTAATAAGAAAACTAAAAATTTACTAACATCTGTGTTTATTTATACAGACTGTGCCGGAGTGAAGCCAAACCGCCTGATAGTCATGATAAAATGGACAGTCCACGCTTGCAGGTACCTGCAGACGGATACTTCAGATCTCTTCGAGTAAAAGATCTATGATTTATAAATATTGAACTTGATTGTATCCGCCTAGCTATGTAGGTTATTTCAACCAGGAATTTGGTTGTCAAAAGACTCTATATAACTCTAATATTTCAAATCCTCTCTTCTCGATGATACTTTCTAACTTTAATGGGCTTTGGATTGATGACGGGCCGGACGGCAATAAGTAAACGATAGCATAATGACATTTCGAAGTAATTCAAAGTTTTTGATAAAGATGTATCTGAAGAAATGTTTATATATACACATACACACTCAATTGTGGTAAAGACAGGATAAAATGCCATTGTGGTAATGCTCTACTCTTTGAGAATTACATATAATTGTAATGGGTCTGCAATATATATATATATATGATGACAAAGGGTGTGAAGATGTTTCTATTGCACAAGTTTAAAAATGAGTGATCTTTAATGTCATAATAATTTCATATGGTCTCTGTAAAACTCACTCCCCAAACTTCAATTTTATTCTATATGTGACGGGGGTGCACGCAATTGTCACGATTGGCAACAGCATCTGGGTTCCTCCTCAAGGCATCATCCAGCGCAGAATAAAGGGCATGGGCATAGCCTCGTAATGGATCCTCCTTCTGTTTCCTGTCGTAAAAGCTCTTTACGAGCTAGTACTCAGTAAGGCGTGGTCCAAAGGCTTCACTTAAAATGCCAAATATTTCCTTTGGGACAGTTTGGCCTCCTGCTCTTCGATACCGCACTTGGTCTCGGGCCATCCCATCAAGATGGTCAAGGAGGTATTCTGTCGCATCTCTATCCCTGTATTCCAGTTGCTCAATTCCTATTCTTGCGTCTGTTATCCAGTCTTCCAGTGACTCACTGCGCCCCCTGAATAACGTTGTACTCTCCGCTCCCGTGGAATCGTTACAGTTATCCTCCTTCCACGATCTAGTTGTGCCTGCAGCTCTTCCACACGGCGGACAAGGTCTTTCATCTCGATGTATTTTCTTCTGTGAGTTCATACCCGTTTTTTTCCGTTCTGATCTCTTCCACGTCCTAGGCGATCCTCTCACCCCACTCCTGGTACCAAAATGTGACGGATGGTGCCCGCAAGCGGCGGTTCCACTCTAGGTGCGAGGGCTCGAGTCAACACAGCACGAACGCTGACATTCGTCTCTCGATCTTTATCGCCAAAAATACGGGTAGGAACTCGCCTTTACTAGCCGATTCCACGGAATACTAAATCAATAGAAAAATACAACAATATTCCACCATTAGTAAGCAGTTAAATGTAAATAACTACAATGCATAACACAATCGGGCCGATCCCCCGATCTAAGCGGTAGCCATATTTGTTTACAACGGCACGCAACGTTGGTTCCCTGTGACCAACTACTAAGAAGTCTCAGGTTTCAAAGTGTGGAACATAACGGTCATTGAATCGTGCTTCTACTACAACTTAAACAAGTAAAACATAGGCTATATATCTCAAATGGACAAGCAAGAGATTAATATACAAATAACGGTATTAAAGCGAACTTACCAATAGCTACATATTTCAATGACAATCCATCCGGCAATTATAACAGAGCAAGACTATTCTGGTCGGTCAGTGTGGCATGCGACCTCGGCAATCACCGTCCCTCTACTCCTTGAAACACTAAATGTTACCTGCTTATAAACTCAAGCATGGAATGCAAAGTGAAGCAATGGTAACCTAAAGGTACGTAATTTTAATGTTTCCTAGTGTGATGGCGTGGCAGGCGTGATCAGGTGTGTCGGTGGCCTAGCCACAGGGTGTTGTGATGCGTAAGTGTGAGTGTACTGAGTGTATGCGTATGTCTTGCTAGGCTACCGAGCAGAAAAGAAAGCACGCTCAACCGCCCAGCGTGGCTACCTCTCACGGATAATGGAGAGAATCTGCCATCAATGAACAGATACTACATCCATTCCTTGCCAAATAGCAAAGAAGTGAAACGAAGCATCTTTGTGGTCCATGTGGCTCGTACATTGGCTCTTTAAGTTCAAAGCCTCCATAGTCTGATTGCACATTCTGACTGCACGTTCTGACTGGGAGGTCTGACTGCAAGGTCTGAATGCAAGTTCTGATTGCACGTTCTGACTGCACGTTCTGACTACACGTTCTGATTGCACGTCTTCATGGTCCACGTGACTCGTGCATTTACCCTACGCTCTGGTTGCATCCAACTGCTTCGAAGTTAATTTTTTTCCATCCTCACGAAACAGCGATTTCATGACTTAAAGCTCGCGGTCTTATTCCAACTTAAATTAAGCAGGATTAAGCAACGGTATTTCGTGTTGAAGATCTCTGGATTACATTAGTCTTACAAGTTATTCATTTCTACACTTCAGAACATTGGTACATAGTTGACAGTCTTAAGATCATATGTGGCCTTGCTGATCCTTTTGCATAGTGGTTTTAAGACTTCCACTTTTGTACACCAAAGAAGAGCCACAGTCATGCTATGTACTTTACCCCTCAAAATCTGATTCATGCAGAGATACAGAAAAACATTTAAAGAGATCAAACAGTCTTTAAAAATTATAAAATGGACCGTCTAATGCAGGGTTTCCCAACCTCGGAGGGCATATCCCCCTTTAAGCTACCAAAATTCCTAAGTACCCCTAGGTGCTCTGGAAATTCGACATTATCTTATGTCTCCTAAATTTCTTAACCTTAGCATTGTCTATATAAGAAGATAATTTGTTGCCATTTGATTAATGTTGGGAAATGGGGATGAACTGTCTGCCATGGAACCAAATGGATCTTTTAAACTGCATTGTTGGAAGCCTGATTGCTTCATTGCTAATCGTTCGACTATTTCTTGTAATGATGAGCCCGTAAATGGCCAAACAGCTCTGTCTGCTGTCACTGATATATTATTTAAAAAGGTAATAGTTATTGCGTGTTGCCATGGTTAAATGTCACGAAATTATGACATACAAACACTACGTGTGGAAAAAATAACACGTTATCAGGTTATATCTTCCGTATTGAAACACTCCCTAATAATTGGGAACTGATAGCTGACCGCGAGTCAAAAAAAGGAAAACTTCCAGATTACCAGACGGTCCAGACCGTGGTCAAAAAGACAGATTTTAGCGACTTTCCACGAAATAGCCTGACGGAATAAGATCCGAAATTGTCGCAGGAATCTTATTAGTGCGTTGTACACGTGCAGGTCTTTGAGATTGATGCATTTATCTTCGCAGCATTCCGTACAGTCGGCCAAGGATGCGGAAATTAATCATCCTTTATTGCACGCCGTGAATCGATTGTGGCCAATGGGGAATCCTGTACCTTTCTTAGAAACTTAAGTGGCAAATGTCAGCTTTTCAGATACTTCAGCTAAATTGTTTCTGTAAGCACATTATTCAGTGAAAGGAAGTAAAGATTTCACCACCAAAAAGCTTTCCCTGCCCTTCCCCAGATAAATAATTGCATGGCATGGTAAAGTTATAACTTGTTATGAGAGAGGAAGGGGCTCCTGAGATCTCTAGTACAACCTCAGAACCTTAACACGGAATTCTTTACTTTATTCTGCCACCATTAAATGCCCTGCCCCTAGTTTAATCTCTACAATGCACACCCTTGGATTTAAAATGACTTTGATTTCCATCTTTGTTCTAGGGGAGGCTTCATTCGGTTAGTGCGTGTCCAGAACACCCATTTACCTTTGCAGTTGTGGGAGAGAAAGGGGCCCCGGAGATCTTCAATGTTCTCGAAACCTCGGAAGGTGAGTATTGTCTGACACATAGCCAGTACTGTTATTTTTATGTATATTTGCGATTTTAGGTAAGAACTGCTTCAGAGAACTTATTTGTCAACATTTTCGTGGCAACTTACAAATTAGACTGCACAAGAAAGTGTTGAATTCCTTTCAATTTCTCTAGGTTCAATTTCTGTACTGCTGGTCTCTGAGTTCAGTTGGTCACGGAAGACGTCTTTCAGACAAACGTTGTCAATAAAGTTTCCTCATTTAGCGTTTTACTTATCATAGTCATTTTCGCCAGACACTGGTCAGAGCTAATCATGTATGGTGAAGTAGACAGCCTTTTCAACACGCCCTTGAAAAATTTGAAGTGTTTTTGTCATACATGCTCTATCACTCATATTATCTCAAAAGCTGTAAACAAAATTCTTTTTGTTGGCACAAATGGCTGAGTATTTTGATTACAAGAGCTTGTAGAGCTGCAAGATGTAATGGGCGTGTGCACCGTTCATATTACCCTAATAAAATCCTTTTGTTAATAATCGGTCAATGCCTGGTATTCGAGAGAATAGTGGCCGATTGCAGAGTCATTTTTAAAACGGCTTACCTTAAAGGCATAAAATTTCGCGGGTATTAAATTTTGCGATTTTTCGCAATTTTTGCTAAAAATCAAGAAATTAGATACTTGTGAAAAATTTCGAGCCCTTAAAATCACGAAATTAAATCTCCTCGAAATTTTCTACCATTCAGGTAACGGAAGAAAAAAATCCTGATGAAGCTGAAATTTTTCACCTATTTCTTGTTGCTTGACTTCCATTTCTAATCCTTTTTGAGAACCACCTTAAATAATTCTTTCTCAGAAATTAAATACTCAGATAAACTGTAAAAATCGCGAAATTAAATACCCGCGAAATATAAAATTTTTCAAATCGCGAAATTTTTAACCTTTAAGGTATTTAATTTTGCCTTTTAGCCTCGTCAGAGGTTTCAATATAGTATTGTACGTCGTTTTTTATAAATGCTTGTATATGTTCACCTTTTTTTTCCTCGTAGTATTTTTAATACTTTACTGCATGGTAATTCTTTAAATTATAGGGAAAACATACTTCGGTGGAAAACATCCCGTGTATGCAGTTTCGAAAGCTGACACTTTCGAAGGAAAAAGTGAGGTATGTTTTATCGTAAATATTAGTTGTATTAGGTTTTGAATAGTACAGTCTGTTTTTTTTGTAAACAACCCCCCAAATAAACAACCGCCCAGAAAAATACTGAAATTTTAAACAACTTATAAACAACTTACTTGGGGCGAATTTCTGTGTAAAACATTAAACAACTGTTAAGGACAAATCAATACTTAATGGAATGGTGACCAATAAGAATTTTTTTTTAGAATTAGTTGTAGATTCTAAAGAAAGAGGGGCAGTTGTGTTGTGCTAGACTATAGTCGTCCATCTACTTCGTCTTCACGATTGTGTGCCGTTTCTATGGTAACAGGCGAAGACTCAATGATGACTGTCCGCGTTTGCACTTATTCATTATTATTATCATTATTGTATCATTACTATAGCAGTTTAGTGGTATTGAATTTTAATTAAAATTATACGTGAGTCTTATGCAAAGATGTTATGTGGATCTCAATTATTTGGGTTGAAAACATTTGGATTTGAATGAGGACAGGGAATAGGTTAAGACACTGCTAACATTAGGGTTCACTTCACAGCAATTAACGGTAGATATAAACGTGCCTTCTAAGATTGAAATTTTAATAATCCTGAGTCAGTCTTAAGAGATAGGACAGTTCTTCTCCGTGTAGGATTTCATCCACAGGCGTATGTTACTTGCTGTAACAATGGTTAAATTCTAAGAAGGGTAATTTCAGTTAACCCACCGTAGCCCATCCCACCCTATATTTAAAACTTGGTTCATTACTGAGTGTGCGTGTGATAAGTTGTATTCATAAATATTAATTTATTTTCTGTTGAGGGAGTTGTATAAGACACTAGAGAAATAGGAACATGTCACCATCAGGACTCGAGCCTGTGAGCCACGCTTTCGCGGACTGTGCTCTACCAACTGAGCTAGATAACCTCCGATGTTAACATGATCTTTTTCTCTAGTCAACACACTAGCTCCTAATCATCCACAAGTGGACAACGACATCCAGCTCTACGCAGTTGGAGAACAGCTTCTCCGCGCCTTGTGACTTAACCAAGGAAGGATTGCCATACGGCACGTATATCTGTCTAAAGCCCATTAAAAGTTAGAAAGTATTATCAAGTAAAGAGGGTTCGAGCCCTGGTGATTACATGTTGTTTGTTTCTCTAGTGTCTCCTCTAATTTCACTTCAAAGGATACAACTCTAGTGTCTTTTCTAAAATGACATTTCAAATCCTCTCTTCTCGATGATACTTTTATGTCTTAGTTTGTACGATGCCCGAGAGGTTTAAAAGTTCACAGTTTCAAGGAGACTCACTACTTATCAGAATCTATACTTCACCGCCATTATTTGAATCTAACACAGTAATTCATTGTCCTAGTAAATTAATTCTTAAACTTTGCAAAAAATCGATGTCGCACTTTGTAAGTTTAGTGTTCCTGACAAGAGGACTTACATATTTATATTTATTTCAAAGCATCGACGATTCCAGTAAAAGACGTGGAAAGTGATAACAGGGACAGAGCAATCTACTTGCGATGGAAGCACAACGCAGCCGCAGAAAAACTAGGCCGTCTTCTTGGTTATAAAATAAAGTATAGAAAGTACGAAGATCCCAAAATGTCGGAAGTCATAGCTCCTGTCGGACCCAACAGAAAAAGTTTACAGAATTTAAAGCCCTTTACTTACTATTGGATTGAAATTTGTGCGTTTACAGCAGCTGGAGAAGGTCCGGTTGCTTACCATGTGACAAAGACTCTGGAAGGAAGTATGTTTACGCACTTTTGTTTTTATATCCAACACGATTTTCAGGGACAAGGCTAAGGTTGCTAAGGGTATGATACACTTTCAGGGCTAAAGTTGCTTAGCAGGTTGCTTGCACGAGCCATTCTGATGAGGGTGCAACGAAACCGGTCAATGGCATTTCACTAATGATTCCGCTATTAAATATTATCTACAAAGGAGAAAAGGAAATTTTAACTTTTCAAAAAGGATCCATTTTTCATATTTTAATTTAAAACACCCTACTAAGATTCAAATCACTTTAGAAATTAAGGTTCCCCTTAAGTGTTACCAACCACAGGTGGGGAATGCTCCGGTGTTTCATACCAGTCTCCCTGATAAGCAGCGGTGACTCAGGTGGGGAATGCTCCTATACGTAAACATTTGTTCGGCTCTGCCAATCACGGGTAACAGTACCGACTTGAACGGGCAGTGAAAGTAGCTTATACAGAGAAGGCTTCAGGTTCCTTAAATCTCAGTTTTGAAGAGAGCACTAGAGAAGCAGAAAATATGTTGCCATTGGGGATTGAACCCGTGCGAGGCGTGTGCTCTACCAACTGAGCTAGATGACCTCTGATTTTAACATACTCTACTGTTCTAGCCACTACATAAGCTCCCAATCATCCACCGGTGAAGATCAACATCCAGCTCAATGCAATTGGGAACAAGCTCCTCACTTATACTTTTTAACAGGTCTTTGCTAATGGTACTTGACCGGATTTAAAAGCATAATTTTGTGTCAGAATATTCCCTGTGATACTAGAAGTACCAGCCCAACGTAATAATCCCATCCTTTGTATCAGTTATTTGAAGATTGAGGAGGTTGAACTGGCTCCTTCATGATGACAGCACAAGGCTACCGATCTTTAATTTATGAAAATGTTACAATATGGCACCAAAAAATTCACTATTTTAATTACCGAGTTATTAAAATGTTAAACCATCATTGAGAAGAGAGGATTTGAAATGTTAGTTTTGAATAGAACACTAGAGAAATAGAAAAGTATGTCACCACCGGGGATCGAACCCGTGACCCACGCTTTTCTATTTCTCTAGCGTTCTATTCAAAGATGTTAAACCAATTTTTCTCTTTCGACAAGTTGTCCACGGAAGCTTCCCTATCTTCTCCTTTTCTCTGTCTGCTTTCATAACAAACGGCCGCGATAAAGGTATTCTGGTGAATTGTCTGTTGAACAAGTGATGACAGCATTTGAAATCGTGTCTTAAGCTCAAAAGTTCAAATCGAATTGAAGAGAAAACGCCTTAAGGGTCATCAGCATGCAGTGGAAACATCACGTTCCACAAACGATACAAACGATTATATTTATCGTTTCTGTGTATGACCAATGCCGTATTAGGACAAAGGAACAACCATTTCTGCCAAAAGAACAATTAAAACTCCTCCCTTGTGATCACAGTTGATTTGAGTCGTATACTTGCAGACCTACCATGCTTTCAACATTCATAAAAAGATTATACGAAATAGCACTTTTGGGAATACAGACTATTGGCTCAGTGGAAAATGACTCCTAAGATTGTAGTGAAAATACGATTATGTTGTTAGTGGTACAGAATTTGAAAATACTCCGAAAAAGAACTCTCATAATGTTAGTGAAGCTTTTCACCGATTCTCTTCAGACTAAATACATCGGTAAATTATACATCGTTACAACAGAATTTATACACATTGAAAGGATCGAAATTTACAAAAGGTGAGACATGATTGGTGGAAAAAGGAAGCACAATATTGTGAAAATATTATGCTGGCTACTAGGGCACTCGCCCAGCATCGCAGACGCAGTAGTGTTAACTCCCCGGTCGTAACCCATGTTAACCATATCAATCACTCTATATATATAATAGTCAAGGTCAGAGAAAAGGACGAAAATTAGTGCCAACGAGGGGTCTTAAAAACTACTTAAATCAAATTGCATAAAACATGCCTGAACCAGGATCGAAGTAGATACCAGCTGCTCGCAGTGAACAGCCATCTACTACAACTAGGTCAAACCGCCGCAAAGCCAAAAGTGTACTCCTACAGGTTCAATTCCAGTGCAGAAGTAGGTGTCACAAGATCGTCATCTTTTAAACAAACTAAGAATACTTGATGTCTTGAATGGTCTGCTTTCAACCAAAAAAGGCTTCATAGCCAAACACTCAAGTGATATTCGAAACATGTACGCTTTGTGACTATAAAAAATGAAAAAAGAGTTTTCTTGGAGAAAATTTTCACCGTCTCCGAAACATTTCGTCACTATTGTCCGACAAAGTTCTATAAAGTACTAAGTAATTTTGCACCGTCCCGTAACTTGTTAATGATAGCGATTACATAGAACGCAATGAAACGTGATAAAAGAAAAGTTAGTGGTCATGGATGAAAAATGTTGAATGGAACCGCTGATCGCAGTGAACAGCCATCTGCTACAATTAGGTCAAACCGCCGCAAAGCCAAAAGTGTACTCCTACAGGTTCAATTCCAGTGCAGAAGTAGGTGTCACAAGATCGTCATCTTTTAAACAAACTAAGAATACTTGATGTCTTGAATGGTCTGCTTTCAACCAAAAAAGGCTTCATAGCCAAACACTCAAGTGATATTCGAAACATGTACGCTTTGTGACTATAAAAAATGAAAAAAGAGTTTTCTTGGAGAAAATTTTCACCGTCTCCGAAACATTTCGTCACTATTGTCCGACAAAGTTCTATAAAGTACTAAGTAATTTTGCACCGTCCCGTAACTTGTTAATGATAGCGATTACATAGAACGCAATGAAATGTGATAAAAGAAAAGTTAGTGGTCATGGATGAAAAATGTTGAATGGAATCACTGATATATCCTGCATTCGATCGCTCGTTATGACCAACATCAGTATTTGAAATAGAAGCCGCTGTTAATAAGTTGAGGTGCAGAAGAATTCAACTTAATGTTGTTACTTATCCGCTTATTTCAATAGACTCCTCTGCTAATTTAACGAGGAAAATAGAAAGAATAGTTATCTATCGATAGAAAGTTTGCTAGAAATAGACTTTGGTAAAGAGTGAATAGCATGCAGTTGAAACTGTACAACGCACCTGTCTGTTACCTTTGTTTTGCAATTTGGACACAAAAGAGTATATTGACATGGAAGTAAGGTCATTAGCAAAATAGACAACAAATGTAAGTCTTAAAAGTACTTTTTCTTAACGTGTATAAATTTCATCTACATTAATTCAATTTACAAGATATAAATCTGCAGCAACCAATTCCACGTATGGCGCATAAGTAACATTACGTACAGTATTTACAGAGACCTTTGGATTATTTCATGAACATATGTGGTCCCATTTTCATTTTATTGTCACCACTGGAACCTCGTTTGCCTAAGATTGTGTCAACAACTTCCATACGTTCATTTTTTCCACGTCTGCGACCCTTAAACCTCTGGATGCTATGTCTGCTGCATTCAGACTTGATGGAACGTATCTCCATTGGTTTACCTCAGTGCTCTCACGAATTTTTGCTACTCTGTTAGCAACAAAGGTAGTAAATCGCCTTGTTTCGTTCCTAAGATATCTAATGACAATGATAGAATCTGTCCAGAATACTGTGCGTGAAACTATAATTCTATCACTAAGCTCTCGTGATAACATATCATTAACATCTACAGCTACAGAGGCTGCTGTTAGTTCTAGCTTTGGGACCGTGATACCATTTCTAAGAGGTGGCACTCTAGACTTACCAAACACAAAGCAACAGTGAATTTGCCCTTCGGTACCAATAAATCGGAAATATGACGACACACCATACCCATGATTCTCTGATGCATCACAAAAGTGGTGTAATTCTACCTCTGCATTTATAAACTCTGGAGGCCTGAAACATCTAGGTATGCTAAAATTATGGAGTGATTTAATGTTACTACACCAGTTGGTCCAACTATCTAAAATGTCTGGTGGTAGAGGGTCGTCCCATCCCCATTTTCTCCGACATAGCTCTTGGTTAATTTTGCGACCTGGGAGAATCAAAGGGCTAGCAAAACCGAGAGGATCGTAAACTGATGCAACAGACGACAGGACTCCTCTTCTTGTCTTTGTGTGTGTCTTCTCATCGGCTGTTATTGCTAAACTATCTGTCTCTACATCCCATTGAAGTCCCAAGGCTCGCTGAGCAGGAAGGTTATCCTTAGCCAGATCCAAATCTTTTAAGGATGTAGCCCTATCATCTATAGGAACAGACTCTGTCACTTGACGCTCACTAGAGGTGAACTTAGTCAGCTGAAATCCAGCCTTGGCAAGGAGAGTACGGATTTCGTCTACGATCTTTACTGCCTCATCTGTGCTAGCAAATGACATCAACCAGTCATCCACGTAGAAGTTGTGCAATACAGAGTTTACCGTTTCTTGAGAGAAGTTATCTTTGTTATCGCTTGCAATCTTACGAAGTGCAAATCCACAAACACTTGGGCTTGATTTGGCTCCAAAGATATTTACCAACATCGACCATACTTCTGGGTTTTTTTCAATATCCCCCTCTGGCCACCATAGGTAGCACAATGCCCTTCTATCTTCGGGAGCAACATACACTTGGTGGAACATTCTACGAATATCTGCAGTCACTCCAATTGAGTCCGTTCGAAACCTTAATAGAACACCCACCAAACTACTGGTGTTTTCAGGACCCCTTAATAAGTAATCATTCAATGAAACTCCCCCTGATTTGGAGGCACAGTCAAAGACCACCCTTGGCTCCCCCGGTTTCTTTGGATGCCAAACCGCATGATGGGGGAGAAGCCATGGGTTTTTTAGCGCCCTAAGTTCTTCCATTGTCAATCTTCTGGCTGACCCTTCTTGTTCGTATCTCTTCATAACTTCGGAATATTTTTCTTGAAATTCAGGTGATTTTCTGAATCTTGCCTTTAAATGAGAAAGTCGCCTCTCTGCTACAGGCCTGCTATCTGGAAAGACAGGATTGTCTTCTCTAAATGGCAGTCTAACTTCGAAATGGCCATTGACAAGGTGGGCGGAATCTTCCATTATGCATGGTGGAGGCCGGCTGCCAGAAGATTCTGTTTGTGCCGCTTTACCCGCAATACGCTGGCGCGACCTCCGGCACCGCCAACGACCAGTTCTTCCGCGCCCTGATGGAAGAACCCTGGCAGCCCGCCGCGCGCACAATCGCGCCCTATTTCGACCAGCCGGCCTATATCGACGCGTTGGCGCGATCGGTGGAAGAAGCCTATGCCAAGGCAGAGAAGCGCCCGGATATCCTGGTAGTGTCCTACCACGGGATGCCGCAACGGTATCTGATGCAGGGCGATCCCTATCATTGCCAGTGCCAGAAAACGACGCGCCTGCTGAAGGAGCGGCTGGGCTGGGACGACACCCAGATCACCTCGACCTTCCAGTCGGTGTTCGGGCCGGAGGAATGGCTGAAACCCTACACCGTGGACCACGTCGCGACGCTCGCCAAGGAGGGCAAGAAGAACATCGCGGTGATCGCGCCGGCTTTCTCCGCCGACTGCATCGAGACACTGGAAGAAATCAACGAGGAAATCCGCGAAAGCTTTGAGCACGCGGGCGGTGAGGACTTCCTCTATATCCCCTGCCTCAACGATGATGATGACCATATCGCCGCACTGGCCGGGGTTATCGAACAGAACCTGCAAGGCTGGCTGGACTAAACCGCTCTCCCGGTCCAAATAGGATCCAATATTGGATCGCCGGGCACGCCGGCAGACCGGGGAGAGTTTGGATGACGCTTGCGCATTGGGCCGCCGCCCTTGAGGAACATTGGGGGATAAAGGCGGAGCTGAGCCGTCTCGATGGGGAGTATGACCTGAACTTCCTGGCCAAGGGCGCCGACGGTCAAGGCTATATCCTCAAGGCCATGCGCCCCGGCTGCGATACCTGGCTGGTCGACATGCAGGTAAAGGCGTTTGAGCACATCGCCGCGCGTCAGCCGGATCTGCCGTGCCCGCGGGTGATCGCCTCTGCTGACGGGCAGTCTCTGCTGACACTCCCCGATGAAGATGGCCAGGACCGTCTGGTCTGGCTGCTGAACCAGCTGCCCGGTCGCTGCTACGCCAAGGCTGAGCCGAAAAGCGACGCACTGATCCATGAGGTTGGACAGGTTCTGGGCGGGTCGGCCAAGGCACTGGCGGATTTCCGGCACGAAGGCCTGGAGCGCGATTTCAAATGGGACCTGATGCGCGCGGGCTGGATCGAAGACCAGCTTTCTTGCATCACCGATCCGGCACGCCGTGCAATTCTTGCAGCGATTTGCGCAGATTTCGCCAAGTTAGAGCCTGTTCTGGGGGCACTGCCCAAGCAGGCAATCCACAATGACGCCAATGATTACAACATCATGGTGGCGGGTGAACTGTGCGAGCCGCGCAGGGTGTCGGGCCTCATTGACCTAGGTGATATGTGCGCCGCACCGCGGGTTTGCGATCTGGCGATTGCAGCGGCCTATATCGTTCTGGACCATCCGGCGCCGGAGGCTGCGCTTGCGGCGTTGGTGGCGGGCTATCACGAGGCCTATCCGCTGACGCCCGCCGAGGTGGACATGGTCTGGCAGCGACTACGAGCGAGGCTGGCAGTCAGCGTGATGAACTCCACGCTGATGGCGGCGGAGAACCCTGATGATCCCTATGTCACCAACACACAAGCTCCGGCCTGGCATGGCGTCTGTAAAAGTATCTATCTTTATCCAGGTGAAGAAGTTGTGACAAGTGGAGCGTTATCTCTCGTTCCCTTTGGGGACAACCTCTGGGGCAAGAACCATGTACGTGATCATCAAAGAAAATTTTAGAGTTAGATTTATTGCTAAACTGGAGTGGGTCTGAACCTTCTTACCACCTTCTTATACATATTAAATTCCACCAATCTGACTTGAAGATAATGGAGCTTTTCGCTTTTGAAAATTTGTATTTTGCCCAGAGACCTCCTGGATCCCAGGAGGGCTGGATCCCAGCAGTCGTGTAAGTTTCAGACCCAATTCCTTCCCCATAGATGCTAACAGAATCCGTTGCAATTTTCCAAAATATAGCTGGGAGTAGAAGGCTAGAAAACTGTTGAATTCTTATCTGATTGAAAAATCGTTAAATATTGAGCCATAAACACTTTCCAAGTTTTTTTTTTTCGTCGAAGAGTGAAAACTTAATAAATTATTGGGTTAGATCGGTAGCAAGGATTTGCCACATAATTGAGAATGAAACCGGGAGAGCTGAAAACAGCCGATGGAAAATCTGGCTATTCTGGCTTCAGGTTTCTAGTTTTTGGTTTATTACAAAATGACAACAGTTTTCACTTTGTCAGATACGACATTCCGCATATATTCCGTTGGTAAAATGGCTCCTTCAGGTTTTTCAATCTAACCATGATTCTGGTTGCTTCAAAATTTTACATTGAACCAAAAGTATTATGAGGTACTTTTTTTCAGGGACATTTTATCGAAGTTCAAGTTACCAATGGAGAACTTTACAGAACAAAAATTCATTGCTATTTTTTGGACCAGACGCGCGTGGTTAAGCCACTGCCTCAGGAGAAAAATTATCATATTTTTTATCAGATGCTTGCCGGTCTTACCTCAGAGGAAAGAGGTTAGTAAATATTTAGCTGTTGGACTATCGTCATATTTTAGTTGTTAAGAGCAGTAGCCTTTTTCCAAATAGATCAAGACTGCATTAAAACTACGCTGGGAGGTAAAAATAATTTTTACTATCATTACTTGTGAACATTTTACTTAGCTTAAAAATATACGAGTTGTTCGGAATTGCAGCATGAACGAAAGTAAATTAAACAATTTAGAGCCAATTTTACATTGGCACTCAACTTTTTGAAAGCCAGATGATCAGACTCATACCCTTTGAATCCTACAAGACGATTTTGAACCTCTCCTTCTTATACTAGACTCCAACAACTACTTAAATAATTTTTTATGCGAATAAAACCAAAAAAAAAGAGAGATAATGTCCTAAGCCTCCATGTAAAAGTTGTTTTCATTGGCTTACTTTTGTGTCGTATTTTGTAGGGCCAGTTTCATTTTTCGTTAAATTTAAGTGAGATCTATCATATTTACTCACTGTTGCTATGTCAGGTATTGAGCCCGTAAAAAGAACACTGAAGATAATCGGCTATCTTCTTGTTGTTGTTTTTCATGCTGGACCAGGCATTTTCCCACCTAACCTGACACCTGCAATTTTATGCTAGTTGGGCATTTGTTTAACTTTAAGCTACCCAGACCTACAGAAAAACCTGACCTGGGTAGAAATTTATGAAATTTTCAATTTTTTATGAAATTTTATAAAATTTTAAGCCAGGGTTAAGATGAACGGCTGCCAAAAATCGGCTGTTGCGTCAATTGTGGGAAGGGCATTGGGACGTTTGTACGCCTCCCATTTCCCATGGACTGATCAATGCATTTTTGGGTGTTTTCATCGAAAAATTCCAGTTTTTGCATTTTATTGAAAATATTGAAAAATTGCGCCCCCTAGATTTTGAAAAGCACATTTACCCCCCCCCCCCCTACATTGTCGTTAATTGACTTCACTGTTTTTATTAGTCCATCTGAGTCTAAACAAAAAACAGGGCGTCCTTGAATGTGGTGGGAAGAGGTTGTAATAAAGGAAGCGTGAACGTCATGGCAGGGAGTAACGAATGAATCTCTGAGCAGAATAGAGTGGTGGAAGAGGAGCGTTATTTTGTCCTAAGCTGGCCTCGTTCTGTGATGAGCTGTCGGTGACAGAAGTAGCGGTTAGCATTTTTCAATATGACTTAGTATTTTAAAAGTTCAGAATATTCTAGCAATATATGATTCTTCAGTTGATTTTCCCTTCAAGTAAAGCTTGGAAATTTTAATCACAAAATTTTAACAGAATGAAGCCGGACATGAAGTTCAAGCATCATCTGTCGGCTATAACTTGACATCAGAAGGGACCGAACAGCCATCTATCAAATACCCGACAATTGAGTTTAAAGTTGCAAGTTTCTTCGCAATGGGATCACCGATAGGTTAGTATTGTTCCACCCTTTTTTCTTCGGTTTTTGCATACGTTTAAAACATTTTTTTTACATTTTCATACATTTTTAAATATCATACTGTATGCAATACTACGCACATGCTTTTCTTATATTTTGCATACGTGTACACGTTGTATACGTGTATATCCTGAATGCATGCTTGGTACAGCATTTTTGCTGTACCAAGCACAAATGCATTTTTGATGAAGAGTGCTCTGATGCAGATTCTTCTTGAACAAGTGTCGTTGTAAATCCCGAGTAAGTGACTTTTCTTGTCAATTTCAAGAGCATTTTATATTGCACACCTAATTGAATCAATAATTTGAATAAAAGATGCCACGAAATTCCGGAAAATTTTGAATTAATGGAACGACGCGCCCTGAGGCCCCTGCCTCCCTGCAGATGCGCCTGATAAGAATAATTAGTAGTCATAGATTATCTATCAGAGTTTAAGGAGTAGATGCTAGTCATCAATCTTTGCAGCATTATCAGCTTATGAATAAAATCAGCTATCACTCTTAGATAAAAAAAAAGTTTTTATTTTGTTTTATTTTTACGTTTCATTTTTGTAATGCTCTTATTCTATTTTAGAGAAATTATAATTAGCTAACTTTTTTAGCTAAAAAGAAATTGTTTACAAACTACAGAGATATGTTCAATTGATTGAATAATTGTATGATTGCAATTAATTCTGGCTACTCAACTAAATCATAATCGATTCTCTAAAATGATAAAAAACAAGTTTTTTTTTTTAACTGAAAGTAAGAAACAGCATTAAAACTTAAAACGAGCAGAAATTACTACGTATCTGAAGGGGGTTGCCTTCAACTCAATGCCTCGGCCTATATATATTTCTTTCCCAAAACAGTGAACCAACAAAACCTATTTGAATATTTCGGCCTTATATCTAAGGGCCGTCTTCAGCAAAGAAAAAATAAAAAAACTCTATTTAAAAGCTTGTATTAGAAACATTTATTGGATTCTAATGGATGTCTTATTAGAACGAATGATATATTTGGTTCTAACAAAGAATCTGTTAGACCCAAATACATAGCTATAATAAAAATTCAAGTGGAATTCATAAAGTTATCAAGAACACAACCATGGTTTTGCATGGTTTTACAAAAATAAATTTTAGAACTTTAAAATAATATAAAAAAAAATATATAATATATAAATAATTATATATAATATAATTAAATATAATAATATATAAATAATATAAATATCAATAAAAAAAATCAGGTCCACTAGTTCAAAATTTAGTATAGCAGCAACATTTTTGGTTTCCCTTTCTGACACAAACTGAAGGAATATTTTGATTGGCTTACAAAGTTCGTCACAAAAATAAATCAATGAAATTAAAGCATATTTTCTAATATAGAAGTATGGGACAAATATCTCTCTTTTTCTCTTTGATGGTAAACCATCTTCTCCTTTAGGTCAAATCATCTAGTGCTAATAAACAAAATGCAAACTTCCAATAAAGAAAATTTTGAAGTAATAATAAAAGCATTATCCCAATAAATTCTAGTTTTATTTGTTACTCATTGACCAATGATGAATTATTGTCACTGTATAAAAGTTTGAGCACGCTATCAATGCTATATTTACCTTAATAATTAAATTAGTTTTTGTCTCCTCCTGACATTCAGGATGCGTCGCCTCTACATGTCATAACCTGCATAAGGATTCCTTATTCACGCGAATTATCAATTGAAAGGAGGGTAAATAAAGTCAGTAATTGTGTTGGCCACATGCAATAAGGGCTAATCAAGGTTTTCTTACAAAATAGTCACAAGACCAAAAATCTCGCTGTGCTGCCAATTATCATAGCCAGGAATTTGATTTGAGAAAGAAGGGGGAGTGGGTGGGGTTGAATTTCGTTTTTGAAATTGGGGGATGTTGTTAATTTATTTTTCACAATTTTCCATCCATTTCTTGTGAATTCGCTACATCAATTGAAAAAGAAGAAAAATACTCTAAAAATAATAAGCTAAAATATAATATAATTAGCTAAAATATAAAAACAAAGCTAAAACAATTGAATAAACGTGCGGTCTAACTGCCAAAATTGTAATTTTGAGCAATTCTTTTTTTCAGAAACAATAATAAACTTATTCCAGTGTTGTTGAAAACACTTTTTAGGCCTATTTCATGAGAGTCCTTAGTGAGGCCGATGATTCACCGCTATGAGCTCCAAAAGGGTAGATTTGGCGTGGAGGAGGTTTAAAAAGAACTCTTTTGATACATTTTCGTTTTAATTTACCCTTTTTTCGGCAATTTCACTGAAAATATAGCTATAGAAACTGATTCCAGTTTTGTTGAAAACACTTTTCATGTCACTAGAGTTCTTAGGGAGGCCGATGATTCACCGCTTTAAGCTCCAAAAGGGTAGATTCGGAGTGGAGATGATTTGTACCTCACTATGTTTAAAAACCTTTTTTGGTACATTTTATTTAAAAATGCCTTTTTTGGTAATTTCATTGAAAAAATAGCACCGCCTAGTTTTTAAAATATACCCCTTCCCCGCTCTCTCTCTCTCTCTACATTTCTGTGAGATCACATCATGATGAGCTCCCCATGAGCCATGAACAGCTCGCGATGGTTGCCGTTGTACAGCGTCAGTGGGCCGGGCAAAACCCACGGGCAAGCTTTCGCGACCCGATAACGGTTGAGGATGTGTTGAATTCCAAACTCATTGCGTATCCCTTTCATCTGTTGGAATGCTGTCTGGTGACGGATGGTGGTGGCGCTCTGATTCTCACCACCGATGAACGTATCAACGCCTTTCAGGGTACACCGGTTTACATCTGGGGTACTGGTGAAAGCGTGGAAACACCCATGGTCACGCAGATGGAAGACCTGACCAGCAGCCGTGCTTTTGCGGTGGCTGGACCGCGCGCCATGCAGGAAGCAGGCATCAGCCACAAAGATGTGGATCATCTGATGATCTATGACGCCTTTGCGCACCTGCCGATATATGGATTGGAGGATTTAGGATTTTGCGGCCGTGGTGAAGCGCCGGATTTTATCTGGGAACAAAACACTGCGCCTGGTGGTGTTTTACCCACCAACACGAACGGTGGCGGCTTGTCTTACATGCACTCCGGTATGTATGGCATGTATGCCCTGCAGGAAAGTGTGCGCCAGTTGCGTGGTCAGGCGCCGGCACAGGTACCCGATGCCGAGGTAAGCGTGTGTCTGGGGGTAGGTGGTATGTTTGGCGCCAGCGGCTGTATTGTATTTGGTCGAGAAGCCAAATAGTGAAACAACTGAGCTGGCCGCTACGCCTTGTTTACGGCCTCGGGCAAATGCCTGAGGGAATCAAAACCGCAGCTTTCGGCTTCTTCCTGCTGTTTTATTACAACCAGGTGCTGGGGTTGTCTGGAACTCTGGCGGGCGCGGCTCTGTTTGTGGCCTTGTTTTTTGATGCCGTAACAGATCCGGTGGTCGGGTCATGGTCGGACTTCGCGCGCACAAGGTGGGGGCGGCGACACCCCTTCATGTATTGGTCAGCAATTCCATTTGCATTGAGCTTTCTGTGTCTGTTCAGCCCGCCGGATACTCTGGGTGAAACCGGGCTGTTTTTCTGGCTGTTGGCATTCACCGTACTCACGCGCGGTTTTATGCCCTTCTATCATGTGCCTTATCTGTCCCTGGCTGCGGAGCTTACGCAGAACTACGACGAGCGCACATTGCTGGCGGCGCTGCGCAACGTGTTTCAATTGTTGGGAATGTTTTTTGTGTTGATTGGCGGCAACCTGCTGTTTTTTGCCGACACTGCGGAATTTGCGAATGGCCAGCTTAACCCTGCCGCTTACGTGCCGTTTGCGCTGGCTTGTGTGCCGTTGATGCTGGTGGGAGTATGGTCGGCGGCGGCGGGAACGCATAAGGAAATTGAACGTTTGCCACAACCTCAGGCCGGCCGACAGGGTAACGTACTTGTGGGTGCGCTGCGTGATCTGGGTGTTGCTTTCCGCATCCCGGCTTTTGTCGCGGTGGTGGGTGCCAGCGTGTTGTTCGCCGTGAACCAGGGTATGATCCAGGCGTTACATCTGTATACCGCCACCTACTTCTTTGAACTGTCCAGCGCACAAATTACCGGTTTGTTCGCCGGTGCTATCGTTGGCATTGTCATAGGCAGTCTGCTCAGCCGGCCCATGGCAGCCTTGATTCCAGAAAAGCGCATGTTGTTCAATCTGGGCTCAGCATGGTATGCCAAGCCTGCATATAATCTGTATGAAGTAAAGGGACATCAGTATGCAACCAATTATGCTAAAAGTCCTTAATATATTGTTGATGATTGTCGTCTGAACCCTTGCCTTTCCAAGTCCGTAAAGAAACGCAAAGTTAACTATAATCGCCAGTATAACAAAAAACGTAGCTGTAGCAATTAAAAGAAGATATAGTTTGGTATCTATTGACATGACCAGCACAGAATGTAATTGAACACTGGCATATTTTTGTTTCTATAGACATGATGTTTTCGTTTGACTTTGTGCGTTACTAGGGGTTATCAATTGAGCAAATTTTAAAAGCGTATCATATTTCTGTTTGAACAATTAAGAATTGCGGGAAGTTTATCCTCGTGTTTTATTGTGTTCTAATAAAGCTTGAAGATAAGCTGTACCTAAGTGGTAAGGGCCTTACCACTTAGATAAATGGTGAGATACGCACACGGCAGCAAGAAATGTTGCCGTAAAATGTTGTTTTACGGAATACAGTACATTATAATAGCACAATGTATAATATTAACAGTATGACTAAACTTTACAGGTCTATAATGCTTATTTTGACGCTGTGGATTTTTGAAAATAGCAGTTCTCCTTTCTTAGGTTTTACAAAAATCTAAACAAAAAAGACTTGTTTTGGAATTTCATTTGACTTTTGGACAGACAATGAAAAGTAGTCAAAGCAAAGGTGTCTGCAGGAATCTGCTTCTGAGAGGAGACATGATATTGGGCACTGGGGGTGGGGAAGATTCTAGAAAAAAAGCAAAAATTTGGTTCTTACCCTAAAGAGAAATAAATACTCTCCGTTATGGCTGTTATTACTAAATGTTAGCTGATTACAGAATACTAAATTGAGAATTACCAGAAAAAAGCCCAATAAATTAACAACGAACAGAAGTCACCCACCTTGTGCCATCAGATGGAGACATTCCTCCTTTGGGAAAGCTAAAAATAAATCCCAAATGCCAAATTGTATAGTAATTTACATGAATATATGACACCTTTTTTCGACCAAGGGTATTTTTCCACCTCTAACCCCATCAGAAAAAAATATTGTGAGCATGCCTCCTATCGGAAATAAAAATATTGATGCCCTTGAAAAAACTTGAATTAAAAGATTGTGAAAGACGGAGATAAAAAAAAAGTATATAGGGATTTTCACAAAATAAGACAACTTGGCCTAAAAGATGCAAAATTCTCTAGTATTTGACTTACTGAAAAAATCTTCTAAAACAAAAAGAACCTTTTTTGGTCCTCCTTTGTTCCTAGAGAGACTTATGTAGGCTTGCATCCCCCCCTTTGGAGACCTTTCCGAAGGCACCCATAAAGGCTCTTTATTGCGTATTGGTCACCATTCCTTGAAAACAAAAGTAAGTAGACTGAATTTAATCAATTTTAATGTTTTTTTTTGTTGTACTTTGTATTCAAATTTTGTTTGGTCTTACTTACATTTTTTGGGTGACAGGGGGGGGGGGGCTAGATTTTGCCCCAGGTGCAAGAGAAGCCAAAACCGCCACTGATATTTACGCACACTGCAATTATTGGAGTGAACTATTTGGGGGTAAAACCATACCCCCTAATAGTGAATATTCAAAACTTGGAAGTATAGTTTATACTTGTTTATTAAGTTCTCGGTATACAGGAAATCGCGCATGTAGAAATGGCGCGACAGCCGCACCCGGCCCAGATCCTCCAGCGCGGTATAGGTTCCGGGCCGTCGCATCACCGCGCCCGCGCCTTGTTGAACTCCCGCATTCGTCCCAGCACGTCGACGCCAAGCTGGTCGTAGACGTCGAGAAGGTCGACCAGCACCCAGTTTTCACGGATCAACCCGTCCTCCAGCCGCCAGAAATCCAGGCTGCGCATGGTGATCCGCTTGCCCGAGGGCGCGATGCCCATCCAGCCCCCATGGGTGATGGTCTGGATCATGTCCGGCCAGCCGGTCACGCCCGCATAATCGCCCTCGCCGAAGAAATGGTATGTGATTTCATCGACATAGCTGCCCCGGTCCGGCATGGCGTTGAGGAACGGGATCTGATGCCAGTTGCGGAAACCCGCGATTCCGCGCCCCGAACCGATGCCCGACGGCCCGTACCACATCATGCGCGGATGCCAGAACCGCTCCATCTCCATCGCCTCGGGCGGCTCCTTGGGGTGGCGTTTCAACGCCGTGAGCATGTCGACGATATGCTGGCGCGAACCAAGGCTTTTCGCCGGGTCATGCGGCCCGAGCCCGTCGCAGGTCGCCGGGCCGGGGATATGCCATTCACGGCCCAGGCTGGGCGCCATCGGCCAGGCGCCCGCCTGCATCATCAATTCGGGGATGTCCCACAGCGCCTGCATCTCCTTGATGCGGCCATCCTCGATGCGAAAGAATTCATGGAACCGCATATGCGCGATATGGCCGGTGGGCGGGATATCGAGCCACGGGGCGCGGAACACGCCGGTATAGAACCCGCCGCAGCCGATCCAGTCCGCGCCGTGCTCATCGGCGCCCGCGATCACGATCTGCTCGCGGCGTTCTAGGTCGGGGATGGCCGACAGCAGCGGCGCGTAAACCGCGTCGTAGAACGCCCCCGGACCGGAGATCTCGCCAAGGGGATATGAAAGCCGGAACACCGCCTCCGGCGCGGCGGCGGCGTCCAGCGCCGCGCGCACGGCGTCTTCGGTGAAATCGTACATCGCCGCGCGCAGGGGGGCGACGACCTGCCTGTTGCGATTATGCGTCTCGTTCATGGTCTGCGCCATTCCATCTGCACGTCCGGTTGACCTTCTTCGTTGTCGCCATCCGTAAAAGCGATTTCCACAAATCCGCGGCGGGCGTAGAAGTCGCGCGCCCGGCGGTTGACCTGAAAGGTCCAGAGCGTCATCCGCCCCGCATCGGCCATCGCCCGCTCGATCAGCAGCTTGCCGACGCCCCGGCCCTGCCATTCCGGCAGGACATAGAGCTTGTCGAGCTCAGCAGGCGACCATGCGACACCCCCGACAACCCGCGCGTCGGCGAACGCGGCCTCGACCCGCATGCGGCGCATCAGGGAGCCGCCGACATAGTTCACATCGCCCTCCAGGCTGTGCAAAACCGGAAAGTCCGGATAGGTCGCCTGGAATGCGGTCCGCAGGACGCGCGCGACCTCGCGCGCGCGCTCGGGGCCGACGGGGGCGATGCGGACCGGCGTTTCGCGCATCCGGCCCTATTCCGCCGCCGCCCCGTACGGGACGTTCTTTCCGCCATGGCGTCGCACGCGGATATTGCACTGTTCGGCATGGCCGACAGACGTTTTAGGGCCAGAAGCTTGGCTTTCACCAACTGCCTACTTGTATCTTGCCAATCAAATTAGGAAATATGTTAGAGGAAATGTAGAAGACGGAAATTGGTCGCTCATTGTTTCTGAGAAGCTTGGGGAAGCGATTGAAAGTTCTTGTAAAAATGCTGCTCAGCAGCTAAACCAGGGAGAAAGTTGCAGTGATTTCGATGATCCTCAGGACTTTTCATGGCAAAAAGGAGAGCCAAAAATAGAATTTTCTAGGGTTTTAAGGTGGTCTCGAGAAGAGTTGTTATCTCCACTAGCTGAATCGGTGATCAATATTCATTCGGCATTTAATGTACCACTATTTTTTCTCGAAACTGAAAAATCTTCTCCAGAAAGGGAAGTAGACTACATTTTAATTGAACAATCTGATGGCTCTTTCTCTGGTTATTATAGCAATATAGCGGATAATTATAGGCCGCAACGCCTCAACAACAACGGATTAATTCCAAAACACTACAATGCGAGAGATGACTACGATGAGCTCATCAAGAGGGGTGATATTCTATTAGCAGTAGATGCGCTAGAAAAGTTTAAAAGAGCTGAAAGTAATACTTAGAACTGATCTTCAAAAAGATGATTTTCAAGGTCATGATCTAATCTAAGTTATCCAACAAAACTGTGCGGCTTCGATGACAGCATATTCATTGCGGCATGACAAATATGAAGCCTACAATCCTGGCGTAATCCTCGAGTTTGGCAATACAATCTTCAAAGGCTTTGACCTCGATTTTGTCTCCTTTGATAATAGTTACTTCTTCTCTGTCCCAAGTCATTAAAGTATTAGAAAACACCTTCGCGAAAAACTCGCTTCGAACGCTATTAACTCCGTACTCTGGGAAATTAGCCAGGCCATCAAACGCATTTCTAATGGATACGCTTGCGGTATTTTTTGCTAGTAACCAGTCGGTATCGGCTGCAACTAACCACCAATTTCCTATCTTGATGATTTCAGTATGATTACTACCCAATATTAGGGCACCCTCAGCAATTCCACTGCATATTTTCTGTGGTGATGCTCCCCCCGTGCCAAAGTACATTTCTTGGTGCTTAACAACAAACTCATGAGAGTTTAGGGACTTGATTTCGCTTTCTGAGTATTGCATAACAATCTAGCTTTTTAGGCGGTTTAATGTCGTGGTAGATGAATCATATCAAAAATGTTTTGTTTTTTTGGACTCAGCAGCGATATAGGATCGTAAAATCGTTTGATATAAATACTTAACTATATATCTTTTCGATTAGGTTGTTGCGGATTTAGTTAGGCTGCTATTCGTTTCACAATAAGGTAAAATTGTTTCCAGTGGTTCGAAAAGGCTATGAGTTCAATTCCACTCTGGCATTGATAAAAACAACTTTAATAAAATGGACATTTAGATTAATGAAAATCAGTAACAAAATTCTACTGTTGTTTATTACACTTTTACTTTCCAACAACTTATGCGCCCAATATGTGAGGGTGACTAACTATACCGACTCGTATACGGTGGAAAGTATCTATGCCAATGAATGGGGCAGTCCATTTATTATTTTTGAGCAGACAGTAAACCCAGAATGTTCCGCTGGCAAAGGTCTATATCTGTATAACTTTGAAATCGAGAGTTAGAAACCCAAAATATGAAAGACCAAATTTTGATACATGAAAACTTGAATGTTCCAGAAATAGGAATTGAGATCCCCCAAAAGGAGTGTGGCTTTTGTGGAAATCTTGCAATTAAATTCGCCCTCTATGATAACCCTAAAGCCACTATTGACAAGACATTAAATATATCACTTTTCCAGAGAAGCTTAGTTAGAGTGACCATCCAAGAAAATATCCTATGTCCTATTTTCTATGACTCTTTCTGAGCGGACATTTTTCCTATGATGTGTTATTATCTTCTCGTGCCCTAAAATTATTTTAGTAATTTCAAAGTATGGGAAAAAATAAACTACTGACTTTGAAAATGGGTCTTTTCGAGAAGTTTTCTTTGAAAATCTGGAAGGTATAGATGAAATGTCACTAAATGGATGGACAATTGACAGTGAGATCCTTCTGATATTCAGCTAATGTTAAAACTCGATTTCGGCTAACTCTAGCGATCAAATCATAACCTGCATAAAGAGTTTTGTTTTAGAATGGTTGGATTAACTTGTTCAGATAAAAAGTTTGCACCAAAAAATTCTAAGTTGAAAATATAGCGCTCAAGCAAATCATTAACCTAGATTTTTAAAACGATCGTAAAATGATGAACTGTGAAATTTGAATTCGACCAGTTGTAGTCTATATTCCCATTTGAACTGAAAGAATTCTCTAAAACCTATCATCAATTTAGGTAATAGCTAATTCAGACATGTTCAGGTTGACATTTTTCACTATTAAATTTTCAATGCTAAATTTCGTTGGGTTTTGATTAACTTGTAAATAACTTGTATAATATAATAACGTATATATAATAACGTATTAACGTATATAATAACGTATTATATAATAACGTATAATAACGTACTTGTAAAATATAACGTATAACTTGTATAATATATAATACTTGTAATAACTTGTAAACCTACCGTAATAGGCAGGATCAAGCCACAGTCCCTAGATTCCTCGGGTGTGGGTTCGTTCCCTTTGCTTCTGCAAAACAGTTTAAGTTCTTAGTTCCCTATTTAGGTTTTTTTCTATTCGTTTAAACACTGATAATGAAGCTCTCTAATTGACTAAACCTTAAAAATTCCAAGTAAATCTAAGGTGGGCTGTGACTCTAAATAGCTCTGGAAACTAGCTAGCTCTGGATACTAGCTATATCCTTGCAATGAATAAATTTTAACCCACCAAAAATGTAATCTGAGAGTCATTGACTAGTCCTGTGTCTACTTAGATGCTGTTACTACGGATTTTTTTTCCAGGTTAACCAGATGTCTACACCAAAAAGCCATTCCCGAGTTTCACAGAATCCACCAAGTGCAATATCTGGATCAATGATGAGGGACAAAAAACCATTTACATATACTCCTGGAGGACTAGATCTATCCGAAATAAGAAGTCCACGAATGGCAAAACGAATTTCAAAAAATGCTTTATATGATGGTTCACCTTCCCAACAACAGGGCACTCCAGGTCCTTTATCTACAAGTGAACTTCCACCACAAGCCGCTGCTGCCATACAACCTCAAATTGCTGTGCAAGTCCTTCCCCAATCAAACCAGCCTTTGCGCTCCACATCCCGTCAAGAGTCTTACCCACCACCCCCACCACACCTTCCTGGCTAGGCTAACCATTACATCCTGCACTATGTCAATTGCATCGTCTGGGTTCTTCACTGCAACCACCGCCATGCCGTACGCTCTTTTCTCAACCTCGATAAGAAACTGATTCAGTTCAGCAGCCTTGCTCATGTGCGTCTATCCAACATTCACAAAGCTTTCGACTACGCTTGCGGGGGTGATTAACCCCCGCACGTAGATCAGTCTATTCCGCCACCGCAAATACAAACCCAGCCCGTCCCGTGGTGAGTGTCTGTGAACCGACATTGTACTTACCTTGACTTGTTATGCGATGCAGCGTGCGTCCGGCATCCAGTTGCGCAACCACTTCATCGACAAGATCCGCAAACTGCCGGTACAAGTGCACCTCTGCCGCACCGCGAACTTTTACCGCATATACGCCGTGCCCACTGGTTGGAGCCAACAGCGTTACCTGCGCAAGCTGGTCGATAAACGCCTGCGGTACACCACGTACATGTAGTGACTGGCGCGCGTCCGTAAGATCAATGTCAATCTGTTGCGGTGAAACGTTCAGAAACGGGGTTACCGTACCTGTCTGCCAGCCGACATGCAGCACTGCGGCGCGCATGTCGGTTTGCACATCTATCAACGTGCGCGCCAGAAAATCAGCCGGAGCCGCAGCAAAACTATTCACCAGACCCCGAACCCGAATCAGCTCACCAGCAGGCGGGGCGCTTAAAGTGGTCAGGTCAATTTCGTAAAACTCCGGATCAGCATCCTGTTCACTGACTACACCAGTACCGGTAAAATCGTAGCTGAGCGGACGACGGCCATTTAACGCAAACAGATCAACAGCCAGCGGCTGGCTCTGCACAACGGCGGCGCTCAATTGGCTTAAACGCATGCGCACATGATCGGCAACCAGGTGGTTATCGTCACGGAACTCACCCCACACCACAACCCTTTGGCCAACAGAAATGCTCTGCGTGGTGGGTTGTTGCAAACCGGGCGCGGAAACCACTGTATCAGCCTGCAGGCTCACGCTATATGCGCCGCGAAAAACACGCCGTCCGTCAGTAAACTCAACGTGTGCACCCTGCAGCGTAAGCTCGTCACCCTGGCGCGCACTGACCACACCGGCCACTACGTCCGCATTCGTCCAGGGCACTGAAGTGCCGGCCAACACGGTGTGTGCTAACAAACCGTCCGGCGTTATGTTACCCAGCGCCACCAGAGGGCTACCTTCCGGCAGTTCGGCTAACGCCTCCAACCCTGGAGCGCCATCAAAACCTTCACCGTCAACCGCGTATTGTGTATCGCTGTCGGCAAGCAGGGTGAACTCACCGAATTGACCCGTGCGGTGCCGAAACGGCCTGACCTGCACAGTGATTTCGCCCGCTGCCAGATCTACTGCAGAAAGCACCCCACGCAATCGATGTTGACGATCGGCTTCCAACTCCGGCGTCGCCAGCAGAAAGGGCTCAACTGTGACCAGCGGCGGGCTGACCTCAAAGTCAATTTCATTGGATGCCTGCAGATCAAAATCCAGGCTGAATGCTGCCGGAATACCAGGCGCTACCCGAAAACTGTCGCCATCTGTCAGTTGCAGCCGCATGTCCACAACACCAAGCGGCAGGCCATCACTACCGACAACCGTAGCCGCATGCGCAGAGCCGTCTTCCTATGCAAGACATTTCTTTAAATACTATGAAAAGAAAATTGGACCACAGTATTTAAAAAGCTGGAGAGAGAAATCTACACAGACATTGCTTACAAAAGATCTAAAAAATTTGGGAATTAAACTTCCTGCCAATCAAAATCAAAACTAAACAGCATAGAAACTAATACATTGACCAATAATAAATCTAGATCAATTCTGTTTAAAACCCTGGCAAAAATGGTGAACCTCATTAGCAAGACGCTGAATTCGTGTTAGTTCTGCGAAGTGCAGCTTGTGTAGTATAATATAGTTCTACATCACCAGTATAGAAATTACAGGGCCGAATTTGTTATTGGCCAATCGTTTCTGTTTTCATCACCAATAAATTATCGTATGACCAAAACAGGGCAGATACTATCGCATGACCACCGTCATTACCCTGGACGCAACAGCATTAGTAATTGTAGGTCAGATTTTTGCATTTCATTGTATTTGGATAAAAAAAAAAGGACTTGTGCCTAATTTGAGAACAGCAGTAAGCAACTCCTCTCTGGCCCTTGCAAGGTCATTTTTATTTATTACGATTAAAAACGTCCTTTTAGCGCCCTGGAACACCAACAATATAACCTGTAGCTGAGAGAAGGTTTATGACTGGTGGGACATTTCCATATGCTAACGAACCCTGCTTAGAGTATATTAGACTCCTTCTTACTATTTCACTGGAATATAAAACCCCTAAACCTAGCTGCTTCAGCAATGTTTAACGAATTCAGAAACCGGGTCATCCCGTGGTCCACGTCTCCCTTTCAGGAGTTAATCCACATATCTGCATGACATTCTTCTATCCGCCATCTGAAAACATGCTGAGTGGGTTTACAGAGGTCCTTAATGAGAACTCAGCAGAACTGAGTACTTAGTTGTTCCTTAGTACTAGGTTCGTTATTATTGTTTCAAATACATTCTCAATATTAGCTATTTCCTGCCAAAGGCACGGAATGAAGAGGTAAGAGACCCCATAACCAGCAGGAAGAATTTCATTAAATTGCAAAAAAGCGATACCTTAACTCTTACACGCCAGATGTTGCGCCAATCTTAATTAACAATAATCACTGATGTACACGTGTGGCCACTTTCCTCATGAAAGTAGCCAGGTTGTCAGAGAAAAACCTTTTACAAGCATTCAAATTGAACCTGGGGCCGCGGTAAGATTTCCGAAGGTTGAGACACTGGAAGAGGGACTGGCAAAGAATCACAAAATAGCAGCCAAAGACAGAGTACACGGTTCCAGTAAAAAGTTAGTCACAATTTTAACAATAACGTTTATTGCAAAAATTTGAAACACTTTCCGTAAAGGTTCCATATTACACTTGAGGTAACTTCCTTAAAGACACCAGACTGAGTTTGAGATACCTTAATTAAGCATTACGTCATTAAATGTTTGAATTTTAAACGCTTGATAAATTCGATGACACTTGAGAACCTTACAAATAGGGCAATTACCTGCTGCTAGTAACCTTTTTCTTCGCTTGTCCTGTTCCATCTTCTCATTTTCTGATTCCACTTCTAAATCCATTATCTCGACTTCAGGCCTTTCCTTTTGTTTCTCTCTAAATTTTTCAGTCTTTTCTTTTTCTTTCGATGGCTAAAATAGTGCAAATTTATCTTTTGGACCCTAATGTACGATAGAAATGATCGTCCTTGAACTATAAATCTTAGCAGAACTACCCTTTTTGCCATGTATTTAGGAAGAGGAAAGAACATTAAAACACAAAACAAAAGAAAATATCCTATTTTCATAGTATATATAGATGATAATAAAAGGATCCACATTGGTTCTAAGTATGTCTTATGCGTCGGGAAGGTTGATATCAAGGCCTTAAAATTTACCCTTTGTAAACATTAAGTATCGTTATAACATAGTTGACGATAAATCCTGGCGACTATTCGGATGATTCAGTGGGGGTGTTGCCCAATCTCCCTCTAGCCCCTCTACTTGCGACTGGGAGTTGCGATTTTGTTCTTAACACCATTAACATTCATTATATTAGCGATTATTAATTCACTAAACGACAGACAGAAGCCCGTTGAATGAATATTTTATGCTATAACACTGAATTATAACCGAATTCATACTTATTCACTTCGTTCTTCGCAGTTTCGCCGACATGAAATATCATAAATTGTAAAATATTAAATACTCAGTGGGTTATGTACATTTAAATCCGAATTTAACGATTTTTCATAGGCTATGCCGTACACATGTTTTGTTATCTGTTTTAGTCACACGTATGCTTTTTGCGTACATGACTTGAAATCTTTGATTTACGATACTGTGATTTTATTGCCCCATATTTTCTTGAATTTATTCCTTTTCTGACAATATACTGGTGCGCACATCTGTGTTTTATACTTTGTGTTAAGAGGTTTTTTAAAGGAGATGGTATTTAAGAAACTGCCAATAAGTGGGGTTTTATATCTGGATTTCTCTAGAATTCCGCCTCCCTTAGTATAGATACGGTGTTCAAATCTTGTCGTTGGTTCTTGAAGTCAATCATGCTACCCTCTCTTACCTTTTTCATATTCTTTAAGAAACGTTTATTGTATTCCTATCCATAGCCTATCCCATTAATAATTGCCTAGACCAGATGAAAAATTGCCCGAACTTTGATCTTATTAAGGTATTCAACAAGTATTAGCCTGTATTAGCGTAGTAAAACATGATGTTCATATGTTTGGCAAGGGGCTGTCCATTCTTCGCCAGCTTATGTGCATCTCGGAACACCGTGGCACAATTTCGTCATGCATGGCACGTGATTTTCAAAAAGGGACATAAATATTTATAGCTTTGGGGTCAAATTAATACTAGCAGAACTATTCTGTCAAATTATTTGCATCATTTACCTTTATCATATGACCTGTGTTGACATATATGGAAGAAAGAATATTTTATTTTAGGTACTCTTGCTAATTACATACAGCATGTAAATGTAATGATCAGTCTGTCAAATTGCTGCATATTGATTATAAATTCAAATTTTTCTTCATCTCAGTTAATTTTGGTGTTTGTATAGTTCAATATGTCACTTTTGCAAACATGTAAATTATCACAAATAGAGACAAAAAGGGCATAATTAACGGATTCATTAATTGTATGATTATTTAAATTTATTCTTATCAGTCCACTAGCCTGAATTATATTTAGTATTTTAATTAAAACATGCACTGTGGATTTGGTTAGTTGATCAGATTTTCAAGAAAACTGTCGAAAAATGTTAATGATTAAGGGCTTTTCTGATCTCTTTTAGTTCGGAACGCAGGCGTTGTTGGGCGCGCCCGCTGGCACGTCCTCGCCTGCGTTCTTCTGGTCGATCGGCGAGATGCTCGTGTTCGGCTAAACCGCCGACGACTCACCCGCCCACGGTTGCCGCGACCCGGTTGGAGAACGACACCGTCGGCGCGAGTACGCACGGCGTGGCCACACGTCCGACGACCCACCACTGGAAGTCCAGCGTGCCGCCGACGTAGGACAGGATGCACGGGATCGGCAAGCGCTGGGACGCGCGGCCCCCCACGACCGCCGCCGGAATCTGCGTCAGCGGCAAGCTGATCACGCAGGTCCCGCAGCGGAACACGTTGTTGGGGATGCTGACGGTCAGGAGCGCGACGCTCGACGACAGGTCGGCACCGGTGAGATCGAACGTGAACGACTGATTGCCGATCGCGAACGGTCCGCCGGCCGAAATGGTCCCGCCGAGTCCACAGCCACCGCGGCGGTCGACTACCGCGCCGCCGCTCCCCATTGCCGACCAGAGCTGGCCGCGCACTTCCGAAACGAACGGAGGACTGTTGTCGGCATCCATCCAGACGAGCAACGCCTCGTCGCTCTGCGAACCGCCTGATATGCGCGATCCGATCTCGACGTTGATGTCGGTCTGCCGCGACGGCGATCCAGCGAATCGAATCCGCTGACCGCAGACACCGCATCCCGTGGGAGCGATGGCGACGACCTCAATGTCGTAATTGAGGAGGCTCGTGTTGACCTCGTCGGCCCACGCGACGAGATACTTGGATCCCAAGAAGCTCACTGCCGGACGGATAGCATCAATGTTCACCGTGCCGTCAACCACGGAAGTGGTTCCGACGCTGGCGATCGACGACGTGCAAGTCAGGCGTTGGCAGAGAACGTCGTGCTTGGGACCGCTCGCCTCGTCGACGTGCCACGACACCAAGAAGTTGGTGCCGTCACCATCGACGTCGGGATGGCTCGGATCACCGGTCCCCGCCGCAACCGTGAAAGTGCTACCGATCTTGTTGAGGTTGCGGTCGACGCACGCGGCACGGATACCGCCAAAGAACCCCGTCTCCTTCCAGACGATCAGGTGACGCCCGGACGAACCGCCGTTCTTGGAGATCTTCGGCGAGACCTCGCGCCCCGTCGAGGCGAGCGTGACATGCGTGCCCGCCAGCGGGTCGAGCCCAGTGCGGCAGGTGACTTGGGCAGCCACAACGCGGCCGTCCGAACTCCACACCACCAGCGCCTCATCGTCGGCGACGGTCGACTCGCATCCGGCGTCGGGCTCGATCTCGTCAGCGGTCGTGGTCGCAATCCCGACGATCCTGGAAACCGAGGTGCCATCGATACTGACGGCAGAGATGTCCCAGGGGCCGAACGGCGACGAAGCGTGTTGCCAACAGACCAAGAACTGATCGACCCGGTTGACGTTCGCGACGGTCGGGTTGGTGTTGATGTTGCTGCTCACGATGCTCAGGAATCCGCCATCGAGCGCTCCGCTGGAGAACAGCCGCTGCGCGCGAATCGCGACGTTGGTCGCCGAGAACCGTCGCTGCCACACCACCAGGTAGCGATCGGTCGTGGCGTCGTAGGCCACGTCTGGCTGACTGTCGTCCCACGCCGTCGTCCCCGTCGCCAGCAGCTGGGGTTCGGTGTTGAAAGACGTGCGGCTGTTGTCGCCACATGTCCGGTTCGTTTTTGTGCGCCGTCGCTGTGTGCCACGTCCCAGATGTATCGATTGATATCACCGCCGTAGCTGTGTTCGACACCACTGATGATCACCGGTTGCTCGGTCTCATAGAAACGTGAGAAAAAGTTGTTGGTTGTGATCTCATCAGCGTGAACCCGCTGCACCTGCATTTTCACAACAACTTCTCATTGGCAGCAGGCGCGGGATAGTTACGCAGCTTGACGACACGGCTGGGCCAGTTAAACAGCTTGATATACAGCATCAACCGCTCGCCGTGAGCACCCAGTTTCTGTTTGAATTTGCGTGCCGGGGTATTGGTAAAATCGGAAATGCTGTAGATACGCGTACGGCCCAGCTGTTGTGCACGTTGATAACAGCGCAGGCGTAAATAAGGTGCCAGGTTCTGTCCGCGGTAGGCCGGATTGGAAAACGCATCAAACAGGTAAGCTTCGTCATCCAGCAGCGGTCGGCTGTAGATTGCTGAGTTGAACGCCTCCAGGTTCAACCACATTTTAGCAATCAGCTTGCCGTCATCTTTGATGCCGAAGCATTCGATACCGGTCTGTAAGAATGTCTCGTAACGCGATCTGGACATGTCCGGCCGCAATCCATGGATAGCGTCCAGATCAGCATGGGTGAGTTTGCAGAATTGGTAAGCAGGGTTAAGGCTGATGAGATCAGGCGCCAACGGTTGTAAGCCTTCACGTTCAAATATAAATGGGTGCAACTCAATCTTCAGCCAGGCTTTTGCGCGCCATAGAATCCCGGCCAGATAGCGGTTGAACGTTGCGTTAATAGTGGCCATAAACTCTATGCTAAGCGCTTGGAAAGTTGATCTGCTGAACCTTATTGTGTGCACACATGGGTTAGTATGTGAACCGTTCAATAATTTTACCGCATCGGCGTTCTATGGAAAAAGCTGGGGTTCTCGTATTTGGTGATTTTCCCCAAAGTCTTGCTGTAGTGCGTTCGCTGGGGCGAGCCGGTTTTCGTGTGGTGCTCGCCAGCGGAGATCGTACTACCATTGCCGGCCGTTCCCGATATTGTGCCGACACCTGGCAGCACATTGCTGATCCGCATCAGGCACTGGATGCATTTGCGCTTGAATTGGCAGACTTCTTACAGCAACAACCGGACATTCTCTATTTGTACCCGGTTGGCGTCAGCTTGATTGAGCGGGTCCAACAGGCAGTGGTTGCGGTGCAGCTCGATCTACCTGTGGTGGCCGCACGGGCGGAGGTGTTGTCTGCCTGCCATGACAAGACTGTTGCTGCGACCTGGGCCGCTGCCGCCGGGATTGCCTCACCCACTACCACAACCGCGTCCAACTATGCCGAGCTGGTGGAGGTAGTGGCCGCTCTCGGGTACCCCTTGATTATCAAAACAGTGCACAGTGAGGCGCCGGTACACGGGCGCAAAGCGTTTATTGTGCACAATCAATCGCAGTTTGAAGGCTCGTTTCCGCAATGGCCAGATGCACATAAACAGTTGCTGGTGCAAAACTACGTCGCCGGACCTATGCAGGCATGTGATTTTGTCGCACAGGAGGGCAGGGTAGTCGCCTATTACGAAGGTGGCGCAATGCGCACGGACGCACCGGATGACAGGATCTCGATGTCCTTATGGCCATGCGTGTCGAAGCCGCCTCCACCGGTGACTCGGTCTTCGTTCAGCACCCTCAGCGAGCCAAAACCCACTTGGCTGCCGTCGTAGTAGCGCCCAAAGGAGAAGGTGTGCCGGCTATCGAGCCAGCCAAGCTGCGAGCGCCCGCGTTCGGCCGGTCGCCTGATTTCGATGCTCGGTTCCACCATAACCCATGTCAGCTCTTGTCTTTTGTAAGCCGTTGAGCGGGGAGCATAACCAGAACAGTTAGACTGTAAAAGATTGTCCTGACCGAGCCTTCGTGGTAGCGGCGCCTAGCCCTGAGCGCGAACAAAACCGATCGCCTGGTTGGCAGAACGACGGGCATGCTTACGTTTAACCGGCTCGTGTACGAAACGGTTCAGCGCCGCCAAACCGACGGAAATCCAAGGCGCTTGGGGATTTTCGAACATTTCCTCGCGCAGGGCCGTGGCTAGCTTGATGACGTGGGCGGGAAAGATGTAGACCGGTTCGCCATGGTCGAGCATGCCGTCGAAAATTTCCGAAAAGAGAGCGTCGGCATCGTCCACCTGCCATTCCGAGGTGTCGCGATCCCAGTCTACATAACCGGTGTTTCGACCCAGAAAACACCCTGTTTGCAACAGCGCGTTCGGCCATAGTGCGGGCTGTTCGCGGCAGATCTTCTTCGCTGCGTTCAGATGTGTGATCGCGTGGGTGAAATCCAACCAATCGATGTTGTGTTGCACGGCCTTATCCGTGTGATGCCGATATTGTGGATCGAAATGGAGCATCGCGTCGGACGCAGCGTGGAAAAGGGACTCTATTAGATCGGGCAATCGGCCGCTGGCCCCCGAGACCAACGCGAGGCTCTGTTTGACGCCCGAATTGCGGAAGGAATCGGGCTGAGGGATTTGGTCGCCCGTGCCATCCCAGTCGACAAGGAAACGTCCATAGGGACGAAATTCGGGAATGAGATCTTCTCGGCGGCCCATGCAAAAGGCGCGCACGAGCGGCAGGATAAGCGCTTCATGCGATCGAGGTCCGAGGCGGTTCATGAGGTCGAACGATTTGTCCAAAAATATCGGTGTGTGACCGAAGGACTGATAGTGACGCAGCGAGGCCCGCTGAAGCGGCCCACGCAGCAACTCGGCACCGCCCGACGCCAAGCCGGCCCGAGCCTGCATTATGGCGGTATCTTCGTCTTCCTGCTCGATCGCGTCTTCAAGCTGCTGGACATCAAATTCAGAAGCTACGCCCTCGACATAGGGAAACGGGCCTTTGTCCTGGATGGCGTCCCAAGAGAGATGACCGATGACCTCCAACACCGGGACAAGGCGATCGGCTTTGTTCTCCGGATCAATTGAATCGCGCAGGGCGAGCCAGTCTGGCGCTGCGGCTTGGGCGTGGGTCGTGCCGTTCTCGTCGGTGTCTTTCGCCCAATCGAGCGCTTCGGTTAGACAATCGAGAACATCGCCGCCTGCAAGCTCGTATCGAGCAAGCTCTCGGGCGATCCGGTCGTAATCATGTTCATCGAATGCTTGGCGCAACCCGGCAAGGGCCTGCGCCCGAACCTGGCCGGCGGGGGGATCGGTGATATCGACTTGAATTGTGCCGGCCTGAACGCGGACCGGGTAACGGCGCACCAGTTACAGATTGTTTTTGATCGCTAATAAGTGACAATTTAAAATCATATTGGCTCCTTCTGCTTATGTTTTTCGCCGTATGTTACATGTTGAGTCGTCTTATCTCGAATCAAACCCACATATTTTCTTACTATCAGAAATTTCATAGCTAGGTCGTGAATGTTGCTCTCTAATTTCATCATTAAAAAAGGTGAAGTTAATATCTGTACATTATCCACACCCTATGGTTATACTCTATATGAGGCGGAGGGGGATAATCCTCTAAAATTATGGGGTTCTAATTTTTATAGGAAGTCTATTAGTAAAAAGAAAAGTTTAAACTCTAGACCAATCTGCTCAGGCGAAAATCCGAATTGTATAAATTTGAGGATAGTTCGAACAAATATGTCTTTAAAGCTAAATAGCTTCCAAAGTAGTTGAGATTGGTAGTTTAATACCTCAGTAGCATCAGGCTCACCTCCTTGCTGAGTGGAACACATGCATATTATCTGTTTCAATATAATTTCCGAAAAAAATGGATTTGTTGTCCAGTGATTTTCAAATAGCCAAATAGTCAATTTCAATATGACAGTTCAAGACAAAAGTGACATATCTTGTATCCCCCCCCCCTACCCAATGGGAGCAATGGTTTGAAAGGAAATAAAATTGAAGAAGAAGCTGAGTCGTCGCTATACTAGACTAGAATTTTTTGTAAAATCGAAAGAACAATCAAAGGTGAAATGGAATAAATGATGGATATTTCATGGCCGTACCTAGGGAGTTTTCTTAGGTGGCAATTTACCAGCTAGGGTGAAGTTTGAAGATTTGTGATCGTCTGTAGAGACTGATACGCTTACTTTTTGGGATTTTTCAGGAAGAATGGGTGAGTTTTCTAGGAGTAATGGAAACGCACCTCCTTTCAACTACTACTGTAAAAGGAAATTACTAATGCTGAAACGGGTTGAGACGAGGAGGTCTGGCACATCGTAACCCCAATAAACAGGATACCAGTTAACGTGTATTGAAAACAAAAGATGCTTGGAACAAGCCTATAGTCAGATTGAAAGATTCGGATTGAATCTTAATTATTTTTAATGCTTATAAAAACTCGTCCAATTAGTTACAAAAATACAATATAAAACATTTAAAACGTACATACATGTCAAACAATTTTTAGCATATTTTATAATTCGAAAAGGGTCTGACTTAGAAATAGAAATCATCTAGTTTCCATGCTTTTCATCGGATATTTGAACTGTAGAGTGGAAGCGAAGCACCGATTCAGTTAATTGACAAAAATTTGCCGGGAGAGAGCGGGCAAAATGTATTTTTCATCAATATCTAGAAAAAAATTTCGTTCTTTTCAATGAAAGTAAAAAAAAAAAGGTATATTAAATGAAAACACTCCAAAAAAAAGGTGTCTTCAGTGAACCCACTCCAGAAAAGGTATCGTTTAAAATCTAGTGTGGGGGCTAAAAAACAATGCAGGTTAAGGCAGGGTAATCGATTGGGGACCAGTGTTACCCAAAAAACCAGGTAGCAGTTCGGCGACAACAAGGTCTTGTGTTTATAAAAAAAGGTATTTTGGTATTGGGACTGCTATCACCCTTGTCCTACAAAACACTATTATCAAAAGAAAAGAAAGATGAATGTGTTTTTTTCAAACCGGGCACGGCAAGTTCAAGAGTGCTGATCGACAATGATCGCGTCCGAGTCACCGAGTGGCGCTTCGCAAATCGAGGCGACAATACCGGATGGCACAAACACGCTTACGACTATGTCGTAGTGCCGCTTTTTGACGGCAAACTTGAAAGTTCGATGCCGCATGGAAAAACCGTCGTCGCCGACTTGAAATCAGGCGCGCCATATTTTCGCGAAAAAGGCGTAGAGCAC
>JAAAKM020073195.1:41695716-41706149 GCA_010016025.2 Alatinidae sp. Z8VKAUB7J3 | reverse complement strand
GAGCACGACGTGCTGAACGGCAACGATTTCGAGTGTGCCTTCATCGAAATCGAAATGGTTGGCTAGGAGCACGCAACAGGCAATTCGTGACGGCAATGCCGTAGTCGCCGCCGACCACCACGCGAATGCCGCGCTCGCGGAAACCGTGATAGGTCGGGCTGCTGCGGGCGATACGAGGGACCGGCGCTTGTCGGATCCTTTTCAAACCCTAGGTCACGAGGTTTCTCGGCCGCCCATCTGCAAACGCTTCGATGTTGTCGATGAGCTGATCGCAAAGGGTTTGCATGCCGCCCACACTGGCCCAGGCGACATGTGGGGTCAGAATTACGTTCGGTTGGGCCGCCAGCTTCATAATCGGTGTTTCCAAACCCGGTGGCTCCACCGCCGTTACATCGATACCGGCACCCGCAATCGCCCCCGTTTCAATGGCCTTGACCAACGCCTGCTCGTCGATGATTCCGCCGCGCGCCGTGTTGATGACGATTGCCGTCGGTTTCATGGCCTCGAGAAAAGCGTCATCGATAAGGTTGCGGGTCTCGTCCGTTAGCGGACAGTGGCAGGTCACGACATCTGCCGTGTCGCGAAGTTCATTCAGGCTAACCAACGGCCCGTTGGCGGGCGCCTGCTGGGCATAGGCATCGTGATAGATGACCCTCATACCGAAGCCCGCGCCGACCTTACCCACGGCCTGCCCGATGGCGCCTGCTCCGATAATGCCGAGGGTCGATCCGGCCAAATCCCAAATGGGCCGGTTGAAAAAGCAAAACTGGTCTGCCCGAACCCATTCGCCGGCCAGGACTTGCTCGCGATACTCCACAAGGTTTCGCCGCAGGGCCGTGATGAGGGCGAAGGCGTGTTCGGGAACAGTGTTTACGGCATAACCGCGAACGTTCGAAACGCTGATGTCGCTTTCTAGGCACGCCGGAATGTCAACGACATCGTAGCCGGTCGCCGCGACTGCAATGAATTTGAGGTTGGGCAATTCGGCAAGTGCGTTCGCCCTGATCGGTACTTTATTGGTGATCGCTATCGTCGCTTCCGACAAGCGCGAGACAACCTCGCCCGGGCGTGTGCGGTCATGTTCGACCCAGCGATGAGGGAATTCGGGGCGGCGCACGGTGACGCCGGGACCGATGGTGCTGGAATCGAGAAAGACAATCGTTTCCATGGATCAACTACTTCAATGTGGTGGAACCAATCACAAGGCAGGTCAGCCTGCCGCCGCCGTTGTCAGTCAGCGCCCGCCAACGTCAACGTCATGATTTTGAGTGAGCGCAAGAGCTCTTCCAGGTGGGCCTTGCTGCGGGCCTTGTATTTGTAGCCGACCGAACTGACGCAAACGATTTCCGCGAGTTGGCTGACCGTCATTCCGGCATTGGAAATCGTCGTCTCATATGGGCAAACATTTTCTTTTTAAAGAAGGTTGGAGTTTCTTGGGGGGGGGGTTAAGAGTGAAAGTCAACAGGGTAGGGTGGAGGAGTCTCCGCTTCTGTTAGCCTCGGGTGGCTTGGTTGTACGATGAGTTGTCTTTAATAGCAGCAATACTAGTGTTATTTTCACAATACGAATATCCCTCACAAGAAGCCCATCTAATTTTATGTATGTGAAGCATGTTATTATCATTATTGTTGCTGATTTCTCATATATTTTTTTTAGTATTTACACTTGTGACATCTCTGGCCGTGGTTACATTAGTAAAAGATCTCTTGAGAATCATATAATGCAGCACACTGGAGAATATCCTTTCCAATGCAGTCAGTGCGACAGAAAATTCAAAGATCAAATTAGGCTTACTTGCCACGAGCAATCTCATGCTGGAAGCAAAGTGTTTACTTGTGAGTTTTGTCGAGAAGAATTTCGTCTCAAGTCACAGCTTGAAAATCATCTTCTTCTTCATACTAAAGATGGTACTAAGTACGTCTGTGATTGTGGTAAAGTGTTTTTAAACTATAGATACCTACAGAAACATCGTCTTGTACATGCTAGAAGAGAACGATGTATCTACTGTAGGAAGTGTTTTGAGCGTGCTGAGGACCGCATTGCTCATGAACTACTCCATCAAACAGGATCCTTACCTGTGACAAAGAGTAATCCTGCTGCTAAAGAAATAAAGAACATGCTTCGAATTGGGTGCTCGCATTGTGACGCAATGTTCCGCGATGAAGAAGAGTTTGCCCAGCACGCTGTTATTCATGATCCAGACTATTACAACCCGTCGATTAAAGAAGAGGGGGAGATTGAATATAACAGTGTTGATGATGGTAATACCCAGATCATTTATTGCACCGAAGAAGGCGAAGTAAAGAATGTTATTAATCCGGAGGAGTGGGGATTTGAATATGTTGAGGACTCAATAGTGCAGCAGGAATCTATTAGCTACGAAACTGTTGCTGAAGTTTGATCTACTCTACAAAACCAAGATGTGTTGAATATTTTGAATGTTGTTTCTTTTGAATTCCTTGCACAGTTGCTGGTTGAATATCAAAAATGTAACTATTGATTTAATAGACAAGAATTTTATTATGTTTTTAACGCTTATTACAATTCAAAATTATTTAATGTTTTGCTGACACAATTTTACCTTACAGAAATATATAACAAAACTGAGTGTTTATTATTTTTGTGAGAAATTTCACCTTCATATGTTACTATTAGTTACTAATAGATTGGTGCGATTATTTTAAACCTTGTGGAGCTATTGAATTGGTAGTATGACACTTAAAAATCTTAAGCTGTAATTAAGTATTCGTAAATGCTATGCAATGGGTTGTTCTTCTTCTGATAAAAGTTTTGCTGTTTATGGAGAATTTTTTCTCTGTCACAAGAGCTCCGCCAATAGAATAAGTATGGGAACTTGTTTTTATCCGCCTTTACTGTAATTGATTTACTTTCATAAGTGAGTTTCAACTCTTGCAAGTTCAATTTTACCTAAGCACGCGCAAGATTGGCACTTGCTGATCCTAAAGCTTAAATAACCACTTGTAAATCTTGCCCTGTTGATCATGCTAACATAAGAATGTACGGGCATAATTTATGTGCTGACCTTCACCGTCACCTCACCGGGACCGGACGGCCTGTCCTTCGGCCTCAGCTCGAGCGACAGCAGCAGCTGCGCGCTCCTGCCCCACCGCAGCAGCCAGGGCGCGAGCGTCCTCTTGCTCGGCCTCCTGATCCTCGGCCTGCTGACCTGGAGGCGAGTGACCGCGTGAGAGCCGTCCGCTTCCACAAGTGGATCCTGCCGGGGACGGCCCTGTCCCTCGCCCTCTTGGGCGTGGTGGGCCTGATCAGTGTGGAGATCGAGGTGGCCAACGGCGCGGCGGAGCCGGTCGATTTCTCGACGGTTGGCGATATCACGACGCCGGAGGGCGTGGCGGAAAGGCTTTGTGCGGCGGGGCTTTGGACATCGTTTCGCACACGGCCCTATTCCAAGGTTCCGGCGCCGGC
This sequence comes from Alatinidae sp. Z8VKAUB7J3, assembly GCA_010016025.2. Lineage (NCBI taxonomy): Eukaryota > Metazoa > Cnidaria > Cubozoa > Carybdeida > Alatinidae > Alatinidae sp. Z8VKAUB7J3. The sequence goes on along the minus strand of JAAAKM020073195.1, from coordinate 41,702,705 downwards.
GAGCCGGCCGGCCGCGATCTATGTCACCGCCACCGATACCGAACCCCTCGCGGCGGATCCAGAGCCGATCATCCGGGAAGAAGCGGACGCGTTCCGTGAGGGCCTCAAGGTGATCGCGATCCTGTCGGACGGCAAAACCTACCTGTGCCATGGCGACAGCGCCGATTTCCCCGGGACCGACCTGCCGGGAATCGAGGCCGCGTCGTTCGTGGGGCCCCATCCTTCGGGGCTTGCCGGCACGCATATGCATTTTCTTGAACCTCCCGGCGCGGGCAAAGCCGTCTGGACGATCGGCTGTCCCGATGTGATCGCGATCGGGCGCCTTATTCGCACGGGAACCTACGACGGGACACGCGTCATTGCCCTGGCGGGGCCAGTGTGCGCCGATGCCCGATTGGTGCGAACGGTCACCGGCGCATCGATGACTGACCTGACCGAGGCGGACATGCCGGCCGACCGGCCCGTCCGCATGATCTCCGGTTCCGTATTGAGCGGCCGTGCCGGCGACGGGCCAAGCGCCTATCTCGGCCGCTATGCCAGGCAGATCACCTTGATCGAAGAGGACAAAGAACAGATCCCGCTGGGATGGATCCGACCCATGCCGAGCAAATACGCGGTTCAGCCGGTTTTGGGCTCGGCCCTGGCACGGAAATTGTTTCCGCTTACCTCGAACCTGAACGGCGGACGCCGCGCCATGGTGCCGCTGGGCACGTTCGAAGAGCTCATGCCGCAGGATTTTTTGCCAACCCAGCTCTTGCGCGCGCTGTTGGTGATGGATACCGACCAAGCCCAGGCGCTGGGAGCGCTCGAACTCGACGAAGAGGATTTGGGGCTCGTGGGTTTCGCCTGCCCGGCCAAATACGAATACGGGATCGCGTTGCGTGACTGCCTGACCAGAATCGAGAAGGAGGGCTGACCGTTGGGCATTCGCGCTTTCTTCGACCGGATCGAACCGCACTTCGAAAAGGACGGCAAGTGGGAGCGGTATTTCCCCATCTACGAGATGGTCGAAAGCTTCGTCTATACGCCAAAGACGGTCACGACGGTTGCCCCGCACGCGCGCTCATACGTCGATATGAAGCGCATCATGACCTATGTCGTGATCTCGACCATCCCCTGCATTCTGATGGGTCTCTACAATGTCGGGTACCAAACCAATCTGGCGATAGCCGAGTTCGGCGCATCGGGCTGGCGGGCGTGGATCATCGAAACGCTGGGCATCGGCTTCAATCCGGCGCAATGATGTTTGGGGGAAGATTATGGCCAGGAACAGCGACGTCGACGATTGGCTTGCAGGTTACGACAATCCGATGAAGCCTGTTGTAGAAGCCATGCGAGAAGTTATCTTGGCTGCTGATGACCGGGTTGAAGAGGCGATCAAATGGCAGGCGCCGACATTTGTCTACAAGGGCAACATCGCCAGCTTTTTTCCCAAATCAAAGAAGCACGCATCCCTGATGTTTCACAGGGGGGCGGAAATTCCCGGAGATTTTCCCACCCTGACCGGTGATGCAAAAGAGGCTCGGCAATTCAAGGTTCCATCATTGGAAGATCTGAAAACCAAGAAAAGTGAGTTGTCGAAGATCATCGTTGCATGGTGCGATATGAAAGACGCAAGCTAGGGACGCAGCGCATTGGCAACGGCGCGCTCGGCGTTTTCTCGAATAGACAGCGACCTCAATCGGTCAAAACGCTTGCGATACTTGGTTGGCGTTGTGCCGGCTACCCGACCGAATAATCGCCGAAAATATGTCGGATTTTGGTAGCCGACCCTCTGCGAGATTGCCTCGATTGTGGCGTCTGATGTCTCAAGAAGTTGTTTGGCTTCTTCGACCCTCAACAATTGAACATATTCAATCGCTGAATATCCGGTTGCGCCGCGAAACCTTCGATGAAACGTGCGTTCTGGCAAACCGGCAACAGCGGCCATTCGCTCTACCGGGTTATTGGCCTGATAGTTTTCCGTAACCCAATCCTGCGCGTTTGAGATCGCCTGGTCGCGGTGTTTGTTAATCAACCTCGCACCCGCAAATGGCAGTTGGCCTTCGTCCTTGTCGCCAAGAAGGAAAATCTTGGCGATGCGGACCGCTTCCGCGCTACCGCGAAAGCGGCTAATCAGATGCAGCGCAAGCTCCTGCCATGATGAAGCGCCACCACTTGAAATGATCCGGTCTCCGTCGCCGCCTTCCGCCAAAACGCGACCTGGTTGTATTGAAAGTTCTGGGTACCAGTTCCTGAGAATTGGCAGGGCTGACCAGTGTGACGTGACATGGCAACTTTTGGTCAGCCCGGACTCAGCAAGCAGAACCGAACCCGTGCCGACGGAACAAATTGTCGCACCGGCAGCGTAGCGTTCGCGAAGCCATCTTGCTTCTGTTTGCCATTGGCCAATAGGGACGAATTGCGGTCCGATTGCTAGATCCGCGATTATGATGACGTCAGCTTCGCCCAGTTTTGCTTGCGGTTGGATCGGAATGCCTAGATGGGCGGAAATCGGCTCCAGCGACCTGGCCACGATTTGAACGCCCAGGGGCTGTGTTGAAGTGGCTTCACCAGTCAGCTCCTCCCACTTCCGGCCTACCGAATGAAAGACTTCGAACAAGCCGTGAATGATAGACGGCGTGCTTTCGCTGACGGCAAGCAGGGCGATGACCGGCTGTCGAGCGGCCTTGGGATCTGAATCTGAAGCGCGCGGAGAAACACCGAGCATTCGAAATATTGGCTTACTAAGCGTGCACATGTCCAGTCTCGTCGATTGAGAACCCCTCCTTGGACCGTTGGCGTTTGAACCACCATCGGCCGGGTTCGCTCTCGATAGGCAAACCGTTGGGACATTGAGCCGCCGGGAAACGGCGTTTGACGGGGTGATATTCAGATGTTCTACCATAAGAATTTTCTCCATGGAAATACCCTCCCACGTAACCCCCCCCCCTAAACAAAAAAACGCCTGAAAACGTCTGTACACTTCCCAGTAACCATTACTATATGTAAACACAGGTCAAAGTTTGTAACTCGCAGCACCTCCCACGGGAACTTCGGGGAAATTTGTCTACATTTTTCGCAAATATAAGCAGCTGTCAAGATATTCACGAGAAATTTTGCAGCAACGGTAATAAGACTAGAGTTTTGAAAAAAATAATGCAATTTAACGGATGCAATTATACGAATGCAATTTAAAGCATCTTAATTTTACTAGTTTAGTTTCCCGAGCAGGCTACTTTGGTTTAATTTAAAGTGCAACTACAAATTTCATTTCAAGTTTATGAATCACGAGGAAAAACAGCAAAAGAATTTTTTTCTTATTATGTAATTGTATTGTATTGCATCAGATTAACGACTGTCTTTGACTACTAAGGTCCTTGCGTTGGTCTTGCAATGTGCTGCTACAGCTATGTTTGATCTCATTTAAATGCAATTTGAAAGCAATTTATTTTGTTTGTAGGTGGTGGAGTTCCTTTGGGACTGGGTACTTCATCAGAAGTCTTTGTTTTATATGCAAAATAAATCCGTTTCTGCTCGATGTCCTACACTGACAAGTAGAAGTTTGTGTATGCAGTATGTTTTTTTCTTGGTTGTCACGTAATAAAAGAGGGTGTTCTTTCTCCTAGTTTCCTTTTTGTTTCTCTGTTTGCCAGGCATTTAGTAGTCTTAAGATATAAATTTTTTTCATCTCTTTTGACAAAGTCCAGAACGCTTCAAAAATCTCTTTTTGCTCTTCTTGGCTGATTGTGTGACAGGAGCAGAAATAGGTTGAACCACACTTGCTCACTGTTTGCGACATTCCTTCCCATGCTTTTAACTTTTAATAGGGTCAACATAAATTTTTCCGGAATTAACTGCCACTTTGATTTCTTCTTGAGCTATTGACTTTCTGTCTTGACTCTTCTTCTAGTCCTTTTCATCTGCACAGTCAGACAGCTCGACAATGGCCTTACCAAGCGACTCAACTATTAGTGGATCATCTTTAATTTGCAAAGGTAACACATAGTCTGGCAATTCTGCTGAGCTGGACGGACCGAAATCGCTTTTTCTAAGGACATGTGTGCCACAATTTCACTAGTTTCATCATGCAAATAGTCAGGCTGAAAGGCCTCACCATACGAATGACAGAAAGAATATATTATGTGTAATTAAAAATGTTTATATCTTTTAGTCAAACGCATCTCACATCACATCAAATCATCTACATTAATAACATCTACATCTCAAAGTCAACTACATCTGCACCTCCAAAGCTTACACTCTTAAGCTATTTGAGGCCATTTGCTTGTAGCTTTTCTTTTACTGATTTTACATCCAGGTTTCTCTTCTTTTTTATATGATGCAAGCTGTTGACAGAACCTGAATAAGCGCAATTGGAGGTTTTAAAGTTTAAAATAGAATTCAGTGCTTCCACTTTCCCCGAATTTCCGGGATTTCCCCAAAAATTTCTCCGGGATACCGAAATAATATTTCGGTATTGTTAATTTAAGTTTTTTAAATTAAAAATTAAATTAAATTAAATTAAGTTTTTTAAATTGCCGACCCGGCAGACCGCATGGAGAACACGATTTACCGAGCGTGTGCTAATCCCAACTTCGGTAAGTATAGTGGACTTTCCGGTTTTTGGGCTCTCCCGATCTTGTCGAATCCTTAAACTTTGTTGTCGTGCTAGGGGCGCGGGGCTAAAGGCGTTGTTCCCGAGCGGCAACGAGCAAGGCATAAGCCATATCGCGAATCACTTGTTCGTCACCGGTCCGGGCCGCCAGCGCCAGAATAAGATGGTTGTCCGAATCCGGATCGGAGACATAGGCCAGGTCGAGCACGTAGGAGGATATGAGGCCGGCCTTGTGGAAATAACGCGCTTGGGGGAAAACCCGCTCGGCTGCTTGTTCCCAGACGTAGGGTCCGGCGAGTCGATTCTCGAGTCCGATGAGCTTGCGTTCCGGATCGCCATAGCAGATGAGGTTTGCTTGATCAGTGGTCAGGTTAAATCGTTCGTTGGACGGAAGAGACGTGTGGAAGAGGACTCGGAGGAGACACTGGGCCAGTTCGGCTGTTGAGGTGCAGTTGCCCGTGGTGCTGCTGAGGGCGGTCGCTCCCCGTTGGGCGGCGTAGGAGATTCCGGACCATTGATGGAAAAACTGACGGACGTCACCGTTTGCCGTCGTGACTTGGATCCGTTGGGGTTCAGTGTTTTCGTAGACGACGGGGCGGTGTGTCACGTAGTCCCGCATGAGGGCGGAGTGAGGAAACCCTTTGGAGGGAATCAGAAACTGTGTGTTGATTGCGTCGATCCCAACGGTTCGCAGTAGCAGGGTGTAGTCCTCATTGGACGAACGTCGGAAGACTTCGCTGATCATTTCTGGGATGGTTCGAGCGCAGTCTTGGATCCATGCCCCTTCGGCGGTTTGCCGGGAAAAGGTAATGGTGCTTTCCAGTGGCAGGTTCTGAGTGTTGAGCCATTCGATGGTCGCGATCACGGTATAGAGTTTGATGGTGCTTGCGGGCCAGAACGCTACGGAATGTTGGCTGTCACGGTAGTGATAGGTTTGGAATGCCGGGCGGTCCGTAGGCGACACGACGCGCGTCACGGTGGCCCATTTTTTGACCTTGGGGTGGATGGCGTCTAGAATGGGATCGAGGGTGGCGGCCGTTCCGCATTCCAAGCCGACGAGAAGGAAAAGCAAGCTGAGGGCGCCACGATAGGCAGAGGGGGTTACGGAATTCTGCTTGAGCAAGGACATTAACCTGTTGATGCAGTTCATATTGTTCTAGTCTGTCGCTGTCGGGAGCCTTCTGAGAATGGTTGAAACCTTTGGTTTCGGTTTCGCGTCTACTGGTTTGGACGGGGTCGTCCCCCACCGAGTGGAATACGGAAATGAGATTCGGACTACAAAAAAATATCTGGTTGATTCCAATCGGAGTCGCTCTGACCGTAGCCATAACGGGGTGGTGGTGCAATTCCGAGGTGCGTCGCGCGATCGAGTCTCAGCTGGAAACGGAGTTGGAATCCATGATTTCGGCTGACGTTACGGCGCTGGAGATCTGGATTCAGAACCAGCTTCGTTTTGTTGAGTCTCTGGCGGGCGAGGAGAAGTTGCGCGCCATGGCCCTTGAACTCGTCGCACGGGCGGAAGAAGAGGAAGATGGGGTTACGGCGGAGGCCTTGCGAAGTTACGGCAAGCTCCCAGGCCAGGTTGACGGCCATTGTGGTCGAGCCGGTGCCGCCTGCGAGCCCGTGGCAGACGATCACCGCGCCTTCGCGCTGGCTGCCGGATTGCAGCTGGTGCGGGTTCTGCTCCACTGCCGGGGGCGGCGCCTGCAGCCGTTCGATGGCCGCTTGCAGCTCCTGCTCGGGCAGAGGGTAGGGGACAAACTCATCCGCGCCCTGGCGCAGCAGCGTGTGCAGCGCGGCCGGGGTCACATCCTCGGCAATCAGGATCACCTTGATACCGCGCGCCTTGGCCTGGGTGATGATCTCGCCCATCAGCGGCAGGTCGCCCTCGTCGGCGCTGTCGATGGCCAGAGCGACGAACTGCAGCGGCTCCGCCTCGGTCTGGCCGAAGAAAGCCAGCGCCTCGGTAAAGCCCAGATCGCCCCAGGCTTCTCCCAATGCGGCTTCCATGTCTTCGATCAGGAGGTCGAAGTTCTGCACATCGCGGCTGATCGTGCAGGCAACAATTGCAGGTGTCTCTGTTTGCGGCATACCGCTGCTCATCGCCATCATCCTTGTTCACATGGGCGGAACCGGGCCATGGGCACAGTCCGCCTCTTGGAAACAATGTCGGTGGCAATCTAGGCGATATTGGGGCCAAAAATCCCCAAATATGGGGAATTGTTACTACTTCGTAACCGCCCGCCAGCGCGGCGGGCTTATTGCAGGGTGCGCTCCAGCGACTTCTGCTGGGTCAGGGTGGTGCCAGGAATCGCGCTTTCCAGATACTCGCGGTAGATGATCTGGGCATATTTGCATTCCCCCACAGCCGGTTGGCGCCCGTTGATGCCTC
>JAAAKM020073195.1:41576378-41695706 GCA_010016025.2 Alatinidae sp. Z8VKAUB7J3 | reverse complement strand
CAGTCACGGTGCGGCGGTTGCGGCGTTCGCGTTCAGGCGTCGGGATCAGCGGCTGGGTTTCCCCGTGCGAGATCACCGCTTCCAGACGGCTGCGGCTGATGCCGCGGGAGACCAGGTAATTCACTGCCGCCCGGGCCCGGCGCAAGCCAAGCGCGCGGTTGTAGGCGTTGCTGCCCACCGCATCGGTGTGGCCGAAGACGCGGAACCGCACCTCGGGGAACTGCCGGATCCAATGCGCCTGCTGGTCCAGCACCGTTCGTGCGGTCTGGTCAAGCCGGGCGCTGTCAAAGTCAAAGGTGATGGTGGTGGGCACTTCCTGCGCGAACCGGCCGGCCAGCTGGATGGCAAAGCTGCGCTCGCCGCTCATCACCGCCGCGTTGTTGAGGGTGGCCTCGCCAAAGGTTCCCTTGCGGTTCAACTCGCGTCCGGCTTCCCGCTCGCAGGCGGCGGCGGTCAGGAGGAGGCCGAGAATTGCAGCGGTTCTGATCATCTGTGCCACTCCCTATCAGTCCAGCACGTAGCCGTAAGAGCCGTTGAAATCCTGCTTGGCGACCTCGGCGGCAGGCCCGGCCCGGTTGCGCGACGTGCGCCCGAACAGGAACAGATCCTTCTCGCTGGGCGGGGCCACACGGTCGGTCGGCAGGGTCAGCGCCTCGCCGCGGGTGGGGGTCACCAGATGGGCGCTGACGATGATCACCAGTTCGGTCTGCTCGCGCTGGTAGTCGGCGCTTCGGAACAGCGCGCCCAGCACCGGCACGTCACCCAGCCAAGGCAGCTGCGAGGAGTTGTCGAGGAATTCGTCTACGAGATGGCGGGCAAGGCAGCACAGTCGGCGATCGGCGTCGCGACCGCGATGGGCACCCGCTGCAACGAAGTCAACATCACCAAGGTCGGGGTCGACGGCATGCCCGTGGACCTGGTACGCGACGTACTGGCCGAGGTGGTCGCGACGCTGAAGGCGACCGAGAACCTGAGCCACTGCCAGGTGATGTCGGTGCTCTTCGCGCAAGACATGGACCTGTGGGACGAGCGCAAGACGCACCCGGACGTGATTCGCACGCTGGTCCAGCTGCGCGAGTTCCATGCAGTGGACCACATGCGCAACGAGGACGCGTTCGATCTGCGCGACTACGCGGTCGGCACGCTCCGCGACGAGGAGGGCAACTACCTCTACGAGGACCAGGCCGAGGTCACCCTCGAGTCCCTGCAAGAGCACGGCGTCCTGCCGGACTCCGCCGGTTCCACGTACGTCCAGCTGAACGAGCTGTTCCCCCACAGCCGCTACTTCCCGTCCATCGCGTCCGGGTCGAAGCGCACCTCGAAGGAGGTCATCAAGGCCATGGTCGACGCCTCGGCGGATGCCGGTGCGGACTCGATCATGCTGGACACGCGAATCCAGAGCAAGGTGGCGCGCATCTGCCTCGTGGACACGGCATCGTCGGGCATGGTGGATCTCAACCGCTTCGACGAGCGCAACGGCCTCCCGCGCAAGGGCATCCTGACGCTCGACGAGATCCGGTTCTTCGTCGACTACTGCCACTACAAGGGCATCGAGGCGAACGTGGCCGGTTCGGTGCAGAGCTACCAGGCGCAGCAGCTGTGGGCTGCCATCCCCGAGCTCGATCAGGTCTCGACCCGCGGTGCCTCGTCGGGCGTGCGACGCAATCCCTACGAGGAAGGCGATGCGGGCAACGACACGCGTCAGGATCGCGTGATCCGACGCACGCTGGTCCGCGGCCTCACCGCACCGGAACACGGCGGCGTCATGAACGTCCCCGAGTCGTTCCGACGCAACGCGACGGCCATGGCCGGCGTCGCCACGGCCCGCGAGCGGATCAACGCCGCGCGGCGTGCCGCGGGCCTCGATGACGTCGAGGTCTTCTCCGTCAACTCCTTCGGCGATCAGACGCCTCTGGACGAGGTGCGCTGAGATGAACAATGCACGCACGGCACGTCCCGTATCCACCTTCCCCATGGAGTACACCTGGCAGGAGGGCGAGTGGGTCGCCCTCTTCGACAAGCAGGTCCAGCTCATCCAGGACGAGCTGCGCCGCGCCAAGGCACGCGATCAGGTCGTCGTGTACCTGAGCTGCCCCATCAGCTCGAGAGGCGGGGGGCACCACGCCACGAATGTCGACATCGCCAACTTCACGGGCGACCGCCTGAAGCGCGAGTGGGGCGACCGGTTCTTCTTCCTCGTACCGACGCGGTACCAGATGGAATCGAAGGAAGGTACGGGGCTGATCCGGCGGCATGCCGAGCTGCTCGCTCTCGAAGAGGGGCGCAAGATCGACGTGGACGCCTTGCTCGAGGAGTCCCCCCCCACCGGCGGCGACTACATGCGTATGTGGACGCGCGTACTCGTGGAGGACGACCAACTCACCGGCGGCGCCAAGGCACGCGGCGCCAACCTGGGCGGCTTCTTCGACGCCTACTACTTCCTCAAGCTGGATGTGGCCCACGCGGCGCACCTTTGTCCGGATTGATACCACTGAGGGGATTACGGGTTGGGGTTTCACAAACGGCGGTGAGGTCACCGCATTGATAATCAATCGGCAGTTGGGCCCATTGATTGAGGGCCTTCCAGTGGAAGACATCGACGACATCTGGGAACGGATGTTCCACTCAACGCTGCCGAACAACAGGTCTGGGAATTCGATGATGGCGATTTCGGCTGTCGATATCGCGCTTTGGGACATCCGCCAGAAGGCGGAGGGCCGTCAATTGGCAAAGCTTCTGGGCCAGACCGAAGACCGTACCACGATGGACGCATACATCACGACAAGTCAGCCCGAAGCGGCGGCAAGCTTGCCGTGGTGGGGGCTCAAGGCCGCGATGCCGTACAGTCTATCGGACGGGGCGGTGGGTCTGGAAAGCAACGTTGCAGTTGTTCAGAGATTTCGTGATGCCGCCGGCCCCGATCGACCCGTCATGGTTGATGCATTCATGGCCTGGGATGCGGACTACACCATCGATTTTGCAGCAAGGGCAGAGGAAACGAACCTGTATTGGATCGAAGATCCGCTGCCCCCGCAGGATTTGCGTGGGATGGAAAAGGTCAGGGCCGCAATGGATCCCGCGATCAAGATGGCGCTTGGTAATTTCGCATTTCATCGCTGGGATTGCGAAACGCTGCTGCGCGCCGGTGTTGTGGATATATTGCAGCCCGATGTGTGTTGGGCGGGCGGAATTACCGAATGTCGCCGCATTCTCGAAATGGCCGCGGTCGCGGGGGTCAAAGTGATCCTGCACAACACGTGCGAACAACCCTGGGCGCTTTCGCTTGCGGCGGCCGATGCCAAGATGGAAGTCGTTGAACATGTGGACAGAGGTGAGACAAGCCTCCTCTACGCGCTACTCGGCACGCCTGCCGAATTCGCCAGCGGCCAGGTCAAGCTGCCTGATACCGTGACCGGCAATACTCCACAAAGCCAGATCGAGACCATGCTTGTCGCCTGACAGGCGCATTCGATCTGGCAGATCTCAGAATTTGAAAGGAAATATCGTGAAACTTATGAGGCTCGGCGAACCCGGGCGGGAAAAACCCGCCATCATGGACGCAGAAGGTGTCTATCGCGATCTTTCTGGTACCGTTCGTGACATCTCTGGCGCTCACCTTGGACCAAAAGAGATTGCCCGAATTGGTGCCGTCGACCACAGCGAGCTTCCTGTTATCCCCTCTGATACGCGGATCGGTGCATGTGTCGGGCAAGTGGGCAAATTTGTCTGCGTTGGCTTGAACTACAGTGATCATGCTGCCGAAAGCGGTATGGCAATCCCAGAAGAGCCGGTGCTCTTCATGAAGGCGACAAGTGCAATTTGCGGGCCAAACGATACCGTGCTCATCCCGCGCGGTTCCGAAAAGACAGATTGGGAAGTCGAGCTTGGCGTCGTGATCGGCACCGAAGCGCGCTATGTCGACGAAAAGGAAGCGTTGGATTACGTCGCCGGCTATTTCCTGTAAAAAACTTGATTTAATTTTTTGATCAAAACTCCAGTTCATCACAAGGAATGCTATTTGGGAAACTCTGTCATTTAATTTTTTTACGAACAAAATAGTGTATCGCCCCCTAGCTGAAGTGTATCGACCGACAGTCAGACTAACGCGCCTACAGCAAACCGTATCGATGGACCTGATAGGCGAACACTTCGAATAAATTTCGGTTTCTGGTTGATTTCTGGTGAGCGTAACAACTTAGCGAAAGCTACTGTAGTCGCATTCACTTGTCACAGTGCCTTACGAATGAGAAAAACCTGGAGTTGACATTACTCCGTCTTTTGTAAAGAACAAAGAGTAACCCTTTGAATGGACATTCAACTTCAGCTTCGAAAAAATCACTACGGCGTTCGAAAACGTTTACTCCATTTGAATCATCTTCGAATATTTCTGGGAGTGAACTGAGTATGAACTTACTAAATACAACAGAATGCATACTCTGCATATCAGCCACACAAAATTGAGATGGGCGACGGGTATTAGAGACTTGGAGGTAATCCACGGTGACGCCAAATATGCAAATACGAATCATGATGTAAGAATGTTACATCAGGTGTGCAGTTACACGGAAATGTGCGCCGAAGAAACGAACGCTAGTAAGATCAATAGAAATCAATAAGAGATACAGGGAACAAGACAAGGGTTTATAACGTTTCCGTAACCTCACAGGCAATGACCTTTTGAGATCTTCTAAGCATTGGTATATTCCAGACTGAACACGAAACGGTGGTTAGGCCATAACAGCCTTGGTGACGTCGTGGCAACAACACGGTTAATACAGTGTCCCTAAACACCGCTACAAAAATGTCTTAATATTTGAGGTTCTATGCAAGATATTTTAATAATTACTAAAGTGATGGTGTCACAAAAAATTTCTTCTAGGAATCGCAATTATAACTACATCACAGTGTAATCCCTGCCACCAAATGCCCTTATACAAAATATCGCCTTCAAATCTTACATCAGCTGCGAGAAACGGCTGTTTTAATATGAAAAAGGCCCTAAGGAAACACTGTTAATTTTGCACAGTTCATAAAATTACGAACTGGGATCAAATAAAAAGGTATTGATAGGCATGATTTAAAGTTTGAATAATTTTTTTTTCGACGATTGTTTAAGATATCGTTCTCAAATTTGGACCGGTTATCTATATCAACAAGAGGAATACAACGAGTGCAAAATATTATTACTCTTCTGTTATTCATAGAATTGTGACGTCACACTTGAGTACTCGACAATCACGCAATATGTGTTAAAAATTTTTAATAGACTATATTAACTTCCAAGTATATTTGGTTTGTTGAGAACATAAGAGAACACTCTAAACCTGTAGAACTATTTTCAACATCCTATGGAAATAGAGTACTAAAGCGATGATCCCACAGAACCTCCCCCTTCTCCCCCCTCCCCCCATAATTTCAATAAAATCCGCACCAAAGTAATGACCCTAACAGAAAATACAAAATATAGCTTCAAATCTTATCCACTGCCAGAAAGGGCTGTTCGAATTTGTAAAAGTCCTTAAGGAAATGTTGGATTCAAATAGACATCACTCAAAGTTTGAAACAGCGTATTTCGGCGATTGCTCAAGATGTCGTTCCCCAATTGTACAAGTTGTTTATGTCAATATGAAAAACTTAACCAAAGCAAGATATTACCAAATTTATAATATTCATTTAACTGTGACGTCACACTTACGTACTCCATTCTATGTTTAGCATGTCGTTGAAATAAATAAAAAAAAAAATAAATAAATAAATAAATAAATAAATAAAATAAATAAATAAATAAATAAATAAATAAATAAAATAAATAAATAAATAAATAAAATTAATTAAATAATTAATCAATTAAAGGAATAATGCAATTTTATCGTAGAATCCTACGGCTAACTAAAGGTGCAAGATGACAGCTACCACTATTTAAGTTAATGTTATCCGTATTTTGAATGATAGCCACTTCCTTCAATTTTCGCAGACGTCGATTACTTTCATGTAATATGAGATGTCCTTCGTCGAACTTTCAAGATGTAAGACAACTATGTCAGTTCATGATAGTGGTGCCATAGTGGTGTTGGCTTTTTGATGGAAGTAAAGACTGCTGTTATGAAAGCCACCCTTATCTTGTAATGGTTCTTGACTGTGACTGTGATAAATATGGTTGTGGTAATTGTTCTACCATTACTGTGATGGCTGACGGTGGCAGTTGCAGTTGTGGTCATAGCCATTGCAGTGATAGCAGTTTTTAATTGCTAATGTAAATTGTTGTCAATGGAAAAGAAGATGCTGACGTAATGATAGTGGAATTGAAATGGCATTTGCGTCCAATACCTTTTGAAATTATCTATTCAGAGTGTGACTGAATACCTACAAAAATATTTACCAGATGCCAACTAGTAAATGGGCGTGTAAGCATCAAGTGAAGGGAGTACAACGCCATGACTGCTGTGGATATACTGTGATAATCTGTACTCCTTGCATCTTCATTAGGAATACATAAATGATTTAACAATCAAAAAAGGAGCAAATAAAACAAATACCGAAATAAACAATATAGAAAGGACTTGAGAAATAGAAATATGTCACCACCGGGGCTCGAACCTGTGACCCACGCTATCGCGACGTGTGCTCTACCAAATGAGCTAGGTGACCTCCGATGTTAACATACTCTATTTATCTAGTCGCCATATTAAGCTCCAAGTCATCCACCGGTGAACGCCACTGGATACTTTTACACAAACAATGAAACAGTCAACAAATTAACAAAGATAACAACAAAATGATTGTGTACCTCTGCATGCTGATTGTGACTTCTGATGAAGTGTCCAACATCCCTGTAACGTACTTATCGCTTTTGACTAAGTGTACGAGAATGGGAGTAAGTTCTCCTTCTAACGCCAGTAGTCCCTGTAGGTTCAGGAATATAAAGTTGTTATCAATGAAACGTTTGCTTAGTCTCGGGTAGCAAACTTTTTAATAACTTTTGTTCCCTTTACAGAGGTGAAAGAAGGAGGGAAAAACAAGTAGGGTAAGAGCAATACGTACATGGAAGGCAGTACAAATAACAATGAAATGATATAATGGATAAAAAACAACAAATGTGCCAAGTACGTCATGCAATAATTCCAGTGACTTGTATCTTAAAAGCACAATTTTATATTTCTTTCTCCCTGGCGTCCCGTTTGCGACTGTCCAGTTGTGAAAAAATGTACGAACGATTTGATGAGTGAATAAATGAATGACTGGATAGATAATGAAATGAAGTGGGCACTAAGGCAAATAATTGTAGAGACAGAATGAGAGTAAAACTTTGGGGGGGGGGGGGGGGGAAAAAGGGAGGGGAAAAGAAAAAAGAAAAAAAAACACGGGGCGCTGACCAGGAGCCCACTGACCAAGAGCCCACTGACCAAGAGCCCGCTGACCTAGAGCCCGCTGACCAAGAGCCCGCAGACCAAGAGCCCGCAGACCAAGAGCCCGCTGACCATGGTTCCGCTGACCTTGACTCTGCTGACTAAGGGTCTGCTGACCATGGGCCCGCTCACCAAGACCTTATTTGGGCTATGACCTACAGCCTACTATGAGCCCGTCCACTTCTCACAGCATGAGATCCTGTTCGTTTTTGTTCCCGCAAGTCAGACCCCTACAAATCTGAGCATCATAAGACCAATTGCCACAAAATAGATTCCTTAGGACAAGCCATCAAGGCTTCGGCTTCTGAAGGCCAGACACCGCAGGGTGCGGTATCACAAGGCCATATCCTAAAGACTAGCTATGCGCTGGCCAACATTTAGTGTACTCCTGTTCCCTTAGGCCACATTACATAAACCAATTCAAACGTTTATAATATGCATTCATTGAGTCTGTCCTTGCTATCATTAAGGATGAAGTGAAAACTTATTGGGCATCAATACAGTGCTTAATTATTAAAATTGAACTCCAAACTGTCCTTCAGCACTGGATTTTGCCAGAGGCTCCCTACAGTCAGATAATCTTATATATTTCTAATCCTCTCTGTTCTAAAACACAGCACAAGCAACAAGCCCATCAAAATTTGTCATAGCGTTATGCTATGAATCTTACTATTTCTACAATTTTGTTAGTTTAATACATAAAATACGGAAAATTTTGAAAATAACGGGTCGTGGAGCGGATTGGGGATCGATTTTCAGTCATGGTCCACATCGAGTATCTTCTCCTGACGCACGCATTCTACTCACCAAAATATATGTTAAGTGCACAATTAAAATCCTTCAGGTTACTCACAGGAAAAAATCTTAGTTCCTGTACCCTTTTGCATAAGGGGCCTTTCAATAATTACGTAACGCTAAAAATCGATTTTGGTCAGCCCTACCCACCCATCTGTAACGAACCGTAACGGCTAGCATAACCCAACCCATCATCGTTACGCAACAGTCTGAAAAACACACCCCATATTTCAAAGAGGAGACCGAACTTGAAACGCAATCATGAACGTTATCATGCACCCTTGCCCCTACCATAAATTAAGTATATGGAAAATGAGCTTGTCGAGGTTTTTTTCACGCATGATCACTTCGTAAAATTATCTCTCGCAGTCTCCGTTCAAACGCATCACAATAAACATACGTAAACATGCGCTGATATTCGATGGAGTACATTCAAAACTTGAACAGGGAATACGTAAACATTCGATTTATATGTACTCAATTCAATTTATCTTTTATAAGATCTTAGATGTTAGATTGATAATAATTGACACACGGAGATATTGAGATGTAGATTTTTCCAGGGCGTTATGTAATTTGTTGCTTCATACCCCACCCACCCATGCTGATATAGTGTTACGGTGCGTAACAAAATCAGCTACCCCACCCACCCACCCATATGACCGAATAGCCCCTAATACGTAAAATCTCTCCGCCTTTCAGTTGAACTGCCTACAAAGCTGCTTCCAACAAAGCACCGTGCAGTGGAAATTGGGGGGGGGGGGGGGTTACAAAAAAATTAAAAAAAACAACCCCTATTTCAGTTAGTAAGAGAGATGATTTAGACCCTAACATTCATCAGAACCATTATTTTTTAAGCTTTAAATCTCTTGCTCTATTACAATTTTTGTGAGAAATTTTGCTGAGTCGACTAAGTTGGAGCTGCACATATATCCACTCACGTGTAAACGTAATGCTCAGAAGACATTTTTGCCTCGACCTTTTCTTGACTTTCTTGCTTTCTGTTAATGATTTGTCAAGTGCTTTTCTATGTTTCAGCTTGAGATTGAGTTTATCCACAACTTTATAGCTTAAGCTTCTTTTTTGAGAACAACAAATTAATCACAGCGCCTCTTCCCCTTCTGAAAACAATAAAAAAATGCAGAAACTCAGATAAACGTTGGCAGTATTTGTCCGTCAGGAGGACTTCAGTACTTCAAACATTAGTCGCGACTCGCCACTTGTCGCTGTGTCTGCCATTATTTTGTACAAAGATGGTACGGAATAAGAGAATAACAGGTCGAAGAATTGGTAAAATTCTCCTCTTCATACCTTAAAATCAAATCAAATAAGAATGAGTAAGCTTGTCTTAAGTCTTGTTGCTTATTGGAGTCAGAAGGAACATATTATAGTCATATTTTCTATTTTTCTGTTTGCTATCCACTTTGATACTAATTACTGATGTGGTAGATCATTTATTCCAGAGCATTGAACCATAGGATTAATTTTCGTCCGGCAAGCCCACAGGCACACTCGCCTTGGCATTACAAGACGAATGCTTTTGAGGCGAACCGTTATTGTGTACAAAGACTAAAGTAAAACCCCTTACGAGCTGTTGAGGAGATTATGCTTGTGACGAACATGAAAATTAAAAGTCCTGGAATAGTAGGCCAACCTTATCATTTTGCGTGAAAGAAATCACGAATTGACGGTCATGCCATTTTAACCATATCCAGATCAATAAATAATACTTTGCATGGCCTAACAGGAGCCGTTTTACAAATGCAAAACCTCTTACTGGATTCTTGGTATACTAAATTATAATTTGAAAACTCAATTCAGCAGGGAACTTGTTTTGACCGAAAATCTTTTCGCCTATTCTCGTCAGTCGATCTACATCAGTAATGTATCATATATGAGAAACAATTTATAGCTAAGGAATACAATAGGATACAATTTAGAAATTGATATTAATTGCTATAAATTGTTTCTCATGTATACATTCAGTACCTAAGTGGATCGGCTAAAGGGGAATCGGCGAAAAGCTTTTCTATCAAAATAAATTGCCTGCTGAATCGTGTTTTTAATTTCTGCAATACTAATAAATTATAATTCCAAGGCAAAAACAAACTTAAATCCCTACATTTTACCTTTTGACCCTGCACTGCGAGGCTAAGCATAGGCCTTGGTGTAAGCTACATGGCTGTAAACATTTTCAACACCTCGTTGAATTTATACGTTGGGTTTTAAACACTGATTCAACTGATCAATGGTTTTCAAAATGTTTTTAGTATGATCAACTACTTATTTATAGATATAAAATGCATCAGGACAGTTATTGTGGCTTCATCAATTTATTTTTCTTCAGTATTCCAACTCATGTTTACTTTTAGAACAACAGACTTTGCTCATGGATTGCATTGTAAACAAGTAACACATTACCACATCAAGTATAACAACAGGCCATGTACAGAAAATATGGACTAGGCTGGACAGCTGAATAGCGAAAGTATTTATTTGTGGGTAGTAAAAACATAAAATCGTCGATAAAAACAAATGCACTAAAGAGTTCGACTTGCTGCATTATACACAAAACCACCGACAAATTCATGGACAAAGATGAGCAGGACAGGACTGTAAGATTAAGTCCTCAACAACCAGATGTTGAGCACCCAAAACCGAGGGCAGAAGGGAAAAGGGCAAACCATAAAAAGATATGAAATGATTCTATGGCTGAAGACCATCTCGCTTGTCACCTTTTAATAGAATTGGCAGAGGGCAGAGAAGAGTAAAAAAGGACAAGGGTCTATCGTAATCATGAAAAATGCAGGAAACTGGTCATAGCAATTACAAAAAATACTATGATACAACTTTTCATCGATTTGAATAAAGAAACATTGCAATTGCTCACCAAAGAGACTTTAAGGATCATGTATTGATGGTCCTCTAAACGGAGGAGATACATTATATTGGTCAGCAACAATGGACATCTTACCCCATTCCCCAATAGTGATGGCATTGTTGACGTACGTTTCTTACGTAAGTCAGTACAGCAAATGTTCCAAACATATTGACACATCTTTCTCAGGGGCATATCATTCTTCAAGAACACAAAATAGGCTTCCAAGCAGTAATAATGAATTGTCCATAAACACAAATGTCGTATTGAGAATAACTAGCTCTTTTCAACTTTCTTTAGAAACAGAAGTCTGCAGGGCTGCATTTCACACTACTTGTTGAAAACGTTCGTGCAACTGCATGTCTCGAAAGGAGACTTTTCATTTATGAAGACGTCTTCCTGCAAAAACATTTGCTTCGAACGAGTGTCACATTGAAGCAGGTACCACCCAAGACAATACATTCGGACAATGCAGAAGGGGCGATCACCAGCTCTTTCATAACTCTCAACTAATGGTTTTGTTATGCGACAGAAACCTATCTTTCGTTATCGATGTGACCTATGTAAATCATTCCTTTCATTGTGTACTTGAAAATCAACAAATATTTTGCTTTATTAACATCGGTAACCGTCCCATTGCAACTCTCCGGATAACTATCATAAGGTCTTACTAGTGTATATATCACTAAAAAGGCTGCTTACGAAAGGTGTTCATACAACATGTTGTTTGTTGACTAGCATATCCCTTCAAACAAACCTCTTAGTTAATGATAACTTTTGCATAAATGCAGCACAAACGAGAAAAACACTCAATTCTATATTTTCACTGCACAATAAAGTTGCCTTCCTTAGTCACGCCAATTAAAAATGCCCTGGTGCACCTGCCACATTAGCATTCCTACGGAGTAATCTGGTGTTTTTGATTTTGACTCGATCACTTCCGGATGAAGAGAATAAGACTTCAAGAAAAGGCGTGGTCACTGCAAAATATTCCTTTTTTCAACAGATATTCCACAATTCTTATGACAAAGAACTACATACATGCACACAAACATACACATCTTCAAGCGTGTTCTCTTAAAAAACTAAAACCTGAGTTCTTTTGTGCCTATGCATGTGCTATTTTGTGCCATGCTTTACGTAACTCAGTTTTATGACAATTGTCAAATACCTAACTGGCCTACTACAACTGGAATCCAAGTAAAACCTTAATTGATTTTCAAATGTTACTTACATGTTTGAAATTTTAATTCTGGCAGTCGTTTTACTCCCCTATCCCCAGTTGAACTGAATATAATCAATTGTAATACAAGCAGAAGTTGTTGCTTTTGACACTTACAGTGGTGAGCATATATGTGTAAACAACAGAGTCATTAAAAATGCATCCACGCAGTCTGGTCAATCTAAGTATGCTACTTAGGTATTATCAGTTCACGCTAAAACAGCTCACTTGAAGTAGAAGAATACGTTCATGGTTACTACAGATGCTCATAAACAGTGCTGAAACTACAACAGTGTCACCCCCTTGAGTTAAATACCTACGGTTGTATATAACATCGTTAACCTTGTATACAGCTGGTCATTTATTTGGTAGGAGATACTCTACTAATGGTGCATGCGAGGGTGCCAAGTTATGTACTCCCTTTGGAAGCCAGTAACACTAGACTGCCGGTATAAGACGTGCTTGAAGAGGTAGTCAAATCAATTAATTGTTCAGTTATCTCACATGATTTTTAATATGTTTTAATATAAAGTTTAATATTAGAAAAATACTGTACATTTTGATGAATTTACATATATTTTGCGGATTACGGAGCAAGTCAAGAAAATGCCGAAGGATTCCATATAGAATGGGGCGACTGGCGACCCGAGGTCCATTTCTGGTTCAGTAGATAATGCTGTAATCGATATCCTCGCAGAATGTTTTGAGGTTGCAAGGAATTGCCAGTCCTAGTTCCTTTTTTACCTTCTTGAAGCATAAAAGCGGGCATGGGTTCGTCAGTACTACCTATTTTTAGAAATGCAGAAGAGAAAGCTAACGAGACATAACTGTTGAAGCGAGAGCTGGGAGAAGAGAGATTGTCTTGACTTAAAGAGGATTTGAAAACGACAAACCGAGACGAGTAAAAACTCATGCGGAAACTACAGGTTAAAGTTCTAGAAAAGCAGTTACCTTCGTCGGTGGACCCAGGAGCAGGTAAAGTTGCGAGAGACAATCATTGAAACCCAGAGTGATAGCATAGTTCGCACCCCCAGGCAGATGGGAAGTCTAGCATTTTCAAAACATTTTGTGTAGGTGGGGCTTGGCTCGAATCCCATTTACAGGTGGGGGCTGGCCTCTAAGGTGGGGGTGATATTTGCAGGAGGGGGTTGTAAACCAGTCTAAATCAAATTTTGTACTCGGTGGTATCCACTTCAAATTAAAAGTTGTATTAGCGATGGTATACCTAACTTAAGAAAAGTTTTTCTCTTAAGAAGGTGGGCGTTTGGGTGTTTTTCTTCCAGGAAGTGTCAATGTGAAACCTTTCAAGTGATGAAATGAAGTGGCATTTTGTAACCTTTCAAGTGATGAAATGTTTCAATGGAAGAACTCTAAATTAATGTACCGTTTCTATTTACATTATTGGTAGGAAGTGGCTATTTGAACTTTTGGAAATTTATGCCAAAAAATTTCTTCCAGGTGGGGGTTGGCCTGTACAGCTCTAGGTGGGAGTAGATTTTTCTAGGTGGGGTCCAGACCCCCTTGCAAACTATGGATAGTAAGAACTCGTTGCTCTGAGGTCTGATTATTGTACTACAACGAACAAAACTAACCTTTCACACAAATTTGCCCAGTAGTTTCTTGTCAGTTGTGTGTGGGAAGGAATATATTTTACGATTTTTATTTTAGTTATTGCAGTGCCTATTTTAGCGTGACGTCTGGTACACTTTGTGTAGTTTTTGATTCGAAGTGCAAAGCGTGGAATCCAAAGGGGCGCAGTACACTCTCTCTTTATATAAGAACAATTTTATATGAACACAAGTTTCAAAATGATGCAAAAAATAATTAACAAATTATGAATAAATAGACAACGACCTCACGGTGGTATTGATAGATTCATTGAACACCAGCCTCGAAATCTCTAAGTGAGAACAATAGGTGAAAATGTGGCAAAGTAAAAGAAATATACAGAACATCTGTATTTACGTTGTACTTCGTTAGACATTTTGGTGTTCAACGTGTTTTGAGGGCAAAAATATACCATAGAAAATGCAATAGCCTAGCTTTAGGTTTTTATTGTTCTTACTTTTGTCTGTCAAATCCATAATCCTGAAACGCCTCTTTAAAACAGAAACAAACTAAGAGGATTTCAGCCTGGAAATTGTAAAAAAATTTGGACAATCCTCCTCGACCCCATTTTTACTGGTTCTTCTATATTAAAAAGAGTTTTCGATTTTTTTGAAACGGTTAAGAAATATGACTGTGTAGTAAACGAGCTTACTAAACTAAGGTGGGAAAAGAGAGAAAGGGAAAAGAAGGGGAAAGAATTTAATAAAGAAAGGGATGAAAATAAAGGGTTCGGCCAGAAAGTTAAAGATGACAAGGCAAAGATTGTAGAAATGAAGCAAAAATTTTAAAGAACTGTAAAAATGGAGTTAAGAAATGAAAAAAAGCATTAATGTGTTGTACTACATGGAATCTGATTGCTTCTTCAGTGATTCCTAAACCGATGCTCTCTTTGATAGCCTTTGAGCAGCTGAAGAAATATCCTCATAGCGTTTCGCTCATCATACACACTTACGAGTTAAAAATAAGAGCTCTCGTCGTCGCAGTTGCGATGTCAGCAGTCACCAAAACTCAGAAAAGCCGGAACGTTCATAATCATCTCTCCAAATCTCTAGCTCTGGCTCCGGGCTTTGTAGTAGTAGTACAAGTAGTAGTGGTAGTAGTAGTAGTTGTTGTTGCAGTAGTAGTAGTAGTAGTAGTAGTAGTAGTAGTAGTAGTGGTGGGAGTAGTAGTAGTAGTAGTAGAAGTAGTAGTAGGAGTAATAGTAGTAGTAGTAGTAGTAGTAGTAGTAGCAGTAATAGTAGTAGTAGTGGTAGTAGTGGTAGTAGTAATACCCGTAGTAAAAGCGTGGAATCTTTTTCTATTAAATAAAGTCTATATTGTTACCCAACTTCAGAGCTCGAAATATTTTGTGATTTGTCTTGTTTTTACATTTTGTGATGCACATTCAAAATTAAAAACACACTAATTGTGGGGTAGCTATTCGACAAATCGTGAACATAAAGTAGCTATTTTAATTTTTCAAAACTGGAGAGTCGACTAAGTAATATTTTACAATTTTTTGCCATTCTTATGGCTTTTAAACGATCATGGTCATCGTGGTTATGGCTCTTATGTTGATGGTGGCTGTGGTTATGGTGCTGTTGGTGGGGTGCCGGTGGTGCTAGTAATGATGGTGGTGATGGTGGCGATCATGGTCGTCGTGGTTATGGTTCTTATGTTGATAAAGTAAATTTTAAGATGTTTGTTATCGAGTACTTGAGTCACTTTAGGATTTTCAAAGTATTGCAAAATTACATCGAAAACAATGTGATTAGTTTCACTTGTGTGGAGTTAGATATTACAAGACTGACAAAATAGTAACTTGTTTTACCATCGAATGAAAGGTAACAGATGCATTCTGCCAAAGGTTTTTCGCCATGCACTGATCACAGCAATCGTATGGAGTGATGTGAGAAAGCGTTTACGATGAATTTGTAGGAAACGAGAAGACCAAACATGTCGTACAAAATAGCAGCCACGAGAGCGACACTTTCTCTATGTAGTGTTATTGAAAAAGGCGTAAAGATGCAGACAAAAAGAATTCGTTTCCTCATCGGGGATAGTAGATTAGGTTAGTTGTAGTGGACGCTGATTGGTCCAAAAATACAAGCCATTTTGGGAAAACAAATTGGCTCTTTCAACAATACAGTTGTTTTTTTCTTCCCTAGGTTTGATTTTCATCGTTTCTGACGATTGTGCTCTGGGGAGTGTCATGCGAAAAAGGCTTTTTAAGTACATAATATTTTCGCTATTTTGTCCAATATTCATGCTTTGTACTACAAACTAACCATTTAATCTATGTATGCACTTGTACATACAAGATACAAATATGTTTGCATTAATGATGGTTCCCAATTTATAGCCTTAGCATGTACGCATTTAAAGAACGAAATCCGCTAAGGAGCTTTGATAACGTCGCATGACACCTAACATATTTCCATACTTTCTTGATAGTATGTGGAAGGTTACCGAATAAATAGTAAAATTTTAGGCAGTGAAAAAACTACTTAACTGTACGTTCCAGCTTCTTCATTCTCTTTCCTGTCACGATTTAAGACATGCAAATGATTCTACGACATTCACCCCCGGACATATACCCCCCGAACATATACCCCCGAATACCCCCCACCCCGCAATGTTCACCCCCTGCGACTTTAGCCCCCCGCGATATTCACCCTCTGCAACATTAACGTCATATGGGAAGTTTTGTGAGTATCGCAGGGGGTTAATTTCGCAGGGGGTGGATATCTCAGGGGGGTGTGATATTGCAGGGGGTAATTGTCCGGGGGTGTATGTCCGTAGGGTGAATGTCGCATTACCCATGCAAATTGCTTTTCATGAACTTGAAAACCAGTCGCGTGCGAAGGATTTTTCTGGGTGGGGGAAGGGGCAAAACAGCTCCAAAAGATTCATTGTCAGCTCTCATTCCTTCCCTTGTCCTTAATTGGAATAAACCATGTATATGTATCTGTATATTTTCATTCATAAGGCACAGTTAAAAGAACAACGTCGTTTCACGTCGCTCTTAACTTTATCATGCCCCCTCTCCCCTCCTGGGACTGAAAATAAATCTTTATCAAAAATATAGACTCAGCAAAATTAGTATAACATTCAATTGTTAAAGTGCCGCAGTAAAACTTGTGCGCCCGATCTACCACGAAAAGCGTATGCTGTTCGACAAATTCTAAATGGCACGGCATGCTGCTACCCCCGGTTGACGCGTTTGCAATACATAAAGGAAGCCTCAGTTGTTCCCCGGCTCAAACTTACCACAGAATAGTATGGCAGCAATCTAGTTAAAGTTTTATCGAGTACGTCAAAACTGGCAAGGAACGAAATCTAGTTCAACTTATTGAGTGCAATGACTAGCAATCTACGAAATGAACGCTTCTCATTGACTTCTTCACTTTACCCCAAAACGTGTTAACAAACCTTGATCTAGAGACTATAATCATCTCAATGTGTTAGGAAAACCACTATTTCCATAATGACTTGGTCGGATCATAGGGCCTATTTGATCACCAACTGTCTTGTCCAACCAATGAAAATAAAAGCACTTTGCTCGCATGCAAAAGCGTTAACATTGATTCTCAATACTTACGAATGTGCTTGTGCTTTTTCCAGCCATGCTTTAGATTGATGTATACGCCAAAAATATAGATAATCTTCACGTAAACGTAAATATACTACCTCCAGCTAGACCGTCTGCTTACCGGACAACAAAGCACAGTCTTCAAAGAACTTCTTTTATTGAAAAACTCGGAACAAAAGAGTGTTGACAGTTGAAGAATTACCAGGTCAGCCCAATCGAAACTAGCCCAAGACTCGCCCACTATAATAACAAAGAGAATCACACGAAGAGGATACCAGGAAAAAGCTTCGGAAAAGCCCCCACGGAAAATTACACCCGAACAAAATTGCCCCCTCGGAAAAAGCTTCCCCGCAACTAAAGTATAACTTTCAGTGCTAAACTACTGCACAAAGCAAGGGGCATTTCACTTCCGCAAAAGTGTACGACATTTTCTTGATTTACAATTTATGACAGTGATTTCTGTGATTTGGGGGGATTTTTTGTGATTTTTGTGACTGTTAATGGGATTTTTGTTTTTTTTTTAATGTGATTATCAATGATTTTGTTAAGATTTCACTCGAGATTTCAGTGATTTATTTCGATTTGAGTTGGGATTTCCAAAATATGAAAGGGGGCGGTCATAAGATTCATCATTCTCCGGAAATAATCCTAACAATAGAATCCATTCTATTTTGTATCACATTTGCTTACATCAATACAAAAATGTCAGAGTTGGGTTAAATTCAACTGAACGTGGCATTGTATAGTCTAAATTGTAGCTGGGACAAGCTAAGCCATTGGTTGAAAGTCGTGAAAACAGTTTGTTCATTAAAGCCAAAATGAACATTTTTTGTGTAGTTCTGAAGTTATATCTCCCTAAAGGCATTTTCAATTAACTTTCAACGCACCTACTCATGGACATACGGGCAAGAGTCGGATGTACGGACAGTCATCCCATAGGTCCGACATTTGTCATTTCCGATGCATTATGATATACTAAAGTGAAAAATACACACGCCGATCAGAATGTCAGGGGGGCGGAATACACTTGTGAATTCTCTCGGGGCGGCGGCGCACGCCCTTTCCCCCTCTCAACTTCATGACTGGTTTTTATGATTTTGTGGTGATTTTCCACGATTTTTGTGCTTTTCTTAAATGTTTTATTTTTATCATGTTTTCGTGAACTTCATGCTATTTTTGCATTCTGAATGAGGTTTGCGGGGTTTCTCTCCTGGGTAGGCTGACTATTAAAACTAGAAAACGTTCTCACTTGCGTGAGGTTTCATATATCAAGAACTTTGTATCGGTAAGTAACTATTGAGAAATGTACACCATATGGTGAAGCGAAGTTATGGAAATTTCAAAAGAAGATTGTGATACTTTGCCGAGAATCTGAAAACCAGGAGGATCGAACTAAACGCCGAATGAGCCACACAAAATACAGCGAACAAAGACAAGTGCTAGTGCAGGGCAAGGGTAAGCATGCTTGGCTCTCAACTCCCTTATAATTATTAATAGAGAATATTACAATATCTGTGTATGTGTTGTAGCCATTGAATGTTTGCAACTGTCGAATGCCAGTAAAACCATCTCTCGTTGCCTGCAGAATTTTATCAATTTCTTAATTCTAACTTCGTTATTTGAATTCGTGGGAATATTCTTTAGAAAGGAGTGTTTCACTGTATCATCACCAGTGGCAGCGTTTTTCCATTTGTATTTGGTGTTGCTTTTACTTCTTGCTGTGTGAGTTTTGATATTGATGTTAACAATGTAACTTCAATTAACACATGCTACTCCTAAATACAAATAACAAATTTGGCAGATCATTAAAGAACTGTAATTTACTTCAAGTTTACTTGAACATAATAGATAATAGTCTTTGAATGTAGGCGTACAATTCTTTCTTTGCGCTTTGAATAACTTGAGTGTCTGAGACTCTTTTATGTGGAAGTTTTCAAACGGTTGCCCAAGGGAGTTTGGTTTCGATGGCAAAATGTTTCTGCCTCCCTGTGGACTCAACGGACGTTACAATTTTGAAACTTGAAAGGTTTATTAATAAGTAACTTTGAAGAGATACTACAGGAATAGAAAGCATATCACCATCCTCTCTTCTCGATGATGCTTACGAAGCAACCTTATATCGCCATTGTTAACAACTAGGAATGTGTTCTTGATCAATAACACTTTTTCATTTGAGCAACAGTCAGTTTTCTCGCGAAATGAAGGCCACCCCCATTTACTAATATCTAACCTAATATGGCTCTCAATGAGGCTGCCAACAATGCTTTTGCACGGCATGATATACCCGTTGCCAAAACAGCCTTAGAGGCAATCCCTCCTAAACTATTCAGCTTTTTCAGCAAATTGATGGTGTTTTCAAACTTTTTCCTGTCAATTAAGCATTATTTAAAGGAAACGGTAAGTAGTAGTTTAGGGTTTTTTTATTTAGGCAAGTTGAAGATTAAGTTTGCGCCTCGATCAAGGTAATTAATCCCCCCTTTCAATACTCTCTTGTAATGCCCTTTAGGCCTTGTGAATATGCATCCACTTACGTACAAAAATGAGTTGTATCCTACGTAACGGGCGTTTGTCCAGGCATCGATGTTTGAGCCGAGTTATCATGTGTCGATGGATTAAGTTTATAGACGATTGACTTGCTCTGACAATCAAAGGTTTCCCACTCCTTCGTAAGGGTTTGGTTTACCTATAGTGTATCAAAGTGGTGGTGAAAGATGGACAATTAAAGGAAAAGGAATTTCCTAAATCGGAGCATAATAACATGACCATGATTAGATAGATTTGTGATTTGCCACAATTGGGTAAAAACCTACTATTAATTATGTAGGTGAGGGCTAATTTTAGGTTAGTAGACATGATGAAAATTTACCTGTAAGAATCGAATGAACTAGCATCGACATGTTTAACGAATTGATGATTCCTGTCCGTTAAAAAGTATAGAAATATTTTGGTGATAACTATAAACAAAGTTATGGGTTGTTTGGAAGATAAACAGTGGAAGGCACGGATTAAGGTTGAACGACGAATATTACTTGTGTTCCTTTATGTAATGTAAGTGAGGGCTTTTACCGTATTTAAAAGCAAATTTTCATTTGCAGGTTTCTCTTCTTAAGTATTGAGGTAGTACTTAAGTATATTTCTACTCACGTATTTCTTTTACCATTTCAGTATTTTCTACTTACGTATTGACTTGGTATTTAGCTATAATTTCTACCTAAATATTAAAGTAGTACTTAAGTTTATTTCTAGTAAAGTATTTCAGTACCACTTCAGTACTTTCTACTTAAGTATTGACTTGGTACTTAACTATAATTTCTACCTAAAAATTAAAGTAGTACTTAAGTTAATTTTTGCTGAAGAATTTCAGTACCACTTCAGTATTTTTCCACTTAGGTATTGACGTAGTACTTAACTATAATTTCTACCTAAATATTTAAGTAGTACGTAAGTATATTTCTACTTAAGTATCAGTTTTCCTCAATAATACGTCAGAGCAGTATACCTTTTGACCGTCTAATGGTGTCATTATTTGATAAGACGTATGAGTGTAAAAGTTTCTTTCACATTCAGAGTTCTGAGGCACTAAACTTTGCTTTATGTCATCTGTATCTCTGTGAGGGTAGTAAATTCTGATTTAAATTGAGATGCTTGTAATGATTGTGGGGGACATGAGAAAGACCAGCTAATGTATAGTTAAGTATTTTTATTGCAACACAATTGCTTGTTGTAGGAGAATCTAAACTTAATGTTTACTTACTTTTGCTCACTAGCGAGCTCAACAAACGGCTCTGTCTGGGAACGTTTAGGCTAGGGCGGGGACGGGCCCTTCCCCTCCCCAATTTGTAAACTTGACAAATCCGACCCTTCTCATTGCCTCCTGGGAAATGCTAGTATGGTCACAGACGTGGATAAATAGCTAATCATCAGAGAGAAGGAAGTGGCCTCATTCTAAGTGACCTCCAAGAAGTAGGACCACAACCATCTGCCATTTCAGGATTTCAGACCAGGAAGGGAGCTGGTATCATGAGAGAAGCCATGCTTATTGAACTTAAGGGTGAAGTATTTCGGATACCAAGTTAGGTAATGGTGTCAGGTGTTACCTTCAGCCGTATGAACGTAGGACGAGGTGCTAATAGTTGGTCTTCAGGTTGCCAGCACGGAGTATTACGATGCGAGACAGAAGTACGAAAATATGAAGGGTAGCATTGTTGATGTTTCTTTAGGAGCTCTTTCGAATGTAAACATTTCTACTGGGTGTAAAGTTATGTGGTTGGTGTAAAGTGGTAAGGAAGATATAACTCTAAGTTGTATCTATGACAGTTTGTGTCGACTAGAATAGCGGTTGAGCCGTATAGCAAGCATTACTAAAGCCACCCACGTTTTGGCTAATCAAAACAGCTGCAGATTCTAGTCGTACTATGTTATAGGCAAACAATAGCAAATCATCGAGTCACTTGTTTGCTACATCTATAATTCCCTTTCATCCCATCTTCTTTATCATTACCATCATCTTCTTCTTTTTATGATTACTTCTAGGTTTTCTGCTTTCTTTTACTACTTCTGATAATTCAACGGCACCAATAACTACTACTACTACTACTACTACTACTACTACTACTACTACTACTACTACTACTACTACTACTACTACTACTACTAACCAAGGCTCTGACGACCGAAATAGTCGTGAACAGCCGAGATAGCGAACTGGTTTCCCATTTCAGCAATCAATTTTTCTTGGGACTCGGCCCCCACTCCCTCCCCCCCCCCCCCCCATGTAGCAGATCAAAAGTTATTTACCTATATGTCTCATAATCTAAGGTTTTTGAGACTCAGAAGTTCAAGACTTAGTCGTGCTGTAATATCCTTGAGCAAAGATATGAACTCTGTGGTGCTCCGGTCAATGATAATGCGCATGGCAATCAATGAACTTTATAACTGTTTCACGTCAAAGAACAATTTCATGTTACCATTTTATGTTTCTACATTGGAGTCGATTAGTGTTGAAAAGTGGGGGCATAGGTATATGGCAGAACCTGGGACAATATGTGACGTCATTGGGTGCTAGTTTGGTTATGCCATTCATTGTTGCATGTGTCTCATTCAAAAATTGAAATTTTCTGTTATAATGTGTAACTTCCTTACGGGTACGAATGAAATAAATGTAGCAACAGTAGCAACATAGCCCAACCAAAATTGGCAGAAACATTGTATATATGGTGAGATAAATTTCACAATTTATGCTAATGCGATATAAATTTAAATGTCTACAAATTCTGTACTTGTAGACCAAACCTTCGGGAATCCAAGAGGTTGGAACGGGCAAATGATGTCATAACCCGTTCTTCAAGAAATAGAGGCCTTTGCCTATACAAATGTAACGGGACGATGAAAAAACCCACGGCTATGATAATGTGAAGAGCATGCAGAAGTTAGGTATTCAATTTTAGGAGTAGGCATGAATTATTACGGGAGCTGTCCTCTTTTTATCACAACGACCTACAATTTTATGTTGTAAAAAAAATTGCCAAAAAATACAGGTCTCTGTTGCTTGCAAAAGGTGTAGTTTTATCCCTTGAACAGTTGATGTCATTATGGAATATTTTCTTTTCTCTTTTCTCTTGACTATTCCATTATGAATTTGGATCTCTAAACAATATGGAAGAACTTTGCTTCCTATCATTTTGAATTCTTAATGAGCTATGACAATTTACTGGTCAATGTTTCGAAGACTGTTCAAAGTCTAAAAAAAATGCACGCCTTGAGTCTATTTAAAAATAGTAAATTGGTGAATGTAATATATTGCAGGTGTCCAATTATCTGGATTGGATTTGCTTCATCGGGTTCAAACCAAGTTAAGCCTCTATGAAGTAGTCTGATAAGTCCTCTACAAAGGTAAAAACCCCCTCGGGTTCAAGACGTTCAAGGTACCTGTTGAACGAGTAGAAGAGCTGCAACGCCCTGTTTTATAATTTACGGATTGCTATTGATCTTTACGCCCCAAACGAGAAACACATCCCTTTCCCAGTTGCAGGCCTGTATCAAACCAATCAAACCGACCTCTGTTTTGGCTCACACCCTGCTTTGAAGCCCCGCTACTTCATATATTTGAACAATTGAGGGAAACGTTTGAAAAACTACGGGTAGAGAGTGTTTACTCCAAGAACACTTCAGTTCGGGATTAGATTGTGACGTTCGCCCAAAGTAAGGTAGGTACAAGAGATATGATTATCTCCAACCAATAGCACATCTAAAATATATTCGGAAAACAACCTATATCGTGCTTAAAACACCCCCGACTCAGGAATTACATACAGACGGACTTATACCACTGTTAAGAATTCCACTCGCAAATTAAGAGCACATGGGAGACATGGTGGAAGAAAAGTTATGAGAGGGCTATCTAGAGTAATATTGTTAGTAGTTGTTGCTGTTTGGATATTTTACTCGCCATACATTATTTTTTGTTTCATTGCTTCGTACACCAACCTTATCAAAGGAGAGAAAATTGGCTCTACATTAGCTGCTGCATTGTTGATTTCGTATTGGCTAACTTACGTAAACTCAAGTGTGAACGCTATTATTATTATAGTTGGAAATCGACCTTGTTGGATATTTGTAAAGAAAGCAATTAACCGGGTATTTAAATTGCCACAGGAGGAGATAACAAGGGAATCCAGAGTATAGTCAGGCCACCGACGAAAACCACTTTTTGCACGACGTCGATGCAGTCGGTAGTGCATCAGAATTTTTACGAAGGCAATATGTTTCAGTGATGTTCATATTTCTGCTGCTCTTTCTTTATCCTACGTTGTCGAGATATCCGAACTGGTAGGATCGTAAATGAGGCAACATGAGCTACCACTGCGAGGTACATTTGACGTCATCTCCATTCGTGTTCTATTTAGTCCCCATATTACGTTCGTATTGCAACGTTCGATCCAGTCTAAATATCCTGTATGCGGGAGTTTAGACGGGATTGGATCGTTTTGGATCCGTACTAGTTTGGATCCGTACCAGTATAAATCGGATCTTACTCGAAGCCAAATCAAGGAGCCGGACACCGGGATCGCATTCTAAACCATTCTGATTCTAGATCGATTCCTGATGCATTGAAATCTTCGTCCATGGACGTGGATACTGACAGCATCTAGTTCGTTAAATTAACATCTACTGTCCAGCCTCCACAAACATTTGTTGATATTTTCTCCTGTAGCGTCATAAAAGTTCGGTTATTCTCCAATTGATATAAAAGAATAGCATACTACCAGTGATATTCACTGAACGACTTCATGTCTTACAGGTTAAATCAAGTTAGATCAAATGGGTGGATAGATCCACTAAAATAAATAAAATGGTTTGAAGTTAGGGCTAAAGAATCAAATTAGGTTTAATTTTAAAAGAAAGATACCCTCTTTGAAACTAAAATTGCAAAAGTAACTGCATTAAATTATGAGCAAAACAAACAAAACAAATTATTATATATAAACGTGATAATTTTGTGCCTTAACGATTCAAATGGCGATTAGTTATAGTGAATATTACGCTTAACTTTAGCTGAAATTGAATATCAATAATTAATGATTTTTGAGATATTGTTATGCCGTTTCGTTGATTGTAATACTTAATTTTGTGTTCATATTTACATTATGAAATCTTGCGGGTGATTTTTACGAGGGATTCTGCCTACTGTGGACTTTCATAGTGATAGTACAACAGCAAACAAAAATGCGTACTGGAGGCCATTTATAATGTACGTATACTCGAGATGGATAAAATGATTGGGGGAGGACAACGACAAATTGAAAGCAAAGCAAACAAGGGAACGACTTCTTGTTTCAGCGGTTTTCTTCTTCGGGCGGGGAAGGTTGATTATTGTGGAAATGGAGCGTGCGCACTTTTTAGATGATCCCTCATCTGGGAAATACACACACCGAAGACGCAATAATTGAGGCGTGGGGCGAAGTCTAGTTCACAAGTGAATATTTTCATGCCAACGTATTTGTGGGCGGGCTCTCCCTGGTTTACCCTTTAATCAGTAGACTGGTACAGTGATTGATATGACTATATAATGCAAGCAATTTTGATTTTACAGCTTATGTGATTAGGCCAACTTAGTTATGTGAAGTACGTTTTTCAGAAAGTGTGTGATCGCTAAAATGTTTTGACCATAAATGTCATGATAAGATTTCGAAAATCGCAGATTTTTTGTGCTAGGGTGCTAGGGGTTTAATTTACATATTCTAGACCAATGGTTACCAAACGTTTGATGCCAC
Organism: Alatinidae sp. Z8VKAUB7J3; assembly: GCA_010016025.2. Taxonomy (NCBI): domain Eukaryota; kingdom Metazoa; phylum Cnidaria; class Cubozoa; order Carybdeida; family Alatinidae; species Alatinidae sp. Z8VKAUB7J3. The sequence goes on along the minus strand of JAAAKM020073195.1, from coordinate 41,669,953 downwards.
CGCCCCTTTGCTACTAAGGCACATCCTTAACTCACCTCCGCAAATATTTACATAAAACAATTGCATTCCCTCACCTTGGTATTTATGAGCTATTAATCTGAAAGTAAACGTGGAAACACTAGAATAATTCAGATTTCATAAAGAAAATATAAACACAAAATCAGTATTCAACTCTTCACTTGTAATCTAACACCTTTTGCCTGTCTCACTATACCTTCATTACCCCCAACACTCCCCAGGAGGCGCTATCGCCCACTTTGGGAATCACTGTTTTAGACCATATAAAGACGTCGGGTTTTACACACGCTTCCAATATTTTGGGCTTCAGATTATTCGAAACTTCATTTGACGTTGACTATGTTAACTACAAAACAAAGCGTTGCCCAAGTTAGCAGATTTGGCTGTAAGTATGAGATATCTTGTATAGTAGAAGGGAATGCCGGCAATGTCATTTTTAGCGGGAAAATATTAATTTTGTTCATGGGGTATCCCTTGACGTAGGTGACAAGAGCGTTCAACAGAGATTCCTGTATAGTAATTTAAATATAAAATGACGAACACAGCAAAAGCCACTAGTCGATCAATTTGATAACGTAGACTACAGGCATGCATTGGAAGATATGACTCTTGAAATTGGAAGATTAGTGAAAGTGCAACATAACAGCTCTATACGATCCTTACATATGCTGCTTCTCTCACTGCTGCCTTCTTGAGTACCGCTTGGGAACAGCGTCTCCAGTGACACCTCGTCTTTGCAAGCCCTGCTACAACACCGAGTACTGTTTGATGGCCCGTCTCACGATGGGACGTGGTTATCACACCCAGGCTCCAGGCAGCGTGCGAGGAGCCAATCGATCGCCAACAGGAAGCTCTTTGATGATCCGGTCTGCAGGTTACCATTGTCAACTTGTCCTTGGAAACGCTTCTACCTGCTCGTGCACCCCGTCTGAATGTACTACCTTTCCTATATTGAGAAGGCTCCAGGAGTATTTCCTGGCGCAACACTTGCATTACGCCTTCCAGGTCCCGTAGATTTCGTTCTACCTCTGATACTAAGTTCGTATATACAGTGGAAGGTGATATTCGAGGTATAAAGAAACGTAGCTCATTGTTCCGATCTCTCGGTGTGTCCTGAAACCGCAAGAAGAACATATTAGACATGTCAAAACATGGTTAGTCAACCATTTGCCTATCATGATACTGTAACAGTGATTAGTATAAGACGAATTATATGCCAGACTTCGTTTTGCCGTCACATGGGTCACGAGGTACGGGGGTATTGAAACACAACTACTTTTAATATTTCATTTTGCCCTAAAACTGGGAAGAGAATTGGCTTGGAAGATCAAAAAATGACCAAAGTTTCGGGTATCAGATGAAAGGGGGTTTGGAAACATTTGCATCATTTGAGATACATGTGCGCACATTTTTCACATTCCCGCACACAATTAATTAAAGCTGGTGCACTAATATATCAAATCAGTGGCCTCTTTAACTGAGTGTATACCTGTAAAATATGGGACATATCTGAAGGATAATGGCAGAAAAGGAGAAACAGGTCAAAGGGAACAGTCAAAAGCAATCATTGATAAAATATCAATAAACCAGGTACTGTTGTCATATTGCATGAAATCGTCATGTTTAATTTGTAAGTTTTTCCTTTAGACGAAGACACCCCAGTTCACGTTCACGATCACTGCTATCTAAAACAAATGCTTTCATCAGAATATTTACCACTGTTCGGCAGGCCCTTGAATCACTTACTAGAGGAGCATCGATAAATGAACAAATTTTCATAATGTAATTTCTGCAGTTCTTTTCCTTCCCTTTCCTGCCATTTGATACAAAATATCCACTGATTTACAAAAGTAATCTGAACTGGTTGGGTCAAAAGCACCGACAATGTCAAATATATCTTGTACCTGTGTCCATTTTCTGAGCAAGCCATTCTTTTGTAATGAAAATTTGTTTTTTGCTATCTCCATACCTTATTTTTTAACATATTCTTACTAAGAAAATAAATCTAAGTGAGTATCAACATGTCTGAAGTAAAGGAATTCAATCACCTAGCGACCAACAACATCAGTTTTTGAGGCATAAAAGTTAATGCCATCTACGGCAGTCTTGTATTCTGAATATTTGACTGAAGCACCGCTGCAAAATAACAAATAGTCAGACATTTTATCCATCTCTTCAGACCGTTGATTCTGGGCTGCCCTTTTCATCTGGGCAGAGGTTAACTTCGTTTTGCATGATGGTGTGACAGTATGCTAGACTTTGGTACGCCTGGGAAAACGGACGAGGGTGCCACTGGTCGTTTGCCACTTTGAGATGTCACCCACTCACACTCAAAGTGCTTTTCGCACATATAAATTTCTTTTCTGGCCAGAAGAGAAGCACGTTCATTGTGCATTGCATCAATCCAGCGACCTCTTTCCTCCGAGTCCGATCGTAAGCTGACTGTCTTGACGTAAGGTTCATCTCTATAATTGCCTTTGCAGCCGTAGACTGCACAAAGTTGAGGAATCATGAAAATATCTTTAAATGAAACCGAACCATTTAAAACCCAAAACGCACCAAAATGTGCTTTAAATGAAACCAATTAGATTTTTGGTCACCAATTGAAGAAGAAAGGGTAAGTGCCTTTTGTTTCAAAACGCCCAAGGGATGTTTTAACATAAATATTACAAGTGACACTGATGCACCATTCGTATGTCATTGACATTGATGGACTCAACTTCTAATTCCCGAGATTTGAGTTTCCAGTCCTTTCACTTAAGATGTATATGCACTGGAGTAAAAGGAAGATCTATCAACGAATAAATATTCCTTATTATACGAAGACCAATTACCTTTTTAACCGATGTTTGTATATTCAGAATCTTTGAAATCAACGTTGATTTCTTTCAGTAGTTGAATTCTGATATCAAGATTTGTGACTAAAATTCGGACCAAGTAGTATCACCCGTGGTGTATGGGGAGCATTGTGTCGTTGTTTAGTTTTCAAAAATTCAAATACTTTCAAAAACGAAAAAGAAAAACAAGAATTTTAATTCTCGTAGATCAGTTGGAGTTTGATTTAGTATTGAAACGAGTAGATACGGTAATAGTTACGGTAGTGAAGAATTGCAAGTGGAGAGGGAGGAAGAGTCCTCAAAGACAGCAGAGCATTAGGAAGGCGAGGAGGAGAGCAAAATCTGAGTCCATCAGGGCAAATAGTAGGAGCAAGTTGGTAGAAAAGGGGCGAGGAAGAAAAGATGGCAAAAATTATGCGAGCAACTAATCCCTAGACGGTTGTCGAAAATAAGTTATCTTTTGGGAGTTCCGAAATATCTCAATCGTTGAGTAAATCAAGCTTGGTGCAGCAGTCTCGATTACTTCCAATCCTCTAAAATAATCGCACGATCTAATATGAAGAACTCCCTTACACACATCGCTTGTTGACTTTCACTGTAAGTAAGCAACCTCATAAGCGGGCCCTCTTGGCATGGATGGAGTCGAAAGCCACGTCACTGTTCAAATACGAAAACAACAGTTAGGGTCCTCCATGTCAGTTTAAGAATCCGATTGAGGTGGCTGGTGAGTTTTTCTTGTATTGAAAATCCCCTTATGGAGGACATTACAACCTTTTCCCATTGCCTTATCGATAATTAATATTTCTAGATAATTAACTCTTGCTTGAACTATGACGACCTTATTAAATGCATGGTAATTGACAACGTCACTCCTCTGGGATACAGTAACAACAGTATATGGCATCTCCGACAGCTGAATTCTTCGTCAATCAGTAAGCTTGATATGAGATGTCGAAAATCCAATTAATCAGTTTGTCTGCGGTACAAAACAAGAAAATTGCACAAAATGGCGAAAACATTATGCCCGTAAAAGCTTTTTTCGTCTGGCACTCCTCAGAGTACGACCGTTAGAATGATCGAAATGAAACGTCTTAAAGAGTATACCAACTGTAATTTTGAAAGAACCAGTCAGATATTGGATTGCCTAAATGGCTTGGGGTTTTTTTTGACCAATCAGCGTCCACTACAACAAGGTTAACTGAATAGGCCTAATGAGAAAACGAATTCTTTTTGTCCGGAAGTAAACATCCGGAACGGAAGTAAACATCCATGTACATTTTGGTACCGTCTGGTTTCTTAAGCAAGTGCCACCCATTGGCAGAGCTTTTTTTTGACGGTGTTTTTGGTCTTTGAAACCCGAGTTGGTTCTTTACTTTAAGGAGTTGATGTTTGGCGAATAAACCATGGAACATGCTGCTCAATGGCAGGCATTTCTAATTTTACTATTTTGTAAAATATAATTAATGTAAATATGCTATTACAGTATGCGTCTATAGAGCCACTTACTCTGAGTGTATATGTCACCCTTAGGTTGATCAGCATCAATGAACTTCTGAATCTTACTGAAACAGCCAACTACTGCTTCTATGTTTCTACAGAAGAACAAAAAGGTTAAAGTAGAGAAGAAATCTAACGGGGAGTATACAGAAGTAGACACCACTAGTGATTCAAAAGCCTTGTGGTTTTAAGTTGACTTATATGGCGTTGATTGAATTGAGTAAGATAGGATCGTGCTGGACAATAAAAGTCTTCATTTTGTGCATCATATCTTTTGATCTAAATAAAGTAGATCAGTAAGTATGCAAATTTTGAGTCTACCCTCTTGCATGAGTAATACTGGTTGGAGAATCCTTTTTTTGTAAAGAAACTAATCAAGAACCGTATGACATATACTAAGGTGTGTGCTAACCAGATACAAGCCCAATTCTATCAGACTTATTAATCGTAGTTTTACAGCATTATGGTTTAATAATCTCAACCCATTGGTTTCTTTCAAACTGAAATTGACGGGTATAGGACAGTGTTAAACCATGTTGTGTCTCTGTAAATGTGGCATAAATGCTTTAAAATAAAACAAAGTTAGCTCCGAATAGATGCATCTTAATCTTAGGAAAGCTAGAACGAGAGTCGGTTATTTGCAAGTTCCCACAAACCGGCACACAATGGAGTAGATGCGTGTTTTCTCTGCTAACTAGTTCAATGTATTGAAATTTTGAGCACATCGAAATTCTTGCATGCTTTTCTATGTCGCTTGCATTTCTATGGTAAATACATAAAAAAGCATTTATTTTAAGGAGCCTGAAATGTATTGATCCTTTCATGTATCAGAAGACTACCACTTGTGCGTAATGATGTACAAATGAAACTAAAATCTATTCTCAAAAACCTTTGCACAAATAGTGACGGCGCCACTAATGAGGTCATTATAGTTGTCTGACATTGTATGTTAAATGCTTGATGTCCTAAAAGTGGTAAAGAATGGCGGCTATTTCCAACATGGTGTTGCAAGCTAATGGGGAATGTAACCCTCCATTTCGCAATGCTATTTTAGTTCAGACAAGTATGCTGTAAAGGGACATGCTGTGCAACCACGAACCTTTTTTGTTAACAAGAGACCAAACTGCTTTATCGTATGTATCAGTAAATTATCAGACAAGTTTTAATGCTGCAACGTTGACCAGTCTTACAGTAGCTGAGCAGATATGATTGACTGTATGATATCAAGAATTAATGTACTACTCATAAAATCTCAATTTAACCTTTAAAAGGATTAATGCATTATTATTGAAATGAATCTTGGTCTGAAATCATAAAAAAATTAATATGTCCCCATGCAAGGAAGAGGGACAGAAACTTTCTAAACTGACAACAATTTCAGTTCTTAATTGTTGGTACTGTTTAGGTTTAGGTATTATTGTCGGTATACGCTTACGGTATCGATTTTAGAAGAGAATGTGGGACAGTCGATGACCTTCTCATAGCCAGAGTAATGATTGAAAAAGCTGAAGAAAAAAGATCCCGATCGGCCTCCATTTCATTGGTTTGAAGGCTGCGTTTGATAAAGTTTGGAGGACACTCTGAAAGATTTCTAAATTTATAGGAGCTAGTTTATAAGATTAAAAAATATTTTACAGTACATTTACGTTAATACTACTAATAATAGTAATGATAATAATAACGCTTTACAAATTACAATCCAAAATTAAAAGTATAAATTTTTATTGCAAAACAAGAGATTCTAAAAATGTAAGTCTTAAGACTACATTTAAACTGAATGAAGTTTTTAGTAGCAGTACTGTTTCTTGGTAACGAGTTCCATAACGTTGGTGCGACTACACTAAAAGCTCTGTCTCTGTATGCTTTCGTTGTAGATAATCACGACAATATGCTACGGTAAGGAAATTGAAATGAGGTAAACAAGATGAAGCTAAAAGTAGCTGAGAGCACAAGCAGTACAAATGAGGCGGATGTTAGGCAGGTGCAAAGGCAGACAGTAAGGAAAATATCGAAACCCTGAAAATACCAAATGAAAGACGCACAGAATGTCCTACCACTATGCCATCAAAAAGAGAAAAAAGACATTAATAATAAATAATTAATATTATTGATCAAGTATAGGAATAGGAGAAAAAGAAGAAGAAGAAGAAGATGGTCGACCGCAGTGGAGGTAACACGAATGCTGCTCTTTCCTTAGCTTCTATCACTGCAGGGGTGGGCGCCATATCTACCCCAAGTCAAGTTTTTCGACCACTTTATTCCTATATTTGGTTAATTATATTTTGTTAGTGAAACTGTTCCTGATACTACTTACCGTCTTCAGGCATGTCGATATACGTAAAATAAAATGGCCCAAGTGCCTTTCGAGTACAACCAGCTATTTCAATTCCATACTTTAATGCCGGTTTCATATAGTTTAGCAACAACGTCTTTTGATTTATAGGTAGCTTCACCTCAGTTTTTTGAATCTGCCCCGAAGGGTGTTGAATGGATAGATTTGCGTACTTGATAACATAGCCATCCATAATTCCATTTTGTTGCAGTCGAGGTACTTCTTCCCATTGGAGATAGAGTTGTCTTGGGCTTACAATATGGATTGACAAGTTTTGAGGATATCCAGTAGGAGCTATCAAAAGTGAAGAAAAGAATCTAAGATTGACAATAAGGAATCGTTCTTGGAAGAGGGTAATGTTTGGTAATACGCTTATCCTATTTCATTTTTTATAGGAAAGTAAAAGTCGGGTCAAGAAACTGCCGATTTGGTAAAAAATAAAATTATTAAACATTGTTTATTTTTTCTTAATCTATCTTTCTTCTTTAGGTTTATTGAAAAGATGTTTACTATAGCAATTTGGAATTGCCTGCTTCTTTTCACTATGCGGCTTCATATTACTTTGTGTAATTAAGATAAACATGAGGTTATAAACTTCATTACACTTTCGTCATTTTTAATGATTTCGTGGTGCAAAACCAAACAAAAAAGTACAATTTTATGATCGTGGACATCATTGATTCTACGTACGTACTCCGTTGAGAAGTTTTATTGCAGAGCATATCAAAAATCTTGATTTATTCTAAGCATAAGAAATACCCCATCTGTTTACAAAAGTAAAAGCCCCCTAATAAAAGCGGTCATCTTGCACACCTTTCTGCATTTGCAGCCCTTGGATAGAATTTTGACACTCGCTACAAGTAAATTATTGTATATCCTACCTCCCTCTTCTGTATGCGTTATTATAGGTTTGCTAGGAGCTCCAACTCCAGTTTTAAGGGTACCAGCCACTTGCACGGAATATAATGTAAAGATTTCCAAGTCCTGCAATGTAAACACTGTTTGCTCTTTTGGTGCACTACGGATCTCCCATTCCCCTTTCATTGGCAAGAGCCTTCTGTAATAGATGGTGTAACTTTCCAGTGGATCACTACCTGTGTTCAAAGGCAGTGGTATCCATGTTATTTTTATTGATGTTTCAGTTGTATTGAGAACAGTTACGTTAGTGGAGGTAGAGGAACCTTACAACATCGGACTTTTCAGAACAAGGAAATCTATTGTCTCGATCTGGAGTTACCAATCCATACGTCAAAGATCCCTGAGTAAACGAAGTATCATTAATTATTTCCAGTTTGTGCCGAGCGCCCCTGCCGCAAGCCACCCCTTACACATATTAACACAAAACACCCTTTTCCACACAATGACGAAAGGCACCTTGGTGGAATGTGAAAAATAAATTTGAACAAAGCCTACTTGGCCCCCCAATCCGCCTTACCTTCCCCCGCCCCTGCTAAACAGAATTTAACCCCCAACGTCACTCGCGATAGTCTTCTGGGACTTGAATCTATCTTACAAACACATAAAGTTTAAAGTCTACCTACTTATTTCATTTACCAGATTTTTGGTATTATGCAAGGCTTGCTCCTGTTACAGCGCTTCTTATTTTATGTTCAAACCTACACACAAACAATAAACAACTAGTTAAACAACTTTTGTACTCGTTTCAGTGTGAAAATTGAGTAATCAGAGATCTGAACAAAAAATTATACTGATAAAACAAAAGCTTGTAACTATTCTTGTTTAAAAATGTCATTCCAATCTAATGACGAATTACATGGAACTGCATAGAATACTGAAGTAACTTTGATGGGATGTGTTCTGGAAGTAGTCTGGGCATGAGTGACGCAGGGTAAGTCACGCCCATGTCAGATTCAATTTGCATTGCTTTTGACCTGAGGTAGAGAGTGGAGTAGCGAAAGACCTGAGTAGCAGAATATTATCGAGTTTTAGAATCGTTGAATATAGACTTTACATTGGAATTTTTATGTGCTTTGATCAGAATATATGTTAAAAAGAAATAAGAAGAATGTGCCTTTCATAGAATACAGCTCTGACACAATTCGATTTCTATGTTAATTACAACAGGATGTAAGTCAGACCGAAATGTACGATGCCATTTACAGTATGTAAAACGTGACGTCTGATCTATTCTTGGACTCTTTCGGAACTTCACTCAGAGAATTGTGTCAAACTGCGTAGTCCGTTCTGGAATCAGTTTTCAATTTAAGTGATGAGGTAATGCCATGTGTGTTGTAATTGTAGGTCTTTTGTTTAATTTATTTTTGAGTCAGTTTCGTATCAATTTATTTTTATGGTTTTTGTAATCACCATTATTAGGTTTGATAAAGTGTATAAAAGAATCAATGAATGATCAAACCAGTTGTTAATGAGAAGATAGTGAAGTTCAAAGCTGAAAAGTGTTTTAGTGGATTGCCTTAAGCTTGCTATTTGGGCTTGGCTTAGCATAGCTGTCAGAGGCAAGGACCATATCAAATCAAAGAGGGTGCTGGGGCGGCACCAGAGAAGTAGACTCTGATTATCTGCAATAGTCGTCCACGCAAACAATCTACAATTTAAACACATGAAGGACACTGTTTCTACACCTTTTTGGTGGAGAAAATTGTTCGATTTTTGCAAGCCTTAGTGGTTAAGATAATGCCGAGAAATCAGCCTCTCCTGGACAACTGACCTACCTTACAATAACTCCTAAATTATAGAGAAATGGATTTCACGCGATATGGTCTTCCAAGCCATCAATCTACATTACACAAACACACAAAGATCATAATTGACGGACCTTTTGAGTTGACCATTTTTTCGACTTTTCTTTGAAAATTTTATTTGTGACTTCAGCGGATTAGGATTGTCGATAGTAGTAAAAGCAGCCCCCCAATCTTTGAAAGCTGGTGCTCAGGTCCCTAAACAGGGTTAAAATTTTGGAGGGATTATTATGAACTTGGGAGGGGGGCTATTTGAATTTTAGGGGCTGCCATTGCAACTGCTTAAGAGAAGCCTATACACGTTAAATGTTGACAGGAGAATTTGGGGGGCATAGGGAAAATTTATGTGGCTAAGGCCCTTCATATCCCCTGCGCCGGAATTGTCCTCAAAGGTGTTATTTTAAAAATATCTTACGGTTTCCACTTACCGGCTAACGTCAGATTTGTTTCCATTTTTATTCACGCCCACGTGATCTTCCTCATTGATAAAAGGGGTATTCTTTCACTCTCATCTTGTGTTTCCATGGCAACTATTTTAGCGGGTCTTTTGTGTTTGGCAATGACGATGAGTTTGGACGAGACGAAAGTAAGATGATAGTTATGGGTGACATGAGAATTTCAAGGGATGTTTATCCGTGACCATGCCAGGAAAAAGACAGATCAGACCCTCTTCTGATGATGTAGGTATACTACTCAATGTCCTTGAATCGCAAAAGTTTAATAATTTATGGGTCGGCTGTTGTTTGTTACGCTTTGATTGTAAGGCGTTCATTGCTTCATTGCAGAAAGAGGTGTCTTGATTTCGCAATGATTCAACTGTTACTTGTTCGATGTGTCCAGCCAAAGTTGCTTGCATATTTCCTTAGATCTTACTCAAACTCGTAGTGAATTTGTGCTGTTAAAATACACAACCTCAGACGAAATCTACGATAAGCACCTGCTCTTGTTGGTGTACGACGCAGTATGGTGAGGTCGGCTTCAAATGAGCAAATCGCCACATTAGCCGAGCCAAAACAACATGAAAACAGAAAATCTTGTCAACAGTTGTAAGTACATAGCCGATTTTAAGCGTTTGCACGCGATAATAATTACATGTCTGTCATCAAGGACTTAAACAAGTATCAGACGTTCATGACAGTTGAAAGTTGCGTCAAAAGAAATGAGTAAATCACACAGAATAGCAGATAGCATTTGATACCATGATAGGCTAGGCCTATTCACTAATCTGTGGCTCATCACCACTAGGTATCGAGTAGGAGATAATTTACTGTGTTTATGTTTAAAACCCTAAGTAACTTATAAGAGAAATTATGTACTACAAAAAGGCCTGCCGCGCCATTCCAGTTTGATACATTATTCTGTACGATTCTGTATATGAACTGAAATCTCGACGAATAGACCAGTTGATAAACTGACATAGTTGGAATTCTCATATCCAACTTACTTCCAGTTGTTAATTTAATATGTTCGCTGTCGTAGATAATTATGTTGATATGATGTAGCAGTGTCCAAGAGTGACAAATTAAGTTGTGAAATGACGACAGTAACTTTAATGAAAGGTTTTGTTCGTGTTTAGCCAAACGGGAAAATCTTGGATCTGCCGTGGAGAATAGCAGCAAAACAAGATGGCTTGTTACACAAATAGATTATACAAATGAAAACAGGAAAACATGCCTATGTTGGAGGGATTTATAACATTTTGTTTCAGTAGTCATGTCAGCATGTTTGATCACTCATTCATTGTTACCATGTTGGCGTCCAATGAACGTACCTCTACGTTGCCATCAAGTGTGAATGATACGACCTCATTGTTAGTGTCATTGTTTTAAATTTGTTATAGTAATGGGCATCAAAACGAAAAAGGATATCTCACACTCTGATTTGAACCAAACAGTCCATGTTGGTGTCCAATGAATGTACCTCTACGTTGCCATGAAGTGTAAATGATAGGACCTCACTATTAGTGTCTTTGTTTGAAATCTTTTAGAATAATGCGCATCAAAACGAAAAAGCATATCTCACACTCTGATTTGAACCAAACAGTCCAAGTAGGCATCCAATCAACGTTCCTCTACGTTGCCATGAAGTGTGAATGACATGACCTCATTGGTTATAGTTGCCATGAAGTGTGAATGACATGACCTCAATTGGTTATAGTAACGCGCATCAAAATGAAAAAGCATATCTCACACTCTGATTCGAAACGGACAGTCCATGATGGCATCCAATGAACGTACCTCTACATTACCATCAAATGTGAATGATACAACCTCATTGTTAGTGTCATTGTTTTACATTTGTTATAGTAATGGGCATCAAAAGTAAAAAGGATATCTCACACTCTGATTTAAATCGGACAGTCCATGATGGCGTCGAATGAACGTCCCTCTACGTTACCATCAAGTTTGAATGAAACGACCTCACTATTAGTGTCTTTGTTTGAAATCTTTTAGAATAATGGGCATCAAAAGTAAAAAGCATATCTCACACTCTGATATGAACCGGCGGGTCCAAGTAGGCATCCAATCAACGTTCCTCTATGTTACGATGAAGTGTGAATGACATGACCTCATTGTTAGTGTCATTGTTTTAAATTTGTTATAGTAATGGGCATCAAAAGTAAAAAGCAAATCTCACACTCTGATTTGAACCGGACAGTCCATGTTGGCGTCAAATGAACGTACCTCTTCGTTACCATGAAGTGTGAATGATACCGCCTCATTGTTACTGTCATTGTTTTAAATTTATTATAGTGATGGGCATAAAAATGAAAAAGAATGTCTCGAACTCGGATTTTTACCGGGAAGTACGTGTTGGCGTCTAATGAACGTACATCTACGTCACCGTCAAGTGTGAATTATACGACCTCTTTGTTAGTGTCATTATTTTAAATTTGATATGGTAATGGGCATTAAAATGAAAAAGGATATCTCCAACTATGATTTGAACCGGACAGTCCGTGTTGGCGTCCAATGAACGAACCTCTACGTTACCATGAATTGTGAATGATATGACCTCATTGTTAGTGTCATCGCTTCAAACTTGTTATAGTAATGGGCATCAAATTGAAAAAGGATTCTTCCCACTTTGATTTGAACCGGACAGTCCATGTTGGTGTCCAATGAACGTACCCCTACGTTAACATCAAGTGTAAATTATACGACTTCATTGTTAGTGTCATTGCTTAAAATTTATTATAGTAATGGGCATCAAAAGTAAAAAGCACATTTCACACTCTGATTTTAGCCGGACAGTCTGTGTTGGCTTCCGATGAACGTACCTCTACGGTACCATCAAGTGCGAATGATACGACCTAATTTTTAGTGCCATTGTTTTATATTATTCATGGTAATGCGCATCAAAATGAAAAAAGGATATTTCACACACTTTACTAATTATTGAGAGAATTGGCAATTATAGTGGTCCTAATTACTGATAATTTCAAAGATTGCTGTGGAGTAGTGTCTTTAGTGAGAGTTCTGCAACAATAGATATTATTTTATTTTAAGGGCAGCCAATAAGAGGGAAGCAAACATGAGCGCACGACTCAAATGGTAAGGAAAGAGAGAGCCTTGAACTGACGTCATCATGACAGAAAGGCTGAGGCTGCAATTGACCGTTTCCAAGTGATAATCAAATGCTTGCTATGCAGTTACAGAGAACCAAACAGGGAAGTGTGGGGTAAAACAAGTTAAATTGATTTTAAAAAACTTTTGCTCTTTAGAAATTTTTACGTGGCTACAGAGTCACCCAAGCAACCAAATACTCCCTTCATGCTAGTGATGTCTACAATTTAGAACACTGGAGAAGAGAAAACTGTACATTTTAAGTGTTTAAGTGCTGCATATCCCCAATGGCAGCAACATCCAGTTTCTGGTATTGGATGCCTCGAATTTAACACCTGGTTGTGATGGAAAACATTTTTAAGGCTTAACCACTTGAACCAATATCTGTTTCCGAAATCACAGTTGAATGCTAAACAAAGTGTTCAGTCCATTGACTGTTCAGTCCATTGACTGTCCATTGATGTGACAAGTCATGTAGCTTACATTGGCCTGTACTGCCTCTCCAGCACAGTAAGCATAAGTTTAAAATGTAGGGAATGCGCTTTCTCTTCATTCGAGTACTTGCCCTTCTGAAACAGCCGAGTACAATTTACTAGCTTGGATGTTGTTAAAATGGCCTGAACAACAAATCGCGATTTCCTTTTCACAAAATGATGAGATACGAGTGTATTATTTTTTTGGTATTTCTTGTTAGCCACACTTGCATTTTGTTCAACGATACTTGTGAGATTTACTTTATTGTAAACGATCAAGATAAGTTCAGAACATTTGTCCTGTCACGCCAAGTCAAGTGTACTGAGTAAGTGGCCGAACGAACGAAAAGTAGTTATTGTCATAAATAATCTACCGCTGCCAATAATTTGCCTCATCTTGGATAGAAAGCAGGCTAGTAAAGGCATTTATGTGTCAATAACCTTTAAGGTACAGTTAATAAAACTGTGCGTGAAATTGTGATTATTTATTTACCCATGTTTTCCGTACTGAAGCCTTTTTAACAGACAGATTTTGTCAATGTACGTCTTGCTTTTTAATTGGCTATTGTTTTCAAAAGATGGTGACGCGCATGCAGCAGCATCATCCAAGCAAACCCCTTCACATTTTTGCGAGGCAATAGAATGCTGTCCTGAAAAACCGTCAAGGCATTTGAAAATGTCTTTCCCTTTAGTGTGTAATGACAAGGCTTTTCAGAATAGCAGATCTTCAGATACTTAATTGACATCATCAATATATAGAGTTGTGGCAGCCCTGTAATATCTCTAGAATCATTCAACTGGATTAAATAAAGTGGAGACTTTTTCATCTGTTGCAAGATCTGGTCCAGAACACCACTTGACAAGCCAACAATGTATCTTCTCACTGTACTGTGCGACAATGAAAGAAATTTACTTTTTACTTTCCTTCTAACCGATCATTACTTTGAGATTCTCCATAACAAGCCGTATGGTATTGTATGGTATGGTATGTGACGCTTTAAGGTACACCTCTCTAAATTTTGTTGAGTTTAAATATGTAGGGCAAACAAAACAGGAATAGTTGAGAGGGTACCACAGAAAGTGAGATTCTAACTAAGCATATCTATTTCTAAAAGAATCCCATGAGTTTGTTTCCTAGTTTTGATATATGTGCACGAATAACACTAGATCTTTGTTCAATGAAGTTGGAAAACTAAAAATTGTATGTGTACCAAACAAAATGTATAACATTTTGGTCATAGAAGTGACAAAAAGAGCAAGATTAGCACTGTTAAACTAACTTCAACAGTTGTCTGATTTTGAAACTCTATTTCAACCTTTGGTGACATTTTATCACTGCTTTTCACTAAATTTCTTAACTTCAGTATGCTATGGAATCTTTATCCCATTCCTATTCCATAAAAGGAGAGGGATCATGAAAGTGTTTAGGAGTCAAAGAGAACAAAACTCAAAGTCGTAGAACTGTAGAAGGCCAGTCATAGACAAAGATGGATCCACAGTAAATGCAAATGCATGGAACAAGGATAAAAACACAAGAGTGAATAGTGATCAAATTGGATAAGTTGATGGTATGGACAAGTTCCATATACAAAAGTTACCCTTATAGTGTGTATTCACAGAGCAATTAGACAAAATCTTGCCTGTCAATTAATTCATGTATTGGAACTTCACTGATTATCCTTTGAACAAACAGCATCTACAGAAATTGTTATCCTGAATGTAACTATCTTTTACTTTGCAGACATGCATTTCTATATAAAGTTACCCAAATTGTTGACATGCCAAATTTACTTTCTGTGTACATGCATGAGAAACCACAAGAAACAATTAGTGGTCAAGTTAGTTACATAAATGATGTCCCCAATACATTTATTGAGTGGTGCATTAAGCTTATACAAGTAAACAATAATGTCCTCCTAAACATCTAAATGGTATTACTTAGTTCTTAAACGTAACCTTGTTATTCTGAAATATAAACTACTTTCCATTAAGCAAGGATTATGCAAATATGCCGAATATGCAGTGGAGGCCCTAAATCCTTTTAATTACTCTATCTTACTTTAGGAATGTCCCAAGAGTATACTCCAGTAGCACAACCCATATGTGCAATCACTCATCATTTTTCAGGGGCATTACAAGAGACACCTTCCTTATGTAATGAAAATGAAAATTCTAGTTACAAAGTCCTACAATTAAGGCTATGCTCAAAAAAAAAATTTAGTTAATTAAAACAATCTGGGTGATAATGCAACATTGGTATCTTTAACTTAACAAAACTGACTTTAGTTACTTTAAATAAAAGACTAAAATTGCTGAAAGTTGGAGTTGATAGTGAAATGGTAGTGGTGTGTGCCAAAACATTCTTTGTTCTACATCAAACTGTTTTACCCTCCATTTATGGAAGATTGCAGTTTTCACCCCCACGACCCACTTCCTGAGAGGAGGGGGGGGGGGGGGTGCTATGTAGTTACAACATCAAAAAATAATATAGTTGCAAGAAAGCAATTTTCATACACTTTGCATTTTAAAAGCAACACAGTCACTAGTTTGCTACGAGAGAATTCAACTTTTAGTTTGCCATAAAATCTTTGCAACATTTCCTTTTAAAGAATTAATCCTTTAAAGTTTTAAGTGTCCTTTATTTATTAGTTAGACTGTTTGGTGGCTTTTCTGTTTATTTAGGGTAGATTCAATGTCGGGCCCACAGCTCATCAGGGGTCTTTAATTGAGAGACTGTTAAGAAAGTACTGAATGGAGTGGATAATGAGATGAACAAAGGCACAAGGAATTGGATTAAGAAAGGATTGTACGATAAAAAGTTAGTGAAGGCAATGAATTGCTGAGTAATACCAGTGGAGGTACGATTGTTGACTAAAAATTTCCTTTAATTGTTTTTTAGTATATTTTAAAATATTTCATATTTTATTTATTTTCTATTTCTCAAGTGTCTTCAATAATGAATATTTGTAACTTGCATGGAACAGAAATGAAAAAAATTAAAAAAAATTAAAATCTGTTGTACGAAAACACGACATCCATGCTAAGAAGAGTATGCAGTGAAAGGTTATACTTGTGGAGAGAAATTGAAGGGAAAGAAATAAAGGCAGTATAGATGTATACAGAGAAACAAATACAGAGTTACAGTAGCATATTACATTGATAGTTCAAAAAGTCCGTGTGATAAAGAATTATGGAAATGTTGAATTAATGTTGAACTCTACCAGCAAGAGATAAAGTTGGATAGGGCATGAATAGAAGGCTCAAATAGAGAACACTTTGGAAAAGGTTAAGTTGAATAATGAAGGAAAGAACGCAAAAAGAAAGATTAGGTTAAGTACACGAGGAAAAACAAACACGCAAAGTGATGTATATACACAACTAGATGAGGAAAGCAATGAATAGTTGCAAAGTAACATAGCTTCAGAAAAATGGCACACGATTGACACAAGAGCATATAAAGTAACCAAGCGGATAACAGTGGAATCTAATAGATGCGAATTGTATGGATAAGTGATAGAAAGTATAATCCATCGGGTTTCTGGTTTTAAAATGGTTAGCAGGAACAGCAAGGCAGTAATAGTGATATGTGTAGCTTTGGGGATTCACGAGGAACTTCACGTAAGAAAAGAAAATGGTACAGAGAAAAGTGGAGAAGAGAATGTGTGATTTAGGGTGACACTTGTAAGTTACAACATTAAGAATTTGAGTACTAGTTGTGAAAAGCGACTGCTGTAAGCCGACCATATACCACGATCGACATGAAAGATGAACAAGATTAGACGAAAATATGTCTGGGAAAGCATGTCCGAAAGAGAAATGTGTAGAAGTGAGGCACGAGTAAAAGATTAAAAAATAACAGCAACTGGGCTTTTGAGATACATGAGAGACGACCAATGCACATAGCCAAAGTCATACTTATAGTGGTGGTATGTTAGGGTCGTTGAAAAGGAAAGGTAGTTGAACAGATAGAAAGATCATTAAGGATTTAAGGATGATGAAACTTTAGAGTTCTTTTCCTACTTCTTCTTCTTCTTCCTCTTCTACAACTACCAGCACTACTACTACTACTACTACTACTACTACTACTACTACTACTACTACTACTACTACTACTACTTTACTTCTTCTACTTCTTCTTCTTCTTCTTCTTCTTTTTCTTTTTCTTCTTCTTCTTCTTCTTCTTCTTCTTCGTCTACTACTACTACTACTACTATACTACTGCTACTTCGTTACTTCTTCTACCTCTTCTTCTTCTTCTTCTTCTTCTTCTTCATTTGGAACCGTTCTCTATGGTTTCTAGATACAAATTTGTCAAAAAGTTAGGATTGGAAGTATGACGTCATCAAAATGGATAATTACCCACTAATTAATGCTAATTAGCTTTTAATTAGCATTGATTGGTTTGAAATGTATTAAGAACTTAATTTTAGATCATTCTACAAAATATGTGTAAAATTCATCAAAATATTTCGAGTTATAGCCCTTTGAAATTTTCCACCATATATGGTCAACGTCTTTATCAGGGTCACGTGACCAGACTACAGGCCTTGACGACCAAATTTTTCTTTTCGAAAGGTCAGAAAGTTTCAGCAACTTAGAAGAAGCCATTCAAAAGTTATTAAACAATATTCACAGCCGCGGGCCTATTGAGGATATGTTGTTTTAAAGGTGATTATCAGTTATGGTGTAGAGGAAGAAGCGTTAGTATCTTGGCACCTCCTCCCACCCTTTCCAACTTGTACTCAAAGAGCTTAGATTATCCCATTTACTTGATTTACGTCATCCGGTAGAGACAATTTGTTGGAGCCTGTACCGTGATAAACCAACCCATTTTTTAATTTGTGACATTGATAACTACGCTATGACGATGGTAATGACAATGAGTTTCATAAAGATCATGATCATGGTTATAATCCTGACAATCATACTGTTACTTATTATAGCTAATTTGCTGGTTCCTCTTTTTATCATCATCATCATCATCATCATCATCATCATCATCATCATCGTCATCATCATCACCACTATTATTGTTACTGTTACCTTTATTATCATCGGGCCTTGAGCACCTGCGGATGCCTTGATTATAATCCTGACAATCATACTGTTACTTATTATAGCTAATTTGCTTGTTCCTCTTTTTATCATCATCATCATCATCATCATCATCATCATCATCACTATTTTTGTTACTGTTACCTTTATTATCATCGGACCTTGATCACCTGCGGATGCCTTCATAAAGACAGTAAATCATTCCTAGAAATGTTGAACAATTTTATGCAGCAAGAATAGGAATACCTGATTGGGAAAAATTATAATTTGTTATATTCGCAAGTAGTACTTCTTCTTTTGTAAGCGCAATTTTGAATGGTCCTGTCCTGAACTTTTAGCTGGATAGTTTAACGAATTACTTTATTAGTAATTATTTTGTATACTGTTTCTGAAATATTGTCCGTTCGAACGTTTGTTGGTTGTTTTTCAGATCTTGTGTAACATTTCTCATATGACTCAAATATGCCTATGCAATGAGTATATGACTTACTGGTTTTGTAAAAGGCAAAATAAAGAAAGAAATATTGATTTTTTAAAGTACTTTCATTTTATTGCGCAAATACCAAGAAATGGTTATCAAATATGGATTACAGACAATTCATACGAAACTCAAAATGTAAAGAATAAATACTTCTATGTTTATGCCAAACAAACTAAATGATTACACTGGTTTCTTCGATGACTTTATAACAACCATACTGCTGCTTTGGGGTACAGCATACTTGAAACTTTCCATTACACTGATAAGTTGCAAATTAATTGCGATTTAAGTGGATGGATTGGTTAAAAATTTGACAAAATGTCATAATGGTCACTGTTACGTTGGAGGCCAGCAGAAATAAATCACAGAAAACACAAACATACTTCATGGAAATTGATATAAAATTTGTAATTGGAAGACATCACCAATAATCAGAGTCTGGAAAGTTCCACTGTGGCCTACTTTAAGACAAACTCGACGTCTAAAGTAGGCCGAGATGCGAACTCTGCGTTGATTGTTGGGAATTACGGGAAAGAGAAGATCCGTAAGAAAAAGATGAGGGGAATACTGACCGGGAACTAGTTGGGAAGCAGCTAGAAGCCAGAATGAGATGTTCTGATTGCTTTAGACGAAAGGTAACAAATGCAGCAAGACACGAAGTTACACATATCAAGGAGGAGAGAAAGGCGAAGCAGATGGCGGCTTGAAAGTTTATAGGAGAATGTTGTAGCTTAAATAAGTTTGAACCTGGGTAAGACAAAGGAACCGCACCAAGTAGGAGCTTGCTGCACTGATGCGTTACAAAAAAATTAAGAAGACAACAAATCAAGGAAAATAGGTAGACTCTAGTAGTGTTAGAGAATGTAGATGTCGTAACATTTTCAAACTTGGATGAACGGCAGTTAAAAATTTAGGTTTACTTTGGGTTTTGGTGTTCAATTTGCTGACGTATCTTTAAGTGTAGCTGCCATGGCTTGGTCAAAATAGACTCTTGGAGAGAGATTGCTGTTTGTCTCTGTATGTGGGTCTCTGTGTGCCTATGTGTGTCTGTGTGTTTTTGTGTACGCGTCTCTGGTTGTGTCTGTGGGTGTGTCTGTGGGTGTGCCTCTGTGTGTGTATCTGTGTGTCTCTGTTTGTCTATGTAACTGTCTGTGTGTGCGTCTGTATGTGTGTCTGTGCGTTTCATTGTGTGCGTGTTTGGGTGTGTCTGTGGGTGTGTTTGTGGGTGTTCCTCTGTGTGTGTCTGTGTGTGTCTCTGTGTATGTATATGTATGAATGCGCATGGACGGTTTATAGCTATCCGCAATCACAAACCGTAGAACAGAAAGACAGTACCGAAAATTTAAAACATTTAATGACATTTAATAATTTAAAAGGGTACTTCTCGTCTAAAAGTTTTAAACTACTAGTCATAAACAGCGTATGGAGTACAGCTTTATTCGACTTCTGCACAAAGTTTCGGCATTCAGCGCTACTATTTTCAAGTGAAAAATAAAGTTAGACTGGTGAAGATTACAAAAATATCAGGATAGTAGTTTGCTAAATTAGTTTGTTGGGCTGCCCCTTTTAATCAGTAGTGCCTCTGCTATTTGCAAATCAATGTCTGTCTTGTGTGCGATAGCATATTGTCATGTTCTCGTAAATGTCAATTGTCTCGTTGTATTCTTGCACACGTTGGTTGGAACCCCACTCCTGGTAAATACTTGCATTCATTAAGCTTGATTCTGATATCGTGCACAGTAGAAATGTTAGAACTGTCAGTTTCTTATTTTCAACTACAATTTTACTTCATTGATATTACTATTGACATGTAACAGGTAGTTGAATCGCATGGACATCTGACAAGCAAATAAATAATTAAGACCAGGATAGCCGAGTGGTTAAGGCGCTGGACTTAAGTTCCAGTGGGCGATTGCACACGTGGGTTCGAACCCCCATTCCCGGTAAATACTTGCATTCAGTAAGCTTGATTCTGATATCGCGCACAGTAGAAATGTTGGAACCGGCAATTCCGTATTTACCTACTATCTACTCCTCTCCCTTAAGCCAAATAGTAAAATATGAGTCAATATAATCAGGATTTTCTGTTTAACCTAGTTGTGATGACCACAATCAGATGCTTGGTGAGGGCACGTTTACCCAGTTAAGTATCAAATTTAAGACATTGCCAAAAATACCATGATACAACTCACTGCGGTTTAGAAATAGTAAAACGAGTTCACCAAAGGCACCATGGCAAGTTTCGAGGCACAAAAGGTTAAATCCTTTTAGGGTCATGTTTTGTTCACCCTCTCTTGACGACAAGACACCACAGTAATAAAAATATTCCAGTCTTCCCAGCACTAAATTTGAGGAGTTTCAAGCCCCTTTATATTGGCAATGAAGGAAAGTTATGACACCTTCAAACAATCTACAGCCCTAACGCCCTTACAGCCTTTTGAATGATTGCCTTGTATGGCTCCTGCCTTACTAATATGTTTGTGCTACTGGCAGATGTATGCTAACAAACATGTGATAAATTGGATGCTACTTGATACAGACTGCAACAATCAACAAAGAACCCCTCAAATTGTGGGTAGCATTATAATTACAAACATGTTTGCCTACTTTAAGAAGGGTTTTGAATAAAAAAAAAGAATATTTTATTTTACAAGCTTCCAAAATAATCACTGGAATTTTAATGGAAATAAGGAGTCAGCCTAACCAAACTGGCAATTGCATCAATCAAGGAAGAACTTATATCAACATTAGTTTTCTTGTAACATGCAGTAAAAGGCTACTATGACAAGTATATAAATTACTATGCTAGCCAGTATTGGTCCTTGTTACAGTACCCTATGACTGTACCATGTATTTTGAACCAGACTTTGACTTGTGGGTCTGTTTATAATTATTCAGAGTACATGCGCTCTGCTTTGGAATAGTGAAAACATGGAAAGACATACTTGAGTTACTATTTGACAAGAAACAATGTTCACACAAAACTTTAAGGACCTTAAAGCTGCAATTTCTTCTTATGAAGATTCTGAATAATTCTGTTGTGATACCCAGATGAAATAAACAATGTCTCAAATTTGAAACTAGTAAACTAGAGATGTCAGGTCAGGTCTTGTCGATCTGCCACTGGTCCCAGTGCTACCTGCCTCATGGTCTGGTGGTCGGCGACTAAACCGGCTCCCCACCAGGCTCCACCTGGTGAGGAGGATGTGTGGACACCCAGCAGGATCAAAAACAAAATCTGACAAAGGGCGGAAGAGCTTAGCCATAGCCAACGGCCATCCATCCCATCTATGGGTCAAATAGACGGTGGAAGGCAAGGGAAAACCACCACTGCACTGTGCCAAGACAGTCATGACAATCAATCAAGGATCACAAGATAAAGCTGTTAATGTGACTCGCGGAGCGTGTACCTCAGCAGGTAGGAATTAGGGTGCGCGGTACCAGGCGTTGTCCGACCGTCATCATGCTACTGTCCGCAACAGCCAAACTCAACTACGAATTGCTACTTGGAATGTACGTACTTTACATAAGGCAGGAAGAACTGAGAATTTGTTGAAAGAGCAAATAGGCTGAAAGTCAACTTCATGGGTGTGAGTGAAATGAGATGGATAAAATCTGGAAAGACTATTATTGAAGATTACACCTTCATCTATTCAGGATGGTGACGGGGCAACGGGTGCTTACCCACGATAACTTCTCAAGCTTAATTTTTAAGAACAGCAAGAAGAAAATAAAAGTGACACAAAAAAGAGCGAAAGTGAAAGAGGAATAGTAAAAGGGTATACTTGTATCAAAAGACGCCTAAGTTAAGGGCTAAAATTTAACTTAAAATACGGATTACAAATATAAACAACAATACATGAACAATATTAAACAAGTGGTTGGCGACTTAATCAAAGTTTGCAGTCTCAACGAAACACTCCAGATGAACACTGGTCTCGCTTGATGTTTGCAGTCTCTCAATCGAAGGCCCCTCATCAGCAGTACCTCACTTAAAGTTTCCCCTAACCATGTAATTACCACAAATGAGTCGAACGGGAACAAAGTAATTTGCAAGGAATTTTCACCCCATCAATAGGAAGGAAAAGGTAGCAGTGATGGGAAACCAAGTGCTTTTATTCACAACTGACACCTCACACCAAATGTAATTGAAAACAGATTCAGATTTTTCGTCATATGTGCGTGTTAGTGCGTGCTTATTCGTATGGGTGCGTGCTTTGCATTTCGTGACCCAATGATATAATACCACATCAACGTGAACTCCTTAGAGTCACAAGAATTATAAACCCACAGACTCATTCAAACGATACTGAGATACAATATTTCTATGGAAGACACAACGATCGGAAAGGCACTGCAAGTACTCTTATATGGCAGCGAGTGACATCACTTCCACTAGAATCTGGTTGCCACGAAAGCATGGATATAAGATTTGCTAATCTACTGGCAGCAGTTACCTACATGCCTTGAATCAAATCTTTAACATGTAAAGGTACCATATCATTTAACTAATATAAATTACCATCGATTTCACCCATTTAAACCTATTCAAAGTACTTGATTTGGTCTACGCAGGGGGTGGGGGTGTTGTAAATACAAGTATCACTTAATTTCAAAACAGCATGCGTAAGAGCTATTGATTTTCTATCATGTCATATTTACGGATATGGCGTTTTGTGTAGTATTTATTGAAATAAATACCATGCTATAAATTGGTTGACAATGGCAAAAAAGGCCGTCAATACTACGAATTTATTTCTTTACAAAAGAGGTATCACTTTTGTCTACACTGCGTTGTTGGCTTCTAAATTTTGCGCAGCTACTTGTGAAGCAAATCTGTACCAATGCCCGCATTTCTTCGATTTATTTTTGTACAGTTTCTCATTAGGTTGTTTTACTTAAAAGCATAAAAGTTCGTGACTATTCTGATGAGCAAAGGAGGTACCGACAGGGGGCAGCTGTGAGGGTTCGCCCGACATAATTAAAACTCTTAATTTAACTTAGTTGTTCTATATTTCAAGGCAAATAAAAAGTCTCTAGACCATTTCAGTCACTTCTGGAGCTACCATTTTTGACCTAAAATCCAAAGTGAACCTAGAACCTACCGGTAGAAATTTTTTGGACGACTCAGTCTCAAAAATTATCGCCCTCGGGCTATATCATACTAAAATCAGTTTAATAAGCTGATGTAAACAACATTCGAGGGCCCTCTCAACCAGTGCTTGGCAAGTCTACAAGGCTTTGAAAGCGTTTAATGTAGGCGGTAACAGGGTAAGGGTGTGACGTCCGACAAAGAACAGCCTAGATACGTAAACGTAAGGCATTTGAACCTAAAACTAAAATAGATCTTGCAAGAATTTGATTTGACAGATACGTGACTTGGGGACACATTCCCAGTATTGCTGGGGTGGTCTTTGTTTCTAATTATTATATTAAAATAGAAGAAATAAAGATTTGGGACTTAGCTTAAGTCAAATTTTCATGCGTTGCATTCACTGACGGCACATCCCTGTAGTATAGTATGATATAGTATAGTGTCTGGATCATCAGACCACCAGAGGGTGAAGAAGCTGGTGTTAAAGTATAAATGCCAAGGCACACATGGTTCTTTGTGAAGAAATGACTGACTAATTTTACTTGTATTTACTTTATCGCAGAGAGCTGACCCAGATTGTGATGTTTGTGCAGCTATGTCGATGCTTCCAGTTAAAGAAGAGTTTTCAGATACAGTTCAAGTAAAATGCGAGGACATTCCCAGAGAAAATAATACAGAAGTTCTAATAGAGATTCTGCATGAAGAGGAGCATTTGGAAATGATTGAAGAAAATTGTGCTATGAATGGTGTGCTACATAGTAGCATGCACACACAACAAAATGATTTAGGTATGTAGATATGCTTCAGTCTAAACTACAAATATTCTGCAGGAATGCCGCAATGACTATTGTGATACCATAATGGCTGACATGATGCCACAATGGCTATTGTGATGTCATAATGACTATTGTGATACCATAATGGCTAAGGCGATGCCACAATGACTATTGTGATGCCACAGCAGCTATTGTGATGCCATTCTAAAGTGACTATTGGGGTGCCACAGTAAGTATTGTGATGCCAAGAGGACCATTGTGAGGGCTCAGTGACTATCGGGCTGCTACAATACCTGCAGTAATTACACAATTACTATTTTGATATCGCAGTGGCTGTTGCAATGCTGCAGCAATTGTTGTGAAGCCACAGTGACCATCATAATTGCACAATTACTTTTTTGTGATGTCAGAGGTATTTTGATGCCACAATGATTATTGTGATACCACACAATGATTATTGTGATACCACACAATAACTATTGTGATACTTCAATAACTATTGTAGTGCCACAATTACTATTGTGATACAACAATGACTTGTGATGTCACAATGACTATTGGGCTGCTACAATAATTACCATAATTGCGCAATTACTATTCTGATATCACAGTGACTTTTGTGATGCCACAGTGACAATTTCAATGCTACAGTGAGTGTTGTAATGGCACAATGACTTGCAATGCCACAACTATATTGTGATGTCGCAATGACTATTGCAATGCCACAGTGACTACATTGTGATGCTGCAATGACTGTTACGATGTGACAATGACTATTGTGATGTGAAAATGACTATTGGAATGCTGCAATATTCATTGGGATACGTATTGTGGTAGTACCATTACTATTGTGATGTTGCAGTGACTGTCATGGTGATACAATTACAATTATTATGTCACAATGACCAGCATGGTGGTACTATTACAATAGTTATGTCACAATGACCAGCATGGTGGTACTATTACAAATATTTTGTCGCAATTACAATTTTGATGTCACAATGACAATTGTTATGTCACAGGTATTATCATGTCATAATGCAAGTTCAGCTATGCTCATTCGTGCATTTATAGCTTGCTTTCTTTTTTCACTAATGGAGCTGAGGGGATTCGAACCCACGACCCATTGGTTTGAAAACCAACACCTAAGCCATTGGACCATCAATGCTCAATAATTAAGGTGAGAAATTTTCAAGTCAATCTTACCATGTTTTCGCCTCCACTCAGTGGGTAAGGTGTAAGTAGTATGTTGATTTAGAACACCAAAAAGGTCAGTTCACTGATCTCAAATAGAGTGCTTCTATACAAGAAGGACCAATCTCATAAAACAGCGTCTAAAACACTTTTAAAAATTAATCAAATCAAACAGAATGATCGACCTTTGTTGTACAATTTATACTACATGGATGCTGAAAGATCTGGCAACATATTTATATCTTCACAGCCATATTTCAATCTCGATTCTTTGATTTTTGACTTATATGGCTTCAGGTCAGGCTTCGCTTGACGTGACCTCGCTTCGACGTACCTCCGTTCCCCGGTTTTCTGCCACCCTTGAATTAATATATACTAGTCAGTGAAAAGAAACACCGGTGCAGAAAGAAATGTTTTCTTCACGCACTAGCGGTTGCTAGCTTGCCTCTTCATTTGATCCACATCGTTCCCTCGTCGATTTTTATATCACCCGCAGGTAGGTCATCGTGGCGCCTTTCCCACGAACGAACTTTGCTAGTACTTTCTAGAATACGAGGAAAAAAGCCTAATGTGGAAACTTTATTGACGGTAAAGATTCCACATGTGGCGTTTTAGCTATCATAATTTGTCGGTGGACTATTCACCTTTCATACAGAAAATGAGGTTGTTGGGCATCGATGCGTCTTGCCCAATGACTGCAATGGTGTTTTGTCTCTCCTTGATAACGAGATAAAATTAAAGGATGGTTTATATTCCTGAAAATGATATTCAAAGAAGATTTTATTTCTTTTGCCGTTGCGATTTGACAAAGGGTTCCATTTTACTCTCTTCTTTCCTTTTTCAGTGTTTTCTTTGTTCTCCTTGCCAGCGGCATACTTGCTTTGAAATGTAGGGGAGAGGGTCAAGCCCCCAGCTCCCATTCAAGTAATGCCAGCACTAAATAGTGCAATTATTCACTAGAAATCTTTTCAGGTACATTGGGTATAAACGTTTTGTCGAGGTGTAAAAAATTGTCCTCTCTGTTATTTGAAATTCTGAAAAAATTTTGGATTCCATTGCTCAACTCTATTCTTTGCAATTTACGGGTTTAACACAACGTTGTTAAGAAATTTTTATCGCATCGTAAATGCTCTAAATCGTACCTCATCAGGAGTCCAACAATGCAGCAATGAGGCATGCCTTGAATTTCATGGAGGGAATAATGCTGAACGAGTTGAAGGAATATTTCAGATTGGGATATGGAAGGGGGAAAGTGTCTGGGGGATAATGTAAGTGGCAAGATTTTGAAGGCCCGTTTTAAGGTACACCCCTGAAACGTCTAATTGTGACCATTGAGGGGGTAGAAAGACAACCTGAAGAGAGGTATATTTAATTTCGGGGAGAAGAGAAAAAATGGGCTATTTCTTGTCGCAAAACAGACCCCGATAATAAGAAAAGAAATATTCTAACGTCTTTAAACTAGTTCCAGATCTTGCAGGTGATCTAGGGGGAGAGCAAAATTAAATGGGGCAATTTTATCTGTGAGGTCACTTCTCAGTACGATGTTGTAATTTAAACGACTGATATCTGTGGCGAAAAATCGAGGTGGTCGAGGCACAGCCTCGAACACCTATAATTTAATACAATAAAGTTGGAATTGAGGGACAGAGTCGTAAGGAGGGGTTTGGTATGCTACCAACTCAATGGTTATTACTTGATGAATATTTGATGTCTAAATTTTACTTTTGAAAGAGTTGCGGAGCAAGAACAGACAAGATCTTATGAAGACGTTAATCAAACATAAAGTGTATTGCAGAGTAGAGCATTAATAGTGGCTCCGATACCAGTTGGGAATGGTCAGTAACATGAAGTGTCTTCCGGACAATTTTATTGTTCAATAGGCCCTCTGTCATCAACGTTATTCCACAGCAGCTACATTGGGCACTATTAGAACTATTAAGTGTCAGCATTCGATGAGTTTCTAAAGCAAATACAGTGATTCGCACACCTAAGGCTTCAACAGGGAGACGAGCAAAAAAAATCAGCTAACAGCAATGTCCACTTTCAGCATTGTCTACTTAAAACAGCGCTCACTTGTAGCAGTGTCCGCCGGTAGGAGTGCCACTTGTTGTAGTGTCCACTTGCTGCAGTTCCCACTTGTTGTAGTGTCCACTTGTTGCAGTTCCCACTTGTTGTAGTGTCCAATTTTTGCAGTTCCCACTTGTTGTAGTGTTTACTTGTTGCAGTAGTGTCGTAGTATCTGCTTCTTGAAGTTTTCATTTATAGCGGTGTCTACTTGTAGCACTATCCGCTGGGCACAGTTCCCAGCAGTTATAGCGTCTGTTTGTAGCATTGTCTACAATTGCAATGTTTTAGCGTTCGCCTGAGGCAGTATCCGCCTATTGTAGCGTTTACTTGCGCCGTATTCGTTACTAGCGGCAACAACTCGCAGCAGCGTCCATGATCAGTGCCCACGCGTACCTGGTAAACGTCGCGGGTAAATTTTTAGATATTTGGACTAATGCTTACAAGAGTTTTTCAGTTATCCCTCGTCCTTCATTTGCAAAGCCCCTTTCAATGTTCAATTGTAGCAAAAACAGTTTCCACAAAATTTCTTCGATGCATAAAAAGTTTATTTGCTATACAAAATTTAAATATTGCATTGAGTAACGGATTCCCTTTGATAAACGTTTTCGCCAGACACTGGTAGGAGCAATCGTGGTGGTCATTTATACGGGTCAACATTTTTCATCATATCCATATATCATCAATTGTAAATCTGTAAACTGGAGGATGGGGGTGAGGGGTAGAGACTAAAAAGTACCTTCGCAGTTTATCTTCTGGTCGAAATTAAAGCCATAGGTCCTTTTTATCTGCTTCTGCCGCAGAAAGATTTCCATAAGCTATAAAACACAGATAGGAAGAACCGTGACCAAATGATTTCTACGTCGAAACTGCGTGCAAAACTACGCCGGTGGGTCCTAAACGTTCTCCATTTGGATTCTCCTTACACCAAATATAATTCCTAAGCAAAAACAACCCAAAACCTCCGCACTTTGAAGCTGGCTTCATAAATCAAAATGTCAAGTGAATCAAGACACTGAAGGCAAAGATCGGTCAGCAAGAGACCCATATTTACGTAACGCCAAAGCTGATGGCAACGAGATGAAATTATAGGGTGTGCACCATGGAATGAACGCATCTAGTGTATGCAAACTATGACAGATATGCCTCATTAGCATATTATGAACGTTTCGTGTGCCTTGGAATGTATGCATCTAATGTATGCAAACTATGTCAAATATGCCTCATTAGCCTATTTTGAACGCTTTGTGCGCCATGGAATGTACGCATCCAATGTATTCAAACTCTGTCAAATATGCCTCGTAAGCCTATTATGAACGCTTTGTGCACCATGGAAGGTTAGGATCTAATGTATGCAAACTATGTCAAATATGCCTCATTTGCCTACTTTTTTGGCTTTGTGCGCCATGGAATGAACGCATCTAGTGTATGCAAACTATGACAGATATGCCTCATTAGCATATTATGAACGTTTCGTGTGCCTTGGAATGTATGCATCTAATGTATGCAAACTATGTCAAATATGCCTCATTAGCCTATTATGAACGCTTTTTTCACCATGGAATATACGCATCTAGTGTATGCAAGCTATTTCAAATATGCCTCCTTTGCCTATCTTTTTGGCTTTGTGCGCCATGGAATGTTAGGATCTAATGTATGCAAACTATGTCAGATATGCTTTATTAGCCCATTTTGAACGCTTTGTTCTTTATGGAATGTACGCATCTAGTGTATGCAAACTATGTCAAATATGCTTTATTAGCCTATTTTTAACGCTTTGTGCACCATGGAATGTACTCATGTAATATATGCAAAATATGTCAAATATGCCTTTTAGCCTATTATGAACGCTTTGTGCGCCATGGAATGTACGCATCCGGTATATGCAAACATTGTCAAATATGCTTTATTAGCCTATGATAAACGCTTTGTGCGCCATGGAATGCACCCATCTAATATATGCAAACTATGTCAAATATGCTTTATTAGCCTATTTTGAACGCTTTGTGCACCATGGAATGTACGCTTGTAATATTTGCAAACTATGTCAAATATGCCTTGTGAGCCTAATATGAACGCTTTGTGCGCCTTTGAATGTACGCATCCGGTATATGGAAACCATGTCAACTATGCCTCATTTGCCTATTTTGAACGCTTTGTGCGCCATGGAATGCACGCATCTAATGTATGCAAAATATGTCAAATATGCCTCATTTGCCAATTTTTTACGCTTTGTGTGTCTTGGAATGTACGCATCTAATGTAGGCAAACTATGTCAGATATGCCTTATTAGCCTATTTTGTACGTTTTGTGCACCATAGGAATGTACGCATCCAGTGTATGCAAACTATGTCAAATATGCCACATTTGCCTATTTTTTTGGCTTTGTGCGCCATGGAATGTAGGGATCTAATGTATGCAAACTATGTCAGATATGCCTCAGTCTATTTTGATCGCTTTGTGCGCCATGGAATGTGCGCATCTCGAGTATGCAAACTATATCAAATATGCCTTATTAGCCTCTTTTGAACGCTTTGTGCACCATGGAATAAACGCATCTAGTGTATGCAAACTATGTCAATTATGCCTTATTAGCCTATTTTGAACGCTTTGTGCACCATGAAATGTACGCATGTAGTTTATGCAAACTAAATTAAATTTGCCTCATTAGCCTATTATGAACGCTTTGTGCAACATAGAATGTACGCATCTACTGTATGCAAAATATTTCAAATCAGCGTTAAAAAATGAGACAAGGGGTAATAGAGCTTTGTGGAATAGATCTAAATATGTCCTTTCGATACTGACATTTCAAATCTTCACTTCTCGATGATACTTTCTAAATGTCAATGGGTTTTGGACAGATAGATGGGCCGGATGGTAGGCATTCTTCGGTCAAGTCGCATGGCACGGAGAGCCTGATCTCCAATTGCGTTGAGCTGGACGTCGATGTCCACCGGTGGATGACTGAGAGCTCATGATGCGACTAGAAAAATTGAGTATGTTCACATCGGAGGTCATCTAGCTCAGTTGGTAGAACAGACACTGCGATAGCATAGTTCACGCGTTAAATCCCCTGTGGTGACACATTTTCTATCTCTCTAAAACATCAACGGAGAGTATTTGAAGAGGGGGGCAGAACTAAAAGAGCTGGGATTCAGGGGGCGTTCTGAGCCCCGAAAATTTGAGACTTGTTAAACACTTAATTTTATTAAGCTAAAATAAGTATTACAGAGGTGGAATGCTTTGGTAACAAGTATTTCAACATTTCCCAGATTTGTTCCGAAGAAAAGGTGGTGGGTCCCTACCCTCCCCGACCTCGCAGTCCATGCTCTAGTGTCTTCTCTATACAGATAAATATCAAGGGGCAAGAGAAAACTTGACTTGACTTCATACTGCCAACTTTTTTAGGATAGGGCCAGAACAAATACAGATCCAGTTGAAGCATCTCTCATTGCTAAACGACATAGATAGCTGTTTGCACAATCAAGGTATAATATAGTCTTTTTTCGCAATTTGGTCAATTTAAAGTGTCAGGTGTAAAATACAGCATATGAAAATTTGTTCAAATGAAATATCCAAGTGCTAAAAAATTACTCGAAAGTGAACATGGTCATTATTATTAGAATAACTTTTACCACTTTAAGCCACCTTAGGGCCGGAGAGGGGCTCAGCCTCTCCATTTTTCTGTCGAGTGGTCTTTTTCACTAGCAAAGAGAAGACAAAGGAACTAAAACAAGAAAGAAATGAAGGGACAAGGGCCATGTCACCACCAAATTATCAAAGGATACAAAACATTCCCTTGAGATCGAATAGAGTAAGATTTTTCAATCCCTCACTTTTTTCATTGGTGGGGGTGGCCCTTTCATTAGAGACTGGCGATTGTTGATAAGGAATAGTTCACAAAGTTTCAAAAGTACGCTAGGGCAGGCACGCTTACAGCAAACCCTTACTAGTGCCGTAGCCAGACTATCTCTGTAGGGCATGCTTATTACCTACGAGCATATTTTAGGGCATGCTTCGTAAACTTAAGGCGTACGGGCCATCCTGTTCACCAATTAACGTAATTTTTGTGTAACATCTTCAGGAAAATCGGTGAACCCTTTTAAAAAGCGGGGTAGGGGAGGTGGAGCGAAAAAAATTTCGGGGGGCCTCAACCCATATTTTAGCCACTAGACATTGAAAATGAAGCCCTCTAGCCCTCTGCTACGCCGCCACTGCGGGTTGATCCCGAGAAGCTCTATAGCTTCTTCAGTTTTTACTAAAACCATTCTCAGACATTTTAATTCAAGATTTTACTGCTTTTAGCTTTCATCGATCAAAAAAGGCACTTCGAGTTTGTACATTTCTACTTGTACATACTGAGTAATAACAAAGCCTCTTTAAGAATATTTTTGGTATAGCTAGTGTGGCTCTATATTCGAATGTTGAGCTGAGCGGAGCTACGATTTATTTACATATAGTGGTAAAGTTATTTACCTTAGCTTATAGTTTCGGTACTCAAAACGTAGGCCTACTTGATCGATATAATACAGTTAAACGAAGAACGTAGGGCCTATCAAGTATTGAAAACCTGATTTTAAAAATGGAAGTTATGCTAATATAAACATGGAATGGTGTGCATTTCACAAAATCAAAACCTGATAATGGTATGACACGAAGATCATTTTAAAGTTCAAGCGTAAGCCTACCGGTAGCTAGTTAGTTGTTGTATTTCAAAATGAAAATTTTTACATTACTTCGTCCACAGACCTCATCCACAAGAAGAGAAGTTACGTTAGGTTATTAATTTTGGACATAAAGTTACTTTTGAAACCTTTGAAAAGAGGAACGTTAAAATCCCTATTTCTTTTTGAAAGGGACCGCCAAAAACTGTATGTTATGCTCCCCTTGAAAAGAAAACCAAATAGCATCTCTTCAGCACATTATCTCGGATCCCTGGTGTTAGATAACTTGATCAGTGGCATTCATTATTATGGAAACTCTATCAAAATGCAATACAACAACAGTTTCCAAATTTTGCAACTTTAGCATGATAATAATATGATCCTAAAATAGTATTTTTGCATCTCACTGCCCTAATCATAGGCCCTCCTGTAGTTGGTGGAGTTAATTCTAAGTGAAATTAAATGTTTGTCTTTTTTATTTAAAAAGGTGGTCTGGACAAGGAAGTGCTCCTCTTAAGGATCCAAGAAATCTTTCTAACAGAGGTAAGCAGTTTGGAAATGGACTGTAATTTCTATGCTTGTGTAGTACAAATGTAAACATTTTGTCTTATTATCATTTCATAATCATCATCATCAAGCATTCATAGTCCATTGGACATGTCCTAGGGTGTTACACTTTGTCCTGGCTTTGTGTGGCTTCCCTTGCACCTATGTCCATGGTAAGGTTCCAGAGTCATAGATCTTCTCGGATGGTATTACTCTATGTCTTCCTTGGGTGCCCTCTGCTCTTGCTGTCTGTCACTTCCATCTGATGACAGTGATTGATCCATGCTGTACCTTTTACATGTCCTCCCCCCTCCACCCCCCACCCCCCGCAGTCTTTAATAATCGTAGGACAAGGTCTAGATGCTGTATACCCAGCCTTCCAAAGAGGGATGCTGTGCTGACTTGATCTTTCAATTGTGCACCACAGACCCACCTAACCATTTTTTTATTTATAAGAATGACTCAATATACCTTATTGTTGTCATGAGAAACATTATGGGTAAGTTATATATCCTTTGAACTGTATATATTGGACTTGTTTATATTTTATAGGAACACAGAGGAAACTGGTAGAAGAATTGATATCTGTGAGTATATGTAGTAAAAGGAAGTGTTTTTAAATTACTGTTGCAAAATTGCACAATAAAAGAGCAGGGTACACCATTAAGGATAGCTATAAAAGGAACTTGACAGCTTTAATGCAGACTCCATGGTTCTGTAGCAAATGCAGGTGTGGTGTTCCAATCAGCTTTATCATGCAAAGATAATGATATATACTTGGCTAGCCTTATGAAATTTATAAAATGTCTAAGTAACATTGCTCCTAGTTGGCAGCCAATAAGAAAGTCAAAGGAAGGCATTGCTGCTTGCACTCCTTTAACCCTGCCTTTCACCTTTTCCAAGGACCATTCTCATAACTCTGTCAATTCAGCATGGCTGTTTATTACGGAGAGCAGTGCTTCACCCCGTACGGTCCATCGTTTAGGGCAAAATTGGTGAATGCCCTTTGAAGGGTTTTTCATTTCCGTTCTAATTTTTCCAAAGCATTGTCACGCTGAGGTGATTTCTTTACTAATTTGCAATTCCTGCTACTGTTTCAAATGCATCGTTGATAATTTTTATCATTTTGACTGAGTCTTTGACAGCAAGACTTAATGCATTGCCATGGTAATAAGTGTATAAGCACTTTGGATCCTTTAAGTTGCTTCTCCTTGCCTTTTTCCCCCTGCTATTTTAACAGCACCATCTTTTTGTAAATCAATATTAAGTCTCAGAAGCACATCTTTAATTAATTTTAAAATAACGTCAGCAGTCATTCAATCAAGGGGGTGCATTCCAACACATTCTTCGTGTATCTCAAAAGTTATTATCAACCCGTGGCAGACAGATTACAAGCTGTTTATGATTGGCTATGTCGGCAGATTCGTCACACGTTATGGAATTAAATTCAGTGTTCTGAAGACTTGCAGCTATATCTCTTTGGGTGTATAAAGCCATGCACTTCTGAAGCTCATTTTGGCTTTCAGTAGTCGAGTAATTAAATTTCTTTTTCCACGTCCATTCTTTAAGTTCAAGTGTTCTGTTAAACTCTTCCTTAATCAACTGAAATAAAATTGAATTCTCTTTCGTCTTGTTGCAAGCACGGAGCCAGCTCCATTGGTTTGGGGGGGAGGGGGGGGGGCAAAGAAAATAATTCTCAATTTTTTTCTTCTCCTTATGTCCTATTTGCAAACGGGAAATCACTCATCTGCCATTTGGCCGACGGAACTGACAAACAAATTGGAAGTATTAAGCAAGGATGAATCATTGCAATATTGCCAAAATCAATATTTCTGAAGAAAATTTCATTACGACAAGAAATCTGAGGATTTTCTTGCGACGTCAAGAAATTGCACGGGGGGAAATGTGGGGCAAGAAATCAGCTTTGGAGGGGCAATGCCCCCCTTGCCCCCCATAGCACCGTGCCTGTCTTGGTGCCTTTATTCCACTACTCCTAAGTGGTATGAATTTGGCATGCTCTGTAACGAATCTCGTTCAAAATCAACAGCAATATCTTTTTGTTCTTTGCTCTTTCTAGTAACAATTGTTGGTGGGGTTATGTAACGACCAACAGCTTCTCTGTGTTTATCTGAAAGCTGGTGTTTATCAAAGCGCCTGCCTTTGACCATTGCCTCTTTCCAGTTTCCAAATCTTATTTCAATAAATGCTGCTTCTGACTTGCTGAATCAATTGCATCCTGTTTGATTTGCCTTCACACAGGTAAAACAAAACGCTTTGTCACTTTTCTTATCATAATGGAGCCAAGGGTATTTGACAAACCGACCTGCCTGAAATGAACGCTTTTTGCCACTAAATTCTGTTAAAGGAAACTTAAGGCCGGGGGAAACTAGAAAAACATCTGAGCAAACATCTCGTTGGGCAGGTTTCCCCACTACCCACGAACATTTCCCTTCTCTAATTATTGTAAATTTGTTTTGCGACCCTTGGCGGTAGGATCTTCTCGGGCTGCGGGAGAGTGTCTTCTAAACAAAGAAGCTGTTGGCGATTCATTTGATAGCTTAATTTTGATAGCTTGTCTTGTAAATAGATATTATTGACAAGAGATTCTTGTGTAGATTTTTATACTTACGTTCATTTCCATGTGATTGACCTTAACGAATTGCACTAGACATGGCGCGTGTATATAACTGGGACGTCAAACGGCGGCAGCAGTTAAAAGGCAGCTAAAGATGTATGCTCTTTACAGATGTCAGCTTTATCAACCATACGTGCAAGGTGTGGTCAAAGAAGCATGGGCATACGTGCACATTGATTGTCAGGACACGTGTGTTGCATTGCGAGTTTTGTCACTTGGATTAACTAGAAGTTGTTCTGTTCTAGTGATACGGATTGCTTGAGCAAATTAAGAAATTGCAGCACACGTCACTTTAATTCGGCTTTAGCAGCCACTTGTACGCCGGAAAAATTGAAACTGGAAGTATAATGCGGTTGTAACGCGGGATGCACAAATTTAGCCGCCAGAAGGTAGGGGACATCCTTCCTCGAGTACTGATGGAATGCAATAGTACATCCTACTTTGAAGGGTTCCCAAACTTGTGATGATCTTGATGAGTATCGTTAGCCGTGTAACACAGTTGTTTTTATTGGATGTCATACCTGAGTTTATTGTATTCGGTGCCGAGAGAGACTTAATCTTTGAAAGCCGTGTTAACATTTTCAACTGATGCTTGGGATCGTTCAAAAAGTGCGTACGCTTGGAAGGAAAGGGAGGAGGTAAGCACAAAAGCGAACATCCCTTGTTTTAGTGATGTCATTCTATTGTTTAAAAGCGAACAAGGGGGGGGGGGTGTTAAACGTTCTGAGCGTACGTCCTTTTTGAATGGCCCCCTTTCAAAGTTGACGCCAACCACCAACAGCACACTTTCGAAAGGCAGCCTTACACTATTTACATCTATTCAACAAATTTCATTTAAGCGTGTGACATGTATGGGAAGAACATGGGGAAAGGTTGGCCCTGTCGCTGCAAAGCAATGCTAAGTCAACATAGAGAACTTCAACCTGCGTCAAAGATCCCTGGTCAACACAAATTTTTTTAGAAAATTGACACTGACGAAAATATCGTTTTAGTTGCGTCTGAAACGGCACCAGTTGTTAAAGTCATAATGTAGAAAAAATGAAAGAAACGTTTCTGGGTCGTTCCCTATGTGTGTGACAGAGCTTAAAAGACATAATAACAATATTATTTCTAGATTTAGGCTACGCGACAGGGAAGATTTTCGCGGTTATCTACAAATGAATCGTCTTTGAGAAGCCGTTTACTCTCATTACTCAGTTCTTGCGGAAAAGACAAACAAGATTTTGGACACCATTATCTGGGACCCTTTGTCTCGCAACTGGCGAGTCGTTGTGGTTTTTACAGTACCGTATTTCCTCTAATTAAAGACTCGTCTATAATTAATTGAGGGCACCAAAAGGGGGATCGATAATTAGAGGAGATCTATAATTAGAGGGGGTCTTTAATTTCCAGAACAAAGTTTTGAAAAAAAGAGCATATAGAGTTCCAAGAAAAACTACGAAAGTACATTTTCTATCTATCTATCTATCTATCTATCTATCTATCTATCTATCTATCTATCTATCTATCTATCTATCTATCTATATGTGTGCGTGTGTGTGTGTGTGTGTAAAAAGTAATGTTTAAACCTGTACAGGGTGGTATACAGATAGCAATGGAAAAGAAAAAACAAGCGATTTGGAGTACTCCTTTTCTATATTTCTTTACACAAAATCTAAAAAAGGAGTACAGCAAATCACGTGTGTTTTTCCTTCTATTACTATATATAATGTAAAATGTTACAAATACTTGCAATGATTGCTTCAACAGAACATTCGAGAAGTATTATTGACCCCAAAGCTTGTCTCATGGCATTTGGGGATTTTTATAGAATTCTAGTTTCATTTTATAACAGTTTTAAGGGTTGTGAAATGTATAATTAAGCAAATGTCATGATTTTGTTAGTAGATAGGTATTAGCTGATGCATCAAGACCTAAAATATTGAAAAGATTATTCGACTTATGATTTTGAGTGCTGTATTGCTTTTTTATATTTTGGCAATGGGCGGAGTCTCACCTACAAATTCTTGTTAAGCCTTACACCGCCAATGTTTGCCATAATGAAAAAAATGCATTTCGAAGATGCGTGTAAATAGTTCAAATGATATTATTTGAAAGAAATGCATTTTCATTTCATCTCATGTAGTGTGCCATCACCGCCCTTGTTTTTTAACTATTACTTTTAAATTGTGGAATGCATAAAAACAGGAATAATCGCTACAATAATAGCAATAAAAAAATTTACATCGTGGCCTTTGGTGTCATATATCTAGTTTAAGCGCACTCTTGGTCGAAAGAACAAAGTCCATGGTTCTGAGGTTACTTGTTTAGGTAACTACTCTAATCCGTTAACATACCTTACTGACAAATAAAAGCATGTTTGTGGTTAAGAAGCCTTCTACTTTTTGGGGTCTGGAGAAGTAGACTATGTTAACATCGGGTGTCAGGTAGCTCAGTTGGTAGAATAAACGCCACGATGGTATATTTTTGTTTCTCTAGGATCTTTCCAAACTCCTGATTAGTGTAATGGTTAGCACATAGATAAGGCCCCTGAGATAGAAAGACTGATGTAGACAAGTTATTTGGTCCTTATTCAAATGAATACGGAATGGGAAACTTGTGACAGTTACCAGCCCGCCTTTGTACACGGACTGGATCATGGTCTCGTAGGCCCTAACTCCATAATCGGCAAGCATTTACAGTGAGTCCGACAATGTTCCAATATTACTTTTAGCGATTGTAATCAAATGCCCGCAAAGGGTAGAAACGTTTTTTTATTTCAAAAGCGATTTACATAACAGTACTCAAAGCCTCAGCGGTTACGAATGGCATTCTTCATCGATTTTAGTTTTGGCGCCGTCATATTTTTGTGGGCTATGTCTTTGTGTGCAAAGACCGGTTGTTAGGCTAGTGTTCCGAATAATCCTCATTAACTTCTGTTGTTCCAAACACTCCATGATATTAAGCAAAACTTTGTGCACTGATCATTAGAAGTCGATTTGGATCGTCTTTCATTTAACGGTATTTTACACTACATGCCATGCTCTTCATCTACCCTAATTCAACTTTCTCATAGCCTTAAACAGTGAGGTATATAAAAGAATCAGCAATAAAGTTGAAAGTTGAATGGTTATCATTTCTAAATCTCCTATATTGCGGCATTAACCTTTGTTTGAAATACACCACATCAAACACTGATCACACCAATCATTTTGAGTGGGAAAACATTTGATGAAGAATTTGTTGAAAAGGAGAGGGTTGAACACACGTGGCAGAAATTAAAATACATGTTAGCGAAGCATTTTCTGCAACTCGTGTTATTGAAAAACGCGGAAGCTGTGAACAACTTCCTCTTATCAACTGAACAGCGGATACTTTGAGATGATGAATACAGTATCCGGAGCGATGACGTAAGAAGGAGAGCGTGCTTTAGCTAATATCCTTAACGAATCCTCATGGTAGGTGTCGAAACGTGAAGGGTTCTGTTTGTACGATTCCATAAAATCAACTGATTCCAAAACAACTTGGTAAAAGGGCAACATTTGCTTGAAAAACCTTCACTTTCTACGACGTGCTTTCAATCCTCTCCTTTCCGGTAGATTCTTAGCGCAAAATGTGCTTACTTTACTCCATACGATTGCTGTGATCAGTGCCTGCCAGAAACGCTTAGCAAAATGAATCCGTTACTCAATCCAAAATTTAAATATTCTTTGTAGTATGACTTCTCACGCTATGTGATTGGGAACGAGACCAGGGAAGCTCATTTAAGTACGAGGCACGTCGACAAATACATGGTCTTAAAGAAGAGCCTGTTATCAATGACTAAGCATGTAGGTGTGGCTGATCACAGTCGCAAGTTTAAAATCCCTACAACAACACAGTCATCAGCAACCTTCGTCTGTTTCAAAAGCACATAGAACACTATTCCGTGTGACAGGCTTGAGACCCCTAAACACTAGCATATACAATCGGAATGACTCCTTGAATTTATTACTTTTCAAAATTATTTACTGTAACTGAATTTTTGTATTACAAGGGTGGCGTGAAAAGAAGTCGCCCCAGACATTCGGTACTCGAATCAAGTCTCAGTCACAGGCTTAAAAACACGCTTTTAGATTCTTCAGCTTCATATCTCTTATAACAATAAATATCGTCAGTGGAGTAAAAGAGAGTAAACGCAGGAAAGTCAGCATAGCAAAAACACAAAGCAACTCAATTTTTACAAGCAAGTCAATTGTAAGTTGCCTTAAGGTGTTAAATACACAACTGCCAGGGGCTGCATTTTGTCAACCGACAGCACAACGAAATTCGACGATAACCAGTAGTGATACCTAATGAACTACTTAAGCAACTCCAGGCCTGATTCAGGAAAATTGCTAAGCTACAAAAGGCCTGACCCCGAAAATGGAGTTGCTTTTAAAAAAACGTGTAAGCGTTAGTTCGGTATTGTAAAACTGCGCAAGGAAAAGCAATGTAGAAAGATTGACAGATTATACAAAATACGGAAAGAACGGGCAGGAAAAGCAGGACAAAACTAGTCACACAGGTTGACGACAAGCAAGTCTTTGGGAAGAAGAATCGACATACATAAAAGACTGTAGTAAAAAGCAGAGGAAAGGATGGTCTCGGGCAAAAATGCAAAGGGAGCAAAGGTAAACAGGGAGCTTGCTTTGTATAGTATAAGCTACAGCTGGGTTAAGGTAAACAACTTGTTGTTATTATTTGGATGCTGTTACCTTTGATTGATCCATAGTCCCTGATAAGCAGCGGATGCCAACTACCAATTAACTACCTCACCACAATAAACTACCTTCTACGGCAACCACCATTTTCTACTTCCAACTACTTACAATAAGCTGCCTACTTTCCACTGCTTACAACCGCCACTTCCAGCAACCACCTCTACCTTCCTACATCTGAGTGCCTATCCATCTACCTCTATCAGTGTTTCAGACCGCTCTACCTTGCAAGCACGAGATTCTACATTTTTAGTGCTCAGCTTTCCTACTGATATACTGCCTAAAATTTTTGCTGCAACGATAAGTTATACTGTCGATTTTGCGTGTACTTTCATAATAAATTGCGAGTACATGATATCTGCAACATTAATTTCTTGGCCAGTGTCACTGTCGCTTTTTGTAACTAATTTACGCGTTTTACCATAGCAGTTTTAATAACGTGCGCCAATATTATTTAAATACTTCTTTGCTTCAGCATTTTGATTATTGCCACGTTCGCTTTACAAATTTTAGAAGATGCTATTAATCAGCTTGATCAGTTTGAAAGTAAACTATTTTCAATCTATGTTCAAAGCTGAATTCGACAGACGTGAAAAGTGGTACAAAAAGGAAACTGTTACAATAATCAAAAAATCATTTAGAATCAACGATTTTCTTGAATTACCACCAAATCAAATAACGCTCAATGGTGAATTTGGCAAATTTTGTCTAAGCTGAAGCTCCAATAATTCAAAAAGAAAAAATTTCAATGAGTTACCACCAAATCAGGTAACACAAAATGGACGTTTAGAGAAGAGCCGCTGTAAACAAAGTTGGAATGACGAAAATACAAAATAAAAAATGCATAAGAAAACCGCCAAATTGCAAATTCTAATACTGCCTAATATTGCTAGGGCGCAAGGGATCTGTTCTGTCAACACCACTATCTCCCACAATGGGAGAAATACTGATTGTCTATTGCAAGCTGATTTACACCTACGTTGCAATTGATAATACAGATCTGAATATTCTAAGAATCTCAATTCTAACCTATAGTTACTGAGCTATTGAAAGAAAACTTAACGTATAACGAGCCTTGCATTCCATGAAGCCAAACTCAACAATGCAAATTCAAAGTCACTGTCTGTCTCGAAAACGAATAAGAAACGAATAACACAATATTAAAAGGTTTAACATTCGCACGCAAGTTCTTCAACCATGAAATATTCGATATGATAAGAAGTCCTAAAAGCATGGTATTACATGAAAGCCATTTGAATGAGAATGTTCAATTTCCTCTCGAGGAAAGCCATCTTAAAACAATAAGAACTATATCGCTAAACCTAGCAATGTAAATAAGTTCTATAAATTCAAGTCCATAAAGGTATGCAAAGCAAACACCTTGATTCAAAATGAGGGGAATCAAATTCTTGTTCCCGCGTATCCATCGCTCGAAAGGGTGTTAGAAGAAAATCCGTCGTCGTCATCACTGCGTCAGCTTTGATGAGATCCCTTCCAATTCCTTCCTTCCAAATATACGTTCTCTTTGTAAAGATTAACAACAAATACCATGAGAAGACTCCTGCCTCAAAGCGGTTGCCAAAATATCGATCTTCTTGTGTAGAGAGAAGTCACGACTTCTTCTCTGCGATACACTGTTCATTCATCAGCATCTTGTGGTATTTCATCATTTACAACACAACGAAATTCGACGATAACCTGTAGTGATACCTAAGTAACTACTTAAGCAACTCCAGGCCTGATTTTGGAAAATTGCTAAGCAATTCCGGGCCTGACCCTGAAAATAGAGTTGCTTTAAAAAAAGCAACGTGTACGCTTATCTAAACATGAACATATTTTAACAAACAACAACCCTGATATTTTGTATTCTTTCACTAACCATTTTTAATTGAAAATGACAGCGGTGAATGAAATTTTAGTCTATGCGCTGGTTATTATTAGTGATTTTAAAACTCCTTCTAGAAAATTAGAGCGAGTTGCTATAAAGCTATCCAAGCTGCAGCGAGATATCGTTACCATCAGAATCTAACCAGAAAATGTCACCTGTATGATATTCACAGACCATTGCATCAGGGTTAAACCATTAATATAGGTGCGAGGCGATTATTTAAAGGGGTGTTTATGTACCTTTTAGACAAAACAGAAGAGGCGTTAAAAGAAAGCATTACCGTACACCTGAAATAGATCACATGAAGCACCAAAACATCGCCAGACAGCAAAGAGCGGATGCAGCAGAGAGACAGCAAAGAGCGCATGCAGAAGAGAGACAGCAAAGAGCGCATGCAGAAGAGAGACAGCAAAAATTGTATGCAGTAGAGAGACAGCAAAGAGCGCATGAAGCAGAGAGACAGCAAAGAGCGCATGCAGTAGAGAGACAGCAAAGAGCGCATGCAGAAGAGAGACAGCAAAGAGCGCATGCAGAAGAGAGACAGCAAAGAGCGTATGCAGTAGAGAGACAGCAAAGAGCGCATGCAGTAGAGAGACAGCAAAGAGCGCATGCAGTAGAGAGACAGCAAAGAGCGTATGCAGAAGAGAGACAGCAAAGAGCGCATGCAGAAGAGAGACAGCAAAGAGCGCATGCAGTAGAGAGACAGCAAAGAGCGCATGCAGTAGAGAGACAGCAAAGAGCGTATGCAGAAGAGAGACAGCAAAGAGCGCATGCAGAAGAGAGACAGCAAAGAGCGGACGCAGCAGAGAGACAGCAAACATAAAAATAACCATAGCTACATCCCGCTCAAGTATTCACCTTTCAATTAAACGTATTTGAATACATATTTAGTTTACAAGTTCTACCTGTTCTTCCTACGCACTGAAAATCCATTATGAGCAAGAAACAATTGCCCGAAACTAAGCGTTCGAAATCGAACTTCGCTAAGAAAATTGTCAGACTACATTTTCAGATGCTACCTAAACTGAATATATACAGGTACGAAATTTTAAAAATGCAAGTCTAGTATCTACACAACGGAGGGCGTCGACGTTTCAGCAATACCTAGTGCTCTTCTGGTTGTCTTCCAAAACATGGAATTCAAACAGTGTTCCTTCAGCCCTCTGAGGTCTGGGGATCCAAATGGACCCAGGACAGTAACAGTAGCCGTGTTTAAACCACAGCTTAAAACGGTTTCGATAACCGTTGTAAATTTTATAACAGTTCACACCGGCACAAACCGTATCGAAAACGGTTCTACAGCCAATGTAGTTTATATCGTTTGTGGATGTAGTCTCGAAACCGTTTTAAGGAAAACCAAAGTGTGAAATTGTCAAAATGTGTTAAATCTGGGGGCGGGTCAGAGGATTACTAACACTTTCAGTCATCGTTCCAATTGCTTTTGCTGCTGCTGTACTAACAACGAGGCTCTGGTATTAGATAAATAAGAAAAATAATAGTTGTATTTCATTGACAAATGTGTAGAAAAAGAAAACATTTATAGAGGATTAGACTAAAAACACACTGAAATTCACTGTGGCATGCACCACAATGTCACCATTTTTTTTTGGCTACCGGTATTCATCAG
Source organism: Alatinidae sp. Z8VKAUB7J3 (assembly GCA_010016025.2). NCBI lineage: Eukaryota > Metazoa > Cnidaria > Cubozoa > Carybdeida > Alatinidae > Alatinidae sp. Z8VKAUB7J3. The sequence continues at coordinate 41,625,764 of JAAAKM020073195.1, read as the reverse complement.
TATTTGCGGATAGGTACATTTAGAAAATAACAAAAACCTTTGCGTGGAGCAATAAATGACCTATAAGGTCATACAAATGATAACTTTATTATGTAAAACCTCTAAATACTTTCACAAATGACATTGCCATATTCTTAAGAAACTAAAAACTTTAACGTATCCACTAGATCAGTTCAAGGCTAGGGTGCCATCACTGTAAGGTCTATCCAGGCATAACATCAGGTCAAATCGTCTTTTACGCCTCAAGATCCAAAAGTACTGATTCAAAGGAAATGCTGGTGTTACAAATTGTGGACAAATTTCAAGTCTGACCCGGGGACCACATTGCGTCTGTCACAAAGTAAGTGGTACAATCGTTTGTGAATCTCGGAGCAACCAAAGAAGCTATGCCAAACTACGGCATTAACATTTCGGGCCCGAATCAAAGGGATTCCTTTATAAATAACAATATCACGAGCTCTGAACTTCTTTTACTATTTCCCCTACCCTATTACTACAAAAATGTGAATACAACTGGAAGTCGCATTAATGATGCTGATATACGTCAGTTCCATCAGAGCATATAAATGATACCGTGTAAAGGTACTGGATGAGCAATACCATAAAGACCAAACTTTAAGCCCTGAAAGTATGTCATTTCATTAATATTGAAGTTAAATTTGAAGCTTACATCTTAAATAACTGATTTTCGAAATGAAACTTTTTTGGTGGGAAAATAAGACAAATGGAAGTGCATGGCAAGAATTAAAAATCTTGCGATCACTTGAAGAGATAAATAAAAGGAAAAATTAAAGCATCACTACGTTTCTCTACGTTTCTCTTGAAGAAACTTTCTTCTTGTATCACTCCCACTTCTTTCACCGTGTCTAAGGTAAGGATACCCCAATAATCATTCCTAGACATAAATGGGTGGAATCACACAATTAGTGGGCTATTTGAGTCTGGAGTTCATATTGTTGTGAAATGATATTTGACTTCACATTCTTGTGGTGCAGTTTCAGATATATGCATACACATAATGTGCATCCGAATAAACACGTTCATATACGGCTGTACGTACGCACGAGTAGACGTGCGTATGCGCCTATATACATCTATGGACCTGTATGATAACGGTCTACCATAAGCATAAACAAACAAAAGATGTAAAAAACTGATAAACAGATTAAGAAGTTGCTGTATGTCTACTAAATACATACACATCCTACCTCGGAGCCAAGCAGAGTTATTAATGTCTTCTCTGTTTCTTGCTCGCTGAATATTTTGCGACTCTGCTCTAGCAAACAAAATTAAAGCATTCGCAGGAAGTCACAAAGACGTAAAGCGTGACCACAAAAACAAAAAGGTACATTTAACATAAGAAACAAAATAGGGATGATCCATTACAAGTCAGGGGGGTTATCCGCGAAGCTTTCAAGGGTGTGTGCTCCACCAACTGAGCTAGGTTACCTCCGATGTTAACATATTCTATATGTCCAGTTGCCACATTAATTTCCAATCATCCACCAGTTAACATTGACACCTAGCGTTCAATGCAATTAGAGACCAGCCTTTCTGAGCCATGTTTCTTGCCCAAGGGAGGAATGCTACCCAGCCCATCTATCTTTTCAAAGCTCATTGGAAGTTAGAAAGGATCATCAAGAACAAAGAGTTTGAAATGCCAGTTTTTAAAAGACACTTGGGAAATAGAAAAATTTGCATGTGAATATGACACGGTGGTGACATATTTTCTATTTCCCTAGTGTCCTTAAAAACGGAACTTTTGGATAGTCGCTTCTTGATGATGCTCCTAGATATAATATTTTCAGTTAAAGAGTTCTTTAAAGTCTGATCCTATGATCAGAAGAGATACTTATTCTTGCAAGCAATGCCTTGCACAGCAACAACATTGAAGAGCTACTACTAACACCCCAGCTTTTCTAGTTTGATTATGATTATTAGCCCACGTTTACCCCTTCAACGTCACTGTTGTCATGTATGGTTATATTCATCTTACCCTGGCAAAGATTTAACAGATGTTTACTCGTACATAAATGTTTATTGGCAACTTTCTTGAACTGCATTTACGTTCTGATAGTTAAAATGCTCAAATCTTTTGTTACCTACATATCACTATTTCCTGGACTTTTCTTAAAAAGTATCTTTTTAACTACTATGAAATTAATTGCATTTCCTGTACATTAATGAAAGAGACGAATTAAATGTAAATGATCCTGTCGTCTAAATATTAGGGATAGTGTATTTATGGCATTTGCGTATGCAAATTATTGTACCAACGTCTGATATCTAGCTGATCCATACAAGGCACATTTTTGAGAACAATTTGTCAAAACCTTCTCGATCAATTTCCATTACTTTCCCTTGGAACTACTATCTTCATGCTTGTCCAAATGTTGATCATAATCTCGTTTTCATAACTGCTACACGTGTTTCAATAGAAAACACGTGTAACATTCTTGCTGAGATCCGTCTCCATCACATATAATGACGGTCAATCTTGTCAGCTGTGTTTCATAACGAATCTGATCAGCACAGCAACTGAGATCTGGACTTTCCTGCTTGCGAACTTGCGGTCACGTATTGACATTAAATCTAAAACAATATTAATCAAGGTTGCAACGAATCGGACAAGAAAGTCCCTTGGGCCCTGATCAAGGATTTGATAAGAATAGAATGTGGAGTAATTGGGTTTCTTAAGTCCTACAACACATTGCACGTAAAAAATGGACCTATTTGATCTGAAAGATATTATCATCTCCTTATTCAAAATCATCTGAAGCCTAGACAAAGAGTATAATAATACATTCAAAGAAAGTTTGTACTTGTTTTCAATTTGCTTATACTGTTGCAGTCACAAAATCAACGAGCAGCCTTTTTTGACTGATGAACAGAAAGAAAACAAGCATTCTAATCCAATGTAATCCGTAATGGCCAGCGGGAGAAAAAAGTGTGTTCAAATTGAAATGAAATCATTCCTGTTTACAAGTGAAATTTCTGTTAGTTAACAACATAGTTTAAAACTCTGTTGGTCAGCTGAGAGACAGAAATACGTACAATTGAAAATATACACTGGTTCGTATATTAGCGCTGTAGCATTCTAGTTTTACTCTCATAATGCTTTTATACTGGAAGCATTATCACGCAGTATGGCCTTGACAGCAAGAAAATCATGAATACACTTACAGAAGTAGCATTCGGCTCTTCTTGTTGCATACTTTGTCGGAGAAACAAGCATTGTTCAAGCCTGGAAAATCTAAACTATCATTAAATCAGAACATTATCTTTACTTCTTTTAACCATAATTAAAATTGCGTCTTTGGTTATCGTCACCTTCGTTCTAGTTGTTCTTGTTGTTCTTGTTGTTCTTGTTGTTCTTGTTGTTCTTGTTGTTCTTGTTGTTCTTGTTGTTCTTGTTGTATTGGTTTCCATTGTTTCCATTGTTGTTCTTGTAGTTTTATTTGCTCTTGTTGCTGTTGCTTTTGTTGTTCTTGTTGTTATCGTTTATCTTATTGTTCTTTTTGTTCTCGTTCTTGTTATCCACTATGGTAAACTACCCATCATGTGGGGTGAAAACGTTGAGAACTGTTTGTTTTGTAAAGCTTATTTAACCGTAAATTTACAAAATGAATACATGGTAATAAAGATTAAACCTTGATCAAAACTGATATTACACAATTAATATGGAATGATCAACTGCAGTGCAATATTAAAGTTATAAAAAGTATATCAAATAAATTTAAAAATCGGCTTAGAACTTTTCGAAAGCCAACTTAAAGCAAATCTACTATCTGTAAACACTTTCTTGAATGGTTGTATTTTTAGGATTATTTTTAAGATAATAGCGACCTTAATATAGTATAAATTCATCGGGCAATTTGTTCCAAAGAATCGATTCAGCAACACTGACAGCTCCTTATCCAGTATCAAATAAAGGCCCGCGACCCTTTTTTCAAATATAACTGCAATAAAGCGTTCTTATATTTTTGGGCTAGATGTAATTTGGATCGGAATGGAAAACACATTGCTACATATTTATTGATGCACTAAAGATAGCAAGAGTTACCTCAAAAGCTATTATGTGTCATAGAATAAAATACCAATTCAAAAGAATTGATTATTTTCAGACAGACATACAGACAAGTATTCATGATAAACATCAAAACTAATTGTGAATACGAGAAATTTAAACGATTGCAGCTAATGAATTTCAAACACAATATGTATATTATTATTATTATTATTATTATTATTATTATTATTATTTTTAATTTGACCTTTACATATGACTATACCTTTTTTGAATGACATTAAACCTTATTTGCATATTCGGGTCCGTTCTGTTTGATTTATTGGTCAAAATGTAAAACGCTAGGAATCAAAATATGATGTCATGAAAAGTGATACTTGCCATCCAATAAAGATTAATTGACTCTAAATTAGCATCTATACGTTAAGATTGTATTTGAAATTAAATTTGATATTACTCTGCAGTAATTCCCAAGTTCCTGGAAAATTTTATGAGTTATAGCAATTTGAAAGTTGTCACTATGTATGGCCAACTTTTTCATCAGGGGCACGTGATCAGACTAGGAGGAATGACGTCCAAATGTTTTCACCAAAAATTTGTTAGATAGTCAGATAGTCAGATAGTCAGATAGTCAGATAGTCAGATAGTCAGATAGTCAGATAGTCAGATAGTCAGATAGCAAGAAAATGCAATATCAGAGAATTTTATTTTCTTGCAAACTAAATGAAATTTCTTGCAAGAAAATGAAATTTCTTGCAAGAACATGAAATTTCTTGCTGGAAAATTAAATTTCTTGCAAGAAAATGACATATCAGAGAATTTTATTTTCTTGCAAAAAATGAAATTTCTTGCAAGAAAATGAAATTTCTTGCAAGAAAATGAAATGGTAGTATAGTTTACCGCTATTTGGTTGGGGGCATAGTTTGCTGTCACTACATCATGTTAATTTCTTGCAAGAAAATATAAAAAAAACACGAGAAAACCAAGGAGTGACTTAAATGAAATAGTAGGTTCAATTTCACGTAAAATATTTACCACTTAGCTTAGGCCATTCATTGTTTTGCAACCTCTTTTTAATACATGGCAGACTAACATTCATCATAATTATGTCTCTGCTACAAAAAGTAGTAGATCAGTCACATTCTAACGCTCAAATGTCTGGTGAGCTTAGGTAACACTCTTTCAACGGAACAATTTCAAAATTAGATATGCAATCCAGTAGCCATGCAACCGGCACTGTGGCATGCGTTGGAGAACGAACGATCTTTGGTTTTCTTTTGCTCTTCTCGTCATAAAGAATATATTGTGTACACACAGAGAGTCTAGAGCTTGGCTTTGCATGGAACACAACTGCTTGCTTTGCATGGTTTTAGTAAAGCAATTTCGGTTCTGATGAGGTCTTTGACAGTAACACTACATCTTCGTCAATTTTCGGCTCCCGGGTCAAAAATTTCCGACAGCCACGTTTAACGAGGATTTGAATTTCTTCCTTCTTGGGAGACGTGAAGGTTCCATACAGGAAAAACGAGCGTGAAGGGAACTCTCAACGAGAGAAGTAAACTTTAGTTATATCTATCTGCGTTTAGCTGTTCTGCTCTCCCGGAACTGGAAATATTTCCTCTGCATTTCTGTAAACATTGTATGGCTCCGATGATACTTAATCAAAACACTAATTAACTAAGTGATTGCGAGGAACAAATCAAACCAAAGCAATACCGACACCATTAAGATCAACACCCCACATAGCTGCGACTTCCCAAGTGTTTACCAATGCTGGGAGTTGTTAGGTCCACTTCATTTAACATTCGAATATCAAGCGTTTTGGAACCCATTGCCCACAAATTTTCGAAACTTTCCCACACTTTTCTCAATGCGATTACGCTTGGGAGTCAGAATAAAAAGGCAAAACGTTTCTTGCCCACTCTCCTATAGTAACGCTATATCATTTATGCTTTTTCCCCTGAAATCTTCAAGTCTATTGGTATCAATGTTAGGAAATACATCTCTTCCGGGCTTAGAGGGTCTTCTTCCTCTGAGGATTCAAACATTTCTTACAGCCAGGATAGCGTCAATGCTAAAAGATACTACACTCTGATAATCATACCACGTTCTCCTCGTTAAGACGAGCTCGTTGCGGCGCATTTTCCGGTGCATCTTCTGTCCCTGTCACTTCGAATTCGTCTTCTGTCTGCCATGTCTTTGCCTTCAAGCTCTGCTTGATCCCTTAAGAACAGTTGGCAATTCACGATTTAATTTTTAAATATATTGAAATGTACATACCATAAAAACCCGCGTATAAGCCTCAAAGGGCTTATAGCTAATTCAATTTTGAAGAAAGAAACATTCTCAGTAATTCGAATGTTGTAAAATCCAGCTGTGATCTTGTAGTACTTAGATTTGACTTGACCTGCAATTCTGAAAGCAGCATCCGGTCCAAGAACCTTCTTACAAATTTGACAGAAACTGCTTCCTTTGCAATCTTTTGGCAAACTGATCTGGAAGAAGAGAAAAAGTACAGAGAGGGTTAACAATGTGATATAAATTGCTTTTTAACCTGAACAAGTAACCAAAGAAAACTATTTTGTAGAAAACTAAAGCAGGAAAGGGAAGCTGAACAGTCCAACATCATACATCTTTTTACTTGTTTTCGATGCACTAGAGGAGCACAATGGCTTACTAAAAAGGTTCCATCTTTGTAAAGCACCTTGGAAGATGAATTGAGTAAATGTATATCAGCGAGTAAACGACAGCATTTTGAATTGATGCAAAAAAGATTCCTACCCCTTATCGCAAATGTGATAGTAGATAATCAAATTGGAGCCTTTCATCTGCAGCCCACCATGCTTGTCCTCTTCATCTTCATAAGCAGTACATGGAAGGGCATTTTCTAATAGTTTTTCTCCACGTTTGAGCTTTTTCATTTCATTCTACTAAGGACGTCCTGTGACAACTCTTACCCAGTGGATGCCCCCCTTGTGTCTACTTACTCCTTTAGATTTTCTGACCAATCTCTGCCAAAAAGAAGCTAGTCTTTCTGCAAGCTTTGGAAATTTGTATAAATGATGTACAACACATGCTGACAATCAGCGGTCTTCATTCAATCTATTCCTTGGATTCTGGCGCCCTCCGCGGAGCATCAGTGAGCTGTTGCATGTTCCATTTGAAAATAGATAGTTTCTATTTTAAAATTCGGGCTTGAAGGTTAAGAGCCACTGTTTGCATTGATTAAAGTCCTTGATTATGGGTGCAATTTTAGCACCCAACGCTAACCAGAAAAGGGAGTTATTATTAGTGAGCTAACTAGAGATAATTTCTTCCAATGTTAGTTCCAGACTTCATAGAAAGTAGTCCGTTACGGCGATAAAAGGGTACGCTTGTTTCCTGCGTAGGATCTCATTATTTTATTTAAAAATTTCATGATGGAAGTGTATTGGCAGTATCGCATCCTTGCATTGCTAAGGAAATTTACAGTTAGCTAAAGAAAATGTAAATATCTGCAAACCGAAATCACAAAACAAATCAACTATTAACTGTGACAAGTTCCATTTCTGTAGTTCATTGTGTCTTCACGCAGAAAACTGTAGATTTCGTTTCATCATAATTCAAATCATGAGTTTTGGTTTCTTACAGCAAGTCACGCACTTATATCGTAAACGTTGCAAAACACAGCTCTCTTGTGGTGAAACTTTATTAGTAAATCCGTGACTTTGCCAAGTGACAAGTTTAGCCAGGTTTTTAGTGAAACTAATCTTTTTTTAAAGCTATTTACTTTAGAGACCTTACACATCAGTACCGTAGCCAGGGGGATGCTTGGTATGCTTAGCATCCTCTAGAAGTGGACTTCAAGATAAAATAGCATCCCCTAGTTCATGGTCGTCTGTCCTGGAGTTTTGAAACGCGTAAGAGCATTTCTCAGACTTTTTGAACACCCTGGTCAATATATCTTTTTTCAAGATATCAGTCTCATGTCAATGACCTCTGAAGCATCAAGATTCGATTCAAGGATTGCTAGCGGAAAGAAAACGGAAATAAATGGGCTGAAATGACGAGCTAAAATCAAAAATAGCATCGGATGAGACCATTGATCAAAATACGCTGTGTTCGACCGTTGCATTTCGGCCAATCAAGGTAGCTTCGGTTCATATCGCATCATCAGTAGGGGTTAGATATCCTCGCGACAACAGTTCCTTGCAGTGGGAGGACTAGGGTAAAGATTCGTGTGTCTGATTTTCGCGAACATATTTTATATATGTACTACAGCCTACATTGTTCCCAGCGCTATTTTATTGAATACTTTGCTATCTTTCCATCATCAATATTTGCTTCCCTCAATGTTATCACGCCATCATCATCACAACCCTCATTAACTACAGGTACTTTCTACATCAAAAAGAACAAATGTTAAATGCTTTTGTTAGTATTATTTCTAGCAAACCGACTCCCAACGCGCTGTACACTAGATGGGCCTCGTTTTATGCCTGAAATATGAAGCTTTACCTCCTGGATTGCCTTGTTGACGTAGCTTAAGCGCTTATCTCAACTACTCCGGAAACATCCTCGTTGCCGGCAACCACTAAAAGAGTTGTTTTTATACCTTATACTGTACATCGACATTTTGGTAACGTGGCAAAGGTGTTAACCCTCGGAATCATTGCTCAGAGGTCGGAGGTTTAAATCCCAGCATACTAACATACTACTAACATCAGTTGGTAATATAAATGTCATTGGTCTTTTAGTATTCGCTGTCGGCAGCAATATATGTTCTCATAATTAAAGTTACCAGTAAGTGTTAGAAGATTGCGGTCGACTTCTATCCCTTTTACATCAACAGTCTGGTACCGTGACAAAGTTGCTAGCCCTTGGAATCATTGCTCAGAGGCCGGAAGTTTTAATCCCAGCCTACCAACATCAGCTGGTGACATAGGTTTCCTTGCCCCCTTAATTTTCTCTGTCGTTTGACCTTAATACTCTTCAAAATCCAAGTGGCTAGGCATAATCAGAAGAACAAAGGCTACCTTCTGTTCCTTGTATATCAGGACGCTGGTGTTGTGGCAAAGTTGATTATATGTTGGGATCATCATCCGCGGGTCGGGGTTCGAATCCCAACCAAGTCTTTCTAAAGGTGAGACGAACAAAACTGTAGTCATCATAACCTACTACTAACGGTATTGTGCCTATATAAGGAATGCATTTTCTGTAAGAGTAAATAGACAGGGCTGCTAGTATGGAGAGAGGGGAGGATTTAAAAACCGGATAGTATCCAAGAACAATTGCCAATATTTTAAAAGCCATTAATGACGAGTTTTTATAGTTTAAAAGACAAATTCATTGATTTTATTTTAAAGCTTGGAAGGCAGTTGAAAAATTAACACGAACATGGAAATCAACATGATCAAACAACCTCAAGAGAACTTTTTTCCGGACCGTGGTGGAGCCAGTTTTACTCTATGGATCGACCACTTGGACTCTTCGCAAAGACCAGATGAAAAAACTTGATGGTACCTTCACCAGGATGCTTAGGGCAATCCTAAACAAATCTTGGACTGAACATCCCACAAAAGCAGAACTGTACGGAAACATACCAGCAATAAGTGATACAATGTTGCTTAGCTTGTTGCTTAGATTTTGGACCAAATCGAGGCCTCACACCTAAGCAACTGAGTTGCTTATAAAAAAAGTGTACTCCTTTGATTCGAGCCGTTAGCCAGAGGGGCATTCGGGGCCATGCCCCCCCTAAGAAAACTTTGCTGTCACCTGTTATAATATTACCAAAGTATTTTATGAACCACAAAACAAAGGTATTATGCTTTGGTAGATTTGACTTCGTAATTGCTTTTAGTGAACAGAAGACTTTCAGGCTGTCATTAAAAGCGATATGTTTATGGTATTAGGCCAATCAGACGATGCTTAATACATCGCTTTATAAGACGCGTATGTTTCATAAAGGGCCTCAAACTGGAAGTACCATTCAACAGATTGCAGAGTAAGATACCCCTAATATTCAGAGAAGAACCATCAAGTTCAATACTAAATAACTGAAGGCACTAATACATTTTTTTCTGGCTTTGAAGTTGACAAAGGTACTAACTATTGAAATACAAATTTTAAATATGCTATCCTTCTCGCCATGTAAAGCAGCAATTATGTGTGTGGATGCCTAATTACGAGGAAGTAGTGCATAATTTTTTGCATGAATTATTGATTTCCATACTTAGGATTGTTTTAATTAGACAAACCATTTGAAATGTCAACACTTCATTTAAAAGGAAGCCTTCATTTACCCCCGCAAATGACGTAATGCGGTAGCATTTCCACTAGAACGGATGAAATAGTTTCGACTAAGTTTGATAGATACATGCTGACGTAAGATAACCCTTATGATGAGTGCAGGGCACCCCCGGATTCGCTTCAGGGGCATCTTGGCAAGGGGGAAATAAAGTTAGCTGTCACACTAGGCCAGTTCCACGTTTACCTTTTCTCAATGGAAAGCTCAGAAACTTCCCGTCTTTTCTGGTATACCAATTGCGTTGTAAACAAAGCTTCTAGTAGCTAATTTTTGTTACAAATAGTGATTCGATACGATTAAATTGACTCAGTGATCGCATTGCCCCTTTTCAAGCACAGTGCCAGACATCTGGGCTTAGAATGTATTTCTGCGTCGCTTATCATATATCTTTTGCATTAAAATTTTGTGAAAATCGTAGCTCAAAAGAGGAGCACCAAATTCTTGAAGGTAATGTTTTATTTGACCCTATCGTCCCTTGATAAATAGTTATGGCAGTTGTAGCTACTGAATGGTAACAGGAGTTAAATTTAACACACGTACTGGTTTAGCAAAGAAATGAGAAAATCAGTTTTTGAAATTAGCTTTATTGCAAAACTTGCCAAACGAATACAAGTGCAGCTACAAGTAAATGCCAAGCTCCTCGCATTTTGTGATATTCGATACAAAAACGACTTTTCTAGACTCGAAGTAACGATCATCAATGTTATGTTACCATAGATTGTAATAGGTGTTGGGCGAGCTCGTGATTTTCAACAGACGTGCTTAGCTGCACAGTGCATCCTTAGGCGGTGGCATGCTCTACTGTTCCTTTAAGCTGATGACACACGAGGCTTCATTGAAGCCGGCTTCACGAAGCTAGCTTCAAAAATCCTCGTGTGTCATAGGATTTTTGAAGCCGGTTGCATGCATCCGGCTGCAAGATTCATGAAGCTTCCAAATCAAAACTGCTTTGATCGCGCTCATCTTTGCAAATGTTTGTCAAGCGTCCCCTCAGAATGTGACGTCACTAGAAAGAATTTTCGTCGAGACATCGGATTCACAGAACAATAGACTAACAGCGGCGATTCCTGACAATACTTTACAAAGACCCTGATTGAACTAATGTCAGTTTTGATCTGACATCAGACAAACAAATAAGCAAGTACTGTAATGTTGTCTAATTGAAGCCAATTTTGCTCAGATAAAGGAATGCACTTAATGCTCTCAATAAATCCCCTTAATTAAGAAAACTTCCTACGGTGGACCGTTTGGGTCCGCTTTCTGGCTCTTAAGGTAGAATTGGTTTGGATTTGCATGGTGCAAATCGAGGCATCTCAAGCATGCAGTCTAAGACATAAAATTTATTGCCTGCAGTTGAAAGTAAGAGCTCCAGTTTGCCGATACATATGGTAGCCTAAACTAAAATAAGTGGTAATCATGTGAATATTGTCCAAGATAGAAAGAATGCCAAAGTTTGAGAATCTAGGTTCATCTTATTTAAAATGGAGTACTGAGGTGCTGACATCGTGGAACCCCACGTATAATTATGCAATAGTAGTAACCCTGCCTCCTCATGTGCGTACACAAAATACTGCGTCGAAATCTCATCAACTACTGAAACGGCTGTTTGAATTTGCAAAAGGCTTTAACGTTACACTAATGATTTTGCTCAGTTCATAAATCTCTGAATGCGTTCAACGTAGCTATGTTGCTTGTGTCTCTAAATCAGTCAGTTTCAGGAACATACTAATGGTTGTACAAGTAAAGCCATATGCTGGTGAATTATTAAGAATTAACATTGCTACTCTGAAACACATTTATTTCAAAACTTTTCAACACTGGAATCTTTTCACCAGACTACACATCTAAGTATGAAAATTAGAATAAAATTATACGAGAGAAAGGAACGTTCTCCTCGTGGTACTCTTCGAGGGGCAAATAACTGGAAAAAGTCACGTACGCTATTTGGGAAAAGTCAGGAAAAAAGTCCGAAAGTCAGGAAAAAAAGTCAGAAAGTCAGAAACAAGTCCAAAAGTCAGAAGAAAAAAGTCAAAAAGTCAGAAAAAAAGGCAAAAAGTCAATGAAAAAATCACTAAAGAAAAAAGTCACGGATACTTTCTTGCAGTTACTTGCCCCTCGGTAATCTTCAGGGGCATAAAAAGACAAACTCGTCGCCTACGTACAAAATATGAAATAGCAACAATGGACCGACAAAGAAAGAAGGAAATTTCCATATGATCTAGCAAGCAGCAATTTACAATCAGTCTACTTTCTTTGAACATAAATCCTATAGATTTATTTACCATGGTAAAGTTCAGTACCTCACCAATTAGTAGCATATGGTGATACATCCAGCCAGGAAAATGTGTCTTATGATAAAAGTCGTCTCTTATGGAAACTATATTTGGAATTTAGAGGTTGGACCTAAAGATCTATAGAACCAGCTTTTAATCTAGGGCAATTTTGATAGCTAATTCCAATTTTTCGGCGTCACCTAGTGCAAATAAGTTGCCTTAGTTAGTTCCAAGAAGATAAAGTAGTTTGAATCCATTGAAGGAGTTTCAAAACACCTTAACGTTTCGTAGTTCTTGGAGATGAAGTAATTCCTGCTACGCTGGATGCTATCAGCAACTCCCGTCCTTGGTGCCAAATACATATCATACACACGACCAGGAAGATTTTCCCTCGTGCCCAAAAAGACACACTACCCACCCTGAAGAAAAGTAATGTTATTTATCAATTTGAATGCCGATGTGGAGCTCGGTATGTGGGCCGTACGTCACAAATTTTGGAATCGAGGGTTAAGCAGCATGTTCCTGCAGTAGTACGCGGAAGGGGTGCCTTGGGCAGTAAAACACGCGGTTGTAAACACAACAGTAAGTTATTCGATCTTAAGGTTGACTCTGCCATCAGTCAACACTTGTTGTTAAATCCCGATGTAAGGCGTTTACTGATGATAGTTTTTCGGTGATTTACCAAGGTAGGTCATCTTTTCATCTTAGAGTATTGGAGGCTCTTTGCATCAAGCACTTTTTGCCTGAAATTTGCCGCCAAAAAGATTTTGTTTATGATATTTCTTTGTTTAAGTAGTGTTGTCCGTTACGTTCGCAGTTTCCCGTCTATTCAATATTTGTTCGTAACCGATCGCGTACTTAGTTTTTAAACATTTTGTAAATTTCGATCCCTTTCTTTGTTTCTTCGTTTATAATTTTGCCGCCAGGTTCTGATGAGAGTCATACGAAAAAAGCTTTTCAACCTAATAACGATGAGTCATCTTTTCAGAGCAATATTATACTTAAAAGGGATTCATTGAATAAGCTGAAGAATTGTCGTATTCATAACGCAGCAGGATCTGACAATGCATTTGTTACTGCCAAGTTTGCTATGAAGTTGAAGAAACGGAGTAAGACAAGGTTACAATAGGGGAAATTTGATGTTGAGAAACTCAAGAATGAAGAATTTGCTAATGACCTGCAGGTAATAGTTAGAAGTCGCTTTGAGCCCCTCCTTTCTATCCCTCTCCACAGCGATATTGATGCAATGTATGAAAGTTTCAAGGCTGTTACGAATGATGTCAAGAATGAAGTAGTTGGCTATAAAAGACGTAAAAATCGAATGTATGGTCCCCTAGTTGATTGAGCTCCGTGATGAAAGGGGCAAAGCTAGGCTTGAAAAGTTGAAGGAACCACCCTAAGACCAAAAGAGGAGCAAATACAGTAGGCTGAACAAGTTAGTAAAGTTAGAAAGTAGAAAATAGACAATCTGGAGGCAAAAGTGAAAATCTCGAAGATGATTTTCTGGAAGACGACAGTCGCGATCTCTTCAAAACAGTGAGAGCGCTGTAGGGGAAACTGAAGAAACCCGTCTCAATTATTATGGATGGCAACAATTGTAAACAAACTCAACCTGATGAAGTGTTCAGGTTATGGAAACAGAACTTTGAGAGACATCTGAAAGCTTTCACAGCTTTCCCCATGAAGAAACTGGAATAGATTCGCTACCGGAAGAACTTGACGAACCTAAAATCAATAGAGATGAGGTAACAGAGTACTAAAGTGATGACGTCACAAATTTTGTTTTTGCGAGAGGAACCGCAATTATAACTACATCACGGTGTTACCGCTACCACCAAATGCCCGTATAAAAAAAATTATCTTCGAATCTCGTGTCAACTGTGAGAAATGGCTGTTTGAATTTGAAAAAGTCCTTAAGGAAACTCTGTAAAATTAGCTCAGTTCATAAAATAATGAACTGGGTTCAGTTTTGTAAACATTATAAACTTTATTTCCACTGCCTTCTGATCTTTAACTGTACCTCGGGTTTGTCATAAAGAAAATATTGGTTACACAAGTTTTGGTAACTGGTGTCCAGTCCCTTTAGCATCAGAGAAACTGGGACATACCTCGTTGCGATGGTAAACGAACTCTTGTAAAGAATTTGCCGATACACTAAACATACGTCACTCACGCTTGCTCTTTAAGAAATCTGATAAAAATACACCCTAAAGCTGTACGTCTTAAAAGAATTGTTGCACCAGCTGTGGTTAGAGGGGCAGTCAGTTGTCTTTTCTGTTTTACGGTTACACATCACCTACGACCAACAATGCAACTAACATTGGTCACAGGAAGATTAAGTATGATTTCTTTGGGTTTTATTTTCGGCATCACGTACATGTTCCAGCATACAGTTCACAATAGTTGCGGTGTTAACGGTTCTTCTTGATCTAGTTAAAAGAATATCAATGAATCTCATACAGCGGGATTTAAATTGATCGTAACTACAAAGATGCCACTCCGCTCATTTGTGGAACTGATGTCACTAATCTCTCCACTCAATCAGTACAAATTGGAACCGGACAACAGCATTAGTGGGCAGCGAATTCATTAATCAGTGAACACTAATAGCTTCCGAAAGTCGCTAAATAGAGCAGTATGCAACATTTGATAGTAACAATGCATTAATATAGCTGCAGATGAATCCAATAATTAGCAATTTCTCTACCTTCATATAAACAAAGGGTAGGTAGAGAACATTGATGATGCAAATCCTGTCAGAACTTGTTCAGATAGAGGATTGTGACTGTGAAATTTTAAAGACGGATGGAAGTCTAAGTGGCTGGTTTAGACTTTTACTGAAGTTTAAACTTTTGTACTTCATACATCATCGCTACGGTGGTGACATATTTTTTATTTCTCTTGTGTCATTTTAATACTTTATACGTATGGCACGAGTCGAATCTCAAATTCAGTTTCCGTAGGATATTGTTAAATCTAATTTTAAAGTTTCTCTTGAGTATAAATGGAGTGAAGAAATGATATTCAGAGGACAGTTGAAGAGTGCTGGTTCTGAGACTAAGTTTAAACAGACTGACAGTACGAGCATTGACACGGAAAGAAGGGCTGGTAGGGGCAACCAGGGCGATACAAATCGACAAAGATTTTTAATGAACCCGATTGAAAAAAGGGAAACAAAATCATTGTGGAAGGGAAACTGATAAAGGACTAGAGTGAAGGTTGGAAACAAAATTGTACTGACGAACGAAGACGTTAGTTTACACTAGACGTCCCTTTTCAGTCTGGGCACTATAGAGGGCAAAAGGTGGCACTTAAAGACATAAGACTTTGTCACCTAAAATTCACGATTGTCTGACGTACTACTGCCCCACAGCTTTTGAAGGTCCACGGTTTATGTTCCATATACCTAGTGTATTTTGGAAGCATGCCACTTTCGCAGCGGATTTGTTGAATTCTAAACCTCTCTGCACTTTCATTAGCTTAATTGTTATTCTTTCTAGGTTTCTGTACGGCTGCTTGTCCTGGAAGGTCCTAAGGACTATGAATGAAAACCATCTTGTTACTATATGGTAAATCTTTATTTTCTTAGTCAAACACAACGTTTCGGCATCTTGCATCAGTGTTCGTGCCATTTCCTCTAAAGTTCTGTTCATTCTTTCCGATTTTCCGTTCTGTGAAGGACATCTAGGTACGCTCAACTGCCTCTGCATTCCTTTCTCTGTCAAATAATTAAAAAACTCCCCCGATATGTACTCACGTGTATTGTCTGATCTGAGGCATTTAATTCGCTTGCCATACACGTTCTGTAATTTGGCTTCAAATTCTTTAAACTTTGAAAATACCTCACTCTTCTCCTTTAGAAAATACACCTCACAATAATGTGAATAGTCATCAATGATCCAACAAAGTGATGAAATATTTACTTCCACCTAAGCTTCGAACAGGCATCGGCCTGCACACATCACTGTGGATTAACTCTCCCACTTGCTTAGTGCTGGTCTGACTTTTCTTCGCAAACGGCTGCCACGCTTGCTAGCCTTTTACAGATGCCTCACAGAAATCAATCTCCTTCGGATCACACCTAAAACCTTCAACCAATGCTTCGCCCGCAATCCTACGTATGCTTTCTATATTCAAATGGCCTAATCTCCTGCGCCAAATGTTTACATTACTGATCAACGCTGTATGCACCTCGATGGTCCGATTACAAAGGTTTTCTTTAGGTACTGTGTCTAAAATAAACAAACTCTCCACGAACCAGGTCTCCAACTTGGAACCCATTAAACTTTTTGCATCCATGTTGGGAATCCCTTGTATCGATGGAATTTTTAATAAAATTTTGTGTATCTGCTGTAAATGTAGGCATGCCAACACTCGACAATTTGTTTAAATTTTACCTCAATCTCCAACCAAAAAGAAGCTCAGTTGGGCTTTTGCCAGTAGCAATATGCATGATGGTCCTATAGGTCAGTAAAAATTCCTGTAGTTTGTCATGCCAAGCAGAAGCATCTCTTCTACCTCCGATAGAAATAAGATCCTTCTTGATCTCCTGATTGACTCGTTCTGATGGACACAGACGGCATTACTATTGGGGTAATACAACGTTAAACATGTGTGTTTAATGCCAAATTTCATGGTGAAAACAGCAAAATCCCTGGATGTAAATTTGGAACCGTTATTTGAGGTAAGTGTCTCCAGGAACCCAAACCAAAAAAAATGGACAGTAAAAACTTGATTATGACGAGTGTAGTAGGATCAGAGCATGGGCAGACTTCAATAAACTTTGTAGCACAGTCAACTTTGCATTTAATAATGTCTCCAGGGCTTTATGGTCACAGTGTAGGATGAAAATAGAGATAATAATTGCCTGCCATAAAGATAATAATTCCATTTCAAAAACGATCGCGAGCGCTTCGAGCTCTTGTACGCTATAATTTTTGCCATGCTTGGACAACCGTCGACTGGCTCATTTGATCAATTTAATCTCTCCTCCCCACACGTTGGGATAGGGTACAGCCTACACTTTCCCTTAAAGCACCTGTTGCTACAATTGTGTCAGCCTTCTTTGGATCAGCTTCAAAATAAGACAAATGGAAGAGCATTCATGAGACAGTTTTTAAGCTGTGTAAATGCATGATCACATTCGTCCATCCATTGAAAGGGAACATCCTTCTGTAAAAGAGCATAAAGTGGAGCAGCGAGGTGGGCAAAATTTTGAACATGCCCAGCATAAAACATGCAAGAGCCACAACTACCCTCTCATCTTGACTTTGATCTGCTATCACAAGCTCAGCAAGAAGATCCAGACCTTCCTGGACTCAAGAAATCTTCCTCACTTTGTCTCAAAGATTTTCCTTTACCCCTTTCTTCAGGAACTATTGTATGTGACACTTCAACGGACAATCCTCGTCCATATGTTTCTCCTTGCTACCGTCGCCTCATTTTTGACAAGCTCCACTGTCCTTCACACCCTGGAATCCGAGCTACCCAGCACCTTATCATTCAGCGCTATATCTGGCCTGGAATCAACAAAGATGTTCGCAACTGGACTCGTTCCTGCCTCCCATGCCAAAGATCAAAGATTCACAAGCAAACTGTTACTCCTCTTGGCACCTTTTCCACCCCAGATGCTCGTTTCGATTACGTTCACATTGACATCGTTGGACCACTTCCTTCTTCTCAAAATTCAAAGTATCTCCTTACTTGCATCGACCGTTTTACTCGTTGGCCTCAAGCAATTCCTATTCCTGACACTACTGCTGAAACTGTCGCTAAAGCCTTCATTACTCATTGGATATCTATCTTTGGTGTACCCTCCACCATTACAACTGATCGTGGCTCCCAGTTTGAATCATCACTCTTCAACTCGCTCACAAACTGTTTAGGCACCAAACGCATCCGTACAACTTCCTATCACCCCTGCGCCAACGGTATGGTTGAAGGTTTTCACCGCCAACTGAAAGCCTCTCTTAAAGCTCAACCCGATCCGTCAAAGTGGACTAAAACACTTCCTCTGATTCTCCTTAGTATTCGAACCACTGTTAAAGCTGACAACAATTTATCTCCCGCTCAACTTGTTTATGGCACCACCCTTCGTCTTCCTGGACAATTTGTTGCCCCAATTGACGACATTTCATTACAAGACCCCACCCAATATGTCGATTGCCTTACTGCTATGATGCAACACTTGAAACCTCTTCCTCTCCGTAAACAGAACACAACTTCACGCATCCCTCAAGATTTAGCCACTTGCTCACATGTTGCCGTTCGAGTCGATTCTGTCCGCAAAACTTTACAACCTCCTTACAATGGTCCTTTCAAAGTACAAAGTCGACACAACAAATTCTTCAAACTCGATATCAATGGCAAATCCCAAACTGTTATCATGGACCGCCTCAAACAAGCGTACCTCGACACAGCCTACCTTTCTGATGCCACTCCTTCCACAACCACTTCATTTTCACCCTCACCATCTACCTCACGCACTATAGTACGACAAGCCACAACTCGCTCCGGACGTCGTGTCCATTTTCCAGCTTACCTTGGCTTTACATGAACATATACCAAAGAACATTCGTAACAGTTAATTTTTTTTATATGCATTCTGTAATCTAGAACTTTTGTTTGTCGAATGCTTCCCTCCGACTTGCATTCTGGGGAAGAGCTACTGTAGCGTCATTGTCCTAAGAAACTCATTAGCTTATGTAAACAATAGTAAAAAGTCATTAGTGATATTAGCTTTGTTGACATCTCAAGTTTATCAGTTTCGAGCTGTAGAGATTAGGAAGATGGCTTCATAAAAATCATGGAGAAGTAATCTTCGCCTTCTTAATGTTTACACACATCTTGTTTGGATTGGTGAGTCAATCATTTACTTATTATTATGTTATTTTCATTTGTGAATCTATAAGAAACGTTAAAAAAATATGTTAGGATGCCATTTAGGATGGATATGCCTGCTGAGAGGGGCACCACAGGTTACGAAGCAACATCAACAATTTCAGCATTGTCAAACAGCTTCTCTAATTTGTGGGACATTACTTAGCATGATCAAGTGGGAGAAAATAGTACTACACCACAGAGAATAACAAATAACATCTGTATCAAGCACAACATCTATATACTAAAAAAATCTGTTCGTACAGGCAGGAAAAGATGTAAAGTGATAATTACGACGAAAGCAACGAAGAGCAAGACACGATTGCTGAAAGCAACCCCTCTAGAAACCTGCTTCTTTGTTTATCGTCACAAGTTATTTCCATTGGCCTAAGTCGAGAGTAAAACATGCAAGTTCTAATACTGAAAGAAGGTATCTTTAGATTATAAATTGCTTCGGCTACTCACTATACTTTGTTTGGAGCATTCAAGAGTTCCCGTTGTGTGTGCAGTTGAAAATCTGATGCCGCTTTGTTTACATTATTGTCACCTTCATTACTTGCCCAACGCGGAGTTGGATTCCTCCTGTTATCATGAAATTCTTAGTCATCACCGATCAGCTTTGACTCTAATTGAAAACAGAAAGTTGTAGTAGAAGAAATGTTTATCTTACACACCAAATCTTACTTGTGAAAACGGTAAAGCGATCGGAAGAAATGAACTCCATGAAATTGAATACAACGAACTCGAACAGAAACTCATAAGAAGCACTAACCATACAGTCAGACTTATCTATCAAAATTTGAAAGATACGAAGATACCTACTTGGCATTCTGTAATCCAGAAGCATATTTCATAATTATCAGCATAGTCTCTCGCATTTGGCATCATGTTTGCGTGCTAAGTATCCAAATCCAGTTGGTGATTGAGAGATCAGCTGATTTGACTAGCAGGAAATGTCTTCGCCATTTTCTTCTCCTTTTCAGAGGCAAAATGCTTGGAACAATTGATTTCAATACTCCAGAATCATAATAGAACTTATTCTCTTGGGGACTCATATATTATCATAACTTTAACGGAGACAAAGACTACTTTATCAAAGATAATTCATGCGTAATCAGGGGCCGACTATATCGGGACCGGCAATCGAGGCAAGGACTGGGGCCCGACTATATCGGGACCGGCACTGAAAGGGTTAAGATCAAATCATCTTGACCAATCAGTGGACAGTTGATGGATTATATATGTTTTTTCTGTCAAATTATGGCTTCCGGATAAGTCAAAAATGGTTTAAAGTGATTAAACCAGAAATTTTGGGCTATTCTTTTGTTATGAATGTTAATGTGTATAATTAACTAGTGTACAATTGTTAGCACATTTTGTAAATATGAACACAAGTCACAAAGTTTCCAGAATTATATACATCATTTGATCGAAATAAGTTTTGATCGCCAATCTATCAAACTTGCAGGAATTGTTATAATGTAATATAATTACTGAACTCTGTCTTTTCAAAACATTCTAGAGACTATATTTATAAAGGCCGGAATCCTTTTACAAATATATTTTTAATTCTTGTACATAAATTTCTATTGTTTTAACACGTATTTATTAGGGAAGGAACCATCTGAGCCAGAGTTTAGTGTTTTATTACGGCGTCCGGTTGAGGCAAATCTTGTGCTGTTGAAGCTTGTGTGCGGAGTTTTGGCAGACGAGTCCATTTTGACGAGCGGGATCGTCCCGCGCTGGGCGGTTGATGCCTTTCTGCGCTGTTCCTGTGTTGTTGAGAGGCTGGATGAATTGGCTGCAGGCTTCAGATTGCGGCGGCCGATAGGCGCTGGTAGGCGAGTGCCCAGAGGCTCTGCCTGGGATAGCTGGATGCCATGGCGATCTTGACCCGGCGCGTGGAGCTTTTGACCAGGGCCCCGACCTTGAGCAGCTTGAGGCGAAGGGTGCCGCAGGTCGCCCGGGCAAGCTCGGTCCCGTGCAGGGCGATGCGGCGCAGGGCGCAGAGCAGGACGTAGGCCAAGGAGGCGAACCAAAGGCGCAACTGGTTGGCGCGCATGGTGTGCGTCGAAGTGCGATCTGAGAAGAGATCGAGCTGACACTCTTTGATGCGATTTTCCATCTCGCCGCGGGCGCAGTAGCGCTCCTCGTAGAGTGCTTTGGCGGCGACCTCCTCGGCGCTCAGGCTGGTCACCACGAAGCGCGGGTTGGTTTCGCCCTGGGTCCATTCCGCTTTGGCGACGACGCGACGGCGCCGGCTCCAGCTCTTCCGGGTTGACCACATGAAATCCTTGAACCGACGGGCCGGCGCGCCTTCCGCGGCGAGCGAGGCCGCTTCGGCTTCGGAAAGCTCGTCCTCGATCTCGGCCACCAGCCGTTTGTTGCGGGCCAAGCCGAATAGGAAGTCCACCTCATTGGCCTCGCACCAAGCCATCAACTCCTCGCGGGTAAAGCCGGAATCCGCGCGCAGCAGGATGCGGGTTTCCGGCCAGCGCGCGCGGATCTGCATTACGATGCGCGCGACCTCCTCGAGCGCGCCGGCCGCACCGTCAATGTTCGCCCGACGCAGCTTGGCCGCCAGAAGATGTCGGCCGCAGAACACGTAGAGCGGCAGGTAGCAGTAGCACCTATAATAGCCGTGAAAGAAGCGCCCCTCCTGATCACCGTGGAGTGGGTCATCGGTCGCATCCAGGTCCAACGTGATTTCCTTCGGAGCCACCGACTGCGCCTCCAGGAACAGATCCACAAACAACCGCTCGATCGAAGCGGGGTCGTGCGAGATCTTGTGGTAGGTGCTCGGCTCCGGCCGGCTCAGCTCCAGACGGTTCAACGTGCTCTTGCCGGCTAGCGGCGCGCAGTCCGCTCGCTTGGCCTCCAGCTTGCCCGCGAGCACCGCAAGGATCGGGTCGTGGCGAAGCTCGTCATGGTCCTCCAGATCCTCATAACCCAGCGCAAGACCAAAAATCCGCTGCCCCACAAGGGTCATCACACTGTGCTCGACGTACTCCGGGCAGCGCCAATCCCGAAAGCAGGACGCAAAGCGATCGATCAGTCCGATCGATCGATCACAGGCCCCGAGCAGCAGCGCACCGGCATCCGACGTCATCTCGCCGCCGGCAAAATCTGCGGTCACCTGGCGGCTTGCAACGGGGGCAAAATCAAACCGATCTAAGATACACTCTGCGGGCATCGGGGAACTCCTCTATTCCGAGATAACTCGTTCTCGCAAAACAAGTTTCTCAGATATAGAGCCCCGGTGCAGCACACTACTTTGAGAAATGCGGGCTACCAAGATGTCTTCTACTTTTGTCTTTAAATCTCCAGCTTCCTCGATTTCCTTACTTGTTTCGTCTCCTTCGTCCATGAAAACTATTTGTTCAACAATAACATCGTCCAATTTTTCGATGATCGCAAACTTCTCCTGAATTTGCTTCTGTAACAAGACAAGCTTTGTAGAACTCGATATTCTATCTTCGACTTTCACTTATAAGTTTGTTAAATGCCCCTGATGGGGTTCCGACGTAAATCGCCTGCAATAAAGGTGATTCATCAATATCTACTTCAATAACAGCGGAACATTACTGGTTTTCACAGCTAACAACAACACGGTAATTAGTCAGTGCGTGACTTCAAAGAAAAACACAATAGTCAATGACATATATATGGGGCATCAGTCACACTTGAAATATTTATGTTACAAAATCCTGTGGGAGTTTTGAAACGAAAGGCACTTACTCATTTTTCTTCAATTGGTGACCAAAAATCAAATTGGTTTCATTTAAAGCACATTTTGACGAGTTTTGAGTTTTAAATGGTTCTGTTTGATTCAAAGATATTTTCATGATGCCTCGACTTTGTGTAGTCTACGGCTGCAAAGGACAATTATAGAGGTGAACCTTACGTCAAGACGGTCAGCTTCCCATCGGACTCCGAGGAAAGGGGTCGCTAGATTGGTGCAATGCCCAATGACCGTGTTTCTCTTTGGCCACAAAAGAAATTCATGTGTGCGAAAAACACTTTGAGTGTGAATGGGTGACATCTCAAGGTGGCAAACGACCAGTGGCACCTCCGTCCGTTTTCCCAGGCGTACCAAAGTCTAGTCTGAAGTAGACCGTCACACCATCACGCAAAACGAAGTTAACCTCTGCCCAGACGAGAAGGGCACCCCAGAAACGACGGTGTTAAGAGATGGACAAAATTTCAGACTATTTGTCATTTTGCAGCCGTGTTTCAGACAAATATGGAGAATACAAGACTGCCGTGGATGGCATTAACTTTTATGTCTCAAAAATTAATGTTGTTGGTCGCCGGGTGATTGAATTCCTTTACGTCAGACATGTTGATGCCCACTTCGGATTTATTTTCTTAGTGACGGCAGAAAAAATAGTATGGAGATAGCAAAAAATACATTTTCATTACAAAAGAATGGTTTGCTCAGCAAAAGGGACACAGGTACAAGATATATTTGATATTGTCCGTGCTTATGACCCAACCAGTTAAGATAACCTTTGTAAATCATTGGATATTTTGTATCAAATGGCAGGGAAGGAAAGGAAAAGAACTGCAGAAATTGCATTATGGAAATTAGTTAATTTATCGATGCTCCTCTGGCAAGTGATTGAAGGGCCTGCCGAACAGTGGTAAATATTCTGATAAAAGCATTTGTTTTGGATAGCAGTGATCGTGAACGAGAATTGGGATGTCTTCGTCGAAAGGAAAAACTTACAAATTAAAGATGAGAATTTCTTGCATTGTGACAACTGTACCTGGTTTGTAGATATTTTATCAATGATTGATTTTTGCCCCTCTCTTAAGACATGTTTCTCCTTTTCTGTCATTATCCTTCAGATTTGTCCCATATTTTACAGGCATACATTCAGTTAAAGAGCTCACTGATTTGATATATTGGTGCACCAGCTTCAATTAATTATTAAACGTTTACAATTATCACCAAGAAGAGAGAACCTCCTGTCAAGTTTGCAAATGCTTTTTGTTGATTACCACTATCATGTAGTTCATTACAGTTGTTACGAGGTACTTACGGACAATTTCTTTATAACAATTACAAAAAAACGAAAGATACAAATTCTCCAGAGGGTAAGAAAATTATCCATTAAAACTACGTAAGATGTCCAGGTTTTCAAAATCATCTTGGCCCCAATGCTCTTAAATTTTATCTCATAAAGTGAGGACATTAGTACCTTGGCATGATTTTTTCTTGCCGCAGAGCACAGATAACACAGTCTCAACTTTTCTAAACAGCTTTTACTTTTGTGACCAACACATTTGTACTCATTCGAGCATTCAAGATGTGTTTAGTCTAGGACGATTTTCCTGACATTTTCTAGATTGCGGGGAAGCCAGTAATAAAGCCAGTAAGAAATTTGTGAACATACTTATGCCAAGAAGGTAAAACAATGACATTTGTGCAATATCAGCTAACACTTTTCAATCTTCAAAATTACCAAAACAAACCAGAGAAGAAAATTGTGACGTCAGAAATAACCCCATATTCAAATGCATGTCCCTTGGTATGACAATACGGCATCCAAAAGGTAGTTTTCTTCCTGGCGTTTTATCCCTTGTTTTATCGGTCTTGTTTTCACAATAATTGCTATACATCCCTTTGATTACTAGTCATCACAGGTCCATTAACTTTCGTCTTATTGAAAGTGACAGGGGGAAGGGCATGGGGATAAAGAAAATATTGGGAGACGAAGGACGAAGCTTTCTTCAAATTACGTTCCCTTCTTCCAATGAATATTTTGGATATGTAGTAGTAATCATAATTGTCTAAAGGAATTCTGAAACTGCTGGAAAAACAGTCAAATTTGCTCCGTTGATGATATCATTATTTTACCGTAGTTTCTGTTCCCAACCCTTGTTAGAGTTTCTCAGCTGTGAGGGCAGCGTTTTTTTTGGATGGGGCTGGGGATGATACAAGACTAATTATTGCCATCACTTGCCAAGCCATTGTGATATCAGAATCACCTACTCCATTAAGCAATAGACCACAAACCCCGTAGAATGGTCATTCCACCAGGTTTGGTTTTAAACACTGGTTTTATACATCAGTGCTATGGCAACAGACACAAACGCAACAGTGACGTATGATGAGAATGTGAGGCCATTGTTGCATTTCGTTTTGTCGCAACATTGCAAAATCTAAAAAGGAAAGGAAATTACGAACTACAAACAATGGCCTACTATTCATCATCTAAATGAAGATAGCAATCAGCACGCTCGGGTGTTTTCAAGCAGACTAAAGGGGAGGCACCGCTCATTTCAGAAAATCTGATGCAGTTATTCTCCTTCAAACTCAGAAATGGTTTTGCCGGGGAAAAAAGATTAATCATAAATATTGACTAAACTCTATAATCAATCAGTCACAGCTGTTGAAGGTTGCACCTTTCTGTATCATTATGATTTTCTTACTTAAAGGATCCTCAGGCACAAATCGGCGTTAGTTGTAAATAAATTCGTCGTGTCAACAGAGCACCGGCTTCTTTGTTTTGATTAATGCAGCTTCATAATCGGCAAGATGAAAATCAGATCGGGCTTTGCCCAATAACTTATGACTCAACTTTTGGTGACCAAATACTTTGTTTATGGTACAAAACAAGAATATTGCACGAAATAGTGAAAACATTGTGTACTAAGAAGCTTTTTTCGTCTGACACTGCTCAGAGTACTAACGTCAGAATGACCGAAATGGAATGTGTGAAAGAGTATACCAACCTGATTGGTCAAAAAACACAAGCCATTCAGGCAGTCGAATTTTTGATTTTCTCCTTCCACATACAGTTCATGTTACATGTTCAGAGATTTTAGATGTTTGTGTTCGGTCATTTTGGTAAAAGAAAGAAGTAATTGTAACATATTTTGATTTACATTATGTGGACACTACGTTTTAAAGCTTTTAGTTCCTTTGCAGACATTTTATGACCAGTAGACGATGTTGCAAAAACAGCCCTGGTTCTTTCTGTTACATATGTGAAACGTTTACGTACTCTTCAAAGAGAGATGTCACATTTTATTAGAAAAGCTTCTCTGGCATATTTTGGAAATCCCGTGGGAGATCAAGAAAAGCCATGGGCTTGCCATGCTGTTTGCTCCATTTGTTACAGCTTGCTTCATGCACGGGCCAACAAGAAGGCAAATCGTCATTTACGATTTGGAATACCTATGATGTAGTGTGAACCATCAAATCACAACACTGATTGCTACTTTTACTTGGTGGATACAAAAGGTTTCAGCAAGAAGAGTTGTCACAAAATGTGATACCAAGCCTGCCTTCTGCCATATTGAGTGTTCCATATTGGGGTCTTCATCCTATGCCGTCTTTAGAGAACTACCTCCACTGCAAGTTGCACAATTCCATGCCCTTAGCAACATTCTGGCGAAGATACTGAACACTCTGGTTTGAAATTTCAGATTGGTGACCAGTTTTATGTCAATGCAGTTGATTTTTGTATGTCTGAAGAAAGTGATTCTGAGTACAGCCAAGAGCCAACACATAGATCTCAGTCAATAATCCAGCTGAGCTCAAAGGTCTTATTTGCGATCTTAATCTATCGAAAGATCAATCTTAAATTTTAGCATAAAGATTAAAAGACAAAAAACGTTTGACTTAGGGAACAAGCGTTTCTTACTATAATAATTCAAGGGATAGCTCATTTCGGCAATTCTTTCAAGTAAAGGACTTGAACGTTTGTGTTCTATGCAAACGTGAAAAATTTTTGGTTGAGCTGGGCATCGAAAATTGCGATTCATCTGAGTGGAGACTGTTTATCGAATCATCAAGTTACTTCTGAAGTGTGTTTTAATGCGTAATAGCAATGTTTTAGGTTCTAATCAAAACACTAAGGACTATGAAAAGTTGGTGAGAGGGCTTTTTTATGCCCTACCAAGAACTTGGGTGTAACAATCAAGTTACATTCCCTGCTTAGTCACCTTAAAAAGCTTCCAGATCATCTTTGTGACTACAGTAATGAACAAGGTGAGAGATTTCATTCAGGATCTGAAGGTGACGTGGGCACGTTATAAGGGAAGATGGGACATCAGTCTGCTTGCTAACTGCTGTTGGAGTATCTAAAGAGATGGGCCATAGAAGAAACACAGACGAGTTTCAAGGAAGGGAAGATTTTTTGCCTTCGTATTATGAACATCAATGAACAAATTAAAGTTTCATAGGTTGTTAGATTTTGCTACGTAGAACGGCCTGGTAGGCAGCCAAATCCGCTTTGGTAATCAGGCCGCCATTTGCCTTCATTTCGCGCTCAAATATTTCCGCGGTTTGGCCTTTGTAAAATCCATCGCGGCCATCTTTGGCAATCCGTTTAAGCGTTTCGGCAAGGTCTTTTTGTCGCCATCTTTCGCCCATTTCATAAAATGAGCCATCCGGTTTATAAAACTGTTTTGCGCTGCCGGGATATTCTTGGAATTCTTCTTTCAGTTTTTGAAAATCAGTTTATCCTCTCCTTCTGTTTTACGGTTTAACTATATGTTATGTTTGTTATAGGGCCTTCCAGGAAAGCCTGGTTCTGTTAGCTTCAATGAGATTACGATGAACAGTCTTCGTGTCTACTGGAATCCTCCTAAGAAACCAAATGGGGAAATTCTTGGATATCTTGTCACATATGAAACTGCTCATCAAGATGAAAGTAAGTTTGTTCTCTCTTTTTGTGCTAGTATACATTTATATTACTATAAGTATGTATTTATACTATGTTGTGTGTATAATCATGTATACTATATTATGTGTTTATATTATATTATATTTATACGTTTTAACGTATTGTATATTTTTTATAAATAGTCTCTATTTATGCTTATATTATTTTGTAATTAGACGAATATGTCAGCATTGTAAAGAAAGAAATTCTTAGTGTTAAAGAGAAGGAAAGGAGGAAGATATTAAACGACAGCGATTTAAAAAAGAAAAATAATCTAAAATTAGAATAAAGCCGAAAGAAAAAATCAAACCAATGTATACAGTAACTCGCCAAAGTAGAATATACAATTAATAAGCCATTCATCTCACAACACTCAAAGCAAGTGGAAGTATAATAACTAATCAATTGAAAATGTAATAACTAATCAACTGAAAATATAATAACTAATCAACTGAAAATATAATAACTAATGGCGTCAAATGAAAGGTTTACATACGCCCTGTTTGGTTTTTGTCCCTTGCCTTCCTAGATTTTGAACAAACACTTTTTTTTGGCGGGGGGGGGGAGGATTTCATTGAAAAAAGCCTTTTTTGGTATTTTTTGGAAAAAAGGGAAAAAACTGTCCCCACCTCGCCCTAACACGTTGAAAATACATATTGACTTTCCCCCTAAATGTTCATGAATTGACCCCAGAGTAACAAAGACAATTGAAAAAGGACTTAATTAGTTTATTTAGTAATAATCTTCTTGTGACTCCCAATTCAGGTTTTTGTTTGTGTGTTTTATTTAGCAACGCCCATGTTAGGGTGTCGCTATATTTGGTTGGCTTGTTGTGACGTAAAGAGATATCCTACGTCTTTTGCAGATTTCACCAAATTGTGTTAGTTTTATTGAGATTCGTGGCAATGTTTTTTGGCCAGCTACTCGTATCTACGCACTTTGTGGCTTGTTCTTCGCACTTTGTGGCTTTGCAGCTTTTTGTGGTATTAAGCACCCCTCTTTTACGTCTTGAATTATAAATATAACCGAAACCGTACAATCTTCATGATTCCCTCTAGGCTAAATTTTTGCATTATTTTATTCGCTCTTATTCATTTTTTTTAAATATAAGGTCGTTTTTACAATCAGCCGGAATACGATTGAGGTAAAATTTATCGCTTAATGATTCTGCATGATCACTCAAAGTAGAGAAATACTCACAAGCTTTCCAGTTACTTCCATATTTCACGCCACCATGACAATATTTAGCAGATCATCAATCCCTAGCAATCAATTCCAGAGGGTAGAATTGTGATTAGAGATAAATTTAAACAATATCAAGAGTTTTTTTCTGAGAGGTCTAAATTGAAATATCACGTTTTTTAGCCAGGAATATGCATATTCACGCAACGGTGACAACATGTAGTAAGCCCACCCCTCTGTAACCAATTCCAAAGGGGGAAGCTTGACTTTGAGCCAAGATTGTGTGTATTCACACCACCATGGCATTATTCGTTGAGACCTCCCTAGCGAGTAATTACAGAGGAGGAGGGTTGTTATTGAGATAGATTTAAGCCAAATTAAGAGGAATTTCTGAGGACTTTTAGTGAAAATGCATCGTTTCTTTTGCTCTATTAGACGAATCTGCAAGAAAAGAGAGACATATTTTGCATTCGGTTATTTCCAAGATGTTTAAATGAAAATGCCAGGTTTCTTTGAGCAAAGAATATGCATGTTTCACACCGCCGTGACGATCTATGGCTGGTCCACCCCCTAGCAAGCAATTCCAGATGGAAGGCTTGTTACTGGTGATAAATTTAAACCGTATTAAGATTTATTTCTGAGAAGTCTTATTGAAAATTCCATATTTCTTTGATTCAAGACTATACATATTCACGCGCACCATGACAATATGTGGCTTGCCAGCCACCTAACAATCAATTTCAGAGGGGAAACTTCATATTAGAGATAAATTTAAACTATATTAAGTTATTTCTGAGAGGTCTTAATGAAACCACCACATTTCATTGAGCCAAGACTATGTATATTCGCACCACTGTGGCATTATGTGGCTAGCCCACCTAAGCAAGCAATTCTAGAGCGAGAGGGTTGCTATTAAAGATAAAATCCAATCATATTAAGAGTAATTTCTGAGAGATCTTAATGAAAATGCCAGGTTTCTTTGACTGGGTATTATATTTCAGTCCCCCTCATCCGAAAGACTCTTTTAACACCTTACAGCTTAAATTTAAGCTGCAAAATATGTTAGTGCAAGCAATTAATGTGACCGTGTCATGAAATGAATGGCGCAAGATACCCTCTGACAACCTACACCATTCCAAAGGTATTTTTTCAAATTGCAACGGAATATTAAAATCTAGCAATGAAATGGCAAGTTTCCGCTTTTCTTATAAAAACAATTGTAATTTTTAGTTTAATAGGTTATTTTTGAAGGAAAATGTCTGGAAATGCGTTAGGTGTGATAATGTGCGCCAAAGGTTGTCATAGTGTGATATAATAACGTGAATTGACATAGTGTATCACAGGATTGGCTTGCAAAAACATGAACCAATGGATCTAAAGCGTGATAATATCTGGAAAATATCTTCGGAATGATGAAGGGTGCTAGAGGGCCATAATTAAATTAGCACGATGACGTGAATTGAGATTGTGTATCAAGTTAAGAGTGACATCCAAAAACACGAACCATTGGATTTAGATCCTAATTTTGTCATGAAAATATATGAAAAATACCTTAGGAATGACGAAGGTTGCCAGAGGATACCGTGTTCTATCCACAATGTGACAAGGTGACGTGAGTTGCTTGGACTAACATGTTCTTGGCGATATGTGCGTTTCAATGCCAGAGGCCCTTTTTCTTTCAGTAGTCTACGGTTCTTATATATGGTTTCTCGAGAACAACCACTAATACGCGCGGCTTCGGACACATTCTTTAGTTTTTCTGCTAGTTCGATAGCATCAAGTTTCCTTTGTATTTCCAAGTCATACATAGAGGGTTTAGTAGGTTCAACGACTTCTGAAATAACAAGACGATGCCCCGCGAAGTAGGCTGTAAAGCGACCACCAGCTTGTTTCCGAATTTCTATTTTCTGTTTGGCGATGGAGTGTTTGAGCGGAGATTCTATGAGGTAAAATTTGTTGCCATAACTGAATGTATGGTCGTTTCGGATCTTCCGATACTCTTTCTGCACACAGATATCATTTAGATTTAGATGCTTAGGAATGGGTGCAAATTCTGATACGGTATTCTTTGCTTTTACTGCAATAGTTTTCTGCCAGAACTCTGGAACAAATATCTCTTGAAGAAAGTGGTTGGCGCTTTGCATATCACTGATGTAGCGTAAACGCATTTCTGGAATGAGACGATCTTGGAATGTATCAAATGAACGTTCGATACGACCCTTTCCCTGTGGCGAATTAGCGAATATGATTTCAATACCCAATTCTTCACAGGCTCTTTGCATTTGTGAGAAGTTGCAACGTTTAGGACCACCAAATATACCTGCCTTATCAACATATAAAGCTTTAAATAGTCCCTTCTGCTCAATATAATCACGCATTACCTTCAGACAACCCTCAGTCGTCTCTGACTTGAAAAACTCTGCATGTATTTCACTGGTAGCATCGTCAATGATCGCAATCAAGCAAGACTTTTTGTTACCGAACCAACGATGTGAACTGCCGTCCATTTGCAGCAACAACCCCGCAGACTCCATTCTCTCACGCCTCTTGCGTACTTGAGAGCGTCTCCGTTTAGCGCGCTTTACATGATGAATATCATGTGCCCAAGTGCGTAATGTTTCTCGCTTAACCTGAATATTTTCGTTCGCGTCTAAGAACTCAGCTAGATGTTGTAAATTCACATCATAGTATTTTTCTTTTATCAGAGCCTGAATCTGCCTTTTCAGACAATCGGGGATTTTATTGGAAGGCATTTTGCCAGTATTACGATGAATAACAAACTGAATACCAACTTGCTGATAACGCTGAAGGTAGCGTTCTATTGTTCGACGTGATTTATTTAATAGCTTGGCAGCGTTAATAATACTCACTTTCCCTTGTGCAACTTTAGCAATTACATCTACAGTAAGTTGAGCTTTCGAATCCATAATAATCATCCTTTGCGACCCCTGAATAAACACAATGGAATATTCTGAGAATCACTGATCAAATAGATCCGTCAATTTCCCTTGGTAATTATTAAATACGACAAAATCGCTTGGTAGTTATGCTACGACAAAGTCCCTTGGTGTTAACACATTGATGTGTACTAGCTCAGACCTGATCTGACAGTTACCCGTTTTATTGGGTGTCTGTCAGTTTAGATTTGAGCTAAATTCTTCTCAGCCCAAATTGATTTGCCATCAAGTAAAGTTTCCATTGGTGTGCGACCACAGCGCATTTTTCCTTGATGAGTACGTTCATTGTTATAGTATTTGATCCATTCGTCCAGATCTTTTTGAAACTAGTGGTATTGAGTGTAGAGTCGCGGACCGAGGCTTCCATCAGAAGAAACCATGACCGTGGAAGAGGAGGGGCTGCTGCAAAGCGACAACAAATCCCTGGAAACGGTAATGGAACAAAGATTTCCAAGCCTGAAGTCAGCAATGACGGAGGGCTTGGAAAGTTCCGAGGGAGAGAGGAACGCAGATGATACAAGCGTCCACTCTCACATAAAACCAACAAATGAGCCTGAGTCTGGGATAAGCCCGAAAGAGGCCCAAATCGATGATGGGGTAAAAAATCCCCGTAAAAAAAAAAAGAACTAGCGGAAAAGAAGAGAAACCAGAAGGTAGAAGGTGGCTTGCTGGACGTAGCTAAAAGTAAGAGGTATCTTCATACCTAAACCAGGGAAAGAAGATTATACAAACCCCCGGTTACGTAAAATGACCCTTTCAACATTCTCTGAATGGGAATTGATGGAAGGATTTATACATTGGTACCTAATAAGTAACCCATATCAAAAACATGGTTTCAGAAAAACAAATGGCGTTTAAGGTAAAAATCTCAACAAAATCCAAGACATAGTAATTAGTGTGGCAAATTAACCAGGCCTTTGACAGTATGGAATACGTGCTGGGCAAATTCTTCCAGAAACACAAGGGGCATTCCGCTTTCGGAGAAGGAACAATGTCACTTTCGGAGCCATAAAGGTAACTATGGAAGAAGAAAGAATGGATCAATGAATTTGAAAATGAAACTCCCAGCTCAAAACTTGACAAGTAGTCTTGGACCTGAAGACAGTCAAATTATCCATAACTGATCATCACGGGGGGAGGGTTAGGCAGGGGAGTAAGTTCTCCATATACGTGAAATCTTGTATTAATAATTAACAGTTTGTTGAAAAATTTTAACAGCATTCTGGGTATAAACTGGCGCATGCTGTCAATTTAGCAGTCTTACTGAGAAGAAAATGACTAAGCACCTTGCTTGAGATAAGACAGCATATGCTGAATGAAATTCAAATATGGCCGCAACAACACTGATTACGTTTAGCTCCACTTAAGAGCGAAATATTATTTACAAGAAGGAGAAAATCGCAGATTCTTTTTGCTCTAAAAATATTTGACCTTCTGATTTCCCTAAAAAAAACAGGAGAAAGATTGAGGACAAACTCAATTAGAAAAGTTTAGAAAAGTACAACTGTAAATCTAGCTCTTACTACTCAAAGAGTTTGTTTGGAATTCATTTAACGGTCATCTCGAATCCCTTTCCCTCCTCCAAAGGAAGGTCAAATCGTTAAAGGGCAAAGAACGTTGTGTTGTTTTTTTTTTGCATTCAAGAGAAAATTATACACAAATAAATGAGCACAAATACCTTCAGTGCGTTGATAACAGTTTCCTGGTGTTTTTTCACAGCTTCATGTGAAAATTCGCTAGCAGCCAGAGTGCACATAGATTCCAGTGCCAAATA
Source organism: Alatinidae sp. Z8VKAUB7J3 (assembly GCA_010016025.2). Taxonomy (NCBI): domain Eukaryota; kingdom Metazoa; phylum Cnidaria; class Cubozoa; order Carybdeida; family Alatinidae; species Alatinidae sp. Z8VKAUB7J3. The sequence goes on along the minus strand of JAAAKM020073195.1, from coordinate 41,591,708 downwards.
ACGAAGGTTTGTTTCTCTGTGTGACAAAAACTGACCAAGCTGATTGCATGCACGCACCAAAAGACTTGCATCGCTGATAAGAAAACAAAAATTAATACGACACCAAACGAGGTTGATGTGCCCCTTTCCAAAAAGAAAATTGTTAGATTAATGAAATTTGTAAATATTGGTTTTGACTCAATATTAATAATAGAAGTTCCGCCTAGCGGGCGAAGGCCATGGAGAGGTGCAACCGCCCGAAAGCCATCGCGAACGGATCAAGACGTACTTCGATCCATTGCCGTTTTGGTATGCGCCATTCGAGGAATCCATGCTGGACGAGCAGGCTTATCCCTTGCACGCAATTACCCAGCGCCCGATGCACATGTATCATTCCTGGGGGTCCCAGAATGCATGGCTAAGGCAGATCACAGCGGCCAACCGTCTGTACATCCATCGGTCGTTGGCAGGCAAAATTGGTGTTGCCGACGACGATTGGGTGAAGCTGACCAGTCAAATAGGAACGGTAACGTGCCAAGTCAGGCTGATGGATGGCGTAAACCCGGAGACGGTCTGGACCTGGAATGCAATCGGCAAACGTGCCGGTGCTTGGAATTTGGACCCTAAAGCGCCTGAAGCCGAACAAGGGTTTTTGCTCAACCATCTGATTTCGGAACTGCTTCCAGAACGGGGCGATGGTTATCGATATTCGAACAGCGATCCTATCACCGGACAGGCCGCGTGGTACGACCTGCGGGTCCGGATCGAAAAGGCCGACGCGCCGGGGTTGATCCCCGATGTCGCGCCGCAGAAATCGCCGGTCGGCGTCGGCCCGGCCGAAATCCGCTACGGGGAGGAATGGACGTGACGCGACGCCCCGTCCACCCGCATCCGAGAGAGAATCTCCAATGACAGAAGAACTCGTTTTCTACACCAATCCGATGTCGCGCGGCCGCATCGCGCGCTGGATGCTGGAGGAGACCGGGGCGGCCTATCGCACCGAGATCCTCGAATACGGAACCACGATGAAGGCGCCCGGATATCTGGCGATCAACCCGATGGGCAAGGTGCCCTGCATCGCCCATGGCGATCAGGTGGTGACCGAGGGCGCGGCGATCTGCGCCTATCTGGCCGACGCCTTTCCGGAGGCCGGGCTGGCGCCGCCGCCCGCCGAACGGGGGGCGTATTATCGCTGGCTGTTCTTCGCCGCCGGGCCGCTGGAACAGGCGATCACCGATCGCGCGATGGGGTTCGAACTGCCCGAGGGCAAGGGCGCGACCGTGGGCTACGGCTCCTATGACGCCGCCGTCGACGCGCTGGAATTCGCGCTCTCGGGCGGCGGGTTCATCGCCTCGGACCGGTTCACGGCCGCCGATGTCTATGTGGGCTCCCATGTGGGCTGGGGCCTTCAATTCGGCAATCTGCCGGACCGCCCGGCCTTCACCGACTATTTCGCACGAATCAGCGACCGCGAGGCCCATCGCCGCGCCAGCCGGCTGGACGATGCGGCCATGCCGAAGGAGACGGGCGCTTGACCGACCTGCCGGAAACCACCGAGAAGAAGCTCGGGCTTGTCATCGATCTCGATATCTGCGTGGGCTGTCACGCCTGCACGGTGTCGTGCAAGGAATGGAACACGGGCGGCTACGGCGCGCCCCTGTCGGACCAGAACGCCTATGACGCCGACCCGGTCGGCGCCTGGCTCAACCGGATCCACACATTCGAGGTCGCGCCCGAAGCCGCGCCCGCCCGGGTGGTGCATTTCCCGAAATCCTGTCTGCATTGCGAGGCCGCGCCCTGCGTGACCGTCTGCCCGACCGGCGCGTCCTACAAGCGGGTCGAGGACGGAATCGTGCAACTAAACTTTCGAACGGCTGATCGGATCTTAATGAAACTTGATATTTGGAAAGACCTCGTGTCTCAGACGTTACTTTTCAAGTCCAAAATGGATCCGATGACTTTTAGGGGGGGAGATGGGGGGAACCGGAAATCGTGTGACATGTTCAAAGGGAACTTCCAGAAATGCTAGGACGATGAAACTTGGCAGACACATCTGGGACCTTACCAAACTAACCTAGAAATAGTGACTTCCCCAATCTGACCACCGTGGGGGGAGTGAAGGGATGGGATATTGGAATCTTGAGGCGACTAAACTTTCGAATGGGTGATTGGATCTTAATGAAACCTTATATTTGGAAAGATCTCGTGTCTCAGACGTTACACTTCAAGCCTAGAATTGATCCGATGACTTTGGGGGGATTTGGGGGACAGCCTCAAGAAAGCGCAGCACCTTAGCGGCATATAGCCGTGACGTAATAGGCCACACATGTTTCTCGTAAATCTTTAACCAGGCATTCTGGTACTCGTCTTCTACTCCTCCCATCCCTCTCATCCCGAGGGGTTGCTTACTCTCCGGCACCCGGTGTACACTCATTCCCGGCACCTTCCACTTTTGTCAGTTTTTACCCTGTCTAGGATGAAATGGCACCCTCCCGGCACTTCCCGTCACCTTCCATCACCCACCCTGCACCTTCCACTTTCGTCAGTTTTTACCCTGTTTAGGATGAAATGGCACCCTCCCGGCACTTCCCGTCACCCACCCAGCACCTTCCATCTTTGTCAATTTTTACCCTGTCTAGGATGAAATGGCACCCTCCCAGCGCATCCCGGCAACGACAGTTTTGGGAATGAGCAACCCCTCGTCTCAACCCCAATTAAGGACTGAAACCTAAAATTTATCCAATCGTGGGCATTTTGAGTCGTGGGCATTTTGAGTCGTGGGCCTTTTTAGCCGTGGTCATTTAGAGTCGTAGGCATTTTGAGTTGTTGGTTTTTTGAGTGTTAGCCCTATTTTTGGTATAAAATGCTTTTTCCGGAATTTTTTTTTCTTGAGAAATCCTTACATCATTCAAATCAAATAATTTTTATGCCACATCACGAAGCTGTACTCTCTGAGTGCTTGAAAGGCTGGGAAGGACAAACTAAAGGTCTTTGTTTGTCAATATTTCGAATAAGTTTGGGGTTATGTTCTTTGTGATAGTGTTTGGCACTGTAAAAATTGTTTTTCAAAGCTCCAACTTATTTTTTTTTTTACCTTAACTCACGTAAAACACCGTAAAAAATAGATTAATTTATTTTTATTCACTAATGATCAATTATTGTATGCAACAAGTTATTATATATACTTATTTGATTTTCGGATCATAATAATTTTTAGCCAATGATAAATGGCTCAACTTATACAAGAATGGCAGTGACGCAAATAATAATGCTATAAACGCTGCTCAGGCAGGATAAAGTAGGCTTATTGAGAAAAAAAATCCAATGTATGAAAAAGAGTAATTTATTCAATTTTTCTTTACATTTTTATTATTGTGATGGTAATGAAGAACCTCTTTGTTTGACCAGCAATAAATTATAGGCTCCAGAGATTATGAAAATCTTTAAAAAAATTTTAATAAATCTTGAATCATGGCATGTTTTTATGTTATACATTGCTATTATATGCTGCACACCGTGAAATTCCACATATCCAAGAACATAGTGCAGATGATTCAAGCTGACAAACAAAAAAGTATCTGATTTTTCATGTAGTTTGCAACAATTAGCGACCCATGGTAATAATTGTCGAAACTAAAAAACGATAGCTTCAGAATAGTATGGAGTTTACATCAAAGTGAATCAATTTATATAAAACGCATGACAAAAAATGTACTAATGAAAAGTTATTAACATAAGTAGACTTGCGTAATTCTAGTAAAAGGGGACCTCTCCCGGAAAGGATCCGATATTGGTGAAAGTTTATCCAATTCTGGATACCTCAACGACTCTTAACTGTAATTACAAGCACCTGACCGCAAAAATACAAAATTTTCGGAATTTTTGAGCAGCAAGTGCATATTTGTCTTTTGTTTGTTTCGTTTTGCCTTTCAATCATCCCATCCCCCCTCCAAATAAAAAAGATATCGATATCGGGAGGTCTGGGAGGGATTTTAAGCCTCCTTATTTTAAACCTCCTTTCAGCAGGTATGATTTCAATTCTATCATTCTTTCTAAGCACAAATTGACTTGAATGCCAAACAATTACTCAATTGCTAACTGTTTAATTAAACAATGCTTAAATGTTCAGTCAAATTGCTTAATTAGTAATTATGCTGAACAATATCTCATACAGAACGCATCTCGTATCGAGGTTGGGAGGTCTGGAATGGATTTTAAGCCTCCTGTCGAGAATTATAATTTCTATTTATCATTGGAGAGGCCAACTTCCAAGACTATTCAAATGAGGGACAAAACAAAAGAATAAACGTCATACGTCCCATTTTCAGATTGCAAACACTTTCACGCTGAATGTTTGGAAAATATTGACTTTTAATTGTTCTATGATGTCGCAGCACCCATTCCCTTCGTTCTTAAATTATTGTCTCATGGTCCACAGAATAGATTATGTTAACGCCGATGCTTCTGGTGTACACCAACGAGCCTAGTTTATAACCCATAGGGGGGGACCAATGATACAGACGAAATATTATACGTATCATTTCAATCTACTGCAAGTTTTGATGTGCTTTCAATAAACAACAAGCTTGGTTTAGTCCTCAGCATATTTTTATATTCTTTTTGGTGTAATAAAATTTTTGTTAGTCGAGTTATAGCCATTGGACAAAGAAGATTCACTAAGTCATAGTAAGTTAATTTGTTTATGGTGAGAGAGATGTAGACTATATAGAGATTTTACTAAATTTAGTCACGTTCACAGATTTTAGTTTGGAGGAGGGGACGGTACATATTCGTAATGGGAAGTATTACAGAGCCTGCGTGGTTCCTTGGTCCATCTTGTTGTGTTCGTATCTGAGTGAATATAAGCTAATTTTTAGCTGTTCTCTTGCCGAGAGGGACTTAATAAACAAAATCGAAAGGCATTAAAGACTTATTAAACTAGTTTTGTCTTTAGATTTTATACAACCTCATAGCAGAAGCCAGGACAGTCCTATTTCACTGCTATTTTGAGTAGGCCCTCTTGCATTTTGATATCTTAGGGTACTTGTGTGCTATTCAGAACACACTCAATAAGTGAAGTTAGGCTCTTTCGTGAAACAAACTACGATGCAGGTACATTTTAATTTAATATTTGGTACGCGATGGCCTTGAGGCCACGGGTGATTTCCGACACCTCCTGGACCCGGCCATCGCCGCGGTTCGGCGTGGCGCTCTGCATAAGCTGCAGATAGTCGACCACGATCATCGACAGCCCGTGCTGCCGCTTGAGCCGGCGCGCCCGGGTGCGTAAGGCGGGGATCGTGAGGGCAGGGGTGTCGTCGATGAAGAGCGGCAGGGCGTGGAGGGCACGACTGTACTGGATCACTCGGTCGAATTGCTCATCGTTCAGTTCGCCACGGCGAATCATGTCGCCGCGGATCTTGGCCTGCTGGGCCAGGATTCTGGTGGCCAATTGCTCGGACGACATCTCCATGGAAAAGAACGCGACCACTTCCTGCTGCTCGATCGGTTGGCCATCGGGTCCGGTTTCAGTGCGGCTGGAGGAGGCGGCATTGTAGGCGATGTTCGTGGCAAGCGCGGTTTTTCCCATGGAGGGCCGGCCGGCCAGGATGATCAGGTCGGAGCGGTGCAGGCCGCCCAGCATTTTGTCCAGATCGGCCAGCAGGGTCGGGACTCCCGCCACGTGTCCGGTCCGCTTGTGCGCGGCCTCGGCCAGTTCGATCGATTCGATCAGGGCCGATTTGAAGGTCTGCAGCCCGCCTTCTGTCTGGCCGGTCTCGGCGAGCTTGTAGAGGCGCTGCTCGGCGATCTCGATCTGGTCGGTCGCGCGCACGTCGAGGTCATGCTCGAAAGCCTCGTTGACCACATCGTCGCCGAGCTCGATCAGTTGCCGGCGCAGATAGAGGTCGTGAATGGTCATGCCATAGTCGCGCGCGTTGATGATCGAGACGTAGCTGGCCTGCAGTTTTGCCAGATATTGCGCGCCGCCGACTTCGACCAGCTCCTCGGCTTCCTCGAAGAGGTTCTTCAGGGTTACCGCATTGGCGATCTGGCCGCGCTCGATCAGCTTCGCGCAGGCCTGGTAGATCTGGCCGTGTACCTCCTGGGCGAAATGCTCGGCGCGCAGAAAATCCGCGACGCGCTCGTAGGCATGGTTGCTGGCCAGGATGGCCGCCAGCAGCGCTTGCTCGGCCTCCAGGTTGACCGGCGGCTCGCGGCGAAGCTCGGCGGGCTCGCCCACCCCGGGAAGGCGGGCGATGTTGGTATGTTCACTTGTTTCCATGGGTATCCAACCTACGTGGCCGACCTGGTGCTGGCCATCGAAGGCCATCTGTGAATAGCGAGGATCGTGGGCATTGTTTAGCCGCCGGGTGATCGCTGCCCAGTTGCCGGTGTCGAGACAATCTTAGGCGCCCGGCGCCCGAGTCGGCAAAAAAGTCATGTGCCGACATCTCTGTTGCGAGGTCGGCACCGGTCCACGAGCAATCGTGCCCGGTTGGGTGGCACGTTTGCTCTATTCAAACAGGTTCGGGCCGATGATCACCACTCTTAGCGACACATCGACCCGAATTCGCTTGGCATTCTGACTAAGTCTGGAGCGCCACGACCTTGAGGCTCCAACCGGACCGAGCGGGCGCGCTCGTCGGATGGTTCAGGTTGCCGCTGCCGCTTCCTCGTCGGTGGCCGCATCCTCTGCCGCTTGGCTGGCCTCCGCCGCCGCTTCCTCGGCCTCGACCTCGGCAATGGCGGCCTCGACCGCCGCGTCTTCGGCCGCCCGCTACCTGGCCGACCGCAGGGTATTGCGGCCGGAGGATCTCGATGGCGAGGCCTTCGTGTCGTTGTCCTACCAGACCGATACCGCACAGTGGCTGGGGCAGGTGTTCCGCAATGCCGGCGTGCGCCCGAAAATCCTGGTCGAGGCCCAGCCATCCTATGCGGCCTGCCTGCTGGCGGCTCAGGGACTGGGGATCACGGTCATCGATGCTCTGACGGCGGAATATTTCGGCTCCGATGAGATCTCCGTTGTTCCCTTCGGGCCCGGCATCCCGTTCGAATTCAAGCTGATCAAACCGGCTGGCGCCCGATCATCGGTTCTGGCAAACGACATTGCCGACATTGCCCTTGGTGTCATGCACGACCATCATCTCACCAGTTGAGACCGGACTGGAAGGGGCTCACACATAACCAAGATGGATCAATAGCCACTCTTTCGGCATTTGACGGAATGTGTCGGATCAAGAATCCTTGGTCCGCTTCCGGGCAAGGAACAAAAACAGGGAGATGAATGATGGCAGCATGGAAACAACTGGCGGCGTCGGCGCTTGCCGTGATGATGGCTACGACCGTCTCGATGGCCGCGGACACGACGATGCGACTGCACACGCTCGTCAAATCGCCTCATCCGTACAACGACATGGCCAATTTCATGGCCGAAGAGATCGCCAAGCGGTCCGATGGTGCAATCGAAATCAAGGTGTTCGATGCCGGACAACTCGGAAAAGATCCGGCCGTCATCGGTGAAATGGGACTGGGCACCATCGATCTGATGATCAGCTCGACCAACAATGCCGTCAAACAGGTGCCGGAATACCAGGTCTTTTCCATGCCCTACCTGTTCGCCGGTTTCGACGATCTGATGGAGCGGGTCGGACCGGGAACGCCGGCTGAAGATTACTTCAAGAAGGCCTATGGCGACCATTCGCTGAATATGCAGCTTCTGGCGCTCGGCGGTTCCGGCACGCGCAACCTTTCCAACGCCAAGGGTCCGGTCAACAAGCTGGGCGATATCTCGGGCTTCAAGATGCGCACGCCGCCGTCGCCGATGATTTCCAAGACCTGGGCGGAACTCGGAACCCTGCCGGTGACCGTTGCCTGGGGTGAACTTTATGCTGCAGTACAGACCGGCGTGGCCGAAGCGCTTGAAAGCTCGATCCCCGGTTACACCGGCTCCAAGCTCTATGAGGTTGCTCCCTACCTGGCGCTCACCGGGCACACGATCCAGGTCAACCACATCTCCATGAGCCAGCGGGCCTGGGACAAGCTGACACCGGAGCAGCAGGCGCTGGTCGGCGGCAGCCGCGAGCGCCACGGTAACTGGCTGGGGAGCCTGGTGCCCAATGACGAGGAAGCGGGTTACCTGATGGGGCGGGAGCTGATCGCCCTGAGCGAGGGGCGGCCGGCCGAGTTGCTGGCCTTTTCCGGGGTCAAGCAGACGCCGTCTTCCGAGTTGCGCCTGGCCGGGCTGCATCGCGCACTGGCCGAGGCGCCGCACGTGCGCCTGGTGCAGGCCGTGCATGGTGAATGGCAACAGCAGCGCGCCTACGAGCAGGCGGCCAGCCTGCTGCCTCGTTATCCTGACGTGAGCCTGATCTGGGCCGCCAACGATGAAATGGCCTTCGGCGTCATGCGCGCAGCCGGAGAGTCAGAAAAGTACGTTCACGCGCCTGTTGGGCAATTTCAATCTGCCGCTGCAAACGTTGGCGTTGTTCTAACAATTTCGCCAGGCTTGCGTCAGCACCGGCTGCCCGCGCTACGGTCTGGCTGATGCTGGCAGCGACGCTGGTCAACTTCGGATACTGCGCGGCTTCCAGCATTCTCTCTGCAATACGCGGCTTGTGCCTGGACGCCGACGCCACCTGCAGATAACGTTCAAATACATGCCGGTTTTCTCCCAACGCGGCCAGAAAGCGCTGATCACTGGTCCTGAGTAGTTCATCACTCACTACATCCAATGCAGCGGCGCCCATTTCCAGCGCCAGACCCGGCTGCGCAGCCATCGCAATACCCGCTTTTGCGGACAACGCATGGGCCAGGCCACCCAGGGAACGTGCGCCTATTTTTTCCTGAAGATTAATGGCGCGCTCCACCAACTGCAGTGCGGCACTGGTGTTACCTTCCTGCGCTTGTAGCTCAGCGCTGGCAATCAGGCCGGGGGGCAGATCCGGTGAGTACACTCCACCAGCCTGCTGCAGTAACTGCAGCGCCTGTTCAAACTGCCGTAAAGCGGCCGTTGACGAATTGCCGCTGCGTAGGGCAAAACCAAGTGCCGAATGGGCAAGTCCCAGCGGCTGCGCGCGATGCGCAGCGTTCGTAGCATGCCCACCAAGCGTCTTTATACTCGCCCGCGCCTGCGACTGAGCTTCCACGCTACGCCCACGTTTGGACAGCAGCAAACTGTATTCCAACCGTGATCGCGCAACAGCCTCACTGTCCTCACCAAGCGCCTGGCTGAGCACACCAATAGCGCGCTGGTAAAAAAGCTCAGCCTCTTCATACTCAGCCAGATCTTTATAGGTGATGGCCAGAGCATGCAACGTGCGCCCCACCAGCGGGTGGGCGTTTGACATGCCTTTTTCCCGCGCTACAGCCAATACCTGCCGATAGGATTGTTGCGCTTCCACCAGGCGCCCGCTCAGCACCTGGATCAGCCCAATCCGGCTCAGCACAGCCGCGTTGTTTCTGTGGTCCGTGCCGTGCGTCAGATACTCCTCCAACTGAACTTGCGCATCCAGCAAGCGGTCTTCCTGAAAGGCAATACCGGCCCCAACACGCAGCGAATGCGGCGGCGCCAACTGCCCGCCGCCCACGAGCTGTGCATACAACAAGCGTGCTTTCGGAAGCTGTTGCATATTCAGTAACAATTCCAAGTGCTCAACCCGCAGGTCACTGAGCACGCTGCCCCGGGGTTTTACCTCCAGACCGCGCTGCACCCATGCCAGGGCCTCGCCCGGTTGCGCCGTTAACGACAAGGCTCTGGCGATACTCAATGCCGCGCGCGCGCGGCGCTCCGGTGCAGCTCCGTCCAGCAGCGGATAGGCAGTCAGCAGCGTCTGCAAACCAGGCTCAACCTCGCCGTAGGCTACCTGTACTACGCCGAGATTAGCCAGCAGCAGTCCATGCTCTAATGAATTGCGACCGACGGCGGTACTGATTCGCGCCACAGCCTGTCGCGATGCCAGCAGGGCCTCAACCGGCCGGCCAAGGTGCAGCAGATAAGAAGCGGTATCATCTTCAAGGTAAGCACGCATTTCCTGACGAGATTGCGGCGTGGTGTGCGCCAGTAAAGTTAGACAGATGGCTTATTCTTTATGTTTACAATTTTCGGTTGCCCTTTAAGATATATGAAGTCTCAATCGATACATCTTACCTTGCTGACATATGCCGAACTTTAAAATTACTGACAAGCAGCTGCTAAAGAATTTTTTTATTTCGATGCCCTCATCAACATCTATCAAACAGACTGGAATGTTGTACTTTGATAATGCTAAACAAGTATGACTTCACGCCTTTTATGACCATCAAAAAGTTGATGAAATTTAAAGCTGTGAACCTAAATTTTAGATTTCTGTATTTCCCTCTCTCCCCATCGATAACTCTGGTAAGGAGTACTCAGCCTACTCTCTGCTATCTTAGGATATCTTCCCGATTATGATCTTCAAATTTATTATCAGCCTCCCTCCCCTCTCCCCCGACAATTCTCATGTCATGATGTAAGCATGTACGACATTTACTAAAGCAGATGCAGTGTCAGGCTCTCCAAATTTCAAGAATAGTCCCTCCAACTTTCTAACCAGCTTTGTAAACACAGCCAGAATTGCTTCGTCTGTAATTTTTTTCCCTGATGCAAGCAATCGCACTGTTCTTGCGGAGATATTGTAAGCTACAGCAACAACAATATCGAGCTTCCTTGTCCCTTACGACGTAAATTTGGTACCTTATGACGTCAAAAACTGCCTCGTTCTTAAGGAACGTCGTTAACTAATAACGTATCTGAACTGACAGGTTTACGCACGGCGAAAGGCAAAGTAGCAGTTTGATTACCTGAGACAAAACGAACAAAATAGAAAAAAATACTGGCCAATGGAGGTATACTTTAAGGGCTTTAGCAAATTCAAACTGCCGTTTCTCATAGATATGAGATTTGACCTCACCACTCTTTATACGGGTATACTTTTTATACGGGCATTTGGCGTTAGGGTTAACACTGTGAAGTGGTTATAATTTGGATTCCTCGAAAACAAGTTTTTTGTAACATCATCACTTTAGTAACATCATCACTTTAGTACTCTATGCCTAATTATTTTCACTGTTGAAGTTATGTTTGAAGTAAAAGACAGACTAAAATTGTCGAAAGTTGTTAAAGAAACAAAATTTATGCCACGTGGAGAGCATAAAAGTGGAGAAATAAAGGCCTCATAGTATTCTCATGCATACATAGGCCTACATACACCTTTTTGTCTGTATGTCCAGCTATACAAATTTTTATAAACAACTAAAATCAAAGTGGAAGAGTGCTTTAGGAACACATGTACTGGGATCTTTGTCCATTACCCAACTTTAAATTGTTAACTATGTATTACGAACATTAAATGACTTTCCCTCAACAGCTAACATAGAACAAACTCAGACTATAGTAATTTCAAGAGGTCTCCCTACAATTACTATGCTCAGACATAGCACTTAACAAGTACTCGTGTGCATCAAAGCTAGTACATAATGTGAAAGGCTATGTCTGGCAAAAACATGCAAAAAAAAGGAGAGAGTTTCTTTGAAAAATCTTCTAATTTTCTATGTTTAACTGTGTTTGGTAGTTTAGTATGAATCTCCATATATGAAAGATTGTAGTTTTTACGCACACCCCCCCCCCCCCCCTCCCTCAACATTCCGCCAGCATCTGCCTTTCTGCCACCATTTTAAGTTCATATTTCAACAGCTTGATAAACTTCTTCTGGAGTATCCACGACCGTGAACAGATCAAGATCCTCTGAAGAAATAAAAGAATTTTGGGCCAGCATTTCTTGACGAACCCATTGATCAAGCCCCTGCCAATAGGCACTCCCCACAAGAACGATTGGTACGGGATTAATTTTTTTGGTCTGGATCAAGGTAAGGGTTTCAAAAAATTCATCAAGTGTGCCCAATCCTCCTGGCATGATGATCACTGCTCTTGAGTTTTTGATAAACATAACTTTGCGCACGAAAAAATAACGAAAATTAACCAACGTCGACAAAAAACGATTCGGTTCTTGTTCAAAAGGAAGTTCAATATTTAATCCCACACTTTCGGCTTTGACATTTTGAGCTCCTCGATTAGCCGCTTCCATCAAACCAGGCCCGCCACCAGTAATAATTCCGTAACCCCCTTTACCAAATATCTCCGCAATTTTCATGGTCAATTGATAATAAGGGTGATCTGGTTTGGAACGCGCCGAACCAAAAATCGCAATACATTCTGGCAAACGTGACAAGACATCAATGCCCTCAATGAATTCCGACATGATTCGAAAAACACGCCAGGCTTCATAGGTCAAATTAGGACGCATAAGGTCTCCTGATTTTCTTGTGGCTAGTTTTCAACATGAGCCAATTGCTTGAGCAGTTTTTGATATTGTTTTTTAAGAAATTTGTTTTTAGGAGCAACGGTCACTTTCGCCCACTGACTAGCTTTTTCGTATTTTTTTTGTGCCATCAAACTCTCAAGCATAGCCACTGATTTTTCAGGAACAGAAGCTGGTATTGTATTTAAAATGTCATGCGCTTCCTCATGACCATGGCGGGCAAGAGCCCATCCATAGGCAAATTGGGCTTGGGGATGTTGTGGACGTTTTTGGTACGCATAAAGACCTCGGGTGAGCTGCTCTGGATAAACTTTTCCCAAAAGCAACGAATTTAAGGTCCAGTGTTGATACGAGATTGCTTTTTGCAAGGAATTGTCTTGTTCTAGCGACTGCGCGTACTCAAAAATCTCAAAAGCTTTTTCATATCTTTCCAAACCTTCAAGAGTCAAGCCATAATTAATAGTTGCACCCAGATGCAAAGGTCTTAATTCATAAGCTAGGCGAGCCATCGCCAACGCCTGGGCAAACTGATCTTGGCTTAGCCAAATCGCCCCCGCCCGGAAGGCCGCATGAAAACGAAAATTGCTCTGAATATCACTTTTGGCTGCCTTTTCATAGTAACGGACAGCAATTAAAGGCTGCTGCAAAGCCTCATGGACAAAGCCCAAATGATGCGCATGAAAGCCACTGTCTTGAATAGCCTGAGACCGACTAAAAAACTGGCGAGCTTTTTCAAAATCCCCTGTTTGCTCGGCTGATAAACCCGACAATACCAAAGCTTCTAAATGTCTAGGATAGGCATTTAAAAACGGAACTAAAATCTCCAAAACACGACTATAATCTTTAGTTTTATAGAGCATTTGTGCCCATGGCCAGCGCTCGAGGAGCAAATGAGGGTTTAATTCAATGGCTCGCTCATAGTTAACGGCTGCACTTTGATAAAATTTCTCTCCTTGTTTTTTTAAAACCCGTGCGGTTGCAAGATAGATAGAAGCATCGGTCGGAAAGCTTTGGCAACTGATTCAGCAGAATCCGAAAGAAAAGTCACAGAAGCACCTTTCTTCGTGGCAGCTTGCACAGAAAGAATGTTCTGAGAGTAAGAAGGAACATACAATGCATTTCCTAAATCGGCTGTGACTAATTTTCCCTCCGACGTGTGCAAATTAATTCTGACATTCCCCCTTTTCATTTCTACATTGTTAGTGGTTGCAAGTTCAATTGAATGTTTCTCCGGCTTAAAGTTATTGTCAGTGCTAGTAAAATATAAATCATCAGTTATAATAAACGTCGTAGCACCACAGACGATTAGAAACGAATATATCTTAGAAGTTTCCTCAATTGTGTTATGCTTGAAAGAAAATGAATGATTGTTGGTATAAGCAGTTTGCTTACTTGCAGGTACAGATTTCTTTTGGCATGCTCTTGCGCTGTGCATGTTTTTCTTGCAGAGATCACCCCATGATCTTCCTTTGCTAAGTTACAATTACTTGCTTTGTGCACTGCTTTTCCGCTAGTGTAGCAAATTATTCCTTTTCCTAATGCAAAAAGTAAAATTTCTCAAAAATGATATTTTTTGCACAAAAATAAAATTTCTGGCAAGAAAAATGAAATTTCGGGCAAAAAACTGAAATTTCTGAAAAAAGATATTTTCATTTTATTGCCAGAAATTTCATTTTCTTTGAAAAAGTTTCAATTTCTTGCAGAAAATATCATTTTTCAGAAATTTTAGTTTTTTGCGAGAAATTTCATTTTCTCGGAAGAAATTTCTTTTTTTGCAAAAAATCTCATTTTTCAGAAATTTTAATTTTGGCCAGAAATTTCATTTTATTGCCAAAAACTTCTTTTTTTGCCAGAAATTTCATTTTCCTGGAAGAAATTTCATTTTTTTGCAAAAAATATCATTTTTCAGAAATTTTAATTTTTTGGCAGAAATTTAATTTTTTTGCCAGAAATTTCATTTTTAAGAAATTTTATTTTTTGCCAGAAATTTCATTTTCTTGGAAGAAATTTAATTTTTTTGCAAAAAATTTCATTTTTCAGAAATTTTAAATTTTTGCCAGAAATTTCATTTTCTTGCCAGATATTTCAATTTCTTGGAAAAAGTTTCATTTTCTTGGAAGAAATTTCATTTTTTTGCAAAAAATATCATTTTTCCGAAAGTTTAGTTTTGTGCCAGAAATTTCATTTTCCTGCCGGAAATTTTATTTATTTGCCAAAAATTTCATTTCCTTGGAGGAAAATTCATTTTATTGCCAGAAATTTCATTTTCTTGCGAGAAATTTCATTTTCTTGCCAGATATTTCATTTTCTTGGAAGAAATTTTATTTTTTGGCAAAAAATTTTATTTTTGAGTACTTTTCGTTTATTGCCAGAAATTTCATTTTCTTGCCAGAAATTTATTTTTCAGAAATTTTATTTTTCAGAAATTTTAGGTTTTTTTCCAGAAATTTTATTTTATTTTATTTTTTGGTAGAAATTTCATTTTCTCGGTAGAAATGATCATTGACCCTAGAATTGGGTAGGGCAAAAAGGAGTGTTAAATGGGAGGCCCTCAGCCTTCTTACAAATGAGACAATGCCTCACAACACCTTTTACTAATTCTCTCCCACGTATCACCTAATACGTCTGTCTTACGAGGTTTAGAGTTTCTCTTCGCCAGCCCCGTAGACCAGCCGCCAGTCGTTTTGCGCGATGGCCGCGCCGACCGCTTTGGCCGCCGCCTCATAGGCCTCGGAGGCCCCGGAACGTGATCCGCAAAACACACAGATGGATTTCTCGCCTGCCGACATCGTGACCTCCCGCGATCAGCCTTGTTTTGCACTGTGTTACAGGGCCTGATAGGGTCGCACAAGCAAGGCGCTCCGGCCAATGAGGGCGCCCGGGGATACCCCAAGGGGAAAAGGAAATTCTGATGTCAATCTGGCGAGCCAATGGGATCAGCGGCACAGGTGCCGCGCTCGGAGCGGGAGCCGTTCTGGTCTTGCTTCTGGGGGGCTATTTCATCGTGTCGCAA
>JAAAKM020073195.1:41486136-41576368 GCA_010016025.2 Alatinidae sp. Z8VKAUB7J3 | reverse complement strand
CAACGCCCCGCGGCAGACGAGCCCGCCGCCATCGTCAGCGAAACGCCCGCGGCTGAAAGCGCTGCGGAAACCGCCGAAGTCGCAGAGGCGCCGAGCGGCGAGACCGCTGTGGTGACAGAGAGCGCCAGCGATGAGGCCGCGACAGAGGAAACGGCGGCTGAGGAAGTGGTGACGGAAGAGAGCACCGCCGAGGTGACCACGACCCCCGAGACACCCTCCGAAGAGGCCGCGACCGAAGAGATCGCGACAACCGAGGAGGCCACGACAGACGCGACGGTCGCGGAAGAGACGGCGACGCAGAATGGCTCTCAGGACACAGCGCAGGCCGAGGCGGATACGCCGCCAGCCCCTCTGGCCCCGAGCTTCGACGTGGTGCGCATCGACCCTGACGGCAGCGCCGTGATCGCTGGCACCGCCGCGCCGGGCGAGACGGTACGTCTGAGCGTCGATGGCGCCGAAGTGGCTAGCGCAATCGCGGATGCGTCCGGCAAATTCGTGGCCCTGCTCGATCTCGAAGGCTCCACCGCGCCGCGCTCCTTGCAGGCCGCGGCGATTGGCGCGGACGGATCGGAGACACCCTCGGACGGCACCGTCCTGATCGCGCCGACCAAACGTGAGGTCGAGGTGGCGGAGGTGGAACCGGTCGAGGGCACGGATGAAAGCACGGCAGAGGCCGAAAGTGACGAGACCGAAACCGCGGCTCTGAGCACCGAGGCCACTGCGGAGGGGGACAGCACGGAAGACGCCGAGGGCGTGGAGGATGCGGTCACAGAACCTGCGGGTGACGAGACCACGGAGATCGCTGCGGTCGAGGCCCCCGAGACGCCGAAACCTGAGCAAGACACCACCGCACCGGCGATTGTCGTCGCCGATTCCAGCGGCGTGCGTGTGGTGCAACCGACCGAACAGCCCGCCGCGCCGGGCCCGGACGTGACCTCCAACGTGGTGATCGACACGATCACCTATGACACCGAGGGCGAAGTGGCCCTGACCGGGCGCGGGCAGGGTGAAGGCTTCGTGCGGGTTTATCTCAACGAGAAGCCGATCCGCACAACCGAAATCGGTGTCGATGGCAACTGGTCCGCCGAATTGCCGGAAGTGGATGCAGGCGTTTACCGCCTGCGGGTCGATGAGGTGGATGCGACCGGCGAAGTGACCTCCCGCGTCGAGACCCCATTCAAGCGCGAAGAGCCCGAAGTGGTCGAGGGCACCATTCAGGCGGTGACGGTGCAGCCGGGGTTCACCTTGTGGGGGATTGCCGAGGAGCGTTTGCCTTCCTGAAGATAGTTTGCTTTCCAATGGCTATCCCGAGGACGTCATCGATACTACAATTAAATCCAAACTTTTGCAATTCTGCAAAGAAAATCGCTTGGGACCTAAAATTGTCCCGTATACTTAAAACTACCGCGGCATCGGAACGTTTTACGTTGGCGCTGTCTCTCCACGGGTAGTTTACAACATTAAGAAAACATTGTCAACCAACCACAAAGACCATGTACCTTCCACAAGTTGTAGTTTTGTAGTAGACCAATTTGTGTGCCAGTAGGAGGATAGCTATGCTGACGGCACGACTTTGAATTTGGTTAATTGAATTAAGTAGAACTTTTATCGTTTATTCGCCAACATGGATTTCCGCCACCTTTGGGGTTCAAAAACTAAAAACACCATCAAGCAATATAACTCTGCCACATGGCAGCACTTGCTTGAATACCCAGACTGTGCTTTCCAGATAAAAAACCGCGTTTTCTCATCGTGCCCATTCCATCTATCTATAGTTGTAGTGGACGCTGATTGCTCCAAAAAACACAAACCGTTCAGGCAGTCCAAATTCTAACGGGCTCTTTCAAAAGTACGGTAGGGTATAATGTTTTGTTTGTTTCATATCAATCATTTTTGACTAATTTTGCTCTGAGGAGTGCCGGAGGAAAAGAGCTTTTAAGTACCCAATGTTTTCGCTATAGGGCACAGCCATTATTTAATTGTAGGAAATGAATTTTAGGACCCTGCAATTTTATTGAACTCATTGATTTTTGTTAGATAAAGTCATAAGAGTCGAATGATATTTAGTCAGCACAATCATTACCTGGAATACACGAAGTAAAATAGTTCATTTTGCGCGGCAAATTACGGATCTTCCAACCCTACTTCACATGGGAGGTTTTAAAGCTTTGCATTGGTATCGCAGGAGGCGGTTTATCTTTCTCAAGATCTACTTCAGGGTTGGTTTTGAATGTGCCAAGACGTTTATATATTTTAAGTGGATCTAACACAAGTCATTGGAGAGAACTTATTCACGTTGCTTCTGATTATGACGTCACAAAACTGCACAATATTTGATATTTTTGCTGATTTATTTGACCTCGTTCTGTCTTCATTACTTGACCACAACGTGAAAGGATATGGGATAATTCTCACTATTTTTGAGCAATATCATCAAGTCCCTGAGTTCTATGATGAACTAAAGCTTTTCTTGTGCCATCATAAACAATAATGTTTAAAAATCAGAATTTCAAATGAAAGTATTATGCAACAATACTATCACCGTTTTTACTAACGTCTTAACAATATCTTAGACACGTCAATGGCTAATACCAGAGTAATTAAAATGAGGTTTAAGTTTTCAATTTTTATGTGACGAGAGTAAATACGAAATGTTATGGAATTGCAGTTGTACAGCTAATGCAGTAAAAATGTTATTAAAATTCAAAGTTTGAGAGGTGCCCCATATACAGAATGAGGTTACGGAAGTTCATATAGAGTATGGAGTTACTTAGCTTGGCATTACAGACGAAATACGTGTAGTAGTACGTCTACGGACAACTATTACCATTTTCTATTTAACTGGAGTCGCACCTGGTTGCTTTGCCGTAATTAGACAAAGGATTTCAGATTGTACAATTCACGCTATGATAGATAAACTAGGTTTTCTTCCTGTCTATCTGGGTGCTGATATAATAAGGTACTAACTTAACTCACAAACACGGTATTAGCGAAATGTCTCAGTGGATAAATCCCCTAGTTCGCGACAACAATGAGTAACACTTGAGGGAAATGCGACACTCAATTTACTCTTGGTACCTCGACGATATTTGAGAGAAAAGGATGCAGCTCGCTCATTTATTTGTTACCACAAGAAAACGTTGAAACAAATTGCCTGTTGGAGCAAATTATTCTGCCTCTGCTAAAGTACTGAAGTCTGCTTGCAAGCACTTTTGGGCATATCAAGATCATCTATCCAATTAAGTGCCCATTTAAAATTTAAATTTACGTTACATATTGCATGATTTGTTTTCGTTGAATTTAAAATGACCTATTATTAATCTGAATTTTTATCGCCATTGGCATTAAATCAATTTGCCATGGAAACATGCAAAAGAAAACGGACAACATAACAAGAACCCACCAAAACCTGAGTGAAACAGACCGCAACTAACGAACTAAATCCACATTTGCTGCAATGTGTTGTTGGCCACTTTTCCGAACAGACTTGCCGTTTTCAAAGATCAAGCTGGGAATTGAAACATAATGGTCGTGCGACGGCTTGTGTACGAAACTTGTGGATAATGGTACGTACTACTACTTTACTATATTTAGGAAATGACAGCCTACCAACTGTGAATACCCTATGTTTAACTAAGTACTGAACAGGTTAGTAGCCGACAAGCGCGTATTTTGGTATGTTATCTGTGTCCTTACTGCCGACTCTATTCGTTATTTAGTCAAGGACACTAAATCGTACCGCAGCTTGAAAATTCATCGCGTACGTATTAACTTATACAATAGTCTGTCACCTAAGTTGGCATTTACCTTTAAATACGGTACACTCCCAAAGTCAAAACGAACGACGTACCTTGACCTAAAAATGATGGATTAAAGGGCTACGTTTATAAACTGTACTGGGTCAAAATTAAATTGAAAGGTATCCCTAAGTTCTAAACAGTTTACTGTCATCCGGTTACAAGTTTACAAGCAAGATTACCCCCAGAGACGTCTACGAGGGCATCCAAGAAAAAGATGGACAGATATAATCAGACAAGACACTGGAATGCCACTTGCAACTGCCGAGAAAAATGCTGGAAACCGCTCTAAATGGCGGTACATGTACATGGGAGAGCAAGGGGTCAAAACAAAGGCCTGAGCATCTAAGTCAAGTTAGTTAGTCATCTACATCAATAAAACAAATATAAGCATTTTTTTCAATAATTTAATAGTGTAAATAGTTTAAAAGTTATTTATAAAAACTAATATTGTAAGAAATCTCCTCCCCTCTTCAGGAATATGAGGTCAGCTTTACACTAAAAGGGTTGTAGGTCTGCTTAAGCCCGGGGGAAACTAGAAAAACATCTGAGTCAACATTTGTTTAGTCGGATGTTTTTTTAGTTTCCTCCACCAACCCTACAATCTTCTTCAGTTTGGCCACGGCAAAAAATCGTGTTGGGTTGTGTTTTGTCGTGTTTGCGCTGTTGGAGCTTGTTGGATTGTGTTTTTGATTCAAATCAAAAACATAGAGGGTTAAAGCACTGCTCAAGCCCGGGGGAAACTAGAAAAACATCTGCAAAAATGTAGAAGATGCTCTTGCTGTTGGATCAAAGAGTCAACCCTAACCGAAGAAAGTTAATTATCATCCTAAACCCCAACAAATCAGAGGTGAAAAGGAATTTCGAGGAGTTTGTTATTCATGTAAGCAACGTGGACATTTTGCATGAGATTGCCCTCAAACGAGGACAACGGAGAAGCACCATAATTATCAACAGAATAATCGACCGTCAGCTAATGGTGCAAAAGACGAAATTACTGAGAGTTCACAAGCGTTGCATGCTGCTACAAGCCTGTTGTCCAGTCGCAAATCGAATTGTTGGTTTGTAGATTCGGGAGCTACGCAGCACGTGACATATAATCGTGATGTTCTATCTGATTACGTTAAATTTCAAACACCATGTAACGTAAATTTAGGAGATGATCGAGTGATTTATCCTTATGGTAAAGGAGTTCATTGTCTCAAGTCTGATGTTGATGGTCGGGCACAGAAACTCGTTTTGAAAAATGTCCTGTATGTACCAGCGTTAGGAGGAAATTTGATGTCAGTCAGTGCAATAACGAAGTTAGGAACTGAAGTTACATTTATTGGCAGCTCATGCAGAATCACAAGAGATTCGATGTTATCGGGAGTCGCGGATGCGATAGGTAAATTATATCAGTTACGAATTACCACACCCAAAATGGTGAATGTAGCTACTCATGAGGATTTAGAGCTATGGCATAATCGATTTGGCCACTTGAATGTAGGCAGCCTAAAGAAATTAGTTAACGCAGAAATGGTTACTGGCATGAAAGTCGACGATTCAAACAACAAGAATTTGCCGTGTGAAGGATGTACTCTTCCATAAAAGTTCCGAACGTGCGCCGGCTTTACTGGAAGTAATACACAGTGATATTTGTGGTCCTATGTATGTGAAATCTTTTGGTGGATCGAGATATATACTAACATTCATAGATGATTATTCACGATACACATATGTTTACTTCCTTAAAGAGAAAAGTGAAGTCACGTTGAAATTCGAAGAGTTCATGAAAGCAACACAAAATTATTTAGATCCTTCGTACCGACAATGGAGGTGAATATTGTTTAAATTCGATGTACAAATTATTGAAGGAGGATGGAATTGTACATCAAACAACTGTCGCATACAATCCTGAACAGACCGGTATTTCCGAGAGGATGAACCAAACTTTGGTTGAAGCTGCAAGATTGATGTTGTGTTACGCAAAGTTACCCCCTGAATTTTGGGCTGAAGCTGTCAGCAGTGCTGTACACCTGAGGAATCGAAGTCCAAATTCTGCGTATTTTCTTAGGGGCTACTCTTCGAAATCAATCTTTCAGGCAGTGAAACTGCTTGAAAAATGTCTAAAACGAATATTTTAATAACTTAGCAACTATTGACCAATAGTAGCCACCCAACTGATTGTAGCCTCTATGTCAAAGTAATTAATGCCAAAAAATGAAATAATTATCTTTAAGCGTGTGCAAGCGCCGAAGGAAAGAAGATTGTAGATTTTGACCCAAATTTTCTGCTACGAAATAACTTACGAAAGATGGGTCTCTTTGGAATTTTTTTATGAAAGATTGGAAAAAGCTATTGAAAAACTTTAAAAACAGATATGTAGAAGAATAACTAAACTATATTCATGATTTTTTGGTGCGAACAATTCAAAATTATCAACGGACCGTCAATAAATATCTACGGATTTTGATTTCGTCAAGATACTGTTTAATGCTTCAATCATGGCCCACAGACGATCAATAATGTTATCAATTTATACCTTCATAAGTACTACTGTCAAGATTATTGCACGTCTGTGGGCCGCTTTAACTAGCAAGTTGTGAAACTATTTAAGAACCCTCCAAGGTCTCCCCAAATTGATAACTGCATTAATTTTTGCTAGCATAGATCCAATGTGATTCTCGGTTTATGCTTGCTGGTTAAATTGTTCATTTAAATGTTCTTCTCTAAATGTAAATCTCTTTTGCATGTTTTCTTTCATCTAGATATATCTGGATTATCAATTTCACATCATAATGGTAGGTAATTGTAACAATATAACTTATATCTCTAAGGGCTCCCTGGACCCCCGTTGAAAATCACAGATGAATAGGATAGTAAATAGATCTCTATGTGAGGCTTGGTAAGAGGTTCTGACAAGCAGGGAAATGTCCAAATGAACAAATTTGGCAGGGCAGAGAGGTGGGTGAGTTTGTAGGGGGCTCTGATCTCTATGTCTAGTGGTGACCTTATCTTGGATATTGTTGCTAGCTAACAAAGCACAATTGTTTTGGATCCAACACTCGTATGTGCATTCTCCCACCCAAGGTTGTGATCCATGGCCTGTTATTTCCATACGGGTTTAAACCTAAAAAATGTGATTGAATACCTATCTTCCTTAATCTGACCCTTGTTATGTTCTTACAGTTCTTTCTCATCATCACCTTACATAACATTACAGTTATGCTAGTCCAATGCACTCCATATGCATCTATCCATCAAACATAATTTGTGCCCCAGTGTATTTGTAGTACCTCCACAAATGTTAGCTTCTGTTTTCCGTAGTACCACCACAAATGTTAGCTTCTGTTTTCCATAGTACCTCCACAAATGTTAGCTTCTGTTTTCCATAGTACCTCCACAAATGTTAGCTTTGGTTTTCCATAGTACCTCCACAAATGTTAGCTTTGGTTTTCCATAGTTCCTCCACAAATGTTAGCTTCTATTTTTCGTAGTACCTCCACAAACATTAGCTTCTGTTTTCCATAGTATCTCCACAAATGTTAGCTTCTGTTTTCCATAGCGTAAGGTTCCATACTGAGTTTCCACAAGATGAGGTTACTAGTAAGGCCCCTCTTGCAGTGAATAGCTGGTCTTGTTCTGTAGCTCTTATAGTTAGATACTGGCCATACGTCCTTGCAATCGAACATTAGGTACCAGTATGAGCATTGTTGGGTAGTATTCATCCGGATGCTTTTGTGTATCAGAGTTCAGTGACCATGTTGCAGCAGACTGATTTCACAGTAGATGCAAAGAGTTCCCTCTTGAACTGCTTCAAGAGGTCAATATCTTTGCCTACGATGAATATTGAATCAGTTGTTCATCTATTGAATTGGTTATTCATTAATATGTTTTGTATACATTCCGTGATTTTTCTATGATGATGATGGGAAGTACCTTATTCCTTTCAAATTTCGTCTCCCTTTAATTTTCGCCCCCATGGGGGCGAAAATTAAAGGGAGTAAAAATCAATTTTTAAAATTCAGGAGGGGGGCAAAATTAAAGGCAATCAGGTAGGTTTTGATTTTTTACGGGCTTTTAGTATCTCTAGGGCATTTCTGCACGTATACGTTGTATTTAGGCAAGATATTTTAGGTTTTGAAACTAGCGAAATGGTTTCTTACTCAGAATCAACCGGTTTTTATTTATATTCAGCATTATGACTGAAAAATATCCTCTAAACATCAAAAATATTCTCTTAATTCACTTTTGGTACAATATTCATCTAAAGATGTAAGGTTCTTTAGCAAATTTCAACAAATTTCGCATTTGCTACTTATCGATTTTGAAAATACGAAATCGTCGGTACAAATTCAGGGACGAAAATCTTAGCTAAACGATATAATAATCTTGTTTTTGAAAGAAAAGTAACAAAACGGAAAGGTCAAAAACTCTACTATAGGTCAACAAAACGCCAATAGCGCAAAAGTTTAAAAAAAATTCAAATAAATTGTTCATCATAATACTTCTCAGTAATTTTTAGGAAAAGTTACAAAATTTCATGTCAATCTGGCAAGGCTTTAAAAAGTAATGAGCTGAAATGTGTAGCCACGGGCCTACTAGCCCACCCCCCACCCCCAACCATGTAAGATAGGGTTAAGTTATCATCGACAAATACCCGTAGCTTGACAAATGCGGTAAAGACGTAAGAAACAATAATGTACCCTACGCCATTCGAACTAATACTGACCTTAATCTTCTAGGGATATACTTATATTTCTGCTGGGTAGAAGAGGAGGATTCTCAGCTCCCACCATCTAGCCTCACAATTCCAAGAACTAATCCACTAAAATACACTGTACGTTTAGCACTATCCGGTTGTACTGAAATGGCAAACGAAGTTTTGCTTGCCATACATTTTTTGATTATTGGCTATTCGTGTCCAAAGGTCAACGGTCAACAAAGTCTTTGTATTTTGCTTTGTTTTAAGCCTTTTGGCAATTCGTATGTTGAAAGTAAATACATATATCAAGTATTTTGTAAGGAAAGTAAATGTAAGGGATACATTTTGCAACAAATTAAAGATAAATGAAAATTCGTTTGGGAGCTGAAATTTTCAAAGGCAAACATTGCATCGATTTTTCGTATTTTTATAACAAATACATATTTTCATATTATAGAAATAATTGCCCAGCAAAAAGGCGCGTAAGTGAAACATAATGACAAAACATAATATGAAGAGCTGATTATAGCGTCAACCTCAAATTAAATTATTTTAATACAATTTTGCTTCTTAGGAAAGTAACACCCATGACCTTGCTGAAAAGTGTTAGCAGATTATCTTAGAAGTTTTTGATTGAAATGAATTCTCTTTACGCATTTAGTAACAGCGTTTACGTATAGTCCTTGTCAGATTTCTTATCTAAACATGCTAAGTTCAAAATGAGGGCAACAGTTCGCCCGTAAGCTTTCGGATGAATGCCCTATCTCAAGGGATTGGTAGTTCATATACGGCCTGTTTACAATTTAATTGGCCAAGCTTTTTGGCAGGGCCTTTTTTATTCGAGATCTTGAACAAAGCTAATCAACCGCCGTTCATCGTCTTGTTCATCGATCTGTTCAACATGAACGCGTTGTGCATCTGCAGCAATATTTGGGATCATGGCATTTCTGCAACTTTTCTGGCATTTTTAGCATTGGTTGACCTCGATCGGTATTCCGATTAGCGATCCCACATATTCTGCAATGGATCCTTTGCTAATTTATTATGCTTTAATGCCTCCATCTTACTAACTGCCTAAGGAGAGCCATTAGGACAGCCATTACGAATGGATGTCGTATCTGTTCTCATTAATGACATCTTTCCTTAATCTGCGAGAGACAGTCCTACTGGGTGGTTGAGCCTGCGTCATGGCTTGCTGCCAGGTAGCCAAAATTGAGGAGCGCCCTTGGACGCCGCAGTTGCTCTTTATTTATTACTTAGCCTGTCTGGTGTTTTTTTCTGTTTATTTAAAGTAGCTTCAATGTCGGGCCACATGCTAGTCAGGGGTCTGTGACTGAAAGGCTGAAAAAAATGTCGGACCTATGGGATGACTGTGGGGTGACTCTAGCCCGTATATCCATGGGTAGGTGCGTTGAAAGTTCCTTGAAAATGCCTTCCGTGAGGTATAACTTCAGAACTACACAAAAATTGTGTCTTTTGGCCTTAATGAACAAACTTTTTTCAAGACTTTCAACCAATGGCTTAGCTTGTCCAGGCTAGAATTTACACTATGTAATGCCACTTTCAGTTAAATTTACCCACCTTTGACATTTTTGTATCGAAGTAACTAAATGCGATATAAAATTGAATGGATGCTATTGTTGATGAATATGTTGAGAATGATGAAACTTATGACCGCCCCCCTTTCATATTTTGGAAATCCCATCCCCCCCTCTCTCTCTTAGAGGGCCAGCTTCGTGACGTGATGTTGAATGTGAGGTCATAAAATATAATATTGTTGAGGGCTTACTAGATATTCACATAAGAACACACATGTACCTCTTTAGTTTGTTGACTGCTGACACATCTAAGGTGTTTTAACCTAATGGTATCAAATGCGCAGTAAAGGGTGGTGTTGAGCAGTGTCCCCCTTGAAAACGTTTAGACCACTTCCTGGCATACTTGCTCATGTTGTAAATTCCCAATGCTTGAGTTTTATGCCTTTGTCTACGTAATCAATGCCCCTAGAGTTAGACCTTAGTATGATGCAACTTTTTGGACTGGTTTTTGCCAAGATATAAACGATATAGGGGCCTAAGCCCCTCTAAATGTACCGTCAGACTCCTCAAATTCTCCTCCCGAGAGTCAAACTTTTATAGGCTTTCCTTAGGCAGTTAAAAAGTCAGCTTCCCAAAACTCTTCTAACTTCAAATTTCTAACTCTGGTTAGGGGCCTGCATGCTGAAATGCCAATTTTTAAGGCTCTGTGACATATAAAAAGCAGAGATGCTGAGATGGCACGTTTCCATTCCCGGCTTTTTAATTAAGATGTCTTTAAACGTTAATGAAAAGTACGTATATTAACATTCAGGCAAGGAGAAAGATCGATCGCTTCTAGTGATTAACGAATGAAGTTTGACATCCTGTTAAAAAAATTGGAAAACCCAAACCCAAGTTGATAATGTATAGCAACATGCTTGCTGATCTTAAGTGTTTTTATATTTGCTACAAATCACTGGTTTTTGGAAACGCAGTTGTTGATTAAAATGTTCTTGTTGATGACTCGCGAGAAAGCAAACACATTTTTTTTTAAACATCTTTGCCATCTATTTCATATATATTTACATACACACCATCTTACAACGTATTCTTACTGTTTTCAAGATGCCTTTAAACTTGCGAGGCCTCCTCACATCACAATTATGGTAATAATTTAAATTGATACTCTTTTTCACACCCACTATAATTACTCTCAGTTTCAAATAAAATTTATTTACTAATTTTGCCTAAGGGGCAGGCATAAATTAGGATTTCTATTAAAATACAGCGACAATAAGCAAGAATTCTCATAGGCAATAAAAAAAGTGCAAATGTTTTATTGTAGGCATACGCAAAGTGCATGGGGCATGTATACGCTACCCCTGGTACGAATAAAGAAGGATCTATTTCCAAAGAGGGGAGAGGGGCATAGAATTTACTCTATGCAACTCTGCAACTTATGGTCATCAACATCATCATCATCATCTTCGTTTTACGCCCGTTTTCCGATGACGCTTTGCCACTTATGTCCGTCCTCTGCTGCATCCTCATCAATTCCTAACTCTTCCAGGTCTTTAATGATGCAGTTTATCCCACTTTTCTTAGGTCTTCCTACTGGTCTTTGTCCCTGAACTTCCATTGCCATAGCTCTTCTTATGGTGCTCTCCACCTCAGCTCTTTTCACATGGCCAAACTATCTTAATCTGTTCTTCTGCAGCTTTTTCCCTATACCTTCAAGATTGCATTTCCTTAAAATCTCCTCACTTGTAACTTGGTCCTGACATCTTATTCCAGCCATGTATCTCAGCATCTTTCTGTCTGTCATCTTGATTAGCTCCTCGAGTCTGCCTGTCAGAGGTCATGTCTCTGAGCCATACACTTCAGAACAGGCCTGATGCAAGCTTTGTATACTTTGGCTCGGTGTATCAGGGGCACTCCACGGTTTACCAGGAGGCTGGATATCTCCGCCCATTTCAGCCAGGTTGCTGCGATCCTTCCTCTAACTGCTACCACAACTCCCCCTTCACAATCCAGCTCATCTCCAAGGTATTTGAAGGTGTCCACCTCGTCCAATCTACCCTCCTACAGCTCTATACCATCATCTTCATTATCCTGGTGACCTGTGTTACCTCTGCATCTCGAACAGATGAAATCTCTCACTCCAGACAGCCTTTGCAGTCTAAAGCATCTTTTGCGGCACCACTTGTTACATGAACTGCAGAAAATTGAATTTGCACCCACTCATCTACCAGAAGAACTACAGGGATATCTCTCACTTGTTGCCACGTGCTGGTTCTTCTTTCCAGTGACCATCACTTTGGTCTTGTTCTATACCTCTTGTCTATACCTCTTGTCTATACCTCTTGTTCCCATGTCATTTCTCCACCTCACAAATATATCTCTAATTTCCTCCTTCGTCTCTGCTGTGAGTACCAAATCATCAGCGTAAAGCAGCTCAAATAACCCTTCTCCTCGGCATTCCTTTGTAGCTTCTTCTGTTACAGTAATAAACAATAGAGGGCTAAGCGCTGATCCTTGGTGGACTCCAACACCTATCTTGAACTTCTCAGACCTTCCTGCAACAGTTTTCACTCTTGAAGTGGTTTCATGCGTACAGTAGCATTACCATTCTGACCAACCTCTCGGGAACTCTTTGCCTTCTCATATCCCACTCTATCACTTCTCTCGGTCAACAAATACATGGTAAAACTTCTTTTTCTTATCCCTGTACTTTTCTTGCATCTGTCTAACTACATAAATTGCAGGATCGGATTTCGGCATGGAGTTTATAATCGAGTTCGAAAAACTTTCAGATGCAAGTCACGTTGACCGTTTTGCTACCTGGAGTACCTGCCCCTTCCTTCACTCCTAGTAGTCATTCTGTATTCTAGAAGCTAACAAGGGATAACATTACAATTGCTTGACATTACACTGCAAGGAATCGGATACACTGCAGAAGATCTAAATGCACCACCGGACCTCTACGCTTCAAGGTGCATTTTATGCTCTAATTATAGGAGACTTTACCTATTATTAATAGAAGCAAATAAATGGAGGAGCCATCAGTAGTTTCGACTTTTGTTGAACGTTAATTTGTAGAGGCCGTGGCAAACACTTGATAATCGTTCAGCTTATACGTAAGATAGCAAAACGGAACAACGTTTGTAGTAACCTTCTGTTGTCAGTCTCATTACAACCCTACTGCAACAAGGAACGGGTTAGGACACGATTGAACAATTGTCTTTCTCACTACCGATTACTTTGTATTGTAAGAAATGGGAAAGATACATTCGGAAACCCGTTTCGTAAATTCCCATTGGGAATTATTTCGTAAATACTGAGGAATGCTAGTTTGAGTGGTTATCCACGATCCCCACGCATTAGAGGGTTTCATGTTCGTCATTGGTAGTACAGTATATACTAGAAAGAAGGACAATTTTATCCTGCGGATTATTTCATCATAGTGTTGAAGAGGTACAAGAATTTCTTGCGGAAATAAGGACTTTGCCTCTTTAATTAACAACACTTTCAAGATGGCTTTGTGAACTACGCTCCCAGTCAAAGAAACAACCAAACATGGTTTTGTTAGAGTCACAAGTCTTTTGAATATGAGTCCCTAGGAGGCGTTGAGACGTGAAATTGATCTAGTCTGATTGTATGAAGGTTTGAAGAAGATTTGAATCGCGAATGAGTACTAATGGGGTGCTTTTCAGCAGTCAGCCTTTCAATTTTAGATGGTGCAGGACTCAAAACACCACCCTGTTTTAGTCTGATGAACGTCCTTTTTTGTGATCAATCGAAAGTCTGTCAAAATATGAGATAAGAATGGGAAAACAAGGATTACGTAATGTAACTCGGTAAATGGCTACGAGACGTAGCATAGACATCATCAATACTGACTTTAAGATTTGAACTCTCTGCTTGGATAAAGCTAGGTCAAGGGACTAGTTCAATGGTGTTTTTTAATTTCTATTTATCATTGCAGGCCAACGAGGCTCTTAGGAAGGAGAACAATCAAGGTGAGGCCTTGCAGCTTAATGCATGTCAACTTTTCATGCTGAGTCACAGGTTGATAACTTACTAACTCTTTAATTTGGCCCCCTTTGGCTTGGCGTTTTGGGTCTGTGTGGAGGCTCAAAATGAATAGGAGCAAAGTATTATGATTCGTTACTGCTTGGCAGAACGAAGTCCATGTCTTTAATGTTCCTCTCTATACCATGAAGCAATTTTCCATTGTCAACACACAACTTTCTCAAAATATGTTTGGAAAATGAAAACCACACATGGTTTTGAAATGAAGCTATATCTAATCTTGAACGCTTTCGTCCTGTTTCAAAACAGTCTTGAATGGCAAGGCCTAGTTGATAACAGGCTTACAGTAGGTATACAATAGGGCTAGGGCCTATTTACCCATGGGGGGACCTAAAATTATGGGGGGACCTAGAATTTATGGGGGGACCTAAAAAGCTGGATGAAACCATGCGAGATAAGTATTGCAGTGATAAGATGGTACTGTAATGTGCATCTTAACACTTTACTTATTCTTTGTCATTGTAAGATTGCCACTCTTGACCACAGGAATACGGAGTTCCGTTTGACCTCTAGTCCCAAGGTTTTGGGAATCTTACATTACGAGATAAGCATGGCAGTGATAAGATGGTACTGTAATACTCATCTTAACACTTTACTTTTTTATATCATTGTAAGATTCCCACTCTTAACCACAGGAATACGAAGTACCGTTTGACGTGTACTCCCATGGTTTTTGGAATCCTACATTACGAGCTAAGTATAGCAGTGATAAGATGGTACTGTGATACTCGTCTTAACACTTTACTTATTCGTATCATTGTAACATTCGCACTCTTAACCATAGGAATGCGGAGTTCCATTTGAACTCTACTCCCATGGCTTTTGGAACTTTACATTACGAGATAAGTATAGCACTGATAAGATTGTACCGTAATACTCATCTTAAACGTTTACTTATTTGTGCCATTGTGAGATTCCCACCCTTAACCGCAGGAATACGGAATTCGGTTTGACGTCTACTCCCATGATTTTCGGAAGCTTGCATTACTAGATAACGATAGCAGTGATAAGATGGTACCTTAATACTCATTATAACACTTTACTTATTCGTATCATTGTCAGATTCCCACTTTTAAACACAGGAATACGGAGTTTCGTCTTAATTCTACTCCCACGGTTTTGGAAATCTGACATTACGAGATAAGTATAGCAGTGATAACATGGTATCTTTATACTCATCTTAACATTTTACTTATGCGTATCATTGTAGCATTCATATTCTTAAGCATAGGAATACGTACCTTCGTTTGAAGTGTATTCCCATGACTTTGGGAATCTTACATTACGAGATATGTATAGCAGTGATAAGATGGTACCTTAATACTCATCTTAACACTTTAATTATTCGTATCATTGTAAGATTCCCACTCTTGAAAACAGGAATACGGAGTTGCAGTTGACGTCTACTCCCATGGTTTAGGGAATCTTACATTACGAGATATGTATAGCAGTGATAAGATGCTACTGTAATACTCATCTTAACACTTTACTTATTCGTATGATTGCAAGATTCCCACTCTTAACCACAGGAATACGAAGCTCCGTTTGGCGTCTACTACCATGGATTTGGGAATCTTACATTACGAGATCAGTATAGCAGTGATAAGATGGTACTGTATTACTCATCTGAACACTTTACTTATTCCTTTCATTGTAAGATTCCCACTCTTAACCATAGGATTATGAAGTACCGTTTGACGTCTATTCCCTTGGTTTTGCCAATCTAAAATTACGAGATAAGTATAGCTGTGATAAGATGGCACTGTAATACTCATTTTTACACTTTACTTAATCGTATCATTATAAAATTCCCACTCTTAACCACAGTAATACGGAGTTTCGTTTGACGTCTACTCCCATGGATTTGGGAATCTTACATAATGAGATAAGTATAGCAGTGATAAGATGGTACTGTGATACTCATCTTGACATTTTACTTATTCGTGTCATTGTAAGGTTACCCTCCGTCGATATTAAGGGAGTACAGCATATCAATAAAAAGTCAACAGAGACGCCTAACTTGTTTACCAGCTGTAAAACAAAGTAGCGACGTGGGAATAAGCGGAGACATTATATATCCTTTGGTTCGGTTTTTCCATTTTGATGTACCCAGCACGAACTCAGCCACGGGATTGCTCATGCCGGTCCCAAGCCCGGATAAATGAGGAAGCTTGGTGGCAGAAGGGCATAGGTCAACTACAAGTCATACCAAACTTAGGAAGATGCAGACTAGATTAGATTTGATAGGGGTTAGGGCAAAGCCCGTAAGCGATACTCAGCAAAATCGCCTTACAGCTGTGGTAAATGGGTTATGGCTACCTTATCAAGAGCAGATAAGGCTAAAGAAGATAGTTCAGAGAGTAAGTAGGAGACAGATTATGGTTTCCAAGAAAGGTATTGTGATGGGAACACTAAGCTTAGGAATTTGACAGGAAGACGTAGTGAAGTCGTAGATGCAATGTAGAGGAAGAAGATTGATGTGATGTGTCTGAAGGAGTGAAAAGGACAATGGCTATAAGCCATATTACATAGGAACAAACAACAAGAGAAACAAAGTAGGAATCGTTTTAAGCCCAGAGATGAAACATAGGATTCTCCAGGTAATTAGGGAATCTGAGAGAGCAATGTCGGTGAAGACTGAGATACAAGAGATAAGTATTAATGTGGTCTGTGCTTATGCTCCACGGTTAGGTGCTCAATGGCAGAGAAAGATGATTTGGGGGGAATGCATGGGGGCATAATGATAATGATCCCTGAAAAAGCCGAAAGTAACTTGCAATTTTGCATTACGCCTGTTGAGGGAAAAGTATAGGGAAGGTCAGGAGAACTTGCACTGCATGTTCACCGATCTGGAGAAGGCCTATGAATGCATACCAAGACAAGAGGTATGGAATTGCTTGCGACTGAAGGATGTACATGAAAAGTACATTCGCCTCATTCAGAAAATGTATGAGGGTAGCAGAACGCGAGTCAGATGTTCAGCAGGTGGTACAGAGGGCTTTGATGTTACGGTCGAACTGCACCAGGAATCAGCCCTTAGCGCATTCCTTTTTGCCATCGTTATTGATTGTTTAACCAGGAAGCTGCAAAAAGAAGCGCCCTGGGACACGCTTTTGCAGGTGGCGTGGTGGTATGTGTGAAGACAAGAGAGGAAGTGGAGCAAAGGCTAGAGGCATGGAGGGTGCCAATGGAGAAAAGATAAGCAGGAAAAAGACAGCATATCTTAAGCTAAAGTGAAGAGTAGAAAGAAGGCTTGGGTCTAGAGGAGAAACTGAAGATGCAGGGACAAGCAATAAAGGGAGTAGATGCGTTCAAGTACCTGGGACCAACAGTATAGGCAGATGGCAGTGCAGACAAAGAGGTAACAAGGAGGATACATGCAGGATGGAATGTTTGGGAACAATTAATGAAATTAGGTGTGACAGGGAAATGCCAGTGAAACGGAAGGTAAAAATGCACAAGACAATGGTGAGACCAGCCATTTTGTATGGAATGAAAACAGTTGCTGTGACAAAGGCGCGAATGAAAATGCTGGGGTGGTCCACGGGCTTTACAATACAGGACCGAATAACAAATGGATTAAAAAGAGGCCAATTGCTTATTAGTTTATAAATTGTAAAGTTGAGTTGTACAATTTCAGTATAAGAAATAAATGGCATTGAAGTTTAAAAAAAAATTATTATTATTATCATAATTATTACTAAAAATAGAAGGTATCATGGATGAACTATGACAGCTTCTTATGAGGACAGAATCGATTGGCATTTAAATTGATGAATATATGGGCATTTAATCTTGTAGCGAAAGCAATTAACAATTTTTCTCCTGCAAATACTTTGTGAAAGGAATTATTTTCTATTGCTATCGTTATTGTCAGAAATTGTATGTAAGTGCTCATTGAGGTACTGTTTAATAGATTCAGAATTATCTTTGAGGTAATATTTAGTAGTATATTGCAAGCGGGGACCATCTGTAATCTCATCTTTAGTCACATGACATTCTCTATGCGTATTCCTCTCGGTACGAGCTGCTTAATCTTTACTCATAGTTAGATACCTCAGTACTTCCCCATGAAGCATCATTAGTGTGGCAAAGCTATCATACGTAATACGAACAACTTTAAAGACCTCCAAATGTCAAAATACTGACAGAGTCCTCCAAAGACGGTAAGAACTAAAGCGAACTCCGTCCAATGTAACACAGAACAATTTTTACTGTAAAATAAGGACGTGGCTCTGATGGCAAAACCCCATGAGCGCCACGTCTGCTTTAAACAAGAAATAGATAAGAAAATCTTTGTCAACAGAAACAGAATGTTTGAGCTGCGGGGTTAATGTCAGTTGTCAAGTGTCTTTGAATGTAACTTGAGCAGAAACGGCGTTATAATTTTAAATGTAGTATATTTGCTCGACTTAAATTTGACGTTATACGAGGATTTCATCAATATCCCGCGTAATGTACACCATCATGTTAAGATCCTCCGAAGTATATTTCATAGATATTGCCGTACCGCTTGCATTAGAATATAAACATAACGCAACGAGTTGAAGAATGACGTTGTGTAAAAAGGAGCATACATATAGGCCAAATACTATAAAAGTTAAAACTTCTTAAGTTGAAAAGGCGAAATATTATGAGCTGCTTTGCTACTTTCTATACCTCTTGCATGCTCGGGGGTATGTTCATGTTCCTCGTGAGTTCTTTTATTTAAAATTATTATTTCCCGTGTTGAAGTGGTTTTTGTATAATTCGATATTGTTACAAATATAAAGGTTCTTCTTCTATTGGCAGGCAAATTTATTTATAACCCATGTCTATTATTTTTTTCACCGATTAATTTCTACGTCTTTTACACGGCTTCTCATATAACGTCTCTCATATCTTCAAATTAGGTCAAAGGCGTACGGACTTGACTTAAAGCTCTTGCTAGCTATCCGGCTTGAAATGTAATATCATAATAACCCTTTTACAATGTAACGGAATTTCGTTACAACATTTCTTCAGGTTAAAACTATACAACAATGCTTCATCACAAATCGTCTCATTTTGGTATACCATGACACGAATTAAGTGTCAACCCTTCTCTCTCTTTTTCGTCAAATCCTTTATCTTGCTAGTCACTGTTTCTTTATTTTAAACACCTAGTTCGTGTATATTAAAGCATTCTAAGAATGGAGCTTACGACAGCAATCAATTCTCCATTACTGAAGTCTTAATCAAAAGAAATACATTTTTCTGCGACCCTCATAAAGCATACGTATAATGTACAACAGCTGAAAGACCACTAAGCAAATGTAATAGTGTAGTAATTGCCTGGTACCTGGCTTATCCCATAACAATAATTTGAGGATTTATTTTAAGCCCGACAATCAATTAGAAACAAATCGGTAAACACAGGGTATCGTGCTTTAATGATTTATGGTTTTAATGCTCTCTCAACTCAATAAACATCCATTTTATTCACCAAGGGGTAAACCACTTACTATCAAAAGCATACAAAATTTCGTTTATAACCGTAGGACTTATTATAAATGTCTATTAAAACAATAGAATAACTGACGAAGGTGTACGAAATTTCTTGGGAGTTGTTTGTTATTCGCTCCTCCCAGCTTCCTCTGGGACAAATACCAGATCGCTTATCAAGTCCTTTAATTTTTATGCTGTATAACTGGCAGCCTCATAAGCTGTTTTTAGTTTTAAAGAAAAATGTTTGAAGTAGTTACAATATCCAGTACATGATTTTTTTAAACAGCAACACAAATTTTCAATTGAGGCTCTCTGTTTCTAAAATGTTTAAGGTTAGGCTTCGGAAGGGATACTATTAAACTAAACCTTGTAATTTGTTTTAAGGACGTTTTAAGACCCTTTACGTAGCAAAACTAATTGAAGTAAAAGAAGGCCGTAAAAATGCATAATATAAAACAATAAGCCCCAAACCAAAGAGCAGATGAGGAAAAACCTGGGGTTATAACTGATTTGGGGTTCATAGCTGTTTAGTTGGTAAAAATTCAAAATAAAAACAACTCTAAATCACATGCAAAGTATGTTTTTTATCAGAGAAAACGAAGTTTTGTTTCTGATCTCCAAAACTTGACCCAAGCAACGCCAGGCACCTCAGCTGGTGGCACATATTTTAATGAATACAATGCATTCAGAGTAAAAATTGGCAAATTTTAAAATTCATAAAATGTAGAGCATGTAGGGAAACAGATTTCAGAAATGAAATCAGCTTTTAAGAATGATCTAGAATCGGCTGAAAATCTCAGGGAACAGATCTTTTAAAAACAAATTTGTTGTTCAGTGTTATCTAAGATCTCACTGCCTCCAGCATTTCCACAATTCGATTTTCCAAATCACCTGTAGTGCAGCCATAGTTCGAAGAACATAGTGGGTGTTTATTCTTCCAACTATGGTGCAGCTATGTGCTACGCAGAACTTAGACATGGCAACAATTGAAAGAAATACACAACTGTCCCTAAACATCTTAAAATTGGCGTTATCTCTAAACAGTGTTTTGATACTCCTTTTCGAAAAAGAAAAGTCTCGTTCACATTCGCTTCAAAGAGAGTCCAGGCTTGCATATTGGGCTGTCTACCTGTGAAGAAATGTATACTAGTTGTGAAGAAATGTACACTAATTGTGTTTACTGGTGATTCTTGGACTTATTACGAGAAAACGATGTCCGTTTCTGGAAAAATTCACAAGAGTCACTTTACTAACATTCCTTAGATATGGCAAACGAAGTCAGAGAATGATAGACCTTAATGTACTTGCTATGGATGCTTCTCACGAGACTTCAGCATTGTAGAGTGCAAAGTCAGGACAAATCGGTAGAGCTTTCCTCTACGTTCCCACGAAATCAGGAGAAATACATAAGTGGCGCTCTATCCCGTAGACTCATCTTGAGTCTAATCAAACATGAAAACCGCAGTTTTCTAAGACCATTCTTTTAATTCTTTTAAGATTATCAAGTGCTTAGGACAGCATCACATTTTCGTTTCTGATGCTACGATGAACCGTAGCATCAAAAAAGAAAAACAAGTTTTTTTTACTGAAAGTAAGGAACGACATTGAAGCTTAAAACGAACAGAAATTACTTCGCATATGAAATTGGCTGCTTCCTCATGAACACCCCGCTCTTTACGCCAAAGTTTGACTCTTCCTCTCAACTCTACTTTTTAAAACGGTAAAAAACATTAGCGTAAACAGTGGGGCGGTGATGAGGAAGCAACCCCTTTCATATTTAAAAAGGGTACTAGAACTTTTCATTTCCGTTAGAATGAGCCCTTTCACAACATTCTAGGACCACTAGTTCGATGTGATCAACCCTGGGAAAAAAAAATAAATAAACACGCATCCGTGATCTGCCTTCTGGCAAAAATACAAAATTTTAAATTTTTGTAGATAGGAGCTTGAAACTTCTACAATAGGGTTCTCTGATACGCTGAATCTGATGGTGGGATTTTCGTTAAGATTCTATGACTTTTAGGTGGTATTTTCCTCTATTTTCTAAAATAAGGCAAATTTTCTCAGGCTCGTAACTTTTGGTGGTTAAGACTAAACTTGATGAAACTTATAAATTTGCTTTGGATGCAGCTATTGGTGTCAAAATTCCATTTTTTAGAGCTTTGGTTACAATTGAGGAGCCGGGTCGCTCCTTACTACAGTTCGTTACCACGAACTGTTTGATCAGGATTTATGCAGGGTTGGGTTCTATCACCGTTTAAATGGATCGTTTGGATGTACTTTGTCCCATGGAGCATAGCAAAGGCAATGGAAGAACAAGCAATAAATGGTGAAAAAACTCTCGTAGACTTATGTATTTAAGCATTCTAGATGAAAATGTTAGCAAAACAAATGAACTTCTAGAGGTTTTGCCAGTTCAGAATGCAAGGGAATTTCTAGAAATTAGTGTAAGAAGACAAAGTCGTTAAGACTAGGAACAAGTGATGGTGAAGAGGTGATATTGGATAACAACGACTGGTATCGACGACTAGGAAATATTAATAGTAATATGGTGGATGTACTGAAGATGTTAAAGGTAGAATAGCCAAAGCCAAGGGTGTTCTTTGACAGTTAAAACAAGTTTGGAGGAATAGGAAGATAAGTCTGCAAGCAGAGATTAAAATATTCCGAAAGAAAAGAGGCTAATATTATTGGAATATGTTAACACAGAATACATCAAGCTTACAGTTCAATGATAAGTTGACAATTTCATTTAAATAAAGTTCTCTTCGCTAGAATTTATAGTTGTGAAGCATTGTCCCGCATTTGGTATTTAGAGCTAGAATAGATATGTTAAGAAATTCTGATTTCGCAAAGATTAAGAACCGTATATTTTAAATATCCCTCCACGGACATGTACTCCTTATTTAAATTGAAAGTAGGAGTTTCCTAATCCATGTAAAAAGCTTTATGAGCTAAAATTGGATGTACCACCCAAAGGGCGATTGTTTAAAAGGCTCATCAATTAGGTGTAAAAAACCTCTCTCTTTCACTTTCTTAATCATGATAATTTTGGTGAAGTTGTGCGTGAAGAAAAAAGGAAAAGAGAAGAAGAGATCATACGTAAGAAGTTCTTTTAACAAGTCACATATTTACTGTTTTAACGATTTTTCTTGCCTCTCGTTATTGTTATTATTTTGTTGTTGTTGTTGTTGTTGCTATTCCAGACGTAGCCTTATGGCATCAATGCCTAGGCGGTATGTCTTATTTCCACGTGCCCCAAGCGCTGAATTAGTTCTAGTCTCAAATAACTGACTCCACACAAAAACTTTACATTAAGCTCCCCCTAAAAATTGGCGCCCCTAAAAGCCTCCCCGACGTAGCGCCCCCCACGAGTATGCGTACCCTTAAATAGGCGCTCCAGCAATTAGCGCTCCTTCAAATTAGTGTCCCACATATGAGCACCCTCTCGTATCAGCGCTTCCTCAAATGAGCGCCCCATCATGTGGCATGCATGGGGACTTAATCATAAAAGTGGGAAGTGACACAAACGAGGACAACAGGATGCGCTCTTTAAAGGTCGGCCAACGATGTCATAGCGATTGCTCGATGTTAAAAAACAGCAGGCTGACGTCGTGTTTCAAGAAACCCAGGAAAAATCCAATTCTATGATACTTAAAATTTCCGCTGGAATGTTTTGCGTTTTGCTGGAATTGATAACGATTACTTAGAAGACGCAGAAACGAAAGGACTGAAAAACGCAGTAGAAAATAACACACACGCGACCGGCAAGGATTTTGTCCCTCGTATTACTAAAAAAACCGAAGTTGTAATATTCCTTTTTGTCGACCGAACACCGCCTTCTCTGTTTTTGGTGGTTTCGGCTTCGAAATTGGCAAGATGAAGCTGTGTCGTAGCTTATACCTACATGAATCGTCTTGGTAGTTGGCTGTACACGTTAGGTTTCAAGCAAATGCTACATTGTTGTCGAGTAATTTTCGGGACCTGTTGACTCGATTTTGTTTAGACGACTCGGTAAAATTCGCAATTATCAAAACAAAAAACCCGGTTTTCTGCCGTCAACAAAGTTTGCTTACGAGTTATAACTAGGCTCTCATCCTTATTGAGGTTTATATTTTATTATATTTTGATGGGACAAACTGTTATTACGCTCACAAGTGTTGCTTGGTATTGGCTAAGTTAACAGTTAATTCCCGTCTGTGATGCATGATTTTCTTCAAAGTCATACTGCTACGGCTTACCTTAAAAAGATGTTTCTGTGGGTCACTGCAAGACCTTTCAAGCAGCATCGATTTGGAATGACGAGGTCGTTACGTATGTTAGAGAACTAAGTACGTATGTCAGAGAACTCGGCTGAAACCGAGTTTAAAATTAGGTGGTCACCAGAGCCTGGAAACCAGGCGTATAGTTGTAATAATAAATATGTTCTTGATATACCGTAAATGACCGATTAAGCGCCCTGGCCGCTTAATTAAAAACAAAAGTTTTTAGGTTGGCGCGTATTCGGACTGGGCGCTTATTAAGGAAGGGAAAAACAGATAACTAAACATACATGATCTTTCTATAGAATAGATTTAAACATAACGTTCAATCAATCAATCAATCCCTCTTCATCGTCCTCGGTATCATCATCTAAGAGCGTAAACTCTGGAACTGCTGCATCCACGTCTTCGCTGTCCAGACGTGGGCGCTTATTTGGAGACGGGAAGGTACAATGCTATTTATCATTGTACAGTAATATCGTGAAATTTAGATGCTCTGAAATAGGTCGAGATTGCAGGGCAATCCCCACTTAAACTCTCGGACTGGTCCGTCATAGAGAAGAATTCCAATTAACCTTTACACAGGTAAGTGCTTGTTTAATTTTCAAATTTTTCACGGCAATCTCTTTTCGCCCTGATTAAAGATTAAACACTGTCAAGATAGATCTTAACTCTCCTGGGCTCCTTTTGTAGAACCTTTATTTGATAAAGTGGATCTGACTTGAGCTTTATCTTGTGAATAATGCATTATCATTACGGTAAGGTAAATATAATCCATTTTCTATAGCGGGTGACTTCTGAGGCGGAATTCATCGCGGAACACAAATCTGCTACCCCTTAACATCTACCAATTACACTTCGGTGAGTAAAATGGCACTTTTTAAAATTTCAATTTAATAATGGTCACTTTTAAAATTTCGATTTTTAAAAATGGTGATTTTCAAAATGGCGGACATGCAGGTAAACCTGTAAAATACTTTGTTCTTAATTGTTATTGTAGCAAATTTAGAGGGATGTAGTAGTCCCACGCTGTAACAATGGCTACTAGATTTATGACATGTATTTTTTTAATATAAATGTTGGTATCAGAGATCTCTGTATCATTTTTTGCAAAATGCTACCGAAAAGCTGCTGTTTCGGCCACCATTTTAAAACGACGTAAAGTACAGACAAAAAATAAATTGACGGGAGGATAATGTTCTCAGCGGACTTGGCTTCCTCAGCTTATTTTGCCTTTAAAGCACACGTTTCTTTAAACAAGGTCTAAAAAGGCCATTATTTACCGTGCCCTATTATTGAATAAATATCTTTTTACAAATACCAAATTGATCGTTGTTGTATGTTCTTAAATCATAGAAAAATGTTCCCTCCTTCATTGAACCATATTTGAAAGTTAGGATGCTGTTCTTGGAATGTCTACCGGAGGGCGAGCAATGAAACCTGAAACATTCTTCCCTTATGCTCATACTTCATTTATAACCCAGTACTGTAAGTCGATTGCCAATGAAGGTTAAATGACGAAAAGTAGACTATTTTTATAAATGTTATTAAAAATCTCCTTATTCAACCATTTTATTCTTCAAAGCTTTGACATATTGGTGAACAAGTTTTCTCAAGCTGTTAATTCTAGGCTGACCGTACATTGCTCCAGAATTAATGGACATAAATTGGCTTGCAGGAGAATGGTATGGCCATTATCACCTGCTTTTAAAGCCATTAAATCTTATCTTCAACATTTTTTACTTCAGTACAGTCTGTATGGAACGTTCCACGTTATCGACATTTAGCTATGAGACTTATTCCTGTATAATGAATTTTGGGGCATTATCATTGAGAGTGATTATTTGGATCGCTCAAAATCAACCCTCTCCTACTTTTCACTTCATTCATAAATGTTCACATTAACAATACAAAGTCCTTCATCCAAAGCAAATGTATTATTATCAGATATTGAGTCCTTGTGACTCTTACAGGCCCCACAAAACATTCTCCACGGCATATTACTGCTATTTTCTTTACAAAGTGTTTAGTGTTTTAGTGTTGGGTAAAAAGTTTGAAACATAAACTTGCAAAATATAGACTAGAATAGACAGTATTATAAGCAACATCTGCTAACAAACTGGATTGTTGAGAATTTATTCCAATTCTTTTATTTTTACCATGGCAGATATCCAAAAATGCCATAAACTTTAGGATAAGGTTATGCTATATATATCTCTCAACTCTATTTAAGATATGAAGAAATTCTGGGGATTGTAAAGCTAGAATGTGAGAAAATCTCTACACAAGATAAAATTATGTCCAATTCTGCATATATGCTTGTGATCTCTGTGTATTATCTCCACTTCTTGTGTACTCTCCAAGATACTCATTTATATTGGTTTGAGTAACAAATATATTTTGCTAAATGTTTTCACCAAACACTAGTCACAGCAATTGTCTGGAGTGAAGTAAGAAAGCTTCTAGCACTACCATGATAAGAAATGAGAGGACAAAAACATGACATTAAAATAGCACACAAAAATGCTGAACTTGAAATCTGACATTACTTACTTTACAGTCACATGATTTAAAGGTCTTTTGACATTCATTGCACCTCTTAGCATCACCAGAACCTACAATAAATATATTCATAAAGCATTTTAAGAATTTATTTTAAGTAAATAAGTGGTTTATCTATGCTGCATCGACTGGTATGCTTTCTGGTTATGTGGCAATCTGCTGATTTAACAATGCAGAAATCTTCCAATAAAAATAGTAAATTTCACAGCATATTGAGTATATGGAGGTGTATTCAACAAAACGCCACATGCATAACAGTTCAATTCTTCTAGAGGGCTTCCTAGAGATATACAGTTTGAGTACGGTACTGGTTTCTATTTTTTGATAGCCTTAACAATTGTTGTAAAAATGGGTGAATGCATTTTAAAACATTTACTACTGGAGTAAGATTATGAACATCTTGTAGTTGATTTCAAATGCATCACTTTGCATTATTTTTCACTAGAGGAGCTGCAAACTCTACCCATTCATAACTTTAGATTTTCAGCATCAATCACAGTCCATGGCCTGCTTCAATAACTTGCTATGATAACTGAAGCTGATATGTTAAAAAGGCAGCTCTCCTAGGAATGTACTATTATCAACACATCAAATTATGTGAAATATCGTGAGTCTGACCTCTTTTAAATGATGAGGTAATGTTATGGCCAAATAATAATTTATAATTAAAGATTGAACAGTGTGTTATTCATGTCATTTTTGAAGTCCTTAATGTGAACCATTGCACACAAAATTACAACAACAGGGTCTAAACTTTTACAGTTCTAAAGGTCATTATAGATCATTCTAAGAAAAACCAACACCACTTGCTTCAAAATTAATTATGACATATAACTCTCATATACAACATATGAACTTAAACATACATTCATAAATTACTAACACAATGAAAGAGATGTGTCTGTATGTGCATAAATTGTGTACCTTTATACGATCCACTAGATTCAAGTCTTGTTGGTACAACCAATACATAGTCTGAAATTGTAAGTGCAGAATTAAGACTTATATATTTGTAGTGTATAGTGTATATATTTGCATGTTACTGGTATACAGAACACTAATATATATATATATAACTTATATATTATGTAATGTGATTAAGCTATTATGTCATAAAATTTTCTTGTATCAGACTTAGGGGGGAGATGTAATGATGAGTAGCTTCATCACGGGTGTGCACCATGATATTGTTTAATCAATTGCATACTACTTCATGACTTAGTTTATTATATATGATATTTTTACTTTTTAGCAATTGCAAATATATACTTGCTTTGACATTTGGGATTACAGCTCAATTGCAGAGAGTAGTTCTAGTAAAGGGGTACATAATATCACAGTACCAGTACATAATTTGCCCCCCCCCCCCCCCCCAGGCAGATGGGTGGTCAAGCATTTTCAAAAATTTTGTCTAGGTGGGGATTGTAAACCAGTGTAAATTAAATTTTGTACATGGTGGTATCCACTTCAAATTAAAAGTTGTCTTAGCTATTCTGGTTCACCTAACTTAAGAAAAGTTTTTCTCTCAAGAAGGTGGGTGTTTGGATGTTTTTCTTTAAAACCTTTCAAGTGATGAGACGTTTTAATGGAAGGACTCTAAATTACTGTTCCGTTTCTATTTACATTATTGATGGGAAGCGGCGATTTGAACTTTTGGAAAGTTATGCCCAAAAATTTCTTCCAGGTGGGAGTTGGCCTTTAGATGTCTAGGTGGGAGTTGTCTTTGTAGGTGGGCGTTGATTTTTCTAGCTTGGAGTCCAGACCCCTTTGAAAACTATGGTAAACTACTCCGTGGAGGTGGGTACGTTATCCAGAACTCACAGGTCCGAAGAGAGGTAATCAGTGGGAGGGTAAGAGAATTTTCACATATTCATTCATGGTGGGGTTGCCAATCTTTGCACATTCACTATGAATCTGATGACAAGTTATACAGTCCGCGTGAAGCTGATCCTTTTCAGTTGATGAGTTACCTTTAACTGTTGCTTACCGTTCCGTACCGGCCATTCTTTAATAAGTCAGGTGTGATTACGACCTTCCTTTCCAGAAAGTGCAGCGGTACACATGGCCAACGCCAGTAAATACCTCTAATAGCAAGGGTGGGGCATCTACTGAAAATTATAGTTTACGAAGGTAGCAAAAAGGTAAAGGTAAAGGGAGTCCCACACTCTATTCTGAGCCTTGAGGGTATGATATGGTAGAGAGTCA
Organism: Alatinidae sp. Z8VKAUB7J3; assembly: GCA_010016025.2. Lineage (NCBI taxonomy): Eukaryota > Metazoa > Cnidaria > Cubozoa > Carybdeida > Alatinidae > Alatinidae sp. Z8VKAUB7J3. The sequence continues at coordinate 41,547,780 of JAAAKM020073195.1, read as the reverse complement.
TGTGTCCTGAGTCACGGCGTTGTGAGGTAGGGTAGCCACGTCCTTGCCTCGCCGCCTTTTACCCTTTTCCACTTAATGCCACGTACCCCTTTTCAAAGTTTTCAGATTAAAGGCAGAGCCTAGGCTGGAACCATCAATTTTCAGTTTGCAAGACCAGCTCTCTATGGACCGAGCTAACTCGCCTCCTATCTACTGAAAATTATAGTTTGTGAAGGTAGTGATAAGTTAAAATAGAAGAGATTGCACGTGAAGTGGTAGGTCCCCACTATAATTAGATAGGGGGGTACCTTTGTACCCGTCCGTTCACAAACACTAAAATTTGGCCACTTTGCACTTCTATTATTAAATGTATTGTATGGTAGAAAGTATGAAAGGTTTCCAGTGGTAATGCTAATGGTGCTGCTAATGAGGTCTTCCAAGGCAAAATGTTGACTTGGGTCTCTTGCTAGTAGTAAACGCATTTAGTTTTGTTTAATACGTTTATTTTCTCTCATTTAATCACAGAAGAGTCTGGAAGGGGCCCTCATGTAGTAGACAGCGGTATCAACTCACCGCAGATTAAAACGAGTAAGTTCATGTAAATTCGCTTCTATTTTTAATGGATTTGAAGTTCTTTCTCTGATTTATCAAATACAATTGTTACGTAACTGAAACTATTGCAGAATGTAACGAAGTGAAAAACTTTAACATCTTGGAAAAAATAAGTTAACTTCTCCGGTACTTGAATGCCACGCGAGGTGAGCTCATTTCACCGCCAACAGTGGTTTTAGCAAAAGATATGCAAGCTTGAAGAACAGTTTAACAGTGGATTAAACAGGTTCTTGTGTTAGTGGAGAAGAAGTTGCTAACTAAAGTTTCTTCTACAATTTCGGAGCTCTGTTCTGTTACAGATATGTATTTGCAAGTTTCGTTACCGTTATAATGGGCAGTGTTTAATTCGAGATTATAGAGCCTCTACTTTCTGGTGATTTTGAGGTTGGAATCTCTTTCTTGTCAGACTGAATAACAGGAAGAGCGTATTGGTAAGAGAGTATAGCCCACAAGACCAATAGTGCGCGCAATACGCGTGTAAATCGCGGGTCTGGGTGCCCTTACGTATCCCGGGAAAGCTGTAGTGGAGACAGAAACGAGCGCATAAGTGTTTTATAGCCGTAAAGAGATATTCGAGCTTCAGCATACCATGGATAAAGTTTACGATTTCGCCGACAGACAAGACAATGGGTGAGCAGGTAGTACCGAATCAAGGAAATTCAACTTGCAAAGCGGCACCCTCTACGGGTAGACCTATACAGTATCAAGTTTGCTGTACAGTTCAGAGGTTCACAAGGCTGATAAATATTGAATAAGCAGAGAGAAATTCGGCTAACTTCATAAAATTTCTAGGTTTATCAGCTATATTAAGCCGTCTCCTTCGACTGTGGATTGCAACAGATTTTTTATTGATTTGTAAACGACAGCTTGCTGTAGGTGTTTGGAGCTTGGCATCGGGATATAGTGGAGTATGTTTCCTAGCATGTTACGTAAACAGATTTAACAGTAAGATTCTAGCTAGCGTTATTTGTTCGAACTTTCGAGGCAGGAGTTTGTACCAAGGGTTATTCGTAGAGCAGACACGTCATTCTAACGGCACCGGGGTCAACAGCTGCAAATCTTTTCGCGTGGACCAATTTTGAAGTGTGAATCTTGCCAGGGAATACGTTTATAGAAAACACACTTGAGCTAAGCGGTTATGGGCCCAGGTGTTGTGTACTTCTAAAATTATCACGTAGTCGTGGAATTGCCATAAGGAAGACTAATCTTTGGTCTGTTAATATAACTGGCTTTCCGTTTGCTTAGTGCGAGTTAAAGATCACTTGGTGTAGTCAAGTCCAACCTTGGAAAAGCTTGCGCATGCACCGAAATATACCAACCTGGAAAAATTGTCAGTGTTACAAATAGGAATTTCAGGATTTGGAAGATTTCTTGTGGGTTGCTTTATGAGGATATTTGGGATTCTGTTCTTGGAATCAGACTAAACTTTCTTTTTTCTCCCCATTGATACAAATTTAAATGCTGCTTCAGCGAATATCCGAGGAAGATCAAAATTTGGGGTTCGAAAGACATCAACGGCCGTAATCGTGACTGGACCTTTGGCTGCACACTGCATAGATTAGCGACGTCTGCAGGCGGCATAAGCACAGAACGTAGACTTCAGGGTTTGCACTATTTGAAAGAGGGATGTACAATCTAGTACAAGTGATGTTGATAAACCCTTTGTAGGTTCCGCAACAACCAAAACAAATGCTTCACCATTCATTAGATACATAGTTTTCCCGCCCACTACATTTTTATGGACGTTATAGTTTGTCTTCTCCATTAATAAGTTGCAACTTTTTTTCCTTATAATTCGTTACTATGTAAATTCCCTCACTCGTTTGATGGCCTTTATATATCCTCCTTCAGCAGCAACAAAAAATCACACATGGTGTATTTACTGTTCGAACTTGTACGGTCAAGTGACTGATGGCACAAGGGTTGTTACCTTCTTCAACGTCAACAAAAAAATCATAAATGGTGTTTCTATTGTTCAGACTCGTACGATTAATTGACTGATGGCGTAGGGATTATTACCATTTATGCTCAAATGGTTTCACAGCAAAATGTTCTTTACATTCAACTTCTTTGGACTTAGTGAATCTATCAATTGGTGTAGTTGCTGATTAGGTACCATCGAAGTATGCAAGTCCTTATTTCTGGCATTGCTCAGCATTTGATTGATAAATTTTGAAAGCAAGGCACCAAGAAGCAAGTTAGTAAGAAGTAAGCATCTCTGCTTTGACCTTTAATAACACGTTACATTAAAGTTTTGGATGTCTGGACACATAGCATGTAAAAGTTACCAATCACTTGCTTGTCAATTGACAATTCCTGACAAACTATGTAACTAGATTTAACAAATCAATACTGCTGTTGTATATACAGTGTTTTCCAGTTGATGCTATTCAATGACAAAGTCATTTTGAAACATGTCTGTTTCTATGCACAAATAACTCGTCTGTTGAATCGAACTTTTATTAAGCGTTTGTAACTACGTGAGCTTTAGGAGGTGTGGCCTATATATGTGCTATCACAGAAAGGACAGTTGTACATGTTTTTGTACTTCTAATATGCCAATGTGTTTGATTAGTGTATGTACTATGAGAAGTACAAATCACAATGTCTCATATTTATGAAATTTGAGTTCTTTACTATTGAAATAACAAAGATATTTTCTTCCCAAGTACTTTCCGGATGCGTTTTGTCCAGGATTTGCGTTTCGGAAGAAGCTGTCACAATATTTTTAAGAGGAAGGCTTCCGAGGGAGCTCCGAGGGACGCGGTTCTAAGAGTGCACCATACTGCGTAGCGTGGACTTTCAAACCAAAGATAAAAAATCCTACTAACGAAAGACTGATTTAGGAAATAAAAGAGAGTAAAGTATATAAAAAATGCATGAAAAACAGGTTTACTACGAAAGTTACGTATCTAATAAACCGAAAACCTCTTAATTTAATCAAGATGTGACCATGGGTTCCCAGTTGTTTCTCTAGTTTAAAATGGAGGCAGCTTGCTGAGGATTTTCTTGTGCTAAAACAGAATTAAAACTTATCTTTATATCTGAAACCGACATTGATTACAAAAACATATTAGTTAATTTAAAAGTACTCCGAAAAATTTACTCGTTGATAATAAAATACTGGTTTCGAAGCAAGCCAGATTGTTTTGTCTTAAAAAAGTACCATAATTGGTTATCTTTAGTTGCTTTGCAATAGCCGACTTTTAAAGAAAATGCATTGCATGATCTATGTTTTTTTAAAAAGAAATCTTAGTAAGGGGTCATTCAAAAAGTACGCATGCTCTGAGTGAATAAGTGAAACTTGCTGTACTTGTATTGATTTTCATATGGATTCCATGAAGACTGCAATGGCTGCACTTAGAAGCACCTAGAAAGAAGAAAAAGGTCATTAGCATCAAGTTTTGAAGATAATAGTAAATGTAGCAACGCAAACAAGGCAACTACTAGTTAGACAACATTTCGTATTGACTACATTTGGAAGAGCCTACAACATAAACAATACAAAGGCTAAGTTGACATTGTAGCTCTTCTACACTGCATCAATCAGCTGAATCGAAAGAGCATTTCGTCTGACACTGCTCAGAGCACAGAGCGTCACAACGAATCTAACTTGGAAAATATTATTACTATTTTATGAAATACCGATGTTCTGTACCGTAAACGAATCTTACAAACAAACTTCTGTAGCTATGCAAACGTCCAAGTACAAGAATAATTGATAAGAAAAGAATTATTCAAGGCACGTTACGCGTCATGCTTTTTATAGCACATATAAAAGGCGCTTCCACGTGGATCAGTAACTTACCAGTCAAGACGCTGTCGGTCGCTTGTGGTCTTAGATGGTAAGGATACAACAGCAACGGCTAGCATTCGGTCGGTTAAACATGGTTGCAATCATAATGTTGGCTGACAACTCAACAGGCCTTCAAAGGCGCTTACAGATAACTGTTGTCCCCGGTAGCATTCTTCAGATGAGCCACTGACATACAGTCGAACTATTTCATCTAGAAGATCTTATATATAAAATATCGTGTTCTGGCTCATTCCTAGCATAAGCATGCCACTGCCGATGCTGATCTGTTGGCTTTGCTTCTCATAAATCAGCTCAAACATGACGGAGAGTAACAATAAAGGTTAATCGACTCGGTGACGAACAATTGTAGATTCTCTGGCTCGTTTACTACACAATGGCAAACTTAAGTGTACGGCATAAAAGGTTTATAAAACTTAGCAGGAGGAAAGTCAAGCGGCAAGGAATGCCTGAGTATCAAATAGGGGAAGACGTTTAGAAGCAGGCAATCCATTTTAAATGCAGAGAATTGTAACTCTTGACAAACCTCCCATCTCTACATATCCAACAGCTTTTTCGTCCACAATCGTCAACTGAATGGCTTGATTCGAAAAATCGAAACTTGTCCTCGTGCTGAGCATGCCTTGAAATAGTCCTTTGTGAACATTCGAAAATCCAGCAACTAAAGCCTAAATTTAAGTAAGCAAGCAAATAGATGGTGAGCAAACGATCTAAATCATATCTGTAAAGAAAGAATATTGCATGCAATAACCCCCTTAAGCCTGAAGACGCACAATGAACATTGCAAACAGAATGGAATGAAAAGTCAGACCTTTAGACGAACGTTTTCATAGAAATAGGTAAGAACCTGCACTCCTTCTTCAGTCTTTTTATTCCAATCTTTGCAAGCAACAGTGTGAAAACTACCAAGGTAGGGTGAAGAAACGGTTTTATTTAGGAAAGAAAATGAGAAGTGAGATGCCACTCAGATTTATCAAACTTCAATGAATAGGAGACGGTCGCTCCACCAAGGTGACATTCAAGTCGCTTTTCATATTCTCATAAAACAATTATCACTATGAATCCACTAAAACCGCCTGTTCGCTAAATATAATTCCTTTCATTTGTATATATTGCCGTTTCTTAGATGGTAAGGGTTATTTGCAATTACGCTCAAAAGCACAAGAAATCAACGTCACCCTTTTTCTAAAGCGAAAGCAGCACAGAAATTGCAAGTGGATATTTTGACTCTTTTGACTCAAAATCATTCGATAAATTAGTTCGATCTTGTTGCAACAACTCAAATAAAATCCAATGAATTTATGCTCTTGAAACTGAAATTATGCTTATTCAAATATAAAAAATCTGCTAATATTACGTCATAGGTGTATTTGGAGACTTTTAACTCCCGTTGTCATGCGACACACATCGCTTTAAAGTAGTGGATACAGTGGCGATACGCGAGTTTATCGCTCCTTGTGCCAGAAGAGCCTTGGTTACGTGGTGGCAACGGTATACAGTGCATCGTCGATTATCCGAATATCGATTATCCAGAATTCCATTTTCCGGACGTCGTAAAAATTTCAAATGTTTGCTTGTGCGTCCGCAAATTTACGAAGATTGGTGTGGAGCGATGCTTTAATATTGTCAAAGTGCGCTGTTCAAAACAAATGCTTTCAATCATACATCTACCACATTCACAGCCAAACTGCAGTCTACCCGTTGACGTGAGCGCTGTGTTGAAATCCTTTTTCATTCAAAGCCGTATCACGCAATATTTCAATATTTAACTTGGGCTCCTGTCATTTCATACTTTATCTGTGAATTAACAAGCCCATCTTGCAAAAAAACCCCTGAATTATCAATAGGTTGTATTTTTTTTTGATTATCCGGATTTTTCGATTGTCCTGAAAATTTTTTTGCTGTTTGGTTTTGATCGTCCGGATAATCGACGATACACTGTACTTGATATAGTACTTCCTAAAAGCCGCTGTAGCCATTTCTATAAGATTGGAGTTATCACGCAACAGTTAGCAAATCGTTTTGATAAAGTGAGTTACCTAACCACGGCCGTTTTGGCTTTGGGTTTAACGGCGTGCGTCTAGCTGTTACTTTACTGCAGTCTCTCAATCAAAGACCCCTAATGAGCAGTGAGTTCGACATTGAAGCTATCAAATAACAAACAGAAAATCCACCAAACAGGCTAACTAATAAATAAAGGGCAGCTGTCCATGGGCAACACCCCTCAATTTAAGCTACCGCGTAGAGAAGCAAGCCATGAAGCAGCTCAACTGCCCAGTAGAACCGCCTCTCGCGGATTATGGAAAGCATCTGTCATCAATGAGAACAGATACTACATCCATTCCTTGCCAAAAGGCTTTACTGCTGTCACCCTCTCTACGAGGTAATATTTGAGAGTCCAGAGGACAGCCAGAATACGTAATATTAATATAAGACATAACGAGACAGAATAAGGTATTTAGAGTTTCAGTGTACTCTATCGGCATCTTCGGATAATTACAGTTCACAAAACTCGCTGGGTCAACCTCAATATAAACAATAGGATACATTAATAACTAACAAGAGACATGCTAAAGGAGGGAAAAGGGGAGCAGAGCTTTTGGTTGGAACGAGAAAAGTACGTATTATACACACAAGTAGCTCCATAGCAACGATGTGGCCTTTCAAACCGGAGTATCGTAAATGGTTATGTTCTTTCAAACCTGAGTATCGTAAATGGTTATGCCAGCTTACATTTTAAAAGGTGATACCTTATTTTTTTGACTACCGAAACTACATGTGATACACCTTATTTGATTCAAGAAAAACGTTTCAAATTCATCCGATGACGCTTGGAGCATCACGGTTTGAAGATAATGCAGTTTGTAAGATTGCCAGTGCACATGACACGTAAACGTGCAAGTGACACATGGCATGCCGAGGACCAGGTCAAATTTAATGGCTCGTGTGTCATCAGAACTGATGTGACGTCACGTCAGTAAATATATCTCACGATTCATCAAGTTTTTACACTCCATATTTATGCTCGCGACCAGTGCCGGTTTTTGGCAAGAGGGAGCCCTGTGCCATAAAGTGATTTGGGACCCCTTTTTTAGTCCTTGCAAATATACGTCAAAATATTGTTTTTCTTCGATGAGCTGTGCGGGACTCCCCAATTTCCATCTTAGGTGCGGGGCCCTGTGCCCCGGCGCAGTCGGCACCCTCCTAAAACCGGCACTGCTCGTGACTATATTCAAAATTTTGGGCATTTTAATGTAACATTTATCAGGTATTTGCAATAAAAACTCCAATTCGTGTCGCAATGCCATAATACTTATAAACGAGAAGCCAGGAGAGCCCAGTTGTGAACATATTTCACGGAGACCGGGTTTGATGATCTGTAGTAGAACCTTGTCTTTCAATGCATTCGCTAGGCGCTGCGGTTTAGACTTTCTCTCGGTTGTACTGTATTATGTGTTGTGTAACATGATGTGATGTGAGATGAAAATCTGTTAAGGAGATAATTTTTTTATTCTTGCTTTATTCTTTGTTTTAATCTGACGCGCCTGCCTGCAAGCATGACAAGGAATGGATGTAGTATCTGTTGTCATTGATAACAGATGCTTTCCATAATCCACGAGAGGCGGTCCTACTGGGCATTTGGGTCTGCCTCACGGCTTTCTTCTCTGCTCGGTAGCCAAAATAAAGGGGCTTTGCCCTTGGACGCCCTAACTGCCCTTTATTTATTAGTTAGTCTGCTCGGTGGTTTTTCTGTTTATTTAGGGTTGTTTCAATGTCTGGCCTACTCCTTATCAGGTGTATTTGATTGAGAGATTGCCAAGGTAGCCCCCCCCCCTGGATTGGCTCCACCGATCTTGGGATCTCTAATATGGATGTGCAGATGTTCTATAGTAAAATCCTACCGAAAGCAGATGATTGTAATAGTAGGGAGACTGGTAAAAGGATCAAGAGGATCTTGTATGATCGAAAGTCACGTACATACAGCCAAGGAAATTGTAAAGGACATTAACATTCGTAGGGAGTACTTTGGAATTTCGAAAGAGGGTTTCAAAGAGCAGATTGTGCAACCATGTGAAAGTATGTCACAAAAATTGGGGCTTGGTACATTGGGTTTTGTGATGTACAAAATAAACTGCCGTTTAAAATTCAAAACCTTTTTATATATCAATTAATCGATTTTGAATCTTACTTTGGCAATTTATGACAAAAACAATAGCAGCAGCAGGGGCGCTAGAGGCTTCGATCCTTCATTGTTGTGCGCTGGCAAAGAGAAACAGAGAAGCACTGAAAGAACAAAGATACGGCTAAAAGATTGTCCCATGCCCCATCTTGGTTATCAGAAAGAAATAATTTCTTTTCTGAAGGTTAAGTGGAATAAAACAAATAAACATCGATCTTGAATTATTCAATATTTCACTTAAGAGTGTTGGGTATAACTAATAGATCATTTGCTTAGAAACAGCCGATTTGTAGAGGCTGGGAATACGTGACGTTGGTGCTGGTTATTGTTTTAGTGTTTCGCGCGTTTCGGCGGCCGTGACATCTTAATTTATCAACAGGGTTATAGCAAAAGAGCCATGGCTACCAGTATGCTTTGCGATTATTATTACTCCTAGCAGCATCAAAAGCTTAAGTTTTGGACTTACAAAAATGGTGACTAGTTGTAGTTTACACTTGATGGTAAAATGGAGGTGCAGTGGAGGATAAAGGAGCTGTCATATGGATAAATGCGTATAGAAATACCAGCAAACAGAAAAGGGCTTGCCTTCGAAGTCAGTTGATGATAGAGCGGAACGCTGCTGATAGTTACATAACATGATGGTCGAGATTGTAACCCCATCAATCATACTGGTTGGCCATGGCCCTTTAGCTAGTCGTGGTTTTTTTTAACGCAAGGAACCGACAACGAAAGCGACTGTAACATCCCGAAGCTTTAGTGGTTCAGTGTACAGCAGTAACTTGGCGAGTCGAGCAGCGTTTGAAGATACACGGTAGACGATTATCAATGTGTGATTATGGATCTTTGCTCGGCGGCGAGCCCTGTTTGCGTACTACTAATTGTGGTGAATAATCATTATTTGGTAATGGTAAGACCACTAACAGTAAACTATCACTCGATGACGAGTCATTGCTGTACCGAGAATCTTTGCCTGGCGACTGGCTCTCGATGCTCTTTGGTTGACGTTGATGGCCCCATCTTCTCCTTTTGTGGCAAGCGCGGAATTTAACTTCGTGTAAGCGGTAAATTTTAATTTCCGAGTATTGGGCGGACGGTCCAACTACATGAAAATCTCATAATAAGTGTGATCGTCGCCGCCAGTACCGTTATTCGCTACAATGCTTTTCCTACTACGCGGTGTTTTCTATATAAGTCCGTAGCTGCGCATGCGCGTAGCTTAGATTGAGTATTTGTTATAATGGATAGTATTTCTCGGCCGCAGAATCATATAATTTACAAAGTTAGTCAACGACAAAGGACGTGGCTAACTGTTTCTTTTATTATCGTTAGAGGTGAGTTTTATGTTACTTTACGCTTACCTGTACCAGTGAACGAATTGTACATCCGATAAGTACGCAGGGTAGGTCGTACCAGTAAAAGCGTTTGTTACGCATTGAAATCGGCGAGTGGTGTATGGTTGCAGTCTTTTCAGTATCCCAGTAGTGTGTTATCATTATACACGTCTTAGCTAACAGTTTTTGTGCTTTCACAAGTCGTAACCATTGCACCATCTTAACTAGTACTAATGTCTGATTTACTTCTAAAGTGGCCATTTTTAGTTATCGACTCAGACGTCTGTGTTCGCAAGGGAAGCGGGTGGCCAAAAATACCGCCGGTAGAGGTAGAACAATCGGTAAACGTTTGGATTGGGGGGAGACGGACTTAGTTGTACGAATTGCCGTTTTGTGATATAGTTATTAACTTATGCTTTTTGTTTGTACAGATCTATTACACCGGTGTTTTAAGTGTTGTTACATTTGGAAAATAAGTAAAGATTTGCTATTTAAGTACATTTATGAGTTTTGTTACGTTTCTTGAGTGGAAAACTTTCTCCATTTAAGGTAGTGCACACACTATGTATGATGTTAGATGATACTTGAAGTTGAAAGTTTTCATATTGAAAAATGTCTACAAAGTTAGTACTTCTATATTCCTAGACGAAGAATTTATAGTTGTCTAAAACTGGGAGCACAAAAAATTATCTCCCCTACTTTGGAAATTATGAGGGGTCATGATCCCCTTGCTTGCACCCATCAATACCCACCCAAAGGCTTTATGTTAAGAGATTTTTAGGACAGTAAAGTCAAGGCTATTGATTTTGAACAAAGACTACGAAAGAACCAAGATGATGCTGCACATGTTTTATTCATGTAGGACTGTTCGATTTTTTTAATCCTTTCATTCGTTGTTTAGTTGTTATGGAGCTTGTATTCTTGACTTTAGAATCAGATGTATTTCATGCACAAACCGAACTGATGAAAGACCTTTCACTTGAAGCTGCTTTTTAAGGCTATTACTGTTTTTTTCAGTTTATCCTTACATATTTTCTATTCTTGCATGAAGCAACCAAATGCCTTCTCGTTTTAATACATTTTCCCAGAGTTTTAAACTTAGAACAGTGTCGATTCTGTGGAAGCACTATCAAAATGAAACTCTTTTATTCATTGTGCCATCAATGTCACGTGAAACGCATTTTAGCTGCACTAGAACTCTTTGAACCTCCCTCTGTAATTTCGGTTGCCTGACTTTACTCCCCCATCCTCCCCTAAATCTGCTTCTGCCTATGGCCTAGGTTCCCTGTATCACTGTCTCCATGAATAATGTACTAACTTGCAGGTTGCGCTTTGCTCACAAGCATGAGACCTTAGGAGATTGTCCAGTAGCCTTGTAAGTTGCAGACACTATCTTTACAGGGAGGTTGACATTTGCCAGCTGATCTCCAATACAGGCAATTAAAACATAAAGGCGGCTTGTGAATATATACAAATTATAGACTCGAGAACAATGCTCCATTCCTTTTCATTTTGCCCGAAACATTAGAAGAGTGCTTCTCCTTAAATGTGAATAGGAAAATATGAATTGATGCCGTCGACCAAAATTTCTAATTCCAAGGCACCCTTGTTTTCAGTAACAAGAGCGACAGACATCAGTGTTTTGAAACAAAGGGACGTTGCCCTCTCCATAGAGATATGATATATGTGTGGTTTCAATACAAACAGCAAATGCTTGTTGATCCATAATGCCCCAGGTAGCGTGATGGCAGCGACTTGCTCAATACAGTATTTCTAAAAAATCATACCTTGAAGGTAAAAAGATTCGCAATTTGAAAAATGTTACATTTCGCGGGTATTTAATCTCGCGATTTTGGCTTTTTGAAATTTTTTGCCGGTATTTGATTTCGCATTTTTTAAATTCTCACATTTTATCTGAGTATTCAATTTCCCTGTATTTCTCAAAATAGATTATTTAAGGTGGTTCTCAAAGTGTTAGAAAAGGAAATAAAACAACAAGAAATAGGTAAAATATTTTAGCTTTCATCATGATTTTGTTCTTCCTTTACCTTAGAGGTAGGAAACTTCGCAGGTATTTAATTTTGTGATTATTAGTAAAAATCGCGAAATTTTATACCTTTAAGGTGTTAAGCAAGGTATGGTAAAGATTTTTGATCAAATAGATAAACTTGAAAGCTAAAGATCAGTTAGTTAGAGCCAGATTATCAGATATAGTAGAATCTAGAAAGGTCGGTAGTTTTAGATGTGGGAATACAAGGTGCCAAGTTTGCAGTTTCATAGTGGATGGAGGTAACTTTAGAGGTGGAAGTTCAGGTAGGATGTACAAGGTTAACCATAGGATGTGTTGCAGTTCTTAGTAGTGTACCTTCTAGAATGTAAAATTTGTAGGGTGCAATATATATAGGTAACACTAATGCAAAGTTTAGATGGAGGTTTAAAAACTATAAGTGTTTTAGTAAAAAGTTTTATGGGGCAGTGTATCTTTTTCAGCCAGGTCATAGTGGCTTCTTAGACAATTGTACTTTTAGGTTAATAGATAAATTATGTAGTGGTAGGGAGTTGTTTTGCCAGTTTGAATTAGATGGTTTTGCCCCAAGAGGACGTAACAGTTGAGAGGTAGAGTTAGTAAAGTAGTCGTTTTTGTTTCTAGTTATTTACTCACATATCAGTTTCTAGAATTTTTTGTTATTGTTCATTCTTTGTTTTGCCATTTTCGCCTTCTTTTCTTTGGTCTTTTCTTTGGTTGATAACTTCTTGGTGATTGTAGTAAATATATTTTTATTCTTTGTAAATATAATGTCATGTGTGTGCTACAGTTTTTTAAATTGATTTAACTGTAAGTGTAAATATGCATTTTAAATTATTTTTATTTAAGCAGAACCATGACCTACGTAAAACAATTTTTGGAAAAGTGTGAAATTGTGTATTTTTGAAAACAGACGTTAAAAGTGAAATATAAAAATGTTAAAAACAGGTTCATGCTCGATGCGAGCTTTCGGTATTAAAATTCCTTATTCAGGTTAAAACCGTACAGACAGTTCCTTCCCTAATATACAATAATTAAAACAATTTTGCATACAAGAATTTAAAATGTAAACAACTGATAATAGGAATGTTGCTGGTTAAGAGTGTTATTCTTGTAAAATTCATGTTTCCCAACTAAAATGACTCAGATACGGAATGGCATGGAGGGAAGCCTTGTTGCTTCTATTGTTTACAAAAGTTGTTTTTGAGATGTTGGATTTGTAAACAAATATATTGATGTTAGCCTCATCTTGAGAATCCCACTGAGAGACTGGAAAGTGTCAGGCTACTTGCAAAGTATGGAGAGGCACTGTCATGAGGTCCCTGCCCCTGTGGGTAGGGTGATAGCACCATCAAGGTACTGCCCTTAATTAAAACATGGAAACCAACACTGCAAGGGTCACTTGGCATAACAGGTGGTGGTCAGGCACCCCCTTCATACTATGAAAGTAGCCATCTTGAGATGGCTACTAGCACCTAGTACCAGTAGTTGGAAGCTAACATTGTATTTGGTAACCCTATTGTCCTATATGGTTGGTACATTTCATTCATTTAAATGGCTAAGTTTAAAGGTTCTTATACAATAGGCAGGGGGGGGGGGGGGTCGGTAGTAAGTGGGAAGACCCACTGTGTAGTAAATAGGAAAACCTAATTCAGAAAACAACCACCTACCCATGGACTATTTACTACCGTGTAGTAACTGGAATTTCTATCCAGAAAGTAGGGACCCACCCCCAAATTTCACAATTGGCCTGTTCCTGAACCAAGATGACAAGATGCTTTGTTTTGGAATTTAACGCTGAAGTCAAGAACAACTGGTATTGATCCGGATGAAATCCAGTTAGTAGAGAAAATGGGCACAAGTGTAACAGGAGAGGTAATGTCAAAAGTACTCTTAAATAAGGATTTAAAAATGCGCCAGTGTAACGAGTTGTACTTTTCAGGCAAATATCTTCTTGGACCAGTTATGTACCTCATAGTGGCCTGGAAATTTAGGGCTTAGAACTGTGGACCCTCCATATCATCAAAAGAGTTACATGTCAATGCCTTCTTGAACTTTTCTTGTCTAGGAACTCTAAGACTTAAGCATGATGTGTTACTAATGTTGCTTTAATATGCAATGGTATTCAAAGGTTTGCTATATCTATAACTGAGGTCTTAAGGTAAGCGACGAACAAACATCGATAAGATGTGTGCAACGTGTTGTTCGTGGCACATGACACTATTATTTGTGGCATGTGCCACCTCCCCCTCCCCCCTTGTTACAGCGACGTTATCCTCACTTTTTAGGTACTGTATTTCATTTTTCACTACTTTGTATTTTATTCAAACTTTACCTTATTGGATTTGGTCAGACATTCCAATTTTGCTGAGCATGTTGAGCCACGAATGAACTTTTACCAAATTGTATCATTAGACATTTACCACAGCTAATCGGATAAATCGAAAAATACAACGTCTGAGATGAAGATAGGAATCTTTTGAGAGCGAGTCACCCTATACTAAGAGTGGAGACCGTCGTAAATATGAATTATTTTTAAAATGACGCCTGAGTGCTTGTATTATGCATACGGTACAAGGAGTATACTATGTTATCCTGAATGACCACTTCGCAAATCTTGATTATATCGAGTGGCAGTTACAATGCTTGTTGGCAGTGACTGACGTAGTGAATCATTGGCTTCTTGTATCGCAGGAAACTTTGCAGCGATTTAATCTTCCACTTCTCACTAAGACATTGGTGGTGAGTAAAATGTAAAGTCGTGTTGTTATTCATTCCTGGTTTATTATTGTTACAACTCGGTATTCTTTCAGCTATCCAAAGGTATCTGGAATGGATTACCAATTGTTGCGAAAAAATTACGAATCCGAGGATATCACAAGAGAATAGGACTTCTGTTTAGCGAAGAATATCCCAGACTCAGGTAAGAGGTGACTGTGATATTGAATTTTAGCAGGTGTGTCGATTTTTATGTTCGGATGAGTACCATTTTTTAAAAACTGACTTGTTGTGATGAGTTATTCCGTGAAGGTAAAAGTGTCAAGAAGGTAGCTGAACTTTTCGAAAACCTGCTCGCACTCCAACACCGCACTTTATTTTTGAATGGTTTGGGAAATACTGAAATCAGAAAGGTATCAGGCACTTAAAGACGATCAGAAAAATGAAATGACAAAATTTCGATTTGTGTCCTCAATTACCGAGCTTTTATATGGCACTGATGAGGGCCTAATGACCCAGGCTATACGATATAAGATAGCTGCCGTCTGACCCAGGTATCCCTCGAAACACAATGTGAGAAGATAATTTTGTAATGGATTCTATTTGCAAATATTGACTTTGCACGTACTCTGGAGTGCCGAATAAACGGGGGGGAGTCTGAGTACACGGGGGGGCATCATTACGGTCTAAAGTTAATAAACGGGGGGGGTCCAAACAGAAAACGCGTCAGGGGATGGATGAATTTATGCGGACAAATTCTGAATGTATCGACCTAGTCGAGTAAGTATACCGTTCATTGATTCTTGTAATCTACTTCACGGCTTGAAGTTGTTACCTATTTGGAACAGTGTGATATTTCTTGGAATCGAAGTATCATTGCACTAATCGTATCTGGAGTAGCACATAAATTTCAGCAGAAAGAAGTGGACATCTCTATATTCCCTATGGTAGCTTAAGAATGTAGCCGAAAAAAATGGACGTACCAAAGTAGCTGCAGAATTTTGCAGAAGATGGTGGACATCTCTATTTCCCATGGTAGCTGGTGAATTTTGCTGAAAAAATGGAACATACCAGTAGTAGCTTGAGAATTTAGCAGAAAAAAGTGGGCATACCAGTAGTAGATGGTGAATTTTTCCTCCGAGCTCGGACACGTTCCACATCTTTAGTGTGGACGTCTATTTCCTAGTGTATTTAACTTTGTGCTTGTTTACTATTTCTTATGTATATATTTGATTGGTAGGGTGGTGGATTGATTGATCGATGTTTTAATATATCTCTTTAAATCGACCGACTGTTATAAAAACCAATTCTATTTTTATGTATATGAGTTACTAATGATATATGTAAGATTTTTAAAATTTGTTTATTTATTTGATTGGTTGATTGATTAATTGATCGATTGATTGATTGAAACAGCAATCTATTTCTTGCAATCAGCTTATGATAATAAAATCTATTTTTGTTTGTATACAATTCTTATTCGTCTATTTAAAATTTTGTTTTATTTTTAAGTCCTAACTTTAATATTATTGATATTGTTGATTCATTTACTGATTAATTGATTGATTGACTGCTTGCTTGCTTTATTGATTGATTCATTGATTGATTGTGTGATTGCTGTTTGATTGATTGGTTGATTGATTGATTGATTGATTCATTGACTCATCGGAACATTGTTTGATTGATTCATTGATTGATTGATTGCACATTATTCTATTTCTTGCAATCAACGTGTGATGATAAAATCTACTTTTGTTTGTATACAATTTTTATTCATCTATTAAAACTTTTGTTTTGTTTTTTCCTTCTTAACTTTGATTATTTTAATGTTGTTGATTAATTTAGTGATTAATTGATTGATTGATTGACTTATTTCTTGCTTGTTTGATCGATTGATCAAGTGATTGATTGATTGATCGATTGATTGATTGATTGATTGACTGATTGATTGATTGATTGATTGATTGATTGATATGCACAGAATCACTTTATTCGTTCTCATAAAAACTCCGATCAGCCACGGTCTTGTGTAAGAGAATTTGGAAAGAAAGTATCATTTTCTCCCCGTAACACTTTGAAACTTTGATCGTGTCTTTAATCATGGATGTAATAGGTTCTACTTGCCCTCTCTCTCAACAGCCATGTTATAAATCACTACACAAGAAAAACAAATGCAACAATTCATGTAAGAGATGAAAGGTTTTTATTTCTGTGGTAAGTTGTGGATATCATCATAAAAATCCTTTTCTTGATTTACGTCACTTAATACGAAATTGTGAACTTTTCATACATTTGACAAAAGGCCTGCATTCGTGCTTCGTAGCTTATGATGGTGATAAATGGTTTGGTAACAGAGATTTAGTGTCAATCGTTCGCGAATTCTCCTCCAGTCAGTGGGTACGGGGAAATTCATTAATATTTATTGTGTTTCGGCTTTGAGCCTTCAAATTATAGCCAATTATATATAGTATATATATATATATATGAATCTGATCTGATCTTACTCAACAAGTTCAACTTTAGGACAGATTATCTAGTTACGATTGATAAATATGCACTACAGCAAATAGAATAATAATATTGGCTCCTTACTTTTGCATCCCAAAATATCCAGACCCTGAATAGCCAAGGAGAACGGCAACTTTTCTCTTCCTGCACTTTTCTGGATCAAATTCTACCTGTAAAAGTATATAATATATTGTGATAGTTAGTAACCAGTTGACATAGCTATATCAAATGCCCTGCCCCCTCCCTCACCAGTGCCATCCCTATTTAAAACTCTATCTATACCATTCTTGACAGTAATCATCAGGTATCCCAGATGCAAAATTTGGGTACATAATCTTTTTTATGTCATTTTAACAATAATATATACTGAAACGACGAAGACTTAATACATTTCCTTTACCTAGCTTATCTTTCAGCATTTTACGTTACGTGGACTTGAAAATTCCATTCTTGTTAGAGTAAATACGTCTGTAGGCAATCATAAATATGCAGCTTTGTCGATTTGTAAAAGCTTTCAGTACATTTGTAATTGTGTAGTGACGTCAATTGAAACAAATGACATCCCACATTTCTGTCTCAATGATAAGGGACCATGTTGTAATGGCTAGCACATCACCTTGCAACAACGAAGGACGGGGTTTGGTTCCAGGTTGTCCTGCGTTTTCACCATTGACCTTTTCATCCTATGTCATCATCTAATCACATCATTTGAATGTCTACGACCAGCATCGAGAATTGATCCCTAAATCTAAACAAAAGAAATATCACTGTGACCTTATGCTCCAAATGTCTGATCTGGTCTCCCTCCAAAGCTACATTTGGCTACAGGAACAGGCCAACAGTATGTATCTTCATAAATGTTTCAGTTATTAAATTTACGAAGCCTGTACGCGTACTTACTGTACTTGTCCTTAACTTCTCTGTATTCTCATTACTGACATCAGATTTGGCTTTTTTCTCTGATCCCGTGCACTCTTCTACCTCGCCGTTACTGCTCGTGCTGCATTTTCGTTTCCGAGAACTGTTCTCTAAGATACAGGTATCTTCATTCCCTGGTTCTTCTGTTGTATCAGCGCCCTCAAGCTCCGAAGGCCTACCCGCTGAATTTTTGGACTCTGGAATACCAGTCACATCACATTGAGAAACACATTTGGCGTCGTCGACATTGGTGGGCCCAATACGGTCGTTCTCCGATTTGCCTAGGCTGTCCATCTTCAGCAAGAATGTCAATGACTTGATTTACGTCTGTATCATTTATTCTTCTCGTAAACATGTGCTACCAGACATTCGTGGATCAAGAATTTAGTGTTGTGAATGGATGAAAGCGAGGCTTGTCAATCCGTGTTTGTGAGAGAGGCACAAAACGACTCCACGCATGGAGATCAAAATAATTAACATCTCACAAACATCTTTGCAGGCAACTCTGTGAATTGCGTCCAGCCGTCGGACTGGATTGAAATGCCCTTATTAACAAGCTGGCCTTAATATGAAATGGTGAGTCGATCTCCGATATCTCCAGGATCCATGTAGAAAGTAATCCAAGACAAACTAACTAGCATGGCTGTTGGAAGATACACTTGAATGACGTAGAAACCCATTCTTCGGACAAAAAGGAATTGTGCAGACAGGATAGTGTATGTACCTGCAAACGTAAAATTGGAAAGTACTTGAATTGCACCAACTTCCATTGCTTAGCTGCGATTGAAAAGTTGCATTTTAGAAGAATGATCCCTGTTCATGGCAGCCCTCGATAAAGCCAATTTATGGGACATTGATGGGAGAAGAAAAAAATGTTGTAACCATTATGGAATGGTACAACACGCAGAGGCCCTGGTTTTCCAGTCTTCAGAAAAGATTCAGAAGCTGAATTTAACACATGCTCATCAGTTGCTTGAAGACAAACACTATTTTTTAACTTTTAATTAATCTTCGGCACACAATAAGATAATCATATGTCATTCACTTCACCAAAATCGATTATTTTGATACGTAAATATAACAAGGATTTCAGCTTGAATATATATTGCCGAAGACCTGTTAGACAACTTGCGAGGATTCCTGAATAATCCCTAGTAACGTCGCGCTTTTTTGTTTTATATGTAGTGAAGAGGAAGGACAACAGACTCTCTCTCCGTAGCTTATATCTGGTACTACTATGATAAGTCAACTTGGAACTATCTGAACATTTTCAACGTTTCTACGTTGAAAATATGTAATGACATTACCAGATAGCTGACGGTGTCATTCAAGCCTAACGATTATGTGTCTTTCGCTTCAAGTCTATTATTTTTAAAATTTGCGAAATAATTTCTCATTAGTTTAGTTTCAAAAATATAATAAATCTGATTACTGTTCTAAAGGTTCCCAGGATTTTCGTGGGTTTTCTGATGATCGTATTTACTAGTGTTACTCCTTTAAAACAGCGAGGACAATGTACGATAACTGCATTCACAATTAAAGACAACTGAATGTCTTCACAGTGCAATCCAGATGGAGGGATAAACTTATACTCCTCAAGGATCTCAATTAGCAGTGGATAGATAGAGGAAGATGACTAGAATTAAAAAGACAGGTTCCTCATTAAGAGACAATAACCCTTACTGATCGATTAATTAATATGCAATCCATTAGTAACTTACTGAAGTCTATGTTATATGGGGAAATATATTGGTTATCTAATACAAACGTTCGTAAACAACAACAAAAGTCTCGAAATAGCAAAAACATCGTCCGAACGTGAGCCGACTTGCTCTTCAAAGTCATGACGTCACATGCCCAAGGCACAAAATAATCGAAATGATTTTGCCTTTGAAGCCCAACAAATTTGATGGAAAATTTATCAAATTTCAGCTTCTATTCTAAAAGCATAATTGAGCTGCAAACCAAAATGTAAAGAGAGGAAAATTGAGTGTGGCGGACCTTTGTATGATACGTCATCGCACTCTTAAGAGGGGACATGGTAAACGCTGGTTAATGTTATCTAAAAATAAAAAGTATTTTCAGGCCCCTGACATCGTTTAACCTTTTTCAAATATTCGTTATGCGATGACAAATTCCATTTTACTGACCAAGGGTAACATTGTTGAGTCACAAGAGACACAATGTTTATATTTATCGTATTGTTTAGCATCAAAGTGTCAGACGAAAAAAGCTTTTAAGTACACAATGTTTTCGCTATTTCGTGCAATATTCTTGTTTTGTACCACTAACGAACTATAATTGTACTTATAGGGACCTGCATACTTGCACTTGTATACTTGTACTTGTATACGTGTACTTGTATACTTGTACTTGTATACTTGGTCAGTTCCCAGACAAGTTGTGACTGAATCTATGAACTTCAAAAAAGTCGGTTTGCAGGGTATTTCACTTCTTTCTTTCATTCTTTCTTCTTGCTTGTTGGTTCTTATATTTAACTCTTAACTGTATATTTTCAGGTGTGCGGGAAGTCCCTCGTTGAAATCAATTAAATATTTTAGTTACCTTGTTTCTCTTTGGAGATTCAAGTTAGACAACGTGCTTCCAAAACATTGACGGATCGTCAATAAATATCTACAGATTTTGATTTCATCAATATTTGGTGCAATGCTTTAATCATTGGCCACAGACGACCAGTAATATTGTCAACATGCAGTTTTATCAGTATTACTGTCAACATTATTGCACGTCTGTTAACCGTTCGACTCACATCGACTAATATGCAAACCGAACATCAAAGCGGTAAGAAGCATTTCAGAGAAAGTTTAGAAAGTGCCTTGGAATCATTTGTCAAAACTTGCCATGTAGCAAAGCAAGGAGTTGCAATTTGGTTATTTCAAAGGTTTAATTTTTTGAAGGGTTTTCGTTAGTGAGACTTTCAAGACGTCTGGCGAGTTTCTTAAGAGGTACGTTATACTTAACCTCAGATAGCAAATAATCATTTAGAGAACTTTTTGAAAGACCAAGAATCAAATAAAAGTCAGATAACAATCTTGAAATGTTAACTTTACCATGTTATTAGCGATCGAAGACAAACTATATTGGTGAAGTGTATTTTGACACTTAAATATCATCCATTAAAAGTCACTTGTCATAGCTATCAAGTGTCACTACGTGTGTTCCTATTTTTCATTTTTTGAGTATTAAATTGAGCCAAGAAAGACATTTCCTCTGTTACAATTTATTTATTGGCTTTTGTCTAAACTGCGTGAAAATACGCGGCGAATTCTCATGCGTGCGTACTGCTAGATCATAAAACTAAATCCGTGAAAAACAATAGGCGTGTAAAATACGCAAAATGCATGAAAGTTGGAAGGTCTGCATTTTTTGATAGCTGCTATGGCTTACCTCTAACAACACTGGCCAACAACTCTTTTTCATCAAGCATATGCTTATGTGAGTCCAATGTAGCTTCTCATGTTGATCTCAAATCTGTATTCCATTTTTTCATAGCATGTACAGTTTTTAAGATGAGGTAATTCATTAATTTTTGGCTTATCTGACAGAAGGGGGTATGACAGCATCAATTTTGTAATTAGAAATGTTATTAGCCTAAGCACATGTTTTCTTTATGATATCGAAAATTACGTTTAAAACAAAATGAATGTATTGCTTTAGCATATGCCAGATAAAATATTTCTTCATGTTAAGCAAAGGTTTAATTGTATTTGATGAATTATTGGTAAGCATTTCATGATAAAAATTCATCCAATCAGATTTTGTCTGATGATATATTTCATCCTTTCAAAGTCAGCATGGCATATCAAGGGCATGTAATGATTTTATAATTTGTCTTTGAAAACCCAAACTGGTGGAGGTTGGATACCAGCCGGCATTCCTTTCGTAGACCCTCTTATTGAAGCTCGTCCTTCCCATCGTATGATCAGATTGTGACTGTTTTCTGCTCGTATTTGTAATGATTATTTATTTATTTATTTGTAGTATAAAGCTTTGGCACCAATGTATTACAGAGGAGCAATGGCAGCCATTATTGTGTATGATATTACAGTTGAGGTATGTTTGAGAGACTTCAGTTTTTAAGGACCTTTCCTTCATTGACCCTAACTTTTTAATAACTGGGTTGAGGTATCTTTATTCAAGTGCAGAACTAAGACAGATGAAAGTACACAATTATGTTGTCTTTGGACGTCACCAGGACTCTTCCATGTAAAACGAAGTTAACATGTACTCATAATCGAAGGTCAAGCATGATTTAATCCAAGCTGTTAATGTCAGAAAAGGTCAAATGTAGGAATATCATGGTTTTCAAATAACTTTTTATTTCCGTTTAGTAATCTGTTGTTGCTCACGCACTATCATAACAGTGGTTGATCTATTTTACTTGATGTTTCTAATGCATTGGTACGTTCAAAGTACATGTAGCACTTGTAGTGACTATAAAGGCTATTACCAAGTGTAAACTAACTCGTTTCAAAGGTACTGCAAGGACTTTGATAGGCAAACCTTTTATTAAGAAGCCCGCGTGTTATTAAAATGATAAATAAGAATATTTGATAGCCATGAAATTTCCCAAACGGTTTAAACCCTGTTTATGCTGAATCAGATTCAAAAGTATGTAAATGTCTTTGATCTCTTTTTCCTGAAATGTTGATAAGATACGGGAATCATATCAGTGCGTGTTTCTACAATACTGGATACACTTGCATCCACAGTGCTTCGTTCGATTTCAAATTAGATAGTGTAGCAATTCGTAGGAATAAGAAGTGCAAAGAAATTGAACATAAAAATATGAACAATAATAGGTGATTATAAGTAACGTATCGTAGTCTAAAAAGATGGTGAATAGAAATTACATCAATATAATTTCATAGTGACAATGTATTCGACCCTTTTTGGATAATATTTGATGTTTGATTGGATTCCATCCAGAATTGTTTACACGTAACTTTGTTAGGGTCCAAAATGATTCACTTTCATGAGCGATCCAGTTGGGATTAACTGGTTCGCAAGTCGATCGTTACAATTTTTGGGTTTGATCCATAAAAAGGAGATGTGCAAAATGGAGAGTTTCCCCTTTTAAAATTGGGGGTTGAGAAGTGTGAAGTTACAGGAGAGTTGGGCTTGTCGATATATTTGTATAAAAAATGCGCGTCAGTTTGACTGTGATATTTCCTAAATAAGTTGCTTTGTCTAGGTTCCATAACCTTGCAGTAAATTTTTTCTATTGTCGTACCGGGATTGTAGTAATGTAGAGGGGGGTGCTGACTTCATTTCTCACTGTTGTTGTTTTTCTTCCAGCAAAGTTTTGCTAGTGTGAAAAGGTGGATTCGGGAACTGCAGCAACTTGGACCATCAAATATCGTATTAGCAATTGCAGGAAACAAAAAGGACTTATCTGACGAACGTGAGGTTAGTTGGTATTGGCACTGTTTGTTTTAAGAACTATTATTAAATGATTTTGGCATAGTACTGGTACGATCATCATCATCTTTACCGTAGCTGGCGAGACCATTGGTACACCTATAGCAGCACATCCTACTTCCAGCCCTCCTGGTCCTCGGCATCTATTATAACGGACACTATCCTTTCCTCGTCCCATTCCTGTATGTCATCAGGGTCAGATTAAGGAAAAGGTCCAGTGGATCGTCCCAAGAGGGAACCCCCCACCAAAAAGGGTCTGCAGTGTGAACTGGTTAGGCAGAACTAGCGTCAGCAGAGTTACTAGTCAGGTCTTATACAGATGGCTCAGGCATTATACTTGTTGATGAATTTTGTCAGTTTTTCAGGAACATTTGCCCATATCTTCACTGACGAGCAGCCAGAAGGTATTAGCACCGAGCATTCTCTGTACAGACATCACAGATAAGGCTGTGCACAACACTTTGCTAAACCTTGAGATAGCTCTGCTAATATACATTATTTTATTGGTGTCAAACTACAGCGGAAAGTGCTCCTTCTAAAACTCAAAGTAATTGAGAACCGATTTCTAACATCAGTGAAAAGCCTTGTAACTGTGGCTATTACGAGTATCGAGTTAGACGTAATGCGTGAGCTCGACTTCAGTGACACGATCAGCGACTTTGTTGCACGAACATCATGTAAAGTATTTTCACTAAAATGATCATAACTGAGTCCAAATTCTGGAAATCAGCACTTATACTCGTTAGTTATAATATACATTTTCTGAAACATTCAGTAATCGTAAATGATTTACTCCTCTGTGTAAATGTATTCCATAAGCACCAATTGCGTTCATTTCATTTCCTGTCTATGGATTGCATGTTATAAAATTGGTAAAATAGCCCCCATTCACCATTTCCTACCTAAAGTTGCCCTATTGATATATAGCTTAATATTCTATAGTGTGTTCAATAGGAAGAGTTGGAGAGGGAGCCCCTCTTTCACGCGGGCCCCAGTCCTCCCACAGGCTTAATCCGGCCTTGTATGTTTATTATTATGTATCCTCCATACATAATGACTTTGTATAATGCCTTGTTCTTCACGCTAACACGTCCCAAATGAACCAAATCAATTTCCTGTGGTTTGCAATGCAATGAAAACATGGCTTCCACCTCTGTTAGACAGAGGCTGCAAATCGAATACTCTCAATTACTCTGGAGTGCCGAATAAACGGGGGGGTCTGAATAAACCGGGGTCATCATCACGGTCTAAAGTTAATAATCGGGGGGTTCAAATAAACGGGGGGTCTGAACTCCAGTCTCAATTTTGTGAAAATTTTAGATAAGGATGACACACATGAGGACAAAATCGTACTAATAATATTGATTGTTGTTGCGTGGGAAGTTATTCGAGTGTTTTCATACATCATTTACATTTTGAGTACTGGGAAAATTACTTGAAATTAATAAACGCTCCTAATAAGAAGCGGGGGGTTTCTAAATGTCAAGAAATTTATAAGGGGGGGGGGTACGATTATTTGGCACTTAAGAGTAGTTGCAGCTTTCAGTTTCAAGTGTTCTGCACATTCTGTTAAGTCTTGTTGTTGTTTCTTTGTGGGGGTGTCACGGTATTGACGAGGGTAGCTGCGGTAGGTTGGCCTCTAGTTCTGTAGTTTTTAAGATTGGAATCTCAATGCTTTTGTTGACCCTTCCTTACAACACAAAATTTACTTCCCTAACCTCGTAACTATTCGAGCCCGGCCAGTCACTGTCACCGAGTAGTTTTCCTGGCAGCTCTACAGTGGGGAACAGAAGATTGAAACGTGGTAACAGTGGGCACCAGTCGCTTCTCTGTCACTTGGCTAGGATCATGTGTTTGTATCATTTATGACACATTGACGGCAGGTTCTTTCCATGGTCCGTGAGAGGTGGTCCTAGTGGGAGGTTGAGCCTGCTTCATGACTTGCTTCTCTGCCCGGTAACCTAAATTGAGGGGCGTCACCCTTGGGCGCCCAAGCTGCCCTTTATTTATTAGTTAGCCTGTTTGGTGGTTTTTCTGTTTATTTAGGGTAATTTCAATGTGGAGCCCCGCTGCTCGTCAGGGGTCTTTGAGAGACTGCCAGAAGAGATAAAATTTTGTTGTCCCATGGAGGATACTACAGGCTGTTTCGTCCTAAGTAATGGACCATAGGCTTCCAAGTTCTTCAGTAAGTGACGTCCCTAGATGATTTTCTAAACTTTGCTTTAAACATTATTGGGTTCACTATATTAAGCGTTTCATACACCCTCCAGTTCATGTCAAACCACCGATCGAAGACAATCGGGTCGTGGAAGCGTTACAAAAGTAACGTATAAGACAATTGGTAGCAACAACGTTAACGAGTGCATTCTTTCTTGAGACGGAGTGAATCAAGTACCGCAACTTCCACAAACCAAAGTTTTATTGCAAGATGTATAGGCATGCATTGGTAGGGCTAACTACTTCCATGATCTCCCTGGTCAGCGGGTATCACTTTTAATAAATGATATGATATAAACAGATGACATACAGTCCATGAAATTTTCTCGATGTAGTGACGGGGTTGCCATTCGTTCTTGTACTACGGGCTAGACTGGGATTGCTAAAGTTGAGCTTGGCTGCAGCTAACTTTAAATATGCTAAAACTCTTATTTTTCAGTACTTCACTAGTAATAAACTATGATCTAGTTTCCATAGAAGTACTTGTAAAATAATTATGGCCTTTTTTGTGCTTGAACCTCAATAAAGTCAATTTTATCATTGTTAGGGAGGTCCCATAAGAAGGCATCCATCTTGGTATAGTCTGTTTTCATTAACTTTATCATGAGAAAATTCCATCGATAGCCTTTAGGTCCTGTACGTATTCCCATACCAGACATCTTGACCAAAACCTGTTTGGTCTGCACCAGGTAAGAATTACTCTACCGTCCTTAATTGTAGGGGGGTGGAATTAGCAGGGGAGTGGGGGGTGGAGATTATATTTCCATGGTATAAAAATGGGGGTCATAATAAAATGCCCTATAGCGGCACTCATGCTTTTGGCTTAAAATTAGCGGTAAATAATAAAATTGGGGCGGGCGTACTAGAAAAAAAAAAGTATAAAAAGGCCGGTTAAAGCAATCAAAATAATAACAGAAAATGGGGGTCATTATTAGGTGATATTAGAGCGTAAAAATTTTTAAAAACTGCAAAATGATCCCCCACCCTACAATTACGCACCGTAGAGTAACGCAAACAACCAACCTGATCTACGACCAGTTTCAATGCACTTTCGACATTCTTTTATGTTTTACAGATTCTCTTCCTCGTGCTTTTAAGATAAAAACAAAGCGCACAGGAATTAGGAGAAATGTTCGTTACTATAATTCGTGGCACAGTCAGTGTTCCTTATGAGATGATCTTCTATCGCCGATCTAGTAGTAAACTAAACCTTTTCTACTAAACCTTTTCTACATACACTGATCACAGCAATTGTATGGAGTGAAGTGAAAAAGCTTTTTCGATAAATTTATAGGAAGCGGGAAGACCAAAACACGTTGTAGAAAATAACGGTCGCGAGTGTGACACGTTTTTTGCCACTTGTGCTATCGAAATTGGCATAAATTGTTGACAAATTCTCTTTGTCGAAAGAGTACCAGCTTCTTTCTTTTGATGAATACGGTTTCTAAAGCAGCCAGATGAAATGGAGATCGGGCATTGGCTTATACCTAAATGATTTTCTTTCTAATACACCTGCCGTACAGAGGGGGTGTCCAAATGGGGTGTTCAAATGGGGTGTCCGAGAGGGGTGTCCAAGAGGGGTGTCTGAGAGAGGGTTTTCAAGAGGGGGTGTCTTAGAGAGGATGTCTAAGGAGGAATTTCCAAGAAGGGGTGTCCGAGAGATAAATCGATAGGAAACGAAATTTTAAAAGCCATCATGTAGTGACAACTATCACGAAGATTCGTTTGGGGTTTTAGCCAAAACCGCATCTCCGTTTCATCTTGCCGCTTAAGAAGCCGCATTCATCAAAACAAAAAGCCAGCACTCTGTCGACAAAAAGAAATTGTTTACAATTTACACCTATTTCAATAATACGAGAGGCAATAAAGCTGTCGGTCCTGTGATTGTTATTTTCTACAATGATCTTTGGTCTTCTAGGTTCCTATAAATTTATCGAAAAAACTCTCTCGCAATATTCAAAATGAAATGAATGTCAAATTTTTGGTGATGTCCAAATATATCAAGAAGCATTTAACATTTGGCTTATAATCAATAGCAACCTCATATCTATATTAATGTAGATTTGGAAATTGATACGATGGCGACTCCACTGACCACTTACACGTTGTTGTTTTTATAAGTAACTCCATTTTCGGGGTCAGGCCTCGAGTTGCTTAGCAATTTTCCAAAATTAGGCCAGGAGTTGCTCAAGTAGTTGCTTAGATAATTTATCACGATTTTGAAGAAGACGAAGATGGGAGAGATGCCGAGCTTGTAGTAAATGATGAAATACCAAATGATGGTTGGATCTTTGATCTCTTAGCTTGACACATTTTCAACAGTGTGATATTTGTTACATATCAACAGTTTGCATTCAATTCTTAATGAAAAACTTTTCTTGATTTGTTTTTCAGGCCTCGAGTTGCTTAGCTTGTTGCTTAGATAGTGGACCAAATCGGGGCCTCACACCTAATCAATTGAGTTGCTTGTAGGAAAAACGTGTAGTACTCTACAAAATCTTATGCACAATATCGATTTCATGACTTCTGTTTTTGGAATACATACAAACATCATTGTTACTACCACTATGGCCTAGAACAGGGGTCACAAGCTTGCGTCCCGCGGGTCAACTGCAGCCCCAGATGACAATATGACGCCCCATCTTAATATAAAAGATGAATGTTAGTGCAGCCCGCAAATTTGATATGAATGAAACTTGTTGTATGCGGATCTGACGAACCAATCATGATGGGGTAATAGGTCCGGAGGGTGGTACATCGGTCCGGTTAAATCCGTAAATAATCTCAATCTGAGAAAGTCTAGGACATTGGTCCGCAACCTTGGGTTCATGAGTACCTTAGGGGTCCGCAAAGGATATATTAGGAGTCCGTAACCTACGAAGCATTAGAATTATCATTTCAATTTTTGGTCATTTGGTCAATGCAATGGAAGTGGCAATCTTACTAGTCCAATTCTGAAGCCAGCCCTCAACAATGTATATAAGGTGCATTTTATATAATGTTTAAATTCTCAATTGGGCACGAGGGTAAAATTTGTTGTGGACAACAGCAATGACGTGTGCATTGTATAAATTATCATGAATTCGTGTTAAGTTTGAATTTTAGAGTTCAATGATTTGAGTTGTTGTTTTCTTACGTTACGAGGAATCTGCTCTGTTCGATCATCTAGCTTTCTGCATCAATTGTAGCCAGAATGATGGAAAAGGACAGCCATCTTCTCGTAACGCAAGAACGCAACATCAAATCTTCTGAAGTCTTGAACTCAAATTAGCACCAATTCATGATAAAATGTCCAATGCACACGTTATTGCTATTGTTTGCATTTGTTATACGGGAAGGGTTCCTTGTGAAGCAAAAGGTTGAGAACCTCTGTTCGAAATAACAAATCATTCGAAAGAATCCTGCTTAATCACACGAAGGTGAATGGCCTCATTCTCACTACTGGCCTCATTCTCACTACTGGCCTCATTCTCACTACTGCCCTCTACAAAGACGATCTTTGCTCATCCCATAACATGGACATGCTAAGAACGATTAAATAATTTCTTCCGATAATTATAGCACTCACAAGCAAAATCCTTACAAAAAGCAAAATGTTTATCTCGCTTATCTTTATATTTCTTCAACGTGTCTTTTAAAGGCTGGAAATGAATTATAATCACGCCATTAGATGAAACAAAGAGAAAGACGAGATAAAAATGTCGCAATGAGTAAGAGTTCCAATGTCACATTCTCAAGTCCCTTCAATGTTACAAAACTTGCACATCACACGCCTCAACTTAATTTTTTTGTTTTGTCCAGTTAATTTTCTAAATAGTAAGTTGTTCGTTTTAATTTATACGAAGATTTTATCCCTTTTTATATATTTGTTTTTTTTACTTCTATGGGGGTTTTTTTTGTAGTTGTACTCAAATCTCCAATCACGGCCCTCTTATCAATAGTGGAGAATTCTTTCAGGTCGTCTTTCTGGACTTAAAGGAGGACTCTTTTACGGAGGCCGCGGTCACTTAAATTTCTTTGTTGTTTCTCTCGGGCCCTCAAATCAGATCCTTATAAGCAGCGAAAATTAGAGGCAAACAAAATTTCGGGGTACATTGTATTCTTTGCTTGTTCGGTACGTTTTTTAATTTTCCTTTGCTGAAGAAATATTGCAAAACAGCATACCCCATACTTGCCCATACCGCAGCCCGCGGAATTAGACATAAAACGCCGCGGTGAAGGCAAGGACTCGCGGAAATTACTGCGGTTCCTTTTTTCCACGGCAGAAAAGAAATTCCGGCTGATATGACGGTGTAAACAATAGCAACCCCTTTAAAAAATTACTAGCCTCTTATGTAATTTTGTTATCTGTGGTATTGAAGTAGACATGCCTACCTTCTTCACAATGCCATTTTATCTATGCCTTTGCCTTGTCACTTGTCACTTGTCACTTGTCACTTGTCACTTGTCACTTGTCACTTGTCACTTGTCACTTGTCACTTGTCAAGTTTCACCTGTCACTTGACACGAACACTTATCACTAACACTTGTCAAGAACACACACGTCGAACACTTGTCAACACTTGTCAAGTTATCGTCATAACTTCTACTAGCAGCTTTCAAACTCTGGTACGACTGAATGCTTACAAATCCTCATGAAGGGTTGTTCAAGAAGCCTACCAAATCTCCTAAAATTGGCACTGATAGAGAATTTCTGAAATCTAATATCATTTAAAATGCAGCTGATCATTGTACTAGCTGCAAACTTTGCAATGGCAAATGTCCCTTAATGCCCCGAAAGTAACCACCATAGCTACTAATTCTTTTGTTTAATTCTCTTTGCTAAATTCATATGGTAAAAATTCCAAATACTGAAACACGGATTGTAAACTGCAAGCAGAAGCATTGACAATGTCATTTGTTAAGCTTTTGTTACCGCTGTCATTGCCACTGCTCTGATATTTGGGTGGTTAATTGACTATAAGAAAATTTAGCATTGTGTTGTCGAAAAGATAGGGTTTTAACAATACATTTCTATAGATACTAGAGAAATAGAAAATATATCTCGACTGGAATTCAAAACGGGGGCACCCGCATAGTTAGCAGACCGTTTGATGGATCCCGATGAAAGACTCCTTTATTTTCTAGTCATCATGTGAGCTGTACGTTCTCCACCCGTTAAAATCGACATCTGTTCTTGCCTAATTCTGTAGACTAGGCTCTCTACACCATGTTACTTCACCATTAATAGACTCTCATCTGGCTCACCAATCCACCCACAGTCTATTGAAAGTTTGAAAGTATTATCAGAAAGGAAAGATTTTAGATGCTCAGCTTTTTCTTATCCTAAAACAACAAGAAATATGTCACCACCGAAATTCCCCCGGGGTGTCCGGGTCTTTGGTTCACATTTTGACGTTGAAAAGAACACCCTGACAACTGCATGCGTGATTAACAATTATTCTGGCAGTAGATATGGTTGAGAAGTATAGTTCTAGGGGCACGAGCCCAACAAAGACCCTGCGAGGACGAAGTTTAATGTTCTTTGCTCGACCAGAGCTGTGGTGAAGCACGACAAAGCTCTTTTCTAAACATAAATGAATTATAGGCAATGGCTTAATTTGTGACTGGACATGTAGCTGAGAGGAAATTTTGGGAAATGCTTCCAAAGTTTGCGATGTACCTGGAAAAAGGTTTTTCACCATACACCAAATAATGCTTTTTTCTTACATATTGGTTTCACCATTAAAAATACGCAGGAAAGACAAAAAGCCAGCTTCTAATCAATATTGAATGAATATCCTGAACATTTTACTCAAAATATTAACAATCGTTTAACAGTTATTTTTTACGTTTTGTTCCTCCTCCAAAATTGTTAGATTACCTTCCATAAATTTAAAATTGAAGTTAGCAAACAAGTAAGTGTAAGGAAGATCGTTAAGCCAGTGATACACATAACGTGAAATAATTGAAGTTACTCTTTGAAAAGCTCTAGTTAAACATCTATACAAAGGAAATCACTGCCAAGTCCTTACACGCCAAAAGAAGATAAAACTTTACGTACAGTTGCTATAACATCTAAAGGCTTAACATAGTAATAAGCTGTAACAAAACCCATGCCCGAAAGTTACTAGGTACTCTACAAACAACTACTAAACAACTTTTGGGGGCCTTTTTGACTAAAGATTATCAGTTTATAAATTCACGTGTCACTGTGAGAGCGTTTAGCAAAATGAATCCGTTACACAACGCAATATTCAAGTTTTGTACCAGAAACCAACTTTTCAAATAAATATATATAAAGGCCAACTGATGAAGGCCAACAGCGAAAACTCAATAACTATCAATTAATTAATATTACCGTACCCAGCGAGGCGGTATTTACATGAACCAGCGACGAAATCTTGGCTCGAGATGAAATCTCAGCCCGAAGCGAGATTTCATCTAAGGCTGCCTATTATTTCTATGAATGGACAGACTTTCGTTTACATGAACCGCAAGTCAGCTCGAGAGGCAATCGGCTTGCGAAGAATATAAAGGATGAGATTTCGTCTCGAGCTGGAATTGTCATGTAAAAGCAAAAATGATTCACCATCGAGATGAAAACCTCATTGCAAAATAAAGGAACATTATTTGTTGAGGTTTGATTGGATGAAAGTGATGTAATCATAAATTTGATCCTGATAAAAAAGAAAGAAAGACAACATTCGCTTATTCTTGTGGCTCTTGTTGTTGGTTGCTGAATTTATTGGTCGAGTGATGGATGCAACAAAGGAGAATGTTTATTTCCAATAGAGCTTGGCAATTAAGTGAATGTCTCATTTGGTAGCAAAAATAATCTTGGGGGTTCTCAGTGGGCTGTCGAATCGGAATATGAGTGCCGTCTATATAACCAACAACTTGTGGAAATCAAAATTTGGTTTCCAAGGTTTCCGTAATGTGAAGAACTTCATCAGAGGTCAAGGAAAGTTCAATAAATTTTGGTCCCATATGCAATACTATTGCATCGCATAGTTTACGCAGATTTACGGACAGGCCTGTTTGTAACACACCACAGAGATTACAAGTTACTTTAAACTATAATAATAGAGCGCCATTACCACCCTCTATCAGGCGACAAACAGTTATCTCGGGTAGCTTTATGTCAACGTGTAGGATTGGCAGCAAGATTTCAACCCCTTTTCTGCAGTCGAAAACCTTTTCCCCATTATTCCAAAGCCGACTCCCTACTCCACATTTTTGCACACCACTTGCCAGATCTACCAGGTCTTCTCCAATATTTTCTCTTGGAACGATGGTTATACCGGAGTTTTGCAATGAAAGAGTACTTTGAGAGACTGTGGTTATACAACTGATTCAATCACCCGTATTTTTCAATTGCATGGTTTCAATCCAAAACGGCTGCTTGCAACATTTCTTCATTTTTATGAAGCTCTTGAATTAACAAAAAAGAGCATGGAAGAGTAAACTGATAGAGTTGTGGTTTGATTGGTCGAGTAATAGATGCAACAAATAAGAACGTGGATTTGCAATAGAGCTTGGCATTTAAGTGAATGTCTCATTCTGTAGCAAAAATAATCTTGGGAGTTCTGAGTGGGCTGTCGAATCAGAATGTGAGTGCCTTCCAAAACAGCTACTTGCAACATTTCTTCATTTTTATGAAGCTTTTGAATTAACAAAAAAGAGCATGGAAGGGTAAACTGATAGAGTTTTAAGAAACGTCTAGTTCACTTATCTATTTTCAAGTTTGTTGGGTTTGTTGGGGGGTTTTTTGGGGAGGGGGGGTCAGTAGCAGTAGCACCACACAAGGCTAACAAAAGCCACTAAGTGTATGAACCAGAAGAGAGGTAAGGTAAGAGTTAATTAAAGTTGAATTAAGAAAAGTAATGCCTTAAATAAGACACTGTGCAATGTTGGATATATTAGCAGGACGACAACATGACCTTGATGGGGTCAATATGTGAAAGGAAAAATCTAGAGTAACAGAACAGGAGGTCAAAACGGGTAACAGGGTACAGGGGTAGAATACAATGAGTGAAGTCAACAAGATTACATTTGCTATTTATCTCAAATATAACAAAACAAAATAAAAATGTGTGTAATCGTAGATCTTTGGTAGGGTGGGGAATGGTATAGGCATTGGTGGATCCGCAGGGACTATAGGTTACGTGGTTGATGTATAACCTATATGACTTCTAGGCGCAATGATAACGGGAGGGCTGTTAAATCCGCGGCAGCGAGACAATATGGACAAAAATCACTACCAACAGCTTTGTAGTTGAAGTCGAAGTGAAAAGTGTGTATTGATAAATTTACAGATCTAGTACTTATGTATAAGCACAGAGAATAGAATAAAGTAATTGCCAAAAATAGATGGAGAGAGGGAAAATCCTTATCGAGTAATCGTTAGGCTACATCATATTGCTATGGATGATGTAAGATTCACGACAGGACCTCCACCAACTCTGACCCCCTTAAACTTTGGTCCTGCAATTTTGTCTAAAAATAGGTTGATTGGGTAATATAGGTGGTTTCAAAATGTCCATGAAAGGCGATTATAGTGTGACTGTTGGAATACAGGTGAGAAAACGTTATGCAATCAACTTTATCTAGCGTTGACATAGATCCTTTAAAAGTTGACCACTCTACAATCAGATGCCGGATCCAACACGGTGGAGGAGGCTGGTTTCTATGATTCTAAAGGAGGGGCTATAAGGGGCTTAGCCCGCTAAATATATCTTCAGTACCACCAAATTCTTCTGCCAATATTCAAACTTCCAGCTTTTCTTTAGCAGTCGTCAATGTTACCGTCCCCAATGTTCAGAATAGCTCTTTCAAATTTCTAACCCTTGCCACGGCCTGAATTCGCCTATCGCAGATCATGTTACAAGGGTGTACTATACTTTTCAATATTGAAGATCAATAACCATACTGAATCTCAACTAACCTTGGCCATTACAAATCCTGACCCCAAAACCAGGAGCATAATTTTTGTGGGAAAAACTTTTTATAGATTAGCTTTTACAAGTTCTCTCTAGAAGGGGAGAAGAAAAACAGACGTCATTTCACCCTTACCCCAATGTCGGTGCCCCTGATTGTTTCAGATTGGATAGAGGATCTTAACAGTGGTCTTCATATTTCGATAGTTATCTAAATCTCTCGTAACTCACCAACTGCTCCTTGTTGTGCTTCTCTTGTTTATTCAGTCTCCTTTTTATCTTACGTCTAACCAAAGCCGATGGAGGAATTGTCTGGCATCGACAGCATGTGCTCAAGATCATGTTATTGTTTAGTATCACGTGACATGCTGAGGGGACGGTGCCTGAAGAGCGCAGCCAGAATATGAGTGTTTTGAGATTTCTCGTTTAGCTATGTGCCGTAATTCCGAAAACTTACCTTGGCCCTAAAATGACTATGCTATGCCCTTGACAAGTTAAGTTTATACGCTGCCATAAACTGAAGAGGAAGCCCAGTTCAAAGAAAAATCCTTTTGCTGCTGTTAAGTGGTTTATATCATAAAAATGCAACAATAACACCTTAAATTTGAACACATTATTAATCTCTGTAAACACATAATAAAGTAGAAATGTATCGCATAGATTGGTTGCTACTTCTACCGAGTACTTGGAAATTGACAAAACCTTCTGCCTGCACCTTGAGCATTCTTACTTTAGATTTATTAAGATATTATATCTAGAAAAGGCACTAAAGAATAAGAAAATATGTCGACGCCGGGGCTCAAACTTGTGACCCACACAGGTACGGCTTGTGCTCTACCAATTGAGCTAAGTGACCACCGATGCTGACATAGTCTATTCCTTTAGTCGTCACATGAGCTACCAGCACTGTACCTAGCTCTGTCGGTAGAGCATACGCCGTGATAGCGCGGGTCACAGGTTAAAGAACCGCTGGTTGTCTCTGCTAAATTGACATTTCAAATCCTTTCTTCTCGATGATACTAAGATAAGATACAATAACTAAACTGGACTTTAAATATTGCGTTAAGTACCGGATTGCGTAGAGTAACGCGTTGTATATAATTGAGAAATTCGAAGCCCTCACATTCTCAGGGACGTGTACTTTGAATTGATGAACGTCGCTACTACCTTAGTCGAATTTAGTTTCAATGTTCAGAGAGGTTTACGGAGTTGCTATGGGCCGTCTCCTTGGACCAACTTTAGCTAAGATTTTCGTTGGTGTTAAGGAGGCCAAGTATTTTGATAACGGTAGTCGTCCACTTGTCTATTTTTGCTATGTTGATGATACCTTTTCTATTTTCAAAAACGAGCAGTAATGTGAGCAATTTCTTTAAATGCCTAATGACTTGCATCCTGCTGGTAGGTTTACTTATGCAAAAGAAGAAAACTAATACTTGTCTGTCCTGGACGTTCGGTTTCAAAAGATAGGCCCTGTTTTCTCGCTACAATGTACAGAAAACTCTCATTTACGGGACAACATACGCAATGGGATTTGTTTTGACCTAAAACCTTTCAAAACCAATCTCATCGCTACTTTAATTCACCGTAATCTTATCATTTGCTCAAAAAGTAAACTAGATGAGGAATGAGCCATCATTAAAGACATCTTCTCAGAACACAGCTACTCAGACAGTGTCATCAATATTATCATTTCTAATCAAACTGCAGAGTTTTCTTCTGACCCAAAATATTGCCCGATGAAATGCCCAGTATATTTACGGCTCCCGTGAATGGAAAATGCTCTTTAAGGTCGATAACTACAGTCGCAATATCTTTTAATGTCTATATATTCTATTGTAATAATGTATTATGTACCGATGTATTTAATCCTTGAAAATAATCCTTGAAAATCTTCACTAACACTATGAGTTCCTTTTAGGAGTATTTTGAAATAATTTCTGTTTTGACATACCTACCATAGCATTTTATCATAACATCACGTCACAAAAGTCGAACTATATACCACTATGGTATCGTCGGGTAATTTTGAACGGCCACTAACATCACGTCACAAAAGTCTTGAAGATAGAGAGGCGTTCAAAGCTGATAACGAAACTACGCTATATTCACTGCACTTTAACTCTGAAGTTTAATACGAGACCGAATCAAAATAAAGAATCAGATCGTTATAATTGCGCAAAAAACACGTTTTACTTCTGGAAACATTTCTGCTTCCCATGTCTGGTTCTTTCTGTTCAATGAAACCAAGACTTGATATCACAGTCAGAGAAACATTGGAAGAGACGTTCTTCCAATGTTGAACGCATGCCACTATTATGAGGGGCACTGAAGTCCTTCCATACGTCACATGCAACATTCGCTTTCATTTTACCACAATAATCTCTAACTAGATGTAGGTGCCCAATGCGTATGATTGAAATATCTATATCTACTGCCCTGATGGCAACTTTTGTATGTTCGATTGCTCTAGGATGGCGCAGATGAATAACAATAATGATGCCTGTCTCTTTGTGGGTTCAAGCACACTCACTCACCAACATAAATGAGTCTTGCCTAGTAACAAAGATGACCTTATTGACTTGACGGTAGTGCTATGGCGCAGTCCGTTTTATGAATGAAGAACCTTTAACCCTGTCACGAGAGTATTTAGTAGAGTTCAGTAACCTCATAGGAATATTTCCATTGGGTCTTCCTTTCCTTCGTAACGTTATTGTATACTTCCCTTAAGCAGCAGACCCTGTTATAGCGTTTAGTTAACATGAATCCGACAGTAGATGTTCTTCGCAAACTTTCTGTAGCTCTAAAAACGTTAGCTCTAAACAATCTAAAGACATTAGCGACACGGTCTTAAAATAGAACAACATCTTGTAGTTTTAAGATGTGAACTTGCAGTCTCTCAATCAAATACCCCTGATGACCAGTGGGTCCGACATCAAAACCTACCCTAAATAGGTAGAAAAACTACAGGCTAACTAATATATAAAGGGCAGCTGGGGCGTCCAAGGGCAACGCCCCTCAATTTAGGCTACAGGGCAAAGAAGCAAGCTATGAGACAAGCTCAACCGCCCAGTAGTACCAACTCTAGCGGATTAAGGAAAGCATCTATCATCAATGAGAACACATATTACATCCATTTATTGCCAAAAGGCCGAGAAGCGAGTTGTGACCGTAAACCATTCCTTCAAAGATTTTGCAATAAAAATTCCCATGCCAGCTCAGCGAAATCTGACGTTTTAGCTTCCCGTAGTGTTCCAAGAAGTGAAAGTGGTGGAAGGTAAAGCTAATTTACTTGACAGGAAAATACTGATCGATCACCTTCCGGGAACTGATTTGCAATGAGGTGCTCCAACAGCTCAACATCTTTGTGAAGGTAGCAATCTCTATACCTTGTATAAATTTTGTTCCTTTTGTTAAAATCTGAAATGTTATCAATCTGGGAGCGCATTCTTTTTGTACTGCTTGTACTGTGAAGATCTTCCAAATCCCTGTTTCAGGAAGCAACTGAATCATCAACATTGGTCTTGAGAAGGAACACACGAGGCCGAATATAGAGAACAGGATGCCATACTCTGCTATAGCTTGTACACACTCTACA
This sequence comes from Alatinidae sp. Z8VKAUB7J3, assembly GCA_010016025.2. Lineage (NCBI taxonomy): Eukaryota > Metazoa > Cnidaria > Cubozoa > Carybdeida > Alatinidae > Alatinidae sp. Z8VKAUB7J3. The sequence continues at coordinate 41,509,522 of JAAAKM020073195.1, read as the reverse complement.
AGTTCAGATTAGGTTCAAGATAACCGAAAACCCCGCCTCTTCTCTATACTTCGTATTTTGTTTGTCATGTGCTTGGTCAGTTAGCATGGATAAACAGATGTCGAACATTTTCACTATTTCACCACTAAGAATTTCTTCGCGGAAGGATATTGTAAACAACTGGTTCTTTGATTTTAAAGAATTGGTTTTATTGGCTTGAAAATACCACCTCTATAATGACAAATTTACAATTTTGCAATATGTCTGTTTTTAACATGAGTTTGAGCAGGGGATGTCATAACGTTTTACATGCATAAAGGTAATAAATTGTTTTCTCCTATAAATAGCTCTTAATTAGTAATGCTGAAATCTTTGAGGATTAGCGTCCTTACAAATTGCTAGACAATTTACAATCAAAAGAAATGACTTAACCATCGTTTTACTTTTAAAGAAGCACTCCAAAGACTCTCCAAAGTTATTTAGGAAAGCTACTCAATGAAGATTGAAAAATTACTGTTAATCGATTAATTGAAATTATTTAGATAAATCATCACTCAATTGCCATATCTTGCGATGTTTGCAATAATGGTCCTCTATTTCATTCTGTTGTGTACTGATCTTAATACTTCAATTGCATGCTCTGCTCCCACCCAGTCCTAGATTGTATCCTATTGTGTCCACCTCTTGCACGCTTTCCTTTTATCATCCCAGTTGATACAAGGTATTTCAAACCACAAGCATATACATTGCTGACATTAAATTCCTAGTAAAAGCTTACAAGAAAAAGATACACGTTATTACAATATTCGCAAATGGGTTGCTTAAAACGTATCTGAAATCAGGCATAGTACACAAAAGCAAAAGGTTCCGGATTACTGGTCTATAAAGGAACTAATCCTAGGTGATCATAATCCTTTTTCTGAGTCTCTGACATGGAGTGGCTCCAAGTTTTACTTTTAAAAGTGCTTGTCTTTATTTGGCGTAAGACTTTGAAAAAAGATAAACGGAAAACCTCAATATAAAATGTGTGTGTGGTTACGTGTCTGCGTCTACAGGCCGTTTTAAAATTTTGTATCATGAAAAACATATTCAAAACAGTATTGAAGCTTCGTTTTAAAGATGCGGCCATTAGAAAAACTTTATACCGGCTTCCCAAAATAAAGATACCAAAAAAACACACAGGTTCTCTACCCCAGTCTTTCACGTCAAAACACTTGTTGCTGATGGCGTAGGAAACTTGGACTTCTTCCTGACAATTGACGTGGATAGTTGCCTGATGTTTCTAAGTTCATGTGGAAAGAAGCTATGATTCTCAAAATGAACACATCAGAAACAGTGTACATTCTCATTCCGATCTAAAAACATCAAGAAAAACTGCTAGTAATGGGATGCCACCTTCAATAATATACACACAATAGAACAGTTTACTAATTAAATTTCATATTCCACAAAATTTGAATCAAAATTACAGGACAATCTATGTTATATCTTCCATGGCTACTGGAGCTTCGAAAGTATCATAAAATACAACAAACAGAATTATTGCTATTAAAAGGATTATCATCATCCAATAGCAAAAGTAAGAAAGAAAATCAAACGAAACTCCTGCACTTACTCCTACCGCGATTGATGTAGCATACTCTACGGTGCTAAACATTCCTTGACTAAAGCTTTGAGTTTCTGTTGTCACTCGTGAAGATAAGATTGCTTTCAAGGCTACTGAATTCATCCAAAATCCAAAAAACATTAAAATAGCAAACATACAAAACCTACATACAAATCCGAAGTGATCAGGGTTAGCTTCAGCCTGCCAAATGGAAGAGACATTTCTCTTAGCTAGTTTAATAAGCAACAATGAACTATGGAGCTTGATAGCATAAAATTGAGGGATGGGGGAAACATAAATGAGAAATACATTAGGAAAAAGGGCCGCAGAATGCCAATATGGGGAGAGCAAGAGAAAAATTAAAAGGAAAAGCAAGAGCATGCACAGTATTACAGATGTCTTGGAATGCTGCATGTAAAGGAGTATTTGCAACAGTTGCAGTTGGTCTCAGTAGAGATGCAGCAAAATGAGAAGATACAGCAACATTTGGAGATGCCACAACACGAAGAGATGAAGCAATGCAGGGAGAATAACTATAAGACGATATAGCAACATTTGGAGATGCCACTACATGAAGAGATAAAAGGCAATGGAAGGAGAGGAAGTAAAAGAATAATAACACAAGGGCTATTAATGGTAGAAGAACAAGTGATAGGACAAGAACAAGTGATAGGACAAGTAGTGGCAGAAGGAGCTACAACAAAGAGGGTTTAGGAAGGTTAAAGTGGGTCTATATTACCAGATGAAACAAAGCATTAGAAGGAAAGGCTGCAGAATTGGCAAAGGAAAGTATGGTAACACAAAACGTAGAATAGCAACAGCATGTCAAAAATCAATGGGGCATAAATCAGAGGTGCACCTTTTACAATGGTAACCAAGCAGTGATGGATTCAGCAAATTCAATGTGGAGGGGGAGGGGGGCAATATCAAATGGTCCGACTTCAACACTCTAAAAATAGATGGAATGGCCCTTCCTGTAACATACTTCCCTCAGTGGTTATTGTAAGAATTCTTACCGGACATTTTAAAGCCAACCAAACTACATAATCAGCTCATCTTTAGCCAGAATGGCATGAGCAAAATTCATAGTCAATTCTTGCAAGATGGGACTGTTGCCTGGGTAGTCCCCTAGTTCCACCACTATACAAGAGTGAGGCCCAATAAGCACTGCAACAAACAACAAACACTTTAACGGTAGTATAAGTCCAATAGCAGACTGTCATTGTGGGTGAAATAGAATCCAATTTGATGTTTGCAAATAGAACACCTCCTTAATACTACATACTATTTTAAATACCAATAATTTAACACAATTCTCTCCTTACCTTGGTACAGTAGGAAATATCCCTGATTTTTCTCTCTACAAGCAATGTTTTACTTCCACAATTAAACAGCATCAGTGAAGACATTGATATCTGAAAGGTAACAAGGCGTGATTTCACATCCTCCTGGATTTCTTGCAGCGATGGCTCATGAAATTTATTACCAGCAGCTGGTTCTGGTTTGTGCTGATCTCCATCACTTGATGACCGTCTTCTGTCTGGAGAGCCTGGAATCAAATGGCTATTGTTTCCCTGATGATCTACTTCACCATTCATGGTTGGTTTGGGTGCCTCAGTTTCTGGTATATTTGTTTCCTCAGTTGAGGTCGTCATCTGCAGGAGCAAACGAACAACACATTACAAAAACAGTTTCTAGGTGAAATTTGTGATATATTCGTCAGAACAAGGGATACAATTTTTACTTGTTTAATAACATCAGGAAGATTAAGATGGTACAGTCATGTGGGAAGGAGGGAGAATGGCCGGCCAGGCTTTAAAAAGTTATGAGCTGAAATGTGTAGCCGCGGGCCTACAGATTTTTGTTGATCAGGAGTATTGGCGGTTACTCCCTTTAGTGCTTTAACAAGTCTATCTTCTACATGTTTCTGTGTTCCTTGTTGTTTTTTTCTACAACTTTGAAAGCTATTCAATGGTTTAGCTTCCATGTTCTTAGCTCTTACCGCTTAATTGCAGTTTTTATGTTTATGGAGACTGTACTTACGTGTTTTAATGCCAGTCACAAATGAAGTAGATGGTTTACTATAAGTATCAGGGTATTTGACTAACTTGAAAAGCCATTTTCTAGTGCAAATTAAGCCAGTGTATATTTAGACAATCCTTGGGGTTGAATTTTGGGTGCTTCTTATCCATTCTTGAGAAGGTGAAAACATTGCCTCCGTAAAGTCAGAGTGTTTTGTTATTCATCACTACATTGATTTTCTTTTCCGATAAAATTGTTCAGTGTGATCGCAAGGATAGATACCGTTTTTCAACTAAATGGAAATCCCTGTACATTTTCAAAAGAAATATATGTATTTATAAAAAAATTGTATAGGCTGATCACTTTAAAGGAAGCAATTCCAAGATTGGCAGCCAGTTAGAATTTCAGCATTCAATTCTCGTTTAATTTTACTTGTTCGGGAGAACAAATTTTGATTTTCAGGTAAACTATCTTTCAATCATATCGTGGGCGACCTTAAAAAACGCACGAGGCCGACAACTTAAACAAGCCCAGCAGTTGCAAGGTATATAAGGTGCTAACGTGCTAACACTTCCATTGGAGCACGTTAAGCTGTAGGAGCACCTACTTTAAAAGTAAATTTTGGACCCATTAGACCCAATGCTTTTCTCGTCTTGTTTAATATTTGTAGATAATGTATAATAAAGGAATCATTAGTGAAATGCCATTGACAGGTTTTGTTCCACCCTCATCAGAATCATAATCTATCAGACCCACATTTCACAGTCGGCCATCGGTTCACATTTACTACATCAGCACGACTCTTTTGTCGGCCTTTACGAATGATTGTGTTTGTATATCAACTAAAGCCACATCAGCTTTCCATCTGAAAGTTTTAGAAGCCGTTCTCATCAAAACCCGTGATTCTTTACTTTGCTGACAAAAGGAGTTTGTGTTTTCTCTGAAATTTTTCTAACTATTTTGGCGCCTCCAAATTGTTGGTAGGTCCTTACGATTGACCTATCAGCGATCAACAAATTTTTGCTTCGATCCCTTTCTTTGATTGTGAGTTATCATAAATGATGCTCAAATATTTGAACAACTCATTCTTCGCACGAGCCATTCTGACAAGGGTGAAACTTCACCGGTCAATGGCATTTCACTAATGATTCCGTTATTAAATATTATCTAAAAATATTGTAGTGCCAGGAATCTGTTCCGATGTTTAATATTTAGAATAAAGAATTCTCAAGTCCTCTTATTCAACACATTGCTTTGAAAAACGGAGCACTGCTATTTTCAAGGCAAATTTGATTGTGGTAAGTTTGTTTGTGGTACAAAACAAGAATACTGCACGAAATAGCGAAAACATTGTGTACTGAAAAGCTTTTTTCGCCTGACACTCCTCAGAGTACTAACGTCAGAATGACCGAAATGGAATGTGTTCACTGGACCCCAGCAATTACGTGGACCGCCTACGTCGTTTTATGTCTCAAATTACACCTGTACAACCTCGAACGACCGACAAAGCTACACATGTCTCTAAAGATTTATCGACTTGTTCTCATGTGTTTGTCAGAGATGATTCCATAAAAGCACCACTACAACAACCATATCGTGGACCCTTTCGTGTTTTGGCTACACATGATAAATATTTTACTTTGGATATTAAGGGGAAACGAGACAATGTTAGCTTAGATCGCCTCAAGCCTGCATTTATGGACACATTTGAACGTTCAGAACACAAAGCGATTCCCTTAGCAGTAGCAGAAACTGCAACAGTTCATTCACCACAACAGGACATTCGAAGAACTCGTTCAGGACGCCACGTGCATTTCCCGGATAGATTTATTTAACACCAATTCTCGAATTTAACACGGAACAATTTATTGCATATCATAATTTTCTAACTAACCGAACATTCCAATTCCGCTTTTATTTGAACATTTTTAATGTGAAAATAACACTGTTGTAAATACTCATTATTATTTTTATATCGCTCACTCCCAGACTCCTAGGACGGGAGCTCTGTTGTGATTTAGTTAACTGCTAATGGCATGTATTGTATTATCTACCCATCTTAAAGAAAGCTGACAACAATGATGTAATTTGCACAGGATAGCAATTTCCGCAATGCTTGATCTGTAGATCTCTGAATACACGCACTCACATCTTTACGACTTACACCACTTACACAACAAGCTGTTGTTAGTGATTTTTGTTGCTCACTAATTTCGCTGCCCGGATAATTACAGTATGTCGCTATCATTGCGCTTACAAGTCAAATACATAAGTTACAGCACATATACATGTAACCTATACACATTAATTCACTATTTTCAAGGGGAACTTAAATTTTATAAATCTACAATTAAATTACCTTGCTTACATGTGACACTAACTTATTATTAGAAAGATATAAGCCAGCAGAAGCATTAACAACCGCAGATTGTGGGAGGGGTTCGGCCACTTTTGGGGGTCCCCCAACATTTTCGCAATGTTATTGTACTTATAGGAGCATTCGAAATCATTTTTGAGTCTCTAATTAACGGAGGGTGTTGAAATAAACGTCGGGCCGGGAACAGTTTGGAAAATTAATGAACGAGTGGTATGGAATAAATTGGGGTTGGAATCAATTTAGAAATTTAATAAACCGAGGGCTGGAATAAAGGGGGTGTGTGGAATTTTCGGAAGATACTTCATAATATTTAGGTTTTGTTTTAGGTAACATCGTACGTAGACGGTTGAGTTGAAAATAGGTTTTTACGTGCTGATGAAGGAAATTATCTGAATAAAGACTGGGTTCCATATGATTTTATGATAAATAAAATCATCCTTCGTGGCAGATATTTGTATAAGAAACCGACTGTAAGCATAATTTGCTGTATCTACACGTTCCTGACAACGTCAACTAAATTTGCCAAAATTAAGAAGGTGAGGGAGGCTCTAATAAGCTCGATTGGTTGGAAAATTTCAGAAAATTAATACCCCCCCCCTGTATATATTGAACATTGGCTCTTTGTCTCCCTAGCAAATTACAAGTAAATATGTGTTAGAATATATATATATATATACTATTTGAGAATTGTTCATATCCAGCTTTGACTGTGCGCAAGATAAACGACATTGGGATAAGACTAATAACAAATAAGAGAGGAGACAAGCTATCTCCTTGAGATATTTTCTTTTCTATTTTCACTCTTCCTAAAGACAATCCTCCAGATGTTAATTTGGTTTCCCAGTTCTGCATACTAATTTTTAACATTGCTTTAATGTCGCCAGTGATTTTGTGGATGTTGAAGCATTTAATTGTCCATGAATGAGGCACCATATCAAAAGCCTTTTTGTAGTCAATTCAGCCCATAGATAAGCCAGTGTGTCTTCGCTTACAATTCTTGATAATCATCTTGTCTGTGAGAAATTGGTCTTTCGTTCCACGGGAGTTCTTACGAGAACCTTTTTGTTCTGCTGGTAGCAAATCCTCGGTCTCAAGATGGTGTTATACTTTTTCTGATACAATGCTACTAAATAGCTTCCACATTACCGACAAACAAGTGATGGGTCTTTAGTTAGTGATAACATTTCCCTTATATTTATCCTTCATAATTAGAACCATGTTCCCCTTTTTTAACCATGCTGGCACATCTCCTAATTTCAAGCAGTCATTGAACATAACAACTAGGGTTGAGTGTAGAGAAGTAAAGTTCTTAATCCAATATCCCTGCACACCATCAGGCCAAGGGGCTTTCCAGTTAGATATCCTTCCTGCCTGCCTTCTAAGTATCTAGAGAGACAAGTTAACATCTGGCTGTTGCTGTGCCTTTTCAGCGACCTTATTTTCAACGACCTCAATCCACTTTGCCTGTTGATTATGTTTCACACCTCTCTTCCAGATACCACTCCAGAAAAGTTTACTTTCTTCAGCATCAGGAAAAGCATCGTTGCTCCTCTCCATTCCTTCAAGTTGCAAACAGCTTCTTTTGGTTGTTATTGAACATCCTGTTTTGTTGGTACTGGTTGATCCTATTTTCATATCTTTTAATCTTTTCTCTTTTAGCAGTAACCTGCTGTTTTAGTTCTTCTATCACTACAATTAAACCTTTATTTTTTATCTCGTACTTTTCTCTAATCTTTCCTTTCCTTTCGTAAATTCATTTCTGAGGGATTTATTGTGCAAAGATTCCAGTTTACTTAATTTGATTACGTAACCTTTTCTTCTTCCAGGGTTCTGTTTTTCATTTCTCCAATTTTTTTCCTTAATGCCAAGCATCTTTCCTACAACTTTTGATTCTGCTCTTAAAATACAATTGCAGTGGTATAGATCTTTCGTCTCCAGGTAAGGGATCGCTTTGTTCACTGTCGATGTTACTTCTTTTAGCTTTTTTCCAATTTACAAACCTAAGGTTTACAGGTCTCTCCCATCCTTTATTGATTTCATCCTTCAACATTGTAAAAACAGCTATATCATCTTCTCCAAGTTGATCTTTTTTCATCCTTTCGATCTCGTTGTGCATATTGCAATTATCACTAATTCCTTTAGAGAAAAGATTCTTTTTTTCGACCACAGTATTCTCGTTTACCCTTTCATCCTTTAAAGTTGATCTCTGGTTGGTATTAGCATTTTCATTTACGTTTTCATTTGCATTACGTTATCCCAGTTCTATTTCCCTAGCAATTTTTTCCAATTCTAACTCAGATATCCATCCATTTGTCCTTATTACACGTGTCTTGAACATAACAGACATCAATCTTCCCTTTACTGTACTCATTCCTAATGAAATGGTACTTGATGTCAATATGCTTTGAGCGTTAGTGGTTTACAGGGTTTTGCACTAAGGCAATAGCACCCTGATTATCCTCGTAGATGGTGGCGGGGTCATAATCCCGCTCATTGTCGATGTCATTAAGAAGCTGCATTACATACAAGCTCTCTTGGGTAGCTGCAGCTAAAGCCATGTACTCAGCCTCACATGATGAGAAAGCAACGGTAGACTGCTTCTTGCTTTTCCAAGAAATGAGTGGTCCGTCATCACTCGGGCTAAAACAATAACCAGTGGTGCTTTTGTGATCACTGGGTGGACGCCAATTAGCATCACTGTAGCCTATCAATCGTAATCCTTCTCTACACTTTCTAAAGGACAATACATAATCTAAGGTACCACTAATGTACCGTAAAACATGCTTCAGAGTAATCCAGTCATCATGAGTTGGATTAGCTAAATGTTGTGACAACTTTGTCACAACCCAACACAAATCAGGGCGTGTACAACGCATAGCATATATTAAGGTACCAACTATCTCACGATACTCCTTAGCATTACTGATTTCACCATCAGAAGTGAAGGATAACTTCTGTTCGCAAGGTGTCGACCTTGGCTTACATTTAGCCATACCATACTTATTTAGCAACTTCGATAAGTACTGACTTTGACTCATAGTGATAATGTCACCTTCATGTGTAAACTTAATGCCTAAAAACCAAAATATCTCACCTAAATCTTTCATCTTAAATTTTGCCTTTAGGAGGCTTTTAACATTTAACAGTAGTGACAAGTTGCTGGCAGTAATAATATTATCATCTACCCATATCAGCAACTTCACAAAATCTTCTGCACATTCTTTGTGGTAGAAGCACATGTCTACTCCAGATTGCGTGAAGCCATTATCAATAAAGAATGTATGTAACACGGTATTCCAATTTCTACCACTCTGCTTCAAACCATACAGAGATTAATTAGGACGGTAGACTAACTTGTCACCATTAGATGACTTAACCTCATAACCCTCTGGCTGTTCGATATACAACTCACAATCGAGAGGAGCATTCAAGTAGGCGGTTTTTACATCCATTTGATGGACAACCATATCATACTGCACTGCAAGTTGCATTAATGCTCGTACTGATGTTAAACGAGCGGTAGGAGAAAATGTCTCCAAATAATCTATACCATGCACCTGGCTGTAACCCTTGGCGACATAACGAGCTTTATACTGTATCGATTCATCAGGCCCTAATCTAATTGCATATACCCAGCGTCCCCCCACTGTCTTCCTAGCTTCGGATAATTTTGTGATAGTGAAGGTTTCATTTTCCTTCAGTGATGCCATTTCGTCTTCCATTGCTTCTTTCCATTGCTTGGTATCAGGTGATGTAACAGCCTCGTGATACGGTGTTGGTACTGCAGTTAACATACAACAGTAATCTGCGTGTAACAAGGCAGGATCATCATAATCAAGAGCAAATTCATCAAAATACTTAGGGGGTTGTCGCTTTCTGCTTGGGTATCGCTTTGTATCGCTCTTGACATCCGAATCCATGACAACAGTTTCATTGTTCTTGGGTGTGTCTTCTATATCATCAATGCTGTCAGTGTCAAATATGCCTTATTAGCCTATTTTGAACGCTTTGTACACCATGGAATGTACGCATCTAGTGTATGCAAACTATCTCAAATATGCCTTATTAGCCTATTTTGAACGCTTTGTACACCATGGAATGTACGAATCTCGTGTATGCAAACTATGTCAAATATGCCTGTTAAGACAATTTTGAACGCTTTGTGTACCATGGAATGTACGCATCTAGTGTAAAAAACTATGTAAAATATGCCTGTTAAGCCTATTTTGGACGCTTTGTGCACCATCGAATTTAAGAATCTGGTGTATGCAAACTCTGTCAAATATGCCTTAATGACCTATTTTGAACGTTTGTGCACCATGGAATGTACGCATCTAGTGTATGCAAACTATGTCAATTATGCCTGTTAAGACTGTTTTGAACGCTTTGTGAACCATGGAATTTACGAATCTCGTCAATGCAAACTATGTCCAATTTGCCTCTTTTGCCTATTTTGAACGCTCTCTGCACCATGGAATGTACACATCTCCTGTATGCAAACTATGTCAAATATGCCTTATTAGCCTATTTTGAACGCTTTATACACCATGGAATGTGCGCATCTGGAGAATGCAAACTATGTCAAATATGCTTGTTAAGCCCATTTGGAACATTTTGTGCCAATGGAATGTACGCATCTAGTGTATGCAAACTATGTCAAATATGCCTTATTAACCTATTTTAAACGCTTTGTGCACCAAGGAATGTACGCTTCTAGTGTATGCAAAGTATGTCAAATATGCCTGTTAAGCCTATTTTGAACGCTTTGTACAACGCTTTGTGCACCATGGAATGTACGCATCTAGTGTATGCAAACTATGTCAAATATCCTTGTTAAGCCTATTTTGAACGCTTTGTCCACGATGGAATGTACGCATCTAGTGTATGCAAACTATGTCAAATATGCCTTATAAGCATATTTTGGACGCTTTATACACCAGAGAATGTTCACATCTAGTGTATGCAAACTATGTGAAATATGCCTTATTAACCTATTTTGAACGCTTTGTGCACCATGGAATGTACGCATCTAGTGTATGCCAACTATGTCAAATATGCCTTATTAGCCTATTTTGAACGCTTTGTACACCATGGAATGTACGAATCTCGTGTATGCAAACTAGGTCAAATATGCCTTATTAGCCTATTTTGAATGCTTTGTAAACTTTGGAATTTACGAATCTCGTGTATGCAAACTATGTCAAATATGCCTGTTAAGACTATTTTGAACGCTTTGTGTACCATTGAATGTACGCATCTAGTGTATAAAACTATGTCAAATATGCCTGTTAAGCCTATTTTGGACGCTTTGTGCACCATCGAATTTACGAATCTGGTGTATGCTAACACTGTCAAATATGCCTTAATGACCTATTTTGAACGTTTGTGCACTATGGAATGTACGCATCTAGTGTATGCAAACTATGTCAAATATGCCTGTTAAGCCTGTTTTGAACGCTTTGTGACCCATGGAATTTACGAATCTCGTCAATTCAAACTATGTCCAATTTGCCTTTTTTGCCTATTTTGAACGCTCTCTGCACCATGGAATGTACACATCTCGTGTATGCAAACTATGTCAAATATGCCTTATTAGCCTATTTTGAACGCTTTATTGGAGCAGAAGGGGGAACTGGGCGGACTTTTCTCGGCCTTGGGGCTCGCCTCGGCGGCTTACGACATCTTTGGGCCGTCCGCCTGCGCTTCGGCACTCGCGACGAAAGTCGGGCCGGGCTTTGGCGCGGTGACCCTTCTTGTCGATATCTGGGCCGGCGGAACGGCGGAGGCCGCGCGGCGCGCCTATCACGACCGCTTGGCCCGGGAAAACGCGGGTGGTGGCATGATCGCCGGTATTACCAAACCTCCTGAAGAGTCGGACGAGGCGTTTCTGTTCCGGGTCTTCGGCTTCGGCACATGGAGGCCCGCAAGCGAGGACCATCTAAAACGGTTTGTTGTAACGATGACCCGTATCCTCAAGTTCTGTCAGCATGGTGGAACCGCGCCGGGAGAGCTTGATCCGTTCAAGATCGAAAAGGCGATCCTTGATTTGCGCGCGGACCTACCACAGGTGGAACATGAGAAGGCCGAATGGCTCTATGGGCGGTGGAACCTCGCGAAACAGGGCGCGAACCCAACCAATCTTGAGTTCGTGCAGGACGAGGATTTGAAGAAATTCAAGCGGAAGGCGGAGTTGTTCGAAACCATCGCTACTCTCGGGGCGGGAAGCGCGACGTTGCTGTCGAAGCAAAGATTGATCTCATTTACGCTCTGGTCGCTACAAACTTTCAACAGTCAGATTAAAGCTATCGGAAGAAATGAGTTGGAGAGAAGAGGAATGTCCGATCTAATATAATTATATGGTCTTAAGGGTAGCTTCCATGGAAGTTCAAGATGATGGGCCAAGGTGGCTTCTAGTAATAGGTTTCGGATTGATCGCTGGATACGCGTTTCAGCGGGCAATTGATCGCATCGAAAAACGTTACGGCGGGTACGAGCATTGCCCTTGGTTCTTCAGGTGTTGCGCTCTTCGATGGGGGATTATGTACGCTTTCCCTACAATGGTGATATTGGAGCATAACGGTTTTCGAACTGACGAAATTGGGCTTGGTTCTGTTGGGTTCATGTTGTTCATGGCTCTCTTCGAATCCGGCTACTTCTTGGTTTGGTGGCGGATCTGGAAGGACATGTATCTCTGTTTAATCGGCCAAGGCGACTTCAGCCCCGATAAATCGAGCTATTGGAAGTAAGCTTCAAAGGCGCGGCCCGTACCGCGACTTTTGGTTTCAAGGGGCTGCGTTGGATCGACAATCGAGGCCAGCCCCAAACCGCCTCCGGCCCCGCGGACACGCGTGTTCCCGCCGCCTTCTTCACCCTGCTTGAGACCCTGGCCCGCAATCGGAACGAGATTGATCCCGTCACCGGACGGCGTGGCGTGGTGAAGGCGCGGCGGACCATCCAGGCGCTGATCTCCGGCTCCAAGGTCCCGGCGGAAGTGTTTGAGCGCTTGGAGCTTGACCGCAATGCCTTCCCCAAGGACCCGGCGGTGATCCCCGGCTGCGCCTATGTCCTGGCCAAGGAATCCGCCCGCACCCAGTCCGACGCCCAGGACCTGGCGGTGCTGCTCCAGATAATCCGCCCGACAAACGCCCCGCTTGCCGACCGGATAGAGCGCCTTGGCCGCGTCATGGCCGCGCCACCCACCGCCGACACGCTGAAGTATTTTTCCAATGAAGCGATCAAGACGTATTTGGAGCAGAAGTTACAAAAAATGGTAAAGATGCATAGGTCGCTGGAAAACCTTCTCAATTTGGTACAACCGTACCACCCATCGCAACACTGCAGATTATGCATTGTGGCGTGCGAGACATTGTCACTTGCAATAACATTTTAGACAAATTTCGGGATATAGATATTGGAATCAGGATACTAACTCGGTTTTATCCTTTGGTATAACTCGTATATCATTTTTGTATCTAATTCTTCAATGCTCAATTAATCTCAATTGTTTCAATGCAGATTAACCATTGCTAGCATAATCTACAGTTCCTCTTTTTCACCAACCAGTTTAAGTTTGCTGCGAGGTTAACTGATTTACGATTGAAATACTTCTGTACATGAAAATACGCTCTTAAATGTCTGCTTTTTAGTGTTTTACACAGAAACTGACACTTACCCTCCCCCCACGCGGCTTGTTGGTCTCCATTCACTTTCGACTTATAAGAAAAGTACTAAGAGTCTCAATATCTGATCTATCGAGCACTCTCCAAAGTTTCTGCAACCATAAAGTGGAGGTGTGGATGAGAAAAGGCCAGGGAGATAAGTCAAAGGGTGCCTTTTAATGTAACACACCCCAGCTCTCATTGAGCTTTCAGATAATTACAGAATTAGTTCTAAAGGAGAGACGAGAGGAGAGTGGAGGTAGAAATTCATTAATAATCCCCAGCGAGTTCTGTTTTTTTTTTTAAGTCGAAAGTGATTAAATATCAACACGACGCAAGGGGCGTTTTCCAGGGGGGGGGGTTAAACGCCTAGAAACGTTTTAAAAATTAATTGACACAATCACCTAATCATTTTTAGCTATTAATTTTTAAAAAGTTCTACAAAACAAGTTTTCAAAAAGTCAAGAGCTTCAATAAGCCAAAAATGAGCAGAAATCAAGTCAAATAATCCTCCATGTGTAAAACTACCACAAATTACAATCAATCAATGAATGAAACTCAAAACGAACAGAAATCATAGGCATCACAATAGTGCTAGCTAAGTAAAGAGTGATGTGGCCATGACGGGTTTTCCTTCTTTTTTTTAGACCAGGGTACTTCGTATCAAAGGATTTATCGTAGAAACTTCGAGAAGGGCCCATTCGATGGGAAATTCAAAGGGCTAATGCCTTTTCCCATAGTCAAAAGTGACTGGAGGGCAACTAACCCCCCTCCCACGTCCACCATTTCCCCAAGCACATTCAATCAAAATTTTGGGATAGCCATTATGTTCAGCATAGTCAAAAATTTAATAAATATGTCTTTGAGGATGACTTAATCCCCCCACAGTCCCCAGGGGAAGGGCTGCAAGTTGTCAACTTTGCCATTGTGTACGTGTTATATTGGTTTTTGGGAGGTATACAGACATTTTCTTGGAGGATTTTTTCCTCCAAGAGAATGGCATTGGTGAGGGGGCCCGCCCCCTCACCAATACCTAGCTCTTTACATTGAAGTATTTTTATTACTTTCAAAAGAGCTATTTATTCTAACTAAACCCTTTATAATATAGGGGTTCTTCTGAAAGAATTGAAGCAGAATTCGAACTTTAGCGTAAAGAGCGAGGTATTGACGGAGGGGGTGAACCTCCTCATATACGTAATAATTTCTTATCGTTTTATTTTTTGATGCTGCTCCTTACTTTCAGGTACAGTGCCAGATAATTTTGCTACTTGGACGTTGGTTTGGAATTTTCTAAATCATTTTCATGGATTGCTATTTTTCGGAGGGGACTTGGCTCGATTCATTTAACTTTACCAAACCAGCACAGGTGTTGTTCTTTTACTTCGCTGAGATATCAGGATATTGTAACCTTTCACGCACTTCTGCATTTGTGATGTTGCGAGTCCGCTTAAATATGGTAATGCGATAGAGACACCTCATGAGAAGGACCAGGCCAAATACATCATATAAAGTGGCTAGCTCTTTCTTTGCGCCAAATTGTAAGGATTATTAAAAAAAAAATTGTCTGGTTATGGCTGTGTTTATGTTAGAACAAAATGCATTTAGGAGATCTAGCTAAGACAAAGGATACGGCACTAGACCTTGCAGTCCTTACTGAAGTACCGATATCTGTTTCATAACCATTCAGATAGGAAGTGCGATATAAAGAGAGGGGTTCGCCCTTTACTTTTGCACACCCTCCCTGTTTGTTTTTTTCTGATTTTTCAAGGTACAATTTAGGAACTTGGTCGACTGGCTTCAGAAAATACCATTCTCCTCCCCATGCGTGTGCTTTTGTGCGCCAAATATGCTCATTGTGTGTTAAGCCCAAATATGAATTTTTCTGGTAGTGTCATAGCCCCACACTATTTGTGTACTTCACTTCCATATTTTACATAACATTTACAGATTTGTTACTCAAATAAACAGGGTAGACCCCTGCGGAGGCACCTTTGCGTCTTAAGCAACCTCTATAAAGAAAATATTGTAAAAATATAGTTGTTTTCTACGAGAAACATTGTTAGCCTTATTGATGATTAATTTGAACAAAAAAAAAATGTTTTTAAACAATTTGTTTAAGGAATGTAAGCAGCCATATTAAAACCTAAGATGAACCAAAAATAAAATCATTTTTTTTTCTATTTGTCAAACTTATTTGTTTCTACGAGGCACAGGATTCCAAAACTTACTGCAGATAATTTTTTGAAACCCTTTCTAAAAAAAAAGTGTTTCAAAGAAACAAAAGAGGAGCACTGTATCCTAAGAAGAGCAGAAATAAAGAGATATTCTAAGTCAAAGTTTAACCGAACAGAAACGCTAACGAACAAGTAATTATATTCCCGGATGGTTAATTTTAAAAACTGTCTTTCCTAAAAAATTTTTCAAAATGGAAAACAGTACCAACCCCTTAGGCTCCCGCTCCTCCAGGTTTTATCCTAATTCTTGGGATTTCAGTCCTGAGCTTGGGATCCTAGGAAAATTATATATAAAAGTATTACATATTACCGGTTAGAATCATTTTAAGAACGCATATTATTGTTATTCAAAATCTCGGGACTTTTTTTTCGTGCAACCTTGGGTAGCAGTCTCATTTTTTCCCTAAATCCCACCAAAAAAAAAATTGCTGAAGCGAGTACTGTTTAAAGAAAACCTTAGTCACATTAACTGGGTATATTATCCTAAATTCCTTTTGAGATTTCGTTTTGAGATTTCCATTATTCAGCACTGGATGTGTAAATTAAACCAGGTAACCCCTCCCCCTAAAATTCAGCTTACGGGCGCCCATGGATTCTAGTGTTTTAAGTCTATTCTGTAGTGTGTTTATTTCTTTCTCTAAGGGTTTTTAAGTTGAGAAAGGCTCCCGGACGTAGGGCCGAAATATTCCGAGTATTTTTATTTTTTTTTAGTTAAAGTGTAGTTTTATATTTTATTTTTGTTCACTGCTTTGTTGAAATTAAACCCGTTTTTTCTTTGCTCAATTTTTCAAAATTAGCTGAGCAGATTTCAGTCTGGAAAGAAAAATCTTTAACACAGGGTTTTGGATACGGTATGTTATCACTGGTAGAACCTGAGAACGGTTCGGTCTGAATAGATTCCTCATATAAGCAGGACAACGGTAAAAATGGCAGTGCCCTCAGTCTGACAAGTAACTTCAAGAGGGGGGTGTCACTTCCTGCTGGAGGTAGGGAGAAGCCGGAATCAACTCCTCTGAGGGAGGGGACAACGGTGATTTAAGTTCCTTTAGGATATTAAGCGTCGTATAACTTGAATTTGGAGAACAGGGGTGCGAGGTGAAGGCACAGGTGAGTTTAAAGAATTTACCTGTATGGTGGAAATCTTTTTAGAGGAGCAGTCCGGACAACACCAATTCTCGCTCCATTTACCTGAATTAATTTTGGCAAACTTTTCCGCTTCAATATGGAACCAGCAATTGCACCCTCTAGATTTTGCTAGAGTTCGAAAAGACTCTCGGCCTACATTCGGGACAAACTATTCTTTGTCTAACCGTCTTTTTTTAAGAGGTTAATGGTCCGAAAGATAAACTTTGTTCACCGGGTAACAACCAAGATGCTCACAGGCTGAGTGCTAGATGGACCCGGAGGCCATTAAAGGCTGCTCTCCGATTGGTTTCGGCTGTGGAAACACAACTAAAAATTATAATTGCGATCGAGTGAGTCTTTCCCAAGGTTTAGACAGCTATCTGTCAGACAGAAAAAAAGAAGAGACATATCACTCTTTACCAAGTAAATGCTACATGGTAGATGGGATCACTTGAATGCTGACGGCACCTTTATTAGAATACAGATAAAACTTCAGTTTAGCATCGACAATATGTTGCGCTACGTGAACAAAACTTTTAGAAATAGACTTACACTGAAATTTAAAGCCGGAAAAGATGTTTCAAGCTACCTAAGATTACATGAAGAGAGGCCCTTAATCAGTATTTATTATGAACCTTTTTTTTCAGGTGTGCCTCAAGACTCTGCTTCTCTTGGACAACAGGCCTTGTAAAACGGTTCTCAGGATTAGTATAAAATTATAATTGTATGATAAAAAGTATAATATAAATATTAAAAAGTATAAAGTGAGAACTAAATATTATAATTGCGATCGAATTAGTCTTTCCTGAGGTTTAGACAGCTATCTGTCAGACAAAAAAAAAATAAGAGACATATCACTTTTTACCAAGTATACGCTACGTGACAGATGACATCACTAGAATACTGACTGCACCTTTATTAGAATACAGATAAAACTTTGATGTGCTATATGAATGAAACTTTCAGAAATAGACTACACTGAAATTTAGGCCAGAAAAGATGTTTCAAGCTACCTAAGATTGCATGAAGAGAGGCTCTTAATCAGTCTTTATTTTGAACTTTTTTTTCAAGTGTGCTTAAAGACACTGCCTCTCTCGGACAACAGGCCTTGTAAAACGATTCTCAGGACGAGTTAAAACAGATTTCATAAAATCTTTTGAATCTTACAAGGTCATGATAGCAGATTAAGGGACCAGCAACAGAGGCTGTCTATCAGCAGTGCTGAAGGTAGGTCAACCAATGAAGGCAGTGAACGCCTTTCTTTTGTATCCTAGAGTTTTCTCTGCTGACTTTCTAATTGTATGGATTTTCCTAGTTGTGAACCTGTCCCACATCTTACTGGGGTGACTGATGATATATAGGTAGTTTGTTTCTCGCTCGAGGAGCAGCATGGCCAAAAGTTTCCTGAGTATTGAGAGCAGAGCTTTACCGCATTTGTTACTCTATTCTGCTGGGTTTTCTTTTCTCATGTAGACCTGTAAATAAGCATGTCTTCCAATCTAACGGGCACAAGATGCTGAATATCGTTTGTAGCCAAAGTATTGACTATCAATCTTCAGGATTTCTAATGTAGGCAATTAGATTCTTGGCTTTTCGTTCTTCCTCAGCTTTCGAGCTACAGCTTTCAGTTCTTCGACTGCAAATTCTGCCCCATCAGGGGCAAGTATAGCATTGGCTGGAGCAGCAGCAAGCTGGTAGCCAATTTTTTCGGGTCGTTCTGAGTGTATAAGTTTCTTGAAGTGGTCTCCTCATTAGTGGATGCACTATGATTGGTCATAAACATTCTCACCCCTGGCGTTTCGAAGATCCGTCACAGAACCTTGAGATTAGGTTAGCGTGTATTAACAGGACAGCTTAATCAGGATCTTGCATTTGGCTTCTATGTCTTTTGTCTTAGTGGCCTCTTGAAGTTTCCGTGCCTTGTTTTTAATAAAAGTCTTGTGGTCTCTGTGGAGCTTGGAATTGCATTCTTTGTTTAGTTGTCTTTATAATGTCATTTCATTCCGAAAATGGGCTTCTTGTCTGCGATTAGTGATGTCGAGGGACTAATTGGTCATCCCTTTTTTTCTCACATTGACTCCTTCCAGTAATACTAGTTGCAACTACAAGAGCGTTCTCTTTAAAGACCTTCCATGGGTTTTCAAAATCATCCCACTGCTGAGTGGCTTTGAACCCGTTGAATATTGCGACAACCTCAACCCAGACGTTGCAATTGGAAAATATAAACTAACGGAGATATTTTATATCATCTTATTTACAAAAACGAAAAAAACTTACAGCGCATTTGTCTCATATTGGAAAAGACGACAATATTCCATAGGCAAATTGTTATTTCTCTAAAGTTATATATTCCCCGTTGCATTGACCTTCCTTTCATTTTATTTGATTGAACTGTAGTGCCAAAAATTCCTTTTGTTTACTTTTTTTCTTTTTTCTTCAGACAAATAAATTATAATGCTGACTCAGATAAAGGCATGTAAAGATGCTATTTTTATTGCGTAACAAACTGTGATATTACATTTTTTGGCATTTACTAGTTTATAATAAAACGTATATTCAACCATGAGTTAAATTATGTTCATGTGTGAATTTATTTTAATGATTGTTCTATTTAAGAATAAGTAAATGCAATAGACGTTTCATTTATCTACTTTAGCATCAATTTCTTCAAGTTATATTGTAACATTTGATAATTTCTTCCAAAGGATGAATTTATTCTTCTGTTTATTATGGGTATAGTCTAATTGATTGGCTTTGTCTAATAAATCAAACCTATTGATTGTCTTTTTATCTTTTGTTTTGTAACTAGTTGTTGTCTAGTCTAGATAATGTCTTCTAGACAATGTAAATATAGCCTTCTAGACATAGAAACATAACCAACCCCTGAATTTTGGAGAAACAACTTCACTGAAGCCTGCTAAGTTTTAGACTATAATATTTCAAGCCTCGAAAATCTAGAACTTCGAGTTTTTATTTTTTTACAGAAACGTAGGGTCTGCTGCACCAATTTAAATACAGCCGTCTAGACATAGCGTTCTAGACATAGATAATGTATAGACAATGTCTACTAGTCTTCTGTCAAGATAATGTCTTCTAGACATTGTAATAACCAGCCCCAGAATTTTAGAGAAATAACTTCACTGAAGCCTGCTAAAATTTTAGCCTATAATTTTTCAAACCTCAAAAATCTAAAACTTCGATATTTTTTTTTTTTTTTACAGAAGCGTGGGGTCTGCTGTACCAATGTAAATGCAACACGACCGTTCTATTCACCAGTCAGGATAGTTCCATCTGAAATTCCACAATTTCAAGAAAAAGCAACGGTGTTGCAAGCTCAAAGTGATAGGACCAATGGCCATTCATATAGCGAAATGGAGAACAAACGTCAATCGCAAACTAACGTCTGTGGATACAGGGGAGGTGGTGGAAAAATTGTTGGTGGAACGGAAGCCCAGCCTGGTGAATGGCCTTGGATGGTAAGCTTTATATTTATATCCATTTTATAACGTCAGCAGAGCCAACTTTCATTTTGGAACGTTACCAAAAAATTCATTTTTGTAACGCTTGCAGAGATGTCATTTTTTACGTTACCATAGATAACCTCACTCTCGATATACAATATATAAACTATTATGGGATTAAAACATTTCAAATTTTTAATTACCTTCCAAAAACATGAAAGCATAACAAAAAGCATAATATGAAAGTTTGGTGTTGAAAAATTATTTGAAATAGGGATGGAATATATAAAATCACGGATTTGGTCTTAATGTTAGCTTTTTTTCCCTCTGCTCTTTCTTTTATTTGCCCCCTACTGCATGCTTTCTATGCTCGCCTTAAGACGATTGCCATTTTGTGTTGGTCTCCCGTAACTTCTATATTAAGCTGACACCAAGGGCGTCAATTGGGGGGTGAGGGGGTCTTGGGCAGTGGGAAACACTAGCTCCCTAGGTTGTTTCGTTTTCTTTCCTCTATAAATTTTAAGGCTGCTTTTTTCTTGTACTTTATTTGTAAAAGACTTTTTTATATTTTCATTTCAGACAGATTGCACCCTTTCCCTCCCAATGATTTTCCCTCCCCTTCTCCCGCCCTTTATCTTATTTGAGCCTACCAAAAGAACGTACCGGAATACCTCAACGTCCTTTGCAATTACTTGGTGTCAATAAAGGACCACGACTTATAAAACTTAAGTAATGGTTTTATTGAGTAGTGAAATGGATTTGTTACTTGAGTTTTATACAAGCGGCATCGGGACTGACACACACAAAAAAACTGAATAAAGATGGATCAACTGCTTTGGAGGTAAGTTATTGTTTTCCAAATGTAAGGGCCAAGATCTTTCCGTGGTTCAAGAGGTTTTGAACTTGGGAATTTACTTTCTCCCTTCAATTATCTGCAATTACAATTGTCAGATTGCTCAAAATTCGAAAACTTTCTGCAGAAAGTCATGGTAAAAATCAAGAAGACACGATCAAAAATTTTCAGAAAGTGCTACAATTCGTACCAAAAGAAAATCCTGGATTTTCTAAATCTGTTTGTTGTCAGCTCTTATGCTTTATCTATAGATTTCTATATTTCATAATTATAGTAGGGCAAGAGCTTGACTATTGTAGGGTTAATATGAGGACCGCCTTTTTTCATTTTATCGTTTAGATAGTAAAACATTTATACACAGTCGTCTGTTTTATACGTTAAATGATTCAATTGCTGCTAGAAATGTTGAGCTGAAACTTTTGGTCCTTTTTGGTTTTCTCTATTGTATTATTTTTTTTTACATATAGGAATATCGGCTTTGTCCAGCGACGATCAATTTGATTCTTCAATCTTATATTATCCTTTAATTTCAATTTTACTTTGTTTTGCAAGTTTACATAACTTATATAAAACAACAAAATTATTTGCAATCACTACGTATTTCTCCTGATTGTCAAGTTCATTTAACGATCTTTATCAACAAAGTTTCTCACTGAGTAATCAAAAATTACATAATGAGTATTTCCATATGCCGAATAAATTCTAGATTCACCTTGCAGACATACACAGAGACACCCAAAGGAACATAGACACAATTTATTCTAAAAAACCTTACCATTTAAAGACATATTCAAAACTTCAAGGAAATTTCCATGACTGGCTGAAGAGTTATAGGCTTTAGGCACGTTTTGCTGCCCGTATTTTTTATGACTGGCTTCTAAAACCTCTTCTGGGTACGAGTTAAAAGCGATTCGAAGCTGAGTCAACATTTTGTGCCAGTCATCTGACCTTTCATTGTGCACTAGAACCCTAGCAATAAAGAGTGTAATTAAAAATAAATTCTATTCAATAACGACGATATGGTATATGAAACAATAGCTACAGCACTTTAAGCGTGAACAAATCGTTTAACAACCACATTGAAAATGTTAATTTTTAACTGCAAAACAGGTAAAAGGAAAACACTGAAAAAGAACGTGAAAATATGGAATATTCTAATCAGTTGAAAAAGGAGATAAATTTATATTCTTCAAAATGCTCGTGCTTGTTTTGATCCAAAACGGTCTTAGGTAGTTTAAAAGAATGCATAAACGTTGCAATTGTCATAAACTTTCAATTTTTTTTAGAAGTCCTAAAATATTAACGGATTTACTTCTTCGGAAATGTACACGATACAAACTGTATCATAACAAGTACTGCATCATAGGCAACATTCTACAGTTACCTATAGTAAAGAACCGTATTCCTTCAATACACTATTTTTTCCCTCAGTCACTTCGTGGGGAAGGGATGATCGTGCGGAGTTTGAAGGGCTAATTTAATTTGGATTGATAGTTCAAATGCCTTTTTAAGAGCCAAAAGTGACTGGAGGGTAGCCACAAAAGTCAAAAGGTCTTGTAAATATACCTTCGGGGTGGCATTATACGAACAAGCCCTAGGGCAAGGGCCGCAAATAAAAGCTATTACCAATAATTTGCACACATGTTTTATAATATGAAAAGCAGAGCGTGTTTGACTCTGTGTGTGTGTGATTGGCTCGAAAGTTCCGGAAGAATACTCTCTAGGTGAAAAGGATCAAATATTTTGCTATTGGGAAAGGGAGGGCCCCTTTTGTCCTTGATCAGTGCGACGTTCAACGCCAGTCAGACTTTTTGGAACTCAGACCAGAGCATTGGGACATGGACCTATGCTCAGGCCGATCCGGGTGGCACGCCACACACCAAAACCTTGTATGAGAACGATGGTCGTGGTCGAGTCTTGGCAGTTATGCCGCCGGGTGAACTGGGTAATGACGAAAATGCCTTGCGCTATAACCGTTTCCACCACTTCACCATCCCTGTGCCCGCCACCATCGCCAACGGCAGTGTGCAGTACGGCACCTTTGACACGACCGGGCGTTTCGATCCCGAAG